>JAEIFT010000068.1:0-600000 GCA_018904225.1 Lordiphosa mommai | reverse complement strand
CGGCCGGTTCCGATCTATTAGTTGCGTGCAGTAAAAAGAAGACTCTGTGCAAAATTTCAGCTCGATAGCTTTAAAAGTGAGGGACTAGTTCGCGTAGAAACAGACAGACAGACGGACAGACAGACAGACAGACAGACAGACGGACAGACGGACAGACGGACGGACGGACAGACGGAATTGAACTCGGCTCGTCGTCCTGATCAAGAATATATATAGTTTATGTGGTCGGAAATGAATATTTCTATGCGTTACAAACTTCTGGGAAAAATTAATATACACTTTTCAAGTGTATAATGAATGGAATGGTAAATTTGGAGTAGTAATTCCCATGCTTGAACGACACTGGCCATTGCTGAGAAATGTTAACTTTACCATTATTTACTGACATCGAGTAAAACACTACTTACTAAATTTCAGACTGATTCAAATAAATTTTAAATGTTGTTGTTGTTTATGAGAATATCTGGGTATTAGGTGATGCAAACAGAAGTCCCTTGAGTGAATTTAGAGGTCGACTAACGCGTTAATTAATTGGTTTATGCTAAACAATGCCGGAATGTAGACAGGTGACTGAAATATTAGGAGGACACGGAAGAATTGCATAAGAAGTACCGAACTAGATGCTGTGCAAACTCTGGTACATCTCATCTGCAACCGTCCCGCCAAAGGTTCTTATCAAAGAAAGTAATGCTATTTATTTAATTGATTCAAATATCAAAATTGTAAAATGTAGGTGCTTTCACACCATCAAACTTGTCTTATAATAAACCAAATAGAAGCATTTTCTTTGGCGGTTTTCAGTTTGACATTTTTTAGGAAAAACCGGTATGGTTCGCGGTTCGGATCTAAAGCACCAATTGGTGGTTAAGAATCGGGAGTGCAACCCTATAGTGCTTTCTGCTTGATGCATAGATTCGCGCAACTTCATGATTTTTAATGGGTATAATGTAAAGCTAAGACAGTGTGGAAAGCTCGACTTTGACCCTGTGGGCTGTTCAAGTTTAATATTGTAAGTATAATAAATATATTTTTTGAAGGTATTAAAAAGGTGGCCAACAAATTGGGAAAAATGTATCAACCTAAGGGGGAACTATGTAAAATTTTTTTATACCCGTTACTCGTAGAGTAAAAAGGGTATACTAAGTTCGTGCAAATGTATGTAACAGGCAGAAGGAAGCACTTCCGACCCCATAAAGTATATATATTCTTGATCAGCATCAATGGCAGAGTCGATATAGAGATGTTTGTCTGTCCGTCCGTCTGTATGAACACCTAGATCTCAGAGACTATAAGAGCTAGAGGTAAAATTTATTCAGTGTGTACTTATCGATGTGCCAAACATCATTTCCCGATCAGATGAACAATTTGGAAAAGACCTCAAATATGCCACAATTTTTAAAATATACCGTCTAGACAAATATTTTAATCATCATTACTTATCGATACACCATACAGATGAACTATCGTCGAGTTGTAAGCAAATCAAATAATTACGCTGGGCATTTTGTAATTAAATAATATATTCTTAAATAAACCATTCCCTGAGTAACGGGTATATCGAAGTCGAGCAGAGCCGACTTTTTTTTTAAATGCATGCAAATCAGTGTTGCCAACGCCTCCTCAATAAAGGACAGATGACCCTTGAAAAAAGATAGAAAACGGACAGATTTTTTTTAAAAGGACAAAAAACAGGACAAATGGCAAAGCCGGGATTACTAGGCGTATCGGCCCCAATTGTATCCATATTTTAAGTATGCAGTTTTAGAGTACATCAACGAAAGTAATTTATCGATTCTTTTTTATACATCTAGTTACAACCCTGAATTTTAAATATAGATTTTTATCATTTCCAACACATGCGTTTTTCGGACCAATTACCCATTCTAAAAATACCCAAATTTTTATGGCAATAGCTGGCATGTCAGGACTTCCCCAGAACAACTTTTCCGAGTCTTAAAATGCAATCCGCGACTTACAAAATTCTGCGAAATTTTTAACTTCAATTATTGTAGACTTTTAGTTGGGGTAATAATTTTTATAATAAACATGGTTAAAGTTCCTTGCAAGAAACAATAATTTTTGAAGAATATTTGAAGGTGTTAAAGGTGGTAATAATTAATAAAAACCAAAATGTTAAAAAACTTCTTAAAGATCTCATTGGACTAAGATCGGTTTCAAAACCTGGCGATGTTTAATGGCGAAGATTTAATTAGATATTGTTAGATAAATAAACTTTATCTAAAAAGATACATTTCATATTCATAATCATATACATTTTTCATCCAGAATATATAATGATGGCAGTTTGTAGCCTTATGGGAGAAAAGTAGCTTATTCTTCATCAGCAGATGGATAACAAAATCTTAGCAAAATAAAAGTACCTTTGCAGGAAAGCAGATTTTTAAAACAATAAGTTCGGCAAACATCTAGATGTAGCAAGGAAATCTCTTATCTCCTAATAAACTAAATGATCCGAAAAAGAGCTCTCAAAAGCTTTATTAAGGATGAATTAATATGTGGCTGAAGAAGACACAAAGTTTTGTTTCAAACAGTTTCTTCTCTGGATACTATGAACTTTTATGAATCAACTAAGAAGGACCTTAAAACATTTTTTACCGGATCGTACCAAATAAGGCGGTATCCCTCTTGATAGAATTTACTGATGAGCTTGAGTTTTTCAAAGCAAAAAAGAATTTAATTCAAATTAAATTGAGTTCGCTACATATTTTTAGCGAAACATATAAATTCTATAATGATTACGTTCCGCAGTCTGTGGATATTCAGGAAAAGTGCGCTATTGGTGTGAATTTATAAAGCTAATTTATAAAACTAAAAAAAGGATGAAAAAAGGATAGAACAAAATAAAACGAGAAGGCAAAGCTAACTTCGACTGTGCCGAAGTTTTAATACACTTGAAAAACTTTACTCCAACTAATTTAACCGGTAAAATATATATAAGATAGAGATATAAGATATTTAAAATTTTTAAATCATTGATAATAAACTTTTCTTAGTAAAACACATTTTCCGACCGTTCTGTACTATGGCAGCTATATGCTATAGTCATCCGATTTTGATAGATTTTTCCAAAATTATGTGAAAACATATAAAACTAATATATACCAAGATTGGGGACGCTACGAAAGAAAACAAAAAAGTTCTTCTCACTAAAACTAGTTTTTTGAACGACCGTTTAAATGGCAGCTATATGCTATAGTCATCCGATTTTGATCAATTTTTCCAGAATTGTCTGAAAAGATATAAAACTAATATATACCAAGATTGGTGACGCTACGATGGAGAACAAAAAAGTTTTTCCCAGTAGAACTAGTTTTTTGACCGACCGTTTATATGGCAGCTATATGCTATATTCCTCCGATTTTGATAAATTTTTTCTGAATTGTGTGGAATCATATGAAAATAATATGTACCACGATTGGTGATGCTACGGTGGAAAACAAAGAAGTTTTTCTCACCAGAACTAGTTTTTTGAACGACCGTTTATATGGCAGCTATATGCTATAGTCATCAGATTTTAATAAATTTTTCCAAAATTGTGTGAAAGTTTATAGAACTAATAAATACTACGATTGGTGACGCTACAATGGACAACAAAAAAGTTTTTCTCACTAAAACTAGTTTTTGGACCGATCGTTCCTATGGCAGCTATATGATATAGTCATCCGATCCGGCCGATTCCGACAAATGTGCAGCCTATGTGTATATAAACACTTTTTGCAAAGTTTGGTCAAGATAGCTTTAAAACTGAGGGAGGAGATAGCATAGAAACAGACGGACGGACAGACGGACATGGCTATATAGACTCAGCTCGTCATGCTGATCAAGAATATATATAGTTTATGGGGTCGGAGATGCTTCCTTCTATGCGTTACAAACATCGTGACAATTGAAAAAGGACAAATTGGCAACATTGCATTGCAAATGCAAAAATGTATGATTTTTGCCACTCAAGGGTATGCAAACTTGTATATTCCCAAAACTCAAAACCAAGATGAAAAGAGCATTTTATAAATGCATTTTCAAAGCATAATCCAAGATGTAATAGCGGGTTATGATACTGTTTACATTAAATGTTAATAAATAATCCCTTCCCTGAGTAGCGAGTATATCGAAGACAGACAGGGCCGCCTAACCTACATTAATACCAACTTGCAATCTGGGTTATCTAGGAGCAATTAAGTTTTTTTTCATATATTCCAAAAATTAGATTTTTTTTGACATATTGGCTTCTCTCTGGCATGACTTTCACACACAATCGCATTCTTGTTCTTTCTTATCATAGAATTCTTATATCAGCTTTAACAAGAAATCCTCAAAATCGGCATATTTGTTACATTATGGAAATGTTTCTAAATGTTTAAAGCAATAAGATAATACAGTAAATTAAATGAACGACCAAGACGCTTTGTCCTTGAGCACTTTAATCAGCCTCTACATTTGGCATTTCCAAATTGCGCCCTGTTCAAGCTCTGCAACTCAATTCAAGTAACAACCAGATAGCCTCTCCACCCAAACCACCCACACAATGTCATCTCCTGCTCCGCTGGTGCTGCTGCTGCTGTTGTCATTTCATTCAATGCTCTCTTTTTGCATGTCCGGCATTTCGCACCAATTGTTGCCATAAAATTTGCACGTATAAAGCGAAAATGCCAAAAATATTTCACGACAACGGGACTAGGGAAGGAATTGGAATTGAAGTTGGAGTCAGAACCAGAAACGACAAGCGACAAATGCCGGCAACACGTAGCCGGCAATTGCTGGTATAGGGATTCAATGGTTGCTGGGATGCTGACCCAACTGGGGTGGGATGTGTTTCTGTTTTTCGCTTTCTTTGTTGCGATGCCAATGCGACAAATTTCACGCTCAAATGTTTGACACGCGCCGGCGCATTGCAGCATCCACCGATGTGAAGGACCATGCCATGCCAAGCCAAAGGATGCCGGCAAAAGCGGAAATGTTCAGTTCATTAGCGAAACGTGCGCTTCGTGTAATGGACGTGCTCGCCTAAAGAGCTCTTGGAATCGGTCGAGTCGGTCTGTGGGTAAGGAGAGCGCGCGCGCAACTTCTATTTGGCCAAGAAGCAGACAAAGCGTTTGGAAGATTGTGGCCAAGTGCGAAATTGCCAACTTCAAGCGTAATTAAATAATTAATTGAATCCCACAAAGAAAAGAATTTGGCAAACAATTAACAAAGGCCGCGCCGCATATTGACTTTTCGCTGTTTAATTATAGGAAAAGGTCAATACTCATCTAGGCCCAAAATGCTGGACACGGATTAAACCGGTTGACCATCTTTTGCCTTATTTGTTGTCGTTGTTGTCGAGTGCGTGCAACAACAACAGCAACAACAAGCGTTGTTTAATTAGAAGCGGCACTGTCCCACCAACACCTGTAGGCAGCAGCAGAGGCAGCGCCAGCAGCAGCAGCAGCTCCAGCTTTAGCTTGAACAGAAACCGCAAAGCGCCGCTTGATGGCCAACTGACTGACTGACTCTGACTAGATGTTTTGAGCCACAGCATCCTCTACATCAGCTAGCGCGAATTCTTCTTCTTCTTTGTGGCCATGGCCAAGACCAAGAACTTGCCAACAACCACAAACATTGGCCAAAGAGAGTCAAAAGTTGGTTGTTGTTGTCCAAAGTTACATGGCCGGCTTGTGCTCTTCTCTCACCAGCAGCAACAGCAACATCAGCAGCAGCAGCGTTTTGGCGTCGTCTTTGGCCCTGCCAACTTGCTGTGTGGCTTCTGCAAAAATGTCTGAGCTTAAGCGTGGGGAATTCTTGCAATGCATTGAAAATGCCTGAGCTTACTCATTGACCGCGACGTCAGCAGTGTTGGCAGCGTAGCGAGATCCAAAGATGAGCAACTTTGTGAGCATTTGAGTGTGTTTGCTTTGTCTGTCTGCGTCCGTGTGTGTGTGTGTGTGTATGAGTGTGAAGTTCTTTAATGTGCTCTCAGTGCTGCTCTCTGCGTTTGGTTTGGCATGTTCGTTCGCTGCTGGCGTCGCAGTTGCTGTTGCTGCCGCTGTTGCTGCTGGTTCGTTCGTTCGTTTGATTTTCTCCAAATCGCCGCTCGACGTAGGCTATATAAATAAGCGCTGAGAAGCTATTGGGTCCGAGTCTCTTTGAATTTTATGAAGCGGTTGTATCTTGGTGGTGCCCCCAACCAACCAAACAACGGCCAACAGAACCCAAGTTGGTCTCGCCACAGCAACAGCAGCAACAGCAACACCAGCAACTTCTTGTAAAACTTCTCAAGATTTTTACACAAGAAGCAAACGAACTTTTTTTAAATTAAAACACAGTGGATTATTTTTCTAATCAGCAATTGCCAAACTAAACGTGAATTATAAAATTAAACAAAATATATAAAAAAAAAATTAATTAAAAATTTAAACAAAATTTGTGCGCGAAATGTTGAGCAACTTGTGAATAACAAAAATAAAGGATCGAAAACTGTGCAAAGGACTGCAAAACGAATCTTTTAGAACCAAATCATAAAAACTGCAGCAAGAGTGGACAAAAAGTGTTGGGTTATAGAATTTTCGAAACAAAAATTCTAATTAAAAATTTTTTTACGTGCTGTTACTTAAGCGAACAAGGTGAGTTTCTGCATCCCAAGGATACCATTTTTAAGAGGGGTTTTAAAACAAATTGTGCTGCGTTTGAAAAAGGCGGAATTAATTCTAATTATATTCTTTATACCGTTTTTCAACTTTTAATTCAACAGAACATTTTTTAAAATAAATACTAATATTTTTTATTATTGAAAAATTCTTTTAAGAATTTTAAAACAAAAATTATGAACTAAAAAACATTGGTTTTTTTTTCAAAAGTCACCAGTTAAATTTTTTGTATTTTTTCTAAAAGTTGAAAAAAATATTGAAAATTAATAAAAATATATATTGAATATATTTTCACAATTCACTCAATATGAAAACAAATAAATTATACATGTTCACTTATAACTAGAGTTTGAGTTTAATTAGTGAGTTTTTGCAGAATTGATCCTATGTTATGTTATTCTTCCATAATTATAAGTAATAAAGCATCAAACCTATAAATATTTCACAAATTTATATAAAAATTAAAAAACATTTTTTTAAAAAAAACAACGTAAATTTGGATCATTAATTCAACCCACTTTCTCATTCTCTAATTCATTGTTAAATCTAAGCAACAAACAAAAAAACCAACAGACCTATTCGTATTTTCGAATTTCGAATCAGAACTCAGAATTGTTCCTGGCAGTATTCAGACCATTGAAATTGCTTTGTATGAAGCCACCGGCACTAAAGGAGTCATATAAGAAATGTTACTCTTACCCTTGCCCTCTTTCAGTTATACAGGAATAATTAGCTGATAATGACTCAAATTGACTATTTAAATATACAGCGTTTGAGAAGTGTTTTTTAAGAACAATATTTAGGAATAAGATTTACAATCAATCTTATGTCTAGGTTTTCTATATCAAGTCTTTAGCGCTTCTTAAGGGAACTTTTATACCACCAACATAAATTTTTAACTGCTTTAAATTATTTAAAATAAAAAATTCATAACATTTTTATACCCTTGCAGAGGGTATATTAAAATTGTCACGATGTTTGTAACGCAGTGAAGGAAGCATTTCTGACCACATAAAGTATATATATTCTTGATCAGCATGACGAGCTGAGTTCATTTCCGTCTGTCCGTCCGTCCGTCTGTCCGTCTGTTTCTATGCTATCTCCTCCCTCAGTTTTGAAGCTATCTTGACCAAACTTTGCAAAAAGTCTTTAAATACAAGCTGCCAAGGAACGATCGGTCCAAAAACTAGTTCTAATGGGAAAAACTTGTTTGTTTTCCATCGAAGCGTCACCAATCGTAGTATATATAAGTTATATATGCTTTTACACAATTCTGGAAAAATTTATCAAAATCGGATGATTATAGCATATAGCTGCCATATAAACGGACGGTCCAAAAACTAGTTCTAGTGGGAAAAACTTGTTTGTTTTCCATCGTAGCGTCACCAATCGTGGTATGTATTAATTCTTTATTATTCCACACAATTCTGGAAAAATTTATCAAAATCGGATGACTATAGCATATAGCTGCCATATAAACTGTCGGTCCAAAAACTAGTTCTAGTTAGAAAAACTTTTTTGTTTTCCATCGTAGCATCACCATATACATTAGTTTCATATACTTCCACACAATTCTGGAAAAATGTATGGAAATCGGATGACTATAGCATATAGCTGCCATAGGAACGATCGGTCTGAAAACTAATTCTAGTGAGAAAAACTTTTTAGTTATTAATGGTTGCGCCTTTCGAAAACTGCAAGGGTATTTAAAACATCGGCGTAGCCGATGTTAGCCTTCAATTTTTATTAATGGAAACGATTTAATTTCTCATTTAAATATAATAGCAAATTTTGCAAAAATTTGGAATAAATTAAAAAGTTGACGATTGTTTTTAATAGTCTTATTAAAGTTAAGTTTAAGTTAATTATCCTGTTTGACAAATTGTGATTTCAGTTAATCTACACCGAAAAAAAATTCGAAATATCGCAACGAAAATCAATAATAAATGATATCAGAAGTAGGTCGATCCCTGATTTTCTCAAGTACGAAAGAATTGACTTAGGTACCCAAATAGCAAAATTTTGTAGCAATTTCGAACTTTCTTTTCGCTTGTTTGCTTTGACATAGGAAATTCCTTTTTACTTTAATTTGTTTGCAAAATGTTAAAGTAGACTATTTTTCTACCCTGTACCCATAAAAATGGCTAAAAAAGGGTATCACGCACAATAAAAACGGTTGAAAATCGTGGGGGCTAACGTCGCGACTGCGGCGTCTTAAGCGTGTGTATACGCATTTAAAACACACAAAATCTAGGGTATTGTGTAGTCAGTGCACACGACTGCAGCGCTCTTACTTGTTTTGAACATTTTGTTTCATTGTAACCTCTAGTTTATGCACTAGTAAATTGTACATATTGAATTTGTCTATTTTATAAAGACAAGTTTTACTTAAGCCATAATTGCACCTATCTGGGTTCTCATATGAGTTGGCTGTCTAAACTCTAATAGTGATCATAATAGCTTTAAATAGAAAAAAAAGGAGAATGTGTAATACATCGAACACTGAAACTTTATTACATTGATTCATGCCATAAATGATCATGTACAACTTAACATATCAGAATGGTTAAAAAAATAGTATAATACAACATTTTAAATTTGTATTAGCACTGTCCAAATGACCTTTCTAATGTTTAATTAGAAAACTGAAGAAGACAAAACTCCTTTTTTGATTGCAGAAATGCATTTACTGACAATTTAATGAATATATATTATATTCATTCAAATATCAAATTATCAGTTCCACTGCGAATGTTGAAGAATTTTCACACCAAAACAGCCGGTAGTTAAAGATCAAATTAATTATAATCTGACATGCAGAAATCTTCATTAGAATCGCTAATAATGTAATAAATTGATGAATTGCTATATAAAATGCATAAAACTAATCCCATCCGTTATGATGCATCTTCTGGGTCGATGTTTTATACCCCAAGTAAGCTCTGACTAATAGAGGGAACTTTCATATCAATTTAAGAAGCTAATAATAATTTATTGGCTGGCCATGTAAAACTACCTGAGTGATATGCACTGGTGAATAGTTGCGCAATTGTTTAAACTTGATTTGTTTTAATTATTCGTTTCCTTAACAAGTTTTTCCAACAATCTGCCAGTGGGTTGACTAAACTTTATATATGCATATAGAGTGTCAACTTTTTTGTAGGGCAAAAACCAGCCCAGATTGGGAAAACTCATGCCACAAATAGGTTCTGTTGCATTTCAATTACTGCAACGGCATAAGCCGCTTTAAGCTTAATGTGCGAGGCAATTAATAAAAATTAATTTAAACCCAGAACCCAACCAGGCGTTAAAACGGCCTCAGAGTTATTCATTCATAAAAATACGAAGTTTGGTGCAGCCGCAGCAAATTGCAGCCATTCATTTAAAAGGGGGCACCTTTCCAGCCAGCTTTTAATTAGAATTTATGCCCTTTGTCAAACTCGTAAAAGAAATAAACTAAAATTGCTTGCATTTGGAAAAGCTTTTAGTTAGCCATAAATAATACAAACTATGGCCAGGACGATATATTTATAGTGTGTGTGTGTGTGTGTGTGTGTATAGGGCTAAAAGGGGCAGTCATAAAAAATGCAAATAAAATGCTGCAATATGTGACCACCAATGCCAATTCCTCTCAAAACGAAATGACTTTGAGTGTTATTTGGTTAGCCAGAGATTGGCATTGGCATTGGCAACTGGCCAGCAGCAGGTGTTCAAAAACTGTCCCTTTTTTTGTGGAATCTATTCGGTTGCCCTGGCAGACAGGAATAGTGTGATTTATTGAGTTTCTCCCCAATTTTGACAGAGTATGTCTGCCCTGGCGCCACTGGCAACACAGATTTATTGATGAGCCAACAGGAAAAACTCTGGCAAATACGAGTGTAGAGGAAACAGAGTTTGTGGTTTCAGCAGTTTTAGCACAGCTGCTGCAGCATTTTAATTAAAAATGCCTCAAATGGCACGGAGAGTCTAATTCTCAGGCTGCTGCTGCTGCTGTTGGCATTGGCAGTAAGTTTGCACACAGTTTGCGGTTAGAAATTGCAACAAAATTAAAGCTTACTTCCTCTCTAAAAATGATAAACTTCTTTTTGTCAGTCAATTCTTCTTACACTGTTTCAATGTTCGTTCTCTCCGCACAAGTTAGACACTTTGTTGGCTTATCAGTTGCCCTTTGTCCCATGTGGCGTATGCTTGATGTTTGATGAACTGAAAGCAAAGATTTTTGCCAACTTTCTATGTTTTTTTTCTTCTTTGGTTTCATTCTTTTATTTCTTGGTTTTGTTGGCCAAGGCCTTTTTCTATTGTGCCCAGCTTTAATTTTATGCTTTTCAGTAACGCACTTGACTTGCCAAACGTTATTGTTAGGCTTCCTTTCCTCACAATTAAAAAAACGGCTGCAACAAGAACAATGTTTGGCTGCTTCTTTAATTTTATGTTAATTTATTTGAATTTATCATGTTTTTTATTTTTATTTTTTTTTTGAAGAGAAAGAATGAAGATTGAAAGCAACTCACTGTCAAAAAAAAATTCTTTAAAATATTTAATTGGCCTGAAACTTTTTGTGCTATTTTAAGTTATGATGCGGGCACACCTGAAGCTGACATCAGCACCCAAAGGAGCCGGGAAGAGTCAGTTTCTGACAAATTACATAATGATAGGCTGGCTGGCTGGCTGGTCTATCTTAATGCCTCCATTGTTGCTGGTCTGCTGTTTTGCCGTTAGGAATATGCTCGTACATACATAATTTAATTATGCAAATCATATGCCGTGCTAATTGAGTGAAATGCTAAGCAAAAAGCCTAGTTCGTGTACATAACAAAGTAAAGTTATGACATCTATGGCTTGAGTTAATCTGATTAGGACCAGCTGTTGACATTTAATGACAATAACGCATTAAAGGTCCATATTTTTGGCATGAATTTAAAAACTTATCAAACCTTCAGCAAACTTCATTGAATCTCAATGCCCATTGTCTTTATTGAAAGTGAAAATGGGAGGGGGGAGTACGGCTACATTAATAACTTTTTTGTTGGGTAATAGTGCCTATAAAACTGTAATTATATTTTAAATACAAATTAAACAAAAGAAATGCTTTAAATACTCAAATTCCATTTGTAGAGTAAAGTTTATCTGTGTCTGCTTATGCGCTATAATTGTTTAAAATGCTTTTGTTGTGATATCTTTGTAATTAAACATAAAGTGCTTGTGAGTTTCTTGGAGCAGAACTTGTGTGAGCACTCGTTGGCACTTAAGCTGTTAATGTTCAACTATTTCTACTAAAATGTCTACTATTATTAAAGTGCTAATCAATTTTGCGCATATTTGCGTCATATTCTTTAAGTCAAGTTTTTATTTTTCGATCCTAATTGAGAGTTAAACAAACAAAACAAATAAATTGGCTTGGCAGTTATGAATTTATTAGTATATTAGTAAGAACGTAAGCACAGGTGTATAAATTGTACATATGCATGATATGAAACTATGAAAACCTGTCCAACTACAGCAATGAAGTTCATAACGGAACTGATGCGCCTTCATCATTTAGCTGGAATTTGAGAATGTGAGATTTCCATTTGATAGCAAGTAACATTCTTGCCATGACTAAAAAGAAAAATTCTTTGAAAGTTGCAGAGTAAAATCTGTGTGGCCTGATCAAAAATATTTTGGATTTCTCAAAAAATTAAAAATTTCTCTTTCATTTTCTGAACCTTATTCTAGTAGGAACCTTATTCTAGCCATATTCTAGTAGGTGTACTTTGCTGCATCTGTCGCCTCTAGAAGATCGAAGTAATTTTGGAACCATTCACAGTCTTAGATCCTTTCAACCCTTTTCCCCATTTGTAGGGTTCTTAGAAATTTTAACTCATTGCCCATTATCATGCGCTTCGTATTTGACTCCAACAAGTTGGAAATTAAATAAAATTGTTAAAATTATAATTAAAGTTTAAATCAGTGTAGCCAGTTAAGAAATTGTTCAATTTGCGAAAAAATATATGAAGTTATTTAAAAAATTTTTAGGTACCAGCTATTCCTTTTATCAAGACGGAAATATCTTTTTCCGGGCTTCCACTCGAGAAATTAAAAATATATTTTTGGCCCCAAAAGGGACAAAGTTAAGTTTCTCTCATTTTCTCATGGTCTCACTAAAGCTGTATGAAGTCAAAGGTAGTTTTTTCGAGAATAAATTCTATGTCAAAGGTCAAACCTCAAGTATCTGATACAATGACTTGACTTGCTTCCTTGAACATTTATGATAACTTTGTTAAAGTGTAATTGAATAAACAAATTTAATTTTCGAATAGAAGGAAGAATAGAAAGTGAAATTAAATTCATTAAGCAAAACTACGCAGGTCAAAACAAAAAAAAGTCTAGCCACAAGCCGCTATTAGCCAATCATCAGCTAAAGATACGTGTAGCCGTCAAATGCATGTTCAAGTGATTTATTTGTGAGCGATAACAGCTAAAACTACAAATTCAACTGTGACGTTGGCATTTTTGTTTGTTTGTTTGCCAATATTTTTGTATTGTACTTTACCTTGGCCAGTTTTGCTCTGTATCGTATTTTTGGCAGCACCCGCAATTCAAAGACACTCGAGGCAAACAGCAACTTGTCACCAAAGACCTTTTTTTATGTGATTTTAAAGTTTAATTGAGTAAATCGGTTTATGTGCGGCATTAGCATTGTTGTTGCCGGGGCAAAGAAAGTAAGCGCAACTAAGCACATTACGACTAAGCGGCGACAGCGGCAACACTTGCCTCGCATTACGCCCAAACAGACGAGCCAAGGTTAAACCATGGTCTAGAACCATGGAACATCATGACTTCGGGCCGTGGGGCGCGAATTTCTCTAACCCAAATGCTGGTTGCTTGGTTTCGGGGCGGCGATCTGGTTTGCTGTTCTTGCTGCTTCGGCGGATGCTTTTGAGTTCAATAGCCAAAGAAAGTGTCCGGGGCAATAGAAAGAAAAAGTGTGTGTGTGTGTATGCAGAACACAGCCAAAGACTAATGGGCCAGCGACATAGTTTTTTAATGGCCTACGCGGCGTATGCGTAATGCCTGTTATCAGTTCGAAATGCATTTGCCAAGTGCCTGTTAATGGGCCCACTGCGCCCCCAGCGAGTCGATTTGGTTGTGCCAAAGTGTTAATGCAACGAACCATTAGCCTATAACACTTTTACGAGCCTAAAGGATGGGCGGCTCCTGCTACAGTTCGGCCCACCCGGTTAGTGGTCGTTAATTTTCGGGAAATTTAATTGGACTTGAAATGCGCATATAATGGCCAATAAGGCCAGAGACATAGATTGCAATTCATTGCCTCAATGCGGTCAAGGTGTCACACGCACCAATTTGCTGCTTATTAACTGACCAACTAATGTCTTTCTGGCCCTAACAGCCAATACAGTTATGAGGCCAACACAATTAAGTCAACGGCAAAATACAAAACCCACTGCCCAACTCAATAGTCCATAAATTAATTCAATCGACAGCAGCAGCTCCAGCAATTGCCCTCCAGTCACAATGGCCAAATCAGCTAAGCAAATCAAACTCGAAAAGCGTTGGACTTTGCGCGATCGTATCAGCTGAAGAAAGATCAGCCAAAAAATCGAGAAATTCTTTTGTGAGAAAATATGCGAAAAGTCGTAGTCCACATAGCCGCGCCGCTGGCTTTGCCCACTCCATGAGCTGTATATTCAAAAGAAATCAGCAAGTCGCTTAGAAACCCAAAACGAAAATAGAAACAAGTTTAGCTCCAGGCCAGACCGGCGGAGAGGGAGAGCTGCTGGCTGTTGTTTTCAAAGATGTTTCTACGTTTCTTGAATGAAATTAATTTTTCATTGTAAATAAGGAATAAAAAAAATGCGCACTTTACTTTTACCGCAAACTTCTATTTAGAGGTTAACAGAGAAAAATTTGGCAAAATCCTTTATATGTCTAACAAAAATATTAATACACAGTGTTTCATAATACAGTCTGTGTATTTTAATCAAATGTATATTATTTATTTATGGGAAATTCCTGAAGGGTGATTTTATACTGTGTGCCGCTTCATATCAGTTTGTTTTTTGTTGTTTTGTTGCAAGCTATCAGAAAGTATTACTTGTTCGAGTTCTTAATAACTTGGTGCAATACTATAAACGCACCCACTTTGTGCACTGAACAGACCAGCAAAGAAGTGTAAGAGAGAATCAAAAAAGGTCATAAAAAAGGCAATCAACTACAACTACCCTATCTCTGTTTGACTTATTTGTACAAACTTGTTAAACTCAATTATCAGCAAAAACAAAAACAAAAATTATTAGAACAATCTTTCGTTTAATTATATAAGTTTCAAGTGACTTAAGTGAAAATCATATTTTGTGATTTTATTATTTTAATATTCCAATTACAAAATCAAAGTATCAGGTTTACTTTGATTTTCAATCCTAGCTCAATTTCTATGTAATTTGAACCTTTTTCTAAGAATTCGTGCCTGCATTAGACACTTTTTTTTCAATTGTTTTTGTTATTTTTCTAAGTCAGAAAAGTAAGTTTTTTTAAATAATATTTTTATAGTTTGGGGAAAACCCAATGCGATGGAAAAGTCCCTTTTTTTAAATAAACCACTTGTCTTTCTAGTCTAAAACAATAGTAACTAATTTCAAATTCAAATCACAAATCTTGCACTGAATGTCAAACTCAGCGACCCGTTTGATGGCTCCACAAAAATTTCTCTCGGGTTAGTCACATGCACAACAAACGAAATCGAAAATTAAATTAAATATTTAACATAAATCAGTTCAATTAAATAAGTCCGCATATTAAACAGTATGCATACCCCAAATGACGTAGTGGTTACTGTACACACGATTCTGTTCGTTATGGTTGTTGTTGCTGTTGTTGTTCTGACACACGTTTAACTTGAAATTTTTGTTTTGTGTTTTCGTTGTTTGTTGACCCAAATTCGTGGACTTGACTCTTGTTTTCTACTTTACTTATCGGTGGCTGGTGGTTACCATTACCCTTCATGGGGCCCTTTAATGACTAAACAATATCCATTTGTTATTAATCCAATCTCTTTCTTTCTTTCTTTTTATGTCTTTGCAGGTATGTAAATCACCGTGAATCGCAGAGCCCATTGAGACTTCATTCAATTTTGTGCCCACAAAAGTATGCAATAGCAAATTGGCTGACAGCAGACTGCACTTTTTGTTGCTCCGATTTAACTGCTTCAATTTGCATAAATAAATAATTTAGCAGTGCATTCATTTTGCGCTGAAACAATAAAAGTCAGCAAATTGAGTCGCACCAGCACAAAAGGTAGCAAATGTTAAGGGGAAGGGGGAGGGGAACGAACCACACCGCATCTACAATAATTTATGCAACATGAAAAAGGGAAGCTGGCAGCTAGGTGCGTGCCTGCGCTGCAACTCCACTTAGTAGTTGATTGTATTGTGGCTTTACCTAGGAAACAGCTTTCATCCTTAGACGCCCCCAAACAAAGACAACAGCAACAACAACAACAACAACATGGCGCTCATTATTGAAGCCCGTGCACAGGTACAAACCCTTCGCTTCCTTGGCTTTTGCATTGTTTGCCCACTTGACTTCATTGCCTTCAAGTGTCTTGTTGAAGCTGCCACTGCAACCCTTTGATATTCAGCTTTAAAATCCTCTTCCAGTCACACAATTAAGTTTTAATTTGTACAACAAAAGAACTTGCTTAATAAATGTGTTGCCATTTGCAATTGGACAGCAGTGACAATTGCAGTTAGCCATTTGGCAAAGTTGAATTTCATGTTCGAAATGCCAGTGCATAATTTATATAAGCATCGAGCTGTCAATTTATTTTCCTCCCCCACCCCCTCTCTGTGCACTCATCTACGGATAGAAATTTTAGGCCAGGCCGAAAAATCAATTTAAAGCCAATTTGCAGGAGCTAATAAATTAAATTAAAAATTCCAAAAAATCAAATTTCTTTTTGATAGAGCACAATATTTTCCTACCCTCCAAAGTACAGTGGAAATTTTTCACTGAAAAATTGAGATTATTTCAGACAAGCAGAAAAGTTACAGTTAAAATTTTAAGTTTTAGAATTTTTATACCCTTGCAGAGGGTATATTAAAATTGTCACGATGTTTGTAACACAGTGAAGGAAGCATTTCCGACCACATAAAGTATATATATTCTTGATCAGCATGACGAGCTGAGTTCATTTCCGTTTGTCCGTCTGTCCGTCTGTCCGTCCGTCCGTCTGTCCGTCTGTTTCTATGCTATCTCCTCCCTCAGTTTTGGAGCTATCTTGACCAAACTTTGCAAAAAGTCTTTAAATACAAATACGCTGCACATTTGTCGGAATCGGCCGGATCGGATGACTATATCATATAGCTGGCATAGGAACGATCGGTCCAAAAACTAGTTCTAATGAGAAAAACTTGTTTGTTTTCCATCGTAGCGTCACCAATCATAGTATATATAAGTTTTATATGCTTCCACACAATTCTGGAAAAATTTATAAAAATCGGATGACTATAGCATATAGCTGCCATATAAACGGTCGGTCCAAAAACTAGTTCTAGTGAGAAAAACTTTTTTGTTTTCCATCGTAGCGTCACCAATCGTAGTATATATTAATTTTATATGATTCCACACAATTCTGGAAAAATTGATCAAAATCGGATGACTATAGCATATAGCTGCCATATAAACGGTCGGTCCAAAAACTAGTTCTAGTGAGAAAAACTTTTTTGTTTTCCATCGTAGCGTCACCAATCGTGGAAAAATTGTGAAAATCGGATGATATGAGCTGTAACGGCGGTCCACTAGTCAGTGAAACTTTGTTTTCCATCGTACATCCCAATCGTGGTAATTGTTTTATATACTTCCACACAATTCTGGAAAAATTTATTGGAATCGGATGAATATAGCATATAGCTGCCATAGGAACGATCGGTCTAAAAACTAATTCTAGTGAGAAAAACTTTTTTTATCAATGGTAGCGCCTTTCAAAAACTGCAAGGGTATTTAAAAAATCGGCGTAGCCGATGTTAGCCTTCTATTTTTATTTTTTAAATTTTCTTCCATTGCTTTGTTTGACACTTGATTAAATTTGTTTTTTGATGATTTTCGTTTACTTACATACTTTTCTTTCCCGTAAAATGCTTAATGTACTTCCTAAAGTGTGTCTTCGGCGCGAGGACAGTTTAATAGGTCATTAACTTTTTGAATAAAAGATTCTTTTGTGAAAAAATACGTTTTATTTCTCCGCACTGTTTTCGATACATTTAATCCTTTTTTAATTTTATTTAATAAAATAAGTATTCTGAAGGTCCCTAAATAGGCTTAAGTCTTGACCTCTTCCCACATATTTTAGCGCCGAGCCGTTTCTTAAGAAGAAACCGCTAAGAATTATAAATATTTTTGTTATTAACTTTAACTAGTATGGAGATCCAACTCCAGACCTTGGACTTAACACGGATGAAATGCTCCCATTGCCGACCCCTGCTCTAAGTCAATGTCAAATTAGACTAACAGCTCTATAATATATTAGCCGGTGGTTGATTTACCCTTTTCAATGTAATCGAAATTAAAAATTGACCCACATACCCCCAGCTTGGCCTTCTTTTGAGAACTGTCATCGGGAGAAGTCCACTGATTTGACGGTTCCTTTATCCACACTTTCGAAACGACACAAAACATGATTTTAATTGCGTTTAAACAACGCCAAACAGTGTCATGTGCAAATATTGATGCAAAATGTGATGTATCTGCTCAGTTGAGATGCCTGCATCTTAAACATAATAATTTATAGCGCAGAGTCCTCTTAATATTTATCAAATCTTTTCTCAGTTTTGATAATGCTGATTTTAAGCACAAAATAATGCTGGATTGGCATACGTAATATACGTTTTTTTCATTTCCATTGTAATTCAAAGACTGTACAAAACTAAATGATACAGCTTGTTCAAAATCTGACAGTAGTCTATTAACAGATGGTAGTTGACAGTGAAATTCAGAAAGTCAAGGATTTATCTCACTGCCCTTATACCCCACTGTGCAATCTGACTCCTGTCTAGTTTACCTCCCGCCCCCAAAATAGCTGACACTTCATCCATCATTCCCGCTGAGGTTGTTGAGACTTCAATATGTTAGCTTAGCTTTAGGCGCGAGTTTTTTTTTTTTTTTTTTTTTTTTTTTTGTGTGAGATAAAGTATTATGGCAACTATTTATATGAACATCATAATGCGGAAACTCTTACTCAGACAGTTCTTAGAATCGGTACACACACATTTAATAGGCACACAAAACGGGTTTAGTTCTTTTTTTTTAATGGCTCACCAGCTTCTGCCTGCGTAATAGCTCCCGAGCATGAAATTCAATTTCATTTTTAAACCATTCTGGGAAGTTAAGTTTTATGATATCAAAGTGTAAAGTGCAACGAACAGCAAACTGTGGAGAAGAACCCAATTTTTTATTAAGTAAGTGAACAGTTGCTATGACCACTTTCCATTGCGCACGGCTTTTCGAATTATTAAATGAAACTAAACACTTTCGTTTCAAAAAAATAAAAGTGAAATTTTTGGAATTTCTTAAATCTCACGTTCATCTCTTAATGGTTCATGTAATGGTACCAGCAGCTTTCTTTAAACAAACTAAATATAAAAAAGACATAATTAAGCATGTTAAGCGGATAAACACCTGCAAATGGAGATTTGCAATTTGTAGCAGACGCAAAGGACCAGAACAACTTAGGAACTCTACAACTGTCTGCCCGAGGCGCCCGACGCCGTTCAATACATTTTCTCAAGTGGGCAACGGGGCTGACTGGGATTTTCGGGATTTATTTGTGTGGAAATGAGCATCTAACGGTATATGAATCATGACTTTGGCAGGCAGCATGATTTAAAACACTCACTCATATGCGGCGGCGTCGGCGACGACGACGACGACGGTGTGAGTGCCATGACTTTATGCCCGACCTGGCCAGACCAGGCCAGGCCAGACCAGGCTGCTCTTTTGCTATTTGCGCATATTTTAGCACATTTTGCGCCGTCCGTCCCAGCCTGGGCCCAACTCCTCGATCGCGGCATCGCGACGCGACTTTGTAGCGCGTAGAAAAACGTGCGATTTCAAGTTGACAGCACAGCTATGAACCCTGCCCAGCACTCCTCCTCCTACTTGGCGTTGTCGTCCGGCTCGGCCGGCCCAGACTTCTCTCCCTGCCTGAAATCAGCTGAAAAAGGCAACGTTTTTCATTTTCTACATTTTAATGCAATTTTTAATTTATTTGTTTTGTGCGACTCTCTAAACGCATGTATTCCGCATTGATTGGCATTTCCTGGTTGCAGCATTAGAGACTCAAGTGAATTCCTCGAAGCGGCCTGGCCCCAAGGATGAGACTGCGACGTCTGGGCCGGGCGGAACATTTCATTTAACTTGGAACTTAGTTCCTGCTTGTCTACGCATACGTAATTATCCAAACCGCATACCCAGTAGACGGCCAATGAGTCACCGAGAAGATCAGAGCGCTGACTTGCAGAAAGCTTAAACGCAAAACTCTTGATCCCATGACATCACTCACTCTCGGATCCGGGCATTTCCCATGGTAGCATCCCCCAAATAAACCTTTTTGGCATACACTTCACTTGATTTGCAAATTACATAGCCATGAGTAATCATATTAATGAGACTCAATTGATGGCTGCCCACCAACACCAACAAGTAGCCAGAAAACGCGCCAAAAAAAAAAAACACAAAGCACATTGATCCACTTTTTTGTGGAATTCTACTCTCAAATCACGTAGTCGAGCAACGTTTACGATTTGCCTAACTGTATTTGGGAATGGGTCTATTCAAATTGGTCATTGGAAGGCATTGCGTAGAGACTTTGGGGTTGGCATAATGAGAACCAGTTTTATTTTGGAGGAAAACATGATAAAGGCAATTGCAATACCCTAACTAGAAATAAGTATGAGTTAACAAAGAAATCGTAGATCAAAAAAGGAGCTTTTCCCGTATTTGATCGAATTAATCAAATGTTTTAATATTTATTAAACAATTCCACAAATTCTAGTTCTACGTAGTTCGATTAGTTCTTAATTCAGTGATACATTTATAAAGTAGCATTAAGTTGTCAATATGAGGTATCAAATAACAAACTGTAAAACCTACGCTGATTCCAGCCCAATTGCCATTGAGTAACAGATTGTTTCGAGATATATCGATCATATCTCTGTTCTGACTCTGTTAGAGCTGGAGGACTCACTCAAAGCCATGTCTATGGTTATACCGCCAATGGTCAGTTTAAAGACTTGAGAATTTAGATTTTTTTCTTTTGCGTCGTAAAATCGCAAAATGGTTTTTTATTTTCATTTGCGGTGCATAGTTTGCACTACTTCCAAAAAGGCACACCTTCTTTGAAAATATTCTCCTTCCTGAGTGGGTTGAGAACATCTTGTGAAACTGAAATTTGACCAAGTACCCCAAGTAATGGTCTTTTTCGCGATTTAAATAATGTCGCAAAATTGTTAACTCATTATATTCCTAGGGTATTTGTCTGCACTTGATTGCTTTTGAATATTTCATTTGCTTGTCTATCTTCTTCTTTGTTTTATACCTAAAATTCGCAAATGGATTTCACAATTGTATAACATTGTCAAGTAGTGACACGTGTGGGCGTCATAAAAGTTAAGTTATTTGGTTTGGGCCACATAATGCACTCGCTTTTAATGTGGTTTAATTCGTGGGTTTCATATTTACCATCACGTATGGAAAATCCTAAACGAAAATCGACCCCGCCGAGCCAAATGCCTACTTGTGTTGCTTGTTTTTTTTTTTTTAATTGGCAGAGCTGAAAAGCTCATTTGTCCAATTTAGTTGCATGCCGCAGCTGCAGCCACGAGTGAAATCAGAACGCTTCTGCCTGGCAACAAACTTGACCCCAAGAAAAAGAGAAATTTTTTGCAAGCCTAGCACAAAAAAGCGAAAAAAAACACACACAAACTGAATCAGCACACAATCTGCACGGGCAGCGGCTGCTGGTGTTGGGTCAGTCTTGGCATCCACATGGCCACATTGCATGCTGTGGCTGTTGCAAGCACACGGTAGCCAGCATCATCAAGATTTGTCACAAATCAAAGCAGGCAGCAGCAACTAATCCAGTTCAAGTGTTGGCCAAGCATCCAACATGGCGCAAATGGCAAATTGCCGTCGAGTTGGCGTTGGCGTTTCTGGCCACGCTGCTCGAGTCGCCCCAGTCGTGCTGGGCCAGCTTCCGCATGCCGCCGTTTTAGCCAAAACAAACTGCTGACAAGTGACTCAGACTACGACTACAACTCCAACTCGGACTCCGACTCCAAGTCGGTCTTTGCCAAAGAAGTTGGAGCCTAGTTAACATTTGGCGCGTTTTGTGTGCTTTGCCACTAGACACCGTTATGTTTGTGGATCGTGCGCAGCAGCTGCCTGAGCTTTATTAATTTCTGCAACTCCTTCAACTTGGCCTCAAGTGGCTGCTGATGAAGCCGCCTGCCTGTTTGCAAGGTCGATCATTTGTAAGGCCAACCTGAAGTGTGGCCAAAACTGGCATGGAAAAATTCAAGTTGGTCGACAACACATTTGAAAATTCTCGTACAAGAACAGTTGTCCAGTTGGACTTCCATTCGATTAGTCAAAGATTTACTTAAACTAAGTAAATCGAGAATTCTTTTAAAACCGAAAAGCTTACAAGCTTGTTTTCCATACAAAGCTTAGACCCTCCACAATTTTCTAAGACTGGATTTACACGATAAAGCAAACTTCTTGAAGTTTTTAAAAAGCTCTTACTTGTAGGAAAGAGGTGTAGAGAGGCAAGCTACACCAATCCACCTGTTTTCTACAAAGAAAAGATTTTTGAAAAACTTCATGAGGTTTGCTTACTATGGTGCGGCGCTTGCTTTCAACCTCTCTTAGCTTAGTTGAAATATCGTCAGTGTGCTGTTGACACTTAATGTGAAAGGTTGTTTTCACGCTACTCGTCAGCTATCTTGCACACACATATGCACAATCAAAATTGGGGTACTGCCTTCTTCGCTCACACTCTTGCGCTCTTAGCAAAAGCTCTCACTTGACAATGGAGAGCGAGCGCCACACCAGGAATAATTACACCATGATCCGACTAAGACGGGACAAGCTACACCACTACACCTCTATCCTACAAACAAAAGCTTTTGCACAAACTTCATCGTGTAAATTTCGACTATTACAGAATGCAGACATAAATACAATAGTAACGGCTTAAAAATTAAGTTATGCTTAGAGGAAGACAGACTTAGCCCGATCTTTCAATAATAGTTTTCTTTAGAAAATTACAATAATTAAATTTATTCGATTTTAAACAAACTCCGCACAATTGCTTTAAACAGATAATATTCACTATAGTCATCCGATCTAGTTGGTTTCGACACATCTGCAGCCTACATGTATTTTAAGATTTCGTTCTCAGTTTGATCAAGATAACCCTTAAACTGACGGAAAAGATATCAGGCGGACGTATTTACAGACATCAACTGAGCTCGTCATGCTGATCAAGAATACAATATACATATAGGGTTATTGATTAATGCTGATACCAAAAAAATAATTAACAGTTTTTTCTCATTTTGTACTTACAATATTTTATATGAATTTAAAAAAGGTTATTTAAAATTATTAATGTGGCATAATTCATCAGCCACCCTATATATACTTTATGGGGTCGGAGATGTCTTTTTATATGCGTTGCAAAAATTAAAACAATTTTATACAATAATACTTTTTGCAATAATGTTTTTTGCATATAAAAAGGTTTGGTTTTGTCACATTGTGTAACTTAGACCAAACAACTAGCCAAGTTAAACCCAAAGCGTAGGAGAACTGTTGTGCTAAGACCCACTTTACTTGGCGGGTGCTTCGTTTAGTTTGTGTACTTTTGTTAAGAGCAAAAAGTGACTGTGGATAACGTTAATTTCATCATTAATCATATTTTTCGCAATCCGTTTTTCTAAACTAAGATTAGTTTAGCGTTGACGTCTAATAGGGGCATTATTATTGCGTTTACAATTATAGATTTGTTTAATGTCATGAGAAGGTGATAGAAAGGTGCAAAATAGGTTAAAATAAGCTCCGAATATTGAATTCCATAATTTGGAATCTCATTTCTACCACTTAGCGGCTAACTTAACACTTTTCAATTGCAAGGTCGAGTAAGTCTAAAAGCCAGCCTCAAATTGCCTGAACTTACCACCATCTTCAGGTTCAAGCCGCAACAATTTGGCCAACAATTGTTGGCCACAACAAAGCACGATAGATAGACGATAGGCACACACACACACACATATGAGTGTGTGAGGAGGGCCTTACAGATTTATATTTATGACGATGACGTTTGCAACAAGGCTGCAAGGCGGCCAAATTGCCTGGCGAAATAATGAAAAAAAAGGAGAAAAATGCAATTTGCAATTGCTGCCACTGGCAATGCCACAGCGGCACCGTTAAATTTAAATGTGTGGCAGTGGCAATGGCAGAACACAAAACCAAATTAACGCCAGCAGCAGCTCCATCCCCAGCTCCAGCTCCGTGTAATGCGATAAGCAAGCAATTTCAATTGGCATCGGCAAGCGATAGATCGACGCGTGAGGTTAGGGTCAGAACCGATGGGGATCGGTCTGTGTATTTGTGTGTGTGTGCGTGCTAAATGTCAATTTGATACCAGCCAGTATCCAGAATCCAATTAAGGCTGCTGCCGCTTGCAAATTGCTAGCGATCGACATCGATGATATCGATGATCCGAAAGGCTCGCTCTGTTGTACAATTTCGATGCGTGCGCCCCAGCAATGTGTATTTGTGGGTCATGGTACAAATTTCGAAGAAGGCACAGAAACCGACACAGACACGACGACAGCTCACTGACATGAGACACCTTTTGATATGCTAACGAAGCCTGGGCTTTGGCTTTTCCTCCTCCCTCCTCCTCTAACCGCACTCGTGCGCCGACTGTCAAAATGCTTGTGAAATTTTCCCACCCTCCATTGAGGCCGCCTGCATTTGTTAAATGTAAATTTCTGCATTTATATTAGAGCTGCTGCATCTTGCAGCTGGCCCACAAATTTGTGCAACTGGCAACCTCCACGCATGGCTCCTCACAATGCACACTGGGCTGGATCATCAATTTTTTTGGCATTAAGTTGAAACTTTTGATAGTTTTTTAGTTGGTCATAGTACAACTTCAAGAAGGAAAACAAAACAAACGACATGTTTTAATATGCCAAGCAACAATGTTTAACGATTTATGATGCTATGAACCAAGTTTCGATCTAAAACCATAGGTTCGTTTAGTTTAGAAATCGGACCTTAAACCGTAAACCCAGAACTTTACGACGGGTTCTGGACCGATCTTTTTGCGGAATTATAGAAATATATTAATCTTTTTCAGAAAGCCCAACGGTCTTAAGACAATAACGTCTGCAGAACTGAGATATGTTGGATGATATATCAGGTGAAACATTTGTAATGAAATAACTACAGATTATTATCTTGTTTTTTTATGACAGTCTGGAAGTAGGTGGGATATTTGCACTTTATCCAGTAAGAGGTATAAAAATTGAAAGAGCGGTTTGTTTAAAAACAAGAGAAACTAGAGATCAGCATATTAATGTGGCATATTTTAAGAACCTCATTATAACGTAAAGCCCAGTATTGACTTAAACCTGTGATCATATGTTGGTGTATTAAATCAGCATATGCTTCTAAGAAAATTTCGAAAATTTCTCTATGCATCCCAATGTGCAGTGGAAATATGAATGCATGGAATACTATACAGGGGCTGGGCCCAGAGGCAGCCTTTGGCAATTTTTCAACCTTATTCAGTTGCCTGTCCAGTGCTTACCCTTTTGTATGCAGCCGAATGAGGTGAAGTTCCAAGTTGGAGGAGGAGCTGGCCACCATGTCGGGGCTAGGTAAATATTTGCATTTGGTGCCAGGTCGGCTCTTCACGCATGAGTCGCTGTCTGCGTCTGCCTGGACCTGGTTGCATTTTTCATAACAATGCCAAATGATGAAGATGCATTGCCCTTGCCAGAGAGTTTTTCCAAATCTTGCAAATTTCCCATGACCGATATTTGGTCTGGTGTATGTGTGTATGTGTGTGTGCTTGACATGCGCCTGCCTTGTTTTGGGCAATTGCCTGATGGGTAAAAGTTGGCTGGTAGTTTCGGCTGCTTCATTCACAAAATGAATTTGTGTCACCAAGCCACACACACACACATGCACACACAAACAACAGCCAGCTGGCCGGTGACCACCCCTTTATTTGGTCTTAACCCAAATACTGAATGCGGAAAAATGAAAACTAAAAATTGTTTACCATTTAGCCACGACAACAACAAACAACAGTAGAATAATTACAGCAACAAGTTGCTAGATGGCAGCAACATGTTGCGCTCTTTGTTGTTCGTGTGTTGCTAATAGCTTTAGAACAAGTGCCATTTTGGCCAACAACTAATAGCCAGTTTGTGTCGCTTCCGTTGTCACTCAGCCAGCCAGCCAACCAGCCAACCAGCATCCCCATTATCATCATCGCCGTTGTATGAGATTATCATTATTGTTATTGTCGCTCGTCATGTCAACTCGTCATCAACATGCCGCGACTCTGAATGAGACGAAGACGCAGACTCTCTCGGTGGAGCAATCTTTCAACTTGACCGTGGCGGCTTCGTGTGTTCGCCAGCAATGCAATTTGTGACTCCCGGGCCTGCAGCTGGAGCTGTTCCTCTGCTTCTCTTGCTTGCATTTTAATGAGCACATTTCGCGCATTTATGATGAGCATCGCACTGAGTAGCTTCTCTTACCTTTTCAGCCCGGGCATTAGCTGATTTTTATTTGCTTGTTTCGTTAGCGAACAAACGACAATCGGTGTGAGCCCTGGGGGGGTGGGCGGTAAGACGAAGTTGGCAGGAGTAAAGCAGGGCGGGCGATAGGGTGCGGGAGGCGTAACCGAAACCACTCAGATTTCGAAAGAATAACAAGCAGGCGAAGTTGGGTTTTGGGGTACAATGTGACCCCACACAGGAGCAAACAAATTGTAATTCATGTGTCAAGTTGCACTGTGGTTTAAATTAATGGAAATGTGGTAAAAGAAATCGCAGATTCTTATCTGTATTTATTTGTTTAATTTTACGTGTATCATAAAGTAGATAATAAAACTCAACTATTAAGATTCCCGACTAGTTTTCGCAATTTGTTAATAAAGCAACAACTCAACCTTACTTTGAGCGAATTTAAGAAAATGTATTACAGATCCACAATGATAGCATTTTAGTAAGGAACATTGGGAGATATAGGAAATGGGCAATAAGGATGCCAACATGCTGCTGCTGCAAAATAAAGCTGCTGCAAGTTAAAGTTCGCCTATTGATTAAAAAGAGATCGCAATTCGGCAGAGCTTTCTGTCAAATCCTTTCCTAGAAAAATCAAGAACGCTTTAGCCAAAACAAATATGATCTGAAAATACTTAAATGAAAAAACTGTTTGCTCTAACTCTTATAATCACTAAGATCGACGCGCTTACACCAGGGACGGCCGGCTCATAGCCACCAGGGGCCGAAGTCACTCGTGTTCTTACACATACACGAGCCGAAGTTATGGGTGCATGAATCGGTGTGTCTACTGTGTCTAGTCACCAACACAAGCACATTTTTTGTACTCTCCATTTGGCCCTGATTATTACAGACAAATTGACGGGCATACGGACAAAAATGGCTTTATCGCTGTATAAGAATATCAATCATGTTCTGAATACCACTTCCACAAAAATTTTGTGTTTTAGAGTACAAATTTGGTCCAAAAACCGGGTTTTGTGGAAGTGAGATCATGGCTTTACATATTCTTGATAAGGTCAGATGTGTTTCCTTATGTCTGCACAACTGGATGGTATCCCTTTTGTCCATTTTTAATGGGTAAAGGATACTGGGTATAACAAGAATGCTGCAATCGAGTGCTACCAAAGACGAGTCGACTGCCAAGCACCCTGGAAAAATGTGGCTCTAACTCTTATAATCTCTGAGATAGACACATTCATACAGACAGACAGAAAGGCGGACAAACATAATATGTATATTTTATGGGGTCGGAAGTGTTTTCATCTCTTCTGCAGCTTCTCGATTCCTTTTTCGCGGCTTTTTCTATTTGATTTCGCTGACGCTTTAATACTTACTTCGAGACAAATACTTTTTTTTATCAAATAAAAGTCGTAGCTAAAATTGAAGCTGCATAAAAATTGTCTTTAATGACTCGACCCATGGTGCAAGAAAAAAATTTGTATTGCTTTTTGAAATGTATGAAATTGTATAACTTAGGCGCACGCACACACCATACACACTCCCACACCCACACCCCATCTGGTAATGTGGAAAGCCACCCCTCAATGAAAATGGCCTCACCATTACACTCACGTGTTGCATCTCTTGGGACTTGATTAAAGGCGCATAAAGCAAATAAAAAAAAATAAACAAGACGAAACTTGGCTAATAAATGAAATATGTAACGTATGTGTCGACGACCTTTCGATGGCATTATGCGACCATAAATTTGGTATACTTCTCGGGAAGTTGACCGCCTGCTAATTGTACAGATTGTGGATGAGTGGAGGGGGTGCAGTAAGTTTTCCTCTTTGGCGTGTGGCTGACATTTTCAATCAGCCGCACAAAAACTTTTGGCAGGTTTTTATAAGTATCTGTCTAACGATTGCTGATCCAACAATTGAGCCCTGCGAGCATGTCAGGGAAAATTGCACATCTGTCAAATCAGCAAACAAGTGATTTCCGCAAACAATTGAAGACAAACAGAGGGGGTGGTTCACATCCACCCGAATTTTTGGTGCTGTTTGTGCACGTAAATTGCTTTTGTGTGAACGCTCGGACGAGGCAATTGAAAATTAAAAAAAAAAAAAAAAAAATAAAGAAAATAAACACGAAGAATGGAAACGAAATGAAATGTAAGGTGGCGGCGGGCGGCATGCGCCTTGTCATGCTTTTTTAATGAAGTGCCTGTCGTTTAAGAAACATATTGTGTGGCTTAATATGATTGCTATTTAAGGGTTAAATGGTCTGACCACAAAATGGTTGGGTCTAAATACTTAACACGTACCAAATAACTCAAATAACTCTGGTTTTTTCTCTCTTTGCTTTTCCCCTATTTGCAGTCACAGTCATGACAAGAAAACGTTCGAGTCCGCTGGGACTCGAGGAGCTGGTATGGTCTCTGACGCTAGTACTGGTGTCCATGATGCTGTTGCCAACACAAGCTGGTAAGTGGTTTATTATGTCAACATAAATTGAAATTACAAGCCAAATCCTCGCATATGCAAGAATGATTATTTTGCACATAAATTCAGAACGTACTAGGGTAGCCTTTAATATATTTGAAAATGGTTTAAATGTTAGATCAAAATATTCCTCATATACACTTGAATTTAAGACAGTATATCAAACCGGCACTCGAACCGGAATTGCACAACCAAAAAGATACCAAAACCGATATTTTGATTTACTTGAAAAACCTGTTTTCGAAACTTATATTTTTTAGAATCAAAACATCGTAAAGCCCGGATTTGTAAAAGAATTTCAAAATTTCATACAAAAAATTTGTAGAGTTTACAACTCCGTAAAGAGATTAACTGGCTCTGAATTTTCTGTAAAGTCTTTGGTTTTAAAAGAATTTCAAATTTCACGGATAAAAATTAATGTATCAATACAGAACTCAACTCCGTAATGAACTTGAACCTAAACAAAACATTTTACTTAGAAAATTTGTTTGGTTAAGTACCAGAACCGAAACTGAAGCACGGTTAGGTCTGATTCTCTAAGTAAAACCAATATTCAAAGCAGCTAGCTAGGTTTTTGAAGGCTTTAACAGCCTCTTCTGGAGTCGAAATACGTTGATCTCTTTACTTTTATTGATAGTCGAATACTTAAAATAAGACATGAGCAAACTTTCAAATGGGAGCTGCTTACACTTAGAAATATAAAAGGCAACCCTTGAATTAAGCAAATGCACGCATATGCAAGCATAATTATTTTGCCATAAATTCGGCAAGTATTTTGCCAATTAAAGCCAGTGTGACAAATTGAGCCCAGCAGCTGGCCACTTGTCCAGGGTCAGGGGTCATTAACTAAAAGTCTGTTGCATTTCCAGGCCTAAAATTCAATTAAGAAGAAATGTGCCATTAGCCACTCTAGGTGGGTGGGGGTTGTGTCCGAAATTCAATTGAGTCGAGGGAGAGTTCTTTTCAAACTGCTCATAATTAAATGCAAGTGCTAATGGTCAGACAGCGCTGCATCTGCATGTGTTAGCTTTCACATTCTCCCAAAAAAAAAAAAAAACGACCATAAATGGCTATGTCTAACGGTGTTAGCTTGACTCTGGGCGTGTACAATTTAACGACTTGTTTAAACAAAACTTAAACGCAAACAATTTTCCTTTTCCATGCAGCCGAATATGGGTCATCGGAATGTAGTTGTTACTTGTGGTAGGTATCCGAAAGTCCATTGTTTAATGGGCTCGTTCAATCGAGCTGCAGTGGTGACTGATTTGGCTTAGTCAAAACGATAGACGTTCACGGCTTGGCCGTCTTGTTGACCCACATTTGGCATCATCACTTCACTGGCTCGCAGCATTGGGTTATTGAATTCCGAGAATTTTCATTAACACATGGAAATGTGTTTAGAATTTTGTGAATGGCAGGCTGCTTTTCTCACCTATTTATTGATTATTACACACTAACAAGCCCAGAAAAACGACGAGCTAATGGTTGTGGCCTCACCACACACTTGAGTTTGATGAACTTGAAGAATTTCATCTCAGCTCTGGGTCTGGTAATTGAATTGTTCCATTGTAGATACAAACATGACTCAACAGTTGGACTTATAACTCGTATTTGTATCTCATCTTGGTCCATTGACAGCCCGCGAGTAATACATAAATCAATAAGGCTAAAGATGTTGACAATCAAGTGGCATTTGCCAAGCCAATTGCTTTAGCCAAGTTAACCAAGTTTACAGTTAAGTCTCAGCCTCAGGCCACTGATGCAGCTCCAGAGCTGCCAATTGCCGCCGCCTCAAGTTCAAGTTTAATTTCAAGGTCGATCGACCTGTCGTCCGGTAGCCATCACACATTATTGTATCATTATTTTATTTTTCGCTTACCTTTTGGCTCACTTGGCGCATTTTCATCCGTAAATTTTGCTGCTTTTTCTCATGCTTATTATAGGAATCTTCTGGTTTGTGTTTTTTATTTTTTTTGGTAGTTGGGCAATTGACACTACCGTCTATTGATAAGTCACTGAACTTGAGCCAGCATCTTATTGTTGTGGAGATTTCTTAATTTTTAACCAATTACAAAGGCATTAGTAGCCCGGTGGGAGAGAGATCTTCAATAATTTTTGTTTATGGCGCAGATAAATCGCGTACACTCTAAAAAAAAAGGGTTAACAAAGGTAAAGTAGGAACTGAATTGAATTAATATCGGTATTTTACTTAAATTAAGTTTGAATCATTCTTAAATGCATAAACTACTAAAAAAAATTAATGAAATAGAAACATTTATCACGAATTTTTGAAACAACATTCTTAAAAATTCTTGGTTTTACTACGAATTACATCTACAACCAATAAGTGATGGTAGATTTCTGAAGTTTCCAATTACACATCCGCAAAAGCTTTGCGATTTAAGGACCAAATTTGATCCAAAACCAGTTTTCAATCACAAAATTTTTGCGTAAGTAAACTTGAGAACATGGCTGATAATTCGGCCTTTCTTGCCTGTAAGCCTTTCTAGGAACCTCATTTCAAGAACTATAATATTCCATTTCCAAAAAGTTGTTTGAGGTCGTTAAATGAAAATATTGCGAAAACGATCTAAGATCTTAAAAAAGTTTTATAAAGATATTTTGAGCTGAACCTTATTCGGGTTCTGTTCTGGCTTAGGTTTGAGAATTAAATTATCGAAAAAGTTCCGTTAAAAACATGAACCGAACTGGCTTTAAGGGCTACTAAGATAATAAAATAAAAAGTCCCTTGGAATAAGATTAATCTGTAAGAAGAGCCACTGGGGGTTGAACATATTTGGCTTTTTGCACCTACAGGAGCCGAACGCATGCCAAGGCTTATGCCTAGAGAGCACACAATTTTTAATCGCTGGCCAGCGTTCAATGAAGTTATTCAGAGCCACAGTTCTAAGCAAACCTATACACTCTCACTTTGCGGCTTTGCTCTTGTTGACAAACACTGATATAGACTCATCAGTTGACTAGTTGGTTCTATTTGACTTCTTGCTTTCTTTAAAATAAGTTAATTATTTTAGAAATTTGATGGTAAAATAATGAAAATTTCTAATTTAAGCGTAAATTGCTTTGGATGGTCCAAAAAATAAAACGATCTGAAACCATGCATTTCGGTATTACAAATATCGTTCACGAAGTGAGAATTTTGTACTTGGATCAAGTATTTTATCCTGCTTACCGTTTTATTGACACAGATTGTAGCCGATTCAAGTACAAAATACTTGTTTGCTTTTTGTCCAAGTGTATTATTTTGCGGAAGTAAGTAAGCTGAATGCCTAATTAACTTGTATTAGTTGCCTCACTAGTATCGATGGGCTTAAAAAAAAGTTTTGTGCGTGCCCAAAGAACTTTCTGGCTGGCCAGGCACATCATTATGCTTGGGATATTAATTGCATGGCTGATGCTGATGTCATCAGCATCAACATCAGCGTCGTCATCAGCAGCGGGCCCTGGGCGCAAGTATCAGCAGTCGTGTTAATCAAGATTTGACGTTGGCCAGTCATCAGCTTTAGCCACGCGCATATAATTAACATTTTTGCCAGCAGCAGCCACCGTCTCAGTCTCAGAATCAGTCAGTCAGTTAGGCCAAGAGACCAGGTTCAATGTCAAGAGTGGCAAGGCGGATTTGCTTATCAGGCAACGGTACCACACGACTTGGTTCAGGTGATTGTACATAAATATTTCGTATGCAAACATCCCATACATACTCATACTCGCACTATACATTGTTGTAGTTGTACATTGAAGTGGAAGTTGTTTGCGGCCAGCAAATAGCAAACAAAACTGGCCAAAGTCGCTGACCATTGACCGATATGGCAACGGTTATGGCTAAGGCGATGGCGATGCTGAAGATGTGTTGACTGCGTAGCTAAGGAATTTCATAGCCACTTAGAGTTAAAGATCACGAACTTGCGCGGGTTCAAGCAGCCCGCACGAATTGCCTAGAATCGAAGGAGAAATTTTTAATGGTGACACAATTAGAAGTGGCCCAAGACATGGGGACCTCCTTAAAATACGTGGGTCGTTGGAAATCAATTTTCCTTCTAAACAACCACACAATCAAAGACTTGCTTAGATATTGGTGTATTTCGTTTTTATAGCAGGAGTATAAACTGTCTAAGAGCCATTAATATGTATGAGAGGGAATGGTACTTTAAATTGGTGGAGGACATGAGGTTGTTCTAAAGCAACACACCTCTGTAATATTTCCTCAACCGGTACTCCAGGTGGCAAATATGACTACTCATGTCGAGTTTTTCAGAGTATACACCGCCTTCCAATCGGCTTTTGAGTTTTGGGCCATCAGGAAAAAACTTTATAGAAATTCTTTTTACTGGTTATAAAATAAAGACTGCTGGTAATTATAATGTTTATTTTTGTTTTTTGGATTGCTTCTTTCTTGTCGACATAGCTTCGGATAGCCTTAACTTTAAACTAAGGTTACTAAAATTTCGATTGGCAATATTGTTGATCATTATCATCTTTTACTTCTAATATATCCTTTGAAATCAAAATGGATTTTTCTGGCTAAATCCAGTTCCTGTTGCCAATTAACACACTGCTTAGGTCATGCTTTATGTACTATATTAGCGAGGCAGCAACAGTTCAGCGGCATGTGTACGTTCACTTTAATAAAAATTTATGTTTGTTTGGTACAGCAATGTGTGTGTTGGCTTTAGTTATGCCAATGTATTGCAACGTCAAGCAATCCACCATAAAAGAGAGATAACGAGAAGAAAGAGAGAATACTGCTTAAAATATGCTTCACTGTATCCTAAATCGACACCAATACACCGACGCGAATGCTGCTGTGCTGCTTCTGCATCGCTTAGGTTGATCAATCCATATACACCTGAATAGTATGATATCAAAAACGTACTGGACATTTAAATCAGAAAAAAAATTAAGAATTGTGACCTTAATAAAATACAAACGATGCCAATACTCGATTCAACTACAAAATTCTACAATCCCGAAATACTTGATTACACTGTGCAAGTCGAAAAAAGGCATGGTCAATTTTAACGGTTTTCCACTATTTTGGGCCCTGGGAATCGAACTGCATCTTTAGTTTTATGAGTTATAACGATGGCTTCATCCAAATTTTTTTTTTTAATTTTTTCATCAAGTTAAATTTTTTTCTAAATTGTAAAAAAATTATATCTGATTCTTGTGAAATCTGAATAAATAGATTTAAATGTGCTCTAATTTACTAAATTTACAGATTTTCGATATCGTTGCGCTTTCAAAAGTTATGATCCAAAAACTAAAATAATTGCAACCTTTTTTACAATAAAATTTTGTACAACTAATTATTCAAAATTTTCAAATATTAAGTAAAATCACAATAAAATCATTTTATAATGTCTTCCCTTTTGTTCTCTAACAATAACTTGATTTTTAATTAAGTATTTCCAAATTTAATGTAATATTGGTAATAAAAATTATGTAAAAAAAGATTTATTTTTTTTTTTAGATTTTAATCTATAACTTTTGAATGTGCAATGATATCGAAAAACTGTAAATGTAGTAAATTAGAGGACATTTAAATCTATTTATTTAGATTTTTCAAGAATAATCTATCATATCATTGGAATTTACAAAAAAATTCCATAAGCTGTTATATAAAATCGGTACATTGGATTTTTCAAAATTTCAAACCAAACCTATCTCTCCAGGCTTTTTTATTTCGATAAAATTTGGATTTTTATGGATAAAATTCCGTTATTCGTTTAACATGAACGTGCGTCAAATTTAAGTTTCAGTTGTCCAATGTCTTTTTTGGAATTGTGTATCACAAAATTGTTCCAATACAACTTTAATCTCATCTTTTGTTGCAATGAAAAAAATCACAAATTTTTTTATTTGCTTAGGCTCATAAGCCTTTATGCTAAGCGGCTTGACAACTCTCCCGGTGGCCATCCCCACCATCACCAGTCGTGCATCAATTTGTCAAAATCGCTTTTGTGAGTTGGTGTAAAGTCAAATCATATGTGTGACTTTTGTCTATGGTCTATGCGGAGCTATATGATAAATTGACCATGAGCTTGAGACACTCATAAAGCTGGCGGGCCACTTAATTTGTTTTGATTTAACCCACGCGAGTCCCACTTAGTCTTCTTCATCTTTAGCTGCTTCAATGTGCGGGGGCGAGGCCATTGACCAGATTTAAAGTCTGAGACTGAGACCAGCCAAAAGGGCTGACACTGCCAGTGCCTGGCTGCACTTGTTCCACCGATTAAATGGCTAGAATTAAGTGCGGCGTGAGAACCCGCTTTATGGTAAGGGGAGGGGAAGACTTCCGTCTCGGGCAACTCTTTGATTTTTATCAGCCTTTTAAAATGTTTCATTTCCTGCCGCAAGGTCGGTGGTTAATTTCATTTGAAATGTAACGGTAACCATTTGAATTTGGCAATTACACACAATTTGGCCATTAACGCCCGCCTTTCACCTTGACAATGAAATGGTTTTCAATGATTGCTGTAATTTTCCATTTCGCTGCCATGCATTCCCATGCACCTTGGCAACCGGCAACTGGAAATGCAAATGATTCGCCCGCTTATTAGAGCAAAACGCCGGCTTAAGGTTGAGTAATGCAAACATAATAATCTCCGATTTCTCAGACTGATATGCAAAGAGTCAGACATAACACACAGACTGGCAAACAGAGAGACATACTGACTGCTATTTCCCTATTACTCGTATTGTTTTGATGTCATTGAACTTGAACTTGTCTTAGCCAAGCAAACTATTTTTGTTTTGCTTTGGTTTTTTTTTGTATTTGTTGTTTTATGCAATTTCTTGGCGTGAATATGCTAATTTTGATTTGTATAACATGTTGTCAGTTCGAAAAACGTGTTCGAAATGTTAATTGAATGACAAAACATTTGTGGGTTTTTATTCATATTTAAGGCAATTAGCCAAGTTGTGACCCAATTTGGCTGGCTACACTCAAAAATAAAAAATGGAAGTGTTTACTTTGTTTATTTGCTTTATCCTTCCTCAGTTTGAATGCTGGGGGCTTATGGGCCTCTTTGCTATATGTCGGAATCAGCCGAATTCGATTGCTTAATCATTGGTCATCGAACAGATATTTTTAGTATTGATTAAAAAAAACATAAATTACCAAGAAAATATCGTCATTTCGAGTTTTTCGCATAAAAAAGAATAACCCTATTCATAAAAACTCCGTTTACATTGCATTTTTTTTTATCAGTGTAGCTAATTAAGATTTAATGCTAAGAAGAGGGATGAGGAGAAATGCATTTTCTGACTGGCGCCCACTAATCGTTACTTAAGAGAGATAACCAGCTAGCACATTCTGACCAAGGCAAAAGTTTTGCGCTTCGCTGCTTAGCAACTACAATGCGAGTAAGTCAGTTAACTGGAACTTGGTCTTCTTCGTTGGCGTGTTAGAATTCATTTTGACACTATTATGTAGCAAGACGAAAGCTTTCCTAGAGCAGAGAATGGTAATTAGCAATGTATTCTGGATTTTCACAGCAGATCTCTATCACAGGTGCAATGACTTACTGGCAGCGTGCGAGCTAGCGAGCGTTGCTTTTTCAATTGTGTAACTTTAGCCCTATGCCACTAGCCCTAACTATTCTAATGCCAATGCCTCTGGTCTCAGAGAGTTCAATCAACTCTCAGGCTGGCACCTTTACGCATGGCATAGTCTGGCTCCAGCTCCAACTATAACTATGGGTCATGCCAAGTCAGACTTTGTTTAATTATCGCTTTGCTGGCTCTTTGTCCTGGCCCTCACGCAATATGTATGTGTACTACAGCTTGAATGTACCAAACTATATGTAAAATCTGGAAAAGTTTAATATCAAATATGAAAAAAAAACGTTAAATTATGAATGAATTTATAGATGTGGGCATGAAAGTGGTTGAGTCATGAGACTTTGAAGAAGTTCAGGGATTGTTTGACCTTGATTATAGGGCTGCCCATACTGTAAAGTTCTTGATTGATAAGACTTAGTCCGTGACGTTTGAATTCTATTCAAGTCATCTGACAACACAAGTTATAGAAAAAGAAATTACCCAAAATCAGCCCTGCATCAGATCAATCGGAACAAATCAAAGGAGAATTATCAAAAAACTTCATGCCTCAGTTAGGTCATGTCAATTAGCCAGCTTCGACCGCCTCTCTGTACCTCTTCATAAAGAACTTTATAATGAAAACTTTGTCGTGTAAATGCGGACTTATTGACCTTGTATTTTTAAATGACATTCCCAGTTTTATGGTATTCAAAGAGCCGCCTCCCCACAAGATATTTATCACTTGAATGTACTAATGAAACAAAGTACGCCATACTGATTTCAAGAACGAGTTCAATAGCATTACTTTTATCTAGTATTTATTATTAGAGTTCATAGCTCAAATAATCAATGGATATGGGTTTAAAACACTTTTGGATCAGTTTACGCTGGTTCGTAACCGGTTTTAGTCCGGAAAAATATTTAACTCCATACTACCTAACCAAAAACCAATTTTCGAATTCATAGCTTAAATATTTTTTTGATATATGACTTTAAAAACATTTGTTAACCGATTTAAACTGGTTTGATCCGGGAAAATATATAACACCTTATTGCTATTCTGCTAACTGAATTTCAAGTTCAAAGCTTAAATAATTTTTGATCCACATTTGAATCGGTTTAAACTGCTTTAGAACCGGTTCAGAGACTTGGACGTACTGTAAAAATTCCCTATTAGGAATATACATACATGCATTCTTTGTTATTTAATTCAAGTTTGTTATTTAATGCCTCAAAATTGACCACTGTTTGTATTTAGCGTGGGAGGAGACACCTACCACGGGACTAAAGGAAGCCATTAGCTCATATATCCCATAACATTTAATTGAAACGAATCTAAAAGCCAAAGCAATTCAAGCTGTTTTAAAGCCAGGGGAGTAACATGATCAACTCAGTTTCCACTTTAACTCAAATTAATAAACAGTTACGCATGCGCAGAGGAAACTCGTTGCTATAGCTGGGGCAGCTGATTGCAGTGGATGCATCCATCACTTGTCAGTGGTGCCTGCTGCCTGGTACAATCTACATCTGCCGTTGGTTGATCATGACTCCTTGCCTGTTATTTTGGCAATTGCTGTAATCAATGCGCTGTTATCAACAATAACACAGCTGGCGGTGTTAGGATTGGGAAGAAGATCGACAATTTTTCTGTCTGTATGCCCCGTTTCGGGGATCTGAAATTGCGCAAACAAAAAATTATGATCGGAGCTGTGATTAGCCTAAGCCGACTGACTGACTGACTGGCTGACTGGCAGACGGACGGATTGATTGCCAGCCGAGCACTCATTAAAGCCATGCAAAGCCATCAAAACAAATCAAAGGCAGGACATAAAAAAAGCTTACTCTAGGATCTCAACAACTGTGGGAAACTCCCGGCCAATGGACTCCACCTTTAACTGCTTAATTACAGCGCCCCAAGGCCGAAGGGGGCCACAGACTCCGACTATTAGGCAGTCAGGAGCAAAAGCAAAAGTTGGCCCAAACTGACAAACCGACAGACTGACGCTCTAATGACATTGGCCAAAACAGCCATAAATATATGCATACCTAGAAGAAGTAGCCGAGAGCCTGGCCCTCCGCTTGGCCAAGCAATTACAATGTCCACATATAGACAGACAGGAATAGTGGTAGCGGTGGTCTAGGCCAGGGTAATTGTTTCATAAGCAACAACCTTAACCACTTGGCTACACCACCACTCCACATCGTCATCAGCATCATCATGACCAGCGGGCATAATTTACTTAGAACGAATCATGGTCCAGGCTTGGTAATAAAACACAGCGTCACGCCAAGGTAGCGCCCTAGCCTGGCGCAACTGCATCCAATTTGGTTTGGAGGTAGCTTCGATGTCTACATTGCTACCTTGTCGCCGACATAATCATGTTAAATTACTCGCAAATTCATTTGCTTGTGCGGCCTCCGTCGTACGTCGTCGTCGTGGCATTGTTGTTAGGGAGTTGTTGCCTGGCGGCGCGCTGCTTTCAGCGCTGATGCATGGTGCATGATACGGTCGGGAGTTGGAGTTCTGAGTCTAAGAGGATGGGACAGGGATTGTTAGCTTGTCGCTCACTCCATATTGATCGACTGGGCATTATGGAAATTATGTGATCAAGGCCATAGAAATTGGAAATTGTTTCAATTATAGCAACATGGTAACAAAATTTGCATACTCCTGTATAATTTTCCCCATTTTCCTGAGAATGTCAATTAAAAATCGATTTATTTTAGCTCAGAAGTTCTACGAACAGTGAAAATAAGTCTTCTCGAAAAGCACCGGCTAGGGATGTAGCTTTTGTACACAGAAAAACAAATCGAGAATTCTGGACTAAAATCAATCCTAAACTATGTCAGAAGTAGGTTAATCTCAGATTTTTTCAAAACAAGTACCAAAGGATTTTCCAATCCCAGAATTCTGGTGTGAGTCCAGTGTTTTGCTCCGGTGAGCTTGATTTTAGCTTGATACTTTGCGACCTCTAGATTTGAGTGTTATAGTTATCCCAAAAATCTTTGGAAACCGAGTAGCAAAACAGCAAAGCATAATGTTAGGAGAGTGGCTGAGAGATCAATTTCGAACTTGCCTTTGGGTTCTTTTAGCTCTTTCGTTTTGACATTGAAATTCCGTACATTTTAAAAAAGGTTCCGTAATGTTCAAATTGACAGCCACGAGATTTCTAGGATTGTTCTAAACCTTTTGTATTTGTTTACAATCAAGTTTGACTCGTACTTCAAAATTCTAGGATTTCTAGGAATCCGGCGATGTTGAGAAAGTTTGAAATTTGGGTCCATTTAAGTTAACCAGCTACTAAGGAAAACATCTCTGCTCTGCTTTTCTCAGTTTTTCGAAATAAACGTTTCATACGATATGTGTACAGCCTGCGCTACTTCGCTTTGTTTGGTTCGCCTATCAGCTTCATTATTATCAACCCAAAACTTGCTGATGAATCAGTCTGAAATTTGGTATAATATCGATTATGATCGATAACAGTACACGATATTAAAGTTAAGGTGTAATTGTAATTATTGCTCCGCTCTCGTACAACTAAGGTTCGCTAAGCTTAGACTTGATTATGATATCCAATTTGTTAATTATGTACCCATAAATGCTGCCGTTTTCTATACATTCTTTAATTTTGCATAAAACTTGTTCGACTTTGCCGAGAATGCCAATTAAAAATCGATTTATTGCCGCTAACTGGATCTGTGGGATTGTGGGTGTCGCAGCTGCCAAATAGCGGTAAAAAAAAAAAACACAATAGCCACAAAGCTGGAGAAGATTTGTACGTTTTGTGTAATCTTTAGAAATATTTGTGGCATGGCAACAATTTCCGCATCGAAAAATTTGGCAAAACTTCCACTTTTTCGCATCTTTTCCAAGTCCTCCCACAGTACTAAATAATAAAGCGTAACCAGTAAAAGGCGTGCCCGGGCCTTGGCCTGTGTGACTATGTGACTCGATGTTAGCCAGCTACTCCAGCTGTAGCTAGGCCTACTTATGCTGCTTGTGGCTGGTGGATGGTGGCTAGTGGCTTGTATTTTATGGTTTGTGTACACATTTTTGCACACATGCGCGCCCGGGTCATTCAACTTGCTGCAACCAGCCATGGCCAAGGCAGGCGGTGTATGTGTGTGTGTGTGCGCGCGCTTTCCTAGAATAAACAAAATGCACGACCAAGATCGAGCCACAACCAACGCCGCCAACAACCCAACAACTTTGGCTTAAGTACACGATGCTCGGGCTGAGGCTGAGACTGAGGCAACTGACTGACTTCTGTTTGTTGGACCGACACGACCATGTTTGATGTGTACCATCGTAATCATCTGCGTCTCCTGGTCATCATCATGATGATGTATGTGGCTTGTTATACCCTCTACTAAAGGTATAAAGAGTATATTAAGTTTAAGCGGTATCAATAGCAGAGACAATCCATCTGTCCATTTAGTGACACCAAAATGGTCATGTAGACTCTTCATATATATGCAGACTGGTAAAGCTTTTAATTGGCAAATTATGAAGATATTAAACTCTTACATCTGCTCGCAAAAATCAAGTGAGAGAGAGAGAGATAAAGGCAACTGAGAATGTGCAATCCTCCTAGTTCTACAGTTTTAATGCTATCTGCATTATACGTGTAGCCGGATCGGATCACTAAAGCATAATCCGGTTTGGCGGTATGTGCTCATCCCGGGTGGGGACTTCTTTAATCATTTTTCCAACTGGAGGATGTCGGTGCGACCGGGAACATAAAAAATCAAAACTGCGAACCTATCTTGAATCGATCTAAATTTATGACCTCCAGAACCTAAACACCAATCGGTCACTTCTGTTTGGAATAAGGTTCGGTTCAAAAACAAAAATTACTTAAGTCACTTCAAAAACTTATATAATAGTATTTTCCTATATTAATTTTGAAAAGCAAAATAAAGCAAAAGTTAATTTATATCCCAATACAAGCAGTGCCAATTTATGTGGTGATGCAAATTACTCCAGAGACGACGATGTTTTATTATAATGATAGTTTAATTATATTATTATATGGATTAACTTATTTTATTAGAAAAATGTTGAGATATGGCACTGAATGACTCTCTGCTCGTTTAATGACGACGGCTACTTCGTGTCTTTCTCTCTCACAGTTGCTTGCTCTCTTGACTTTTTACGGATTCCTACATTTATGTACATAGTAGGTAGAGGCGACCTTCCACTTTCAAAGACCTGGCACATTTGAAAGCCGTAACAAAGGACGTATTAGAGTTGAAGAGATCTACTAATCGGTTTTTTTTTTTGATTCCCACTATGTTTCGGGTGGGTAGACTAGCACCCTGGACTTAATTCGGGCTTGTTCAATCGGAGAGAATTGATTATGGTATCAAATTCTGTTTGTGTGTTATCAAATCATTTTAAAAGATTCAAATTTAAACTAAACCGATTGTCACATATTTATCGTAAAATTGAACAAAATTAAATAAATTCGTTACGTAGCTCTATTAGCAACACAATATTCTCAAAACCTTTTTAAATATGATCTTTATCGAATTGCAAGGGTATATAAGCGTTGGCAAGTACAGGGCATGTAACAGTCGTGCTTGACCGACTTTCTTAGTTGTTTTAGTTGTTGCACTTGCACAGCAGAAAATTGTTGCATAAGTTTACATTACAAGGGGTCAGCGGGAGAGGGGAGGGGACTGGCGAACCGGCTGCATGATTGACTCCCATTGGAGGTTACTGCTGCTGCCGCTGCTCCTCCACCAAATTCTTCACTCAAGTGGTGACTCGCTCTTGCTCCCTCGCCATCCTTAACAGTTAATGTGTGAATTTTTATGCGTTGCCAGGTTTTGGTCGTGTTGTTGTTCTTACCGCATAAAATGTAATTTACATCCGTTAGTTTCAATGGCAGCACGAGAGGGAGGTGGGGAGAGGGGGAGACGTACTACTGCCATGAAATTGCTACCCTGATTTGTAGCTGCTGCCGTCTTGCCTTGGACTTGTCCAGACCAAATTCATGGTTATGAGCACTTGCCGTTAGAAGTTTCAATTGTTGTTTGACCAGCAATTCGTGTGGCAACCAGTCATCATACCCCCCTTCCCACCACTAGGTATGCGGAAATTGAAATGTGAAATATGCACAACATTGTCAACCCTTCAACTAGGCGCAATTAATCAAATGTAGAAGCCGCTGACCACCTCTAGGCAAATTCATAAAAATGCAATTTGTCAAAAAACGCAAGGAGAAGGCAGCAGCAACAGCGGTTAACTGCCAGATTTAACAATTTGTTTGAGCCCAGTCTAGGGGACACACGCAGTCTGTCCAGAACCAGCTACAGCTCTATGAGCCATTATTTCTGGGATTTTCGTGAGGCTGTTGCTCGGCTGCTGGGCTGCATTTTGATGATGTGGTAATAACACGTTGCACGCACACAAAGCCCACTTTTCTGCAATTTGCTGCCGGCATCTGGGGCCCTGTTATCAGTACCAAGCTCTCGTACTGGCCACAATTAGAGTTTGGCATTTGCTGCATTAGATAAATTAATTTATTATAGCCATGGCTAACGGATACGGCCATCATAAAATTCTGCCGTAATGGAGGCAAAATAGTCTTGGCAATTCATTAAATAATAAAAATTTCTTCTTTCTCTTACAGCACCACTGCAGGAATACACAGAGATACAACAGTATTCGGGTAAGTGCGGGAACGATAACAAATCAATAAGTCGTACATATTCGGATGTTGGCTAGCGAGTTCAATTTAAATATTTATTTATTTTGGTATAAATGCAACTCCAACAACAGTTTAAGAGAAAAAGTCATTAATAAGGGGATATTCTTAAATTTCTCTCTTAAGCAAGTATTTGTGTATTGAGCTTGACAAACTGAAACCGAGAGCTGAGAGTCTTGCACAATACGTGTGGGAGTAAATATAACTGACTGAAAGATAGACTCTAGTAAAAGTCTTAGTTATTAAGCTATATGTTACATTTAGATATTTATAAATATGACCTAACATTATTTCCGACGAAGAACTGGATTATGCTGACGATCATTCGTGAGAGAAAAATGACATTAAAAAAATGCACACCGTAAGAAGAACGGACCTGGCTATATCGATATATTACAGATAAAATTGGATTATGATATCTGATATATGAAACATGCAGAAGAATCTGACTGTATTCCCGAAATATATCAAGGACCCGAGATCGATCCCCACACTAGGCATTGTTAACAATAAACATTTTTATAATTCGTTGATTTTTAGAAAAACTTAAATGAAAACTGTTGGTAGTTCTTAAAGTGTATAGCGAATTCTGATCCCATGGAATTTGGGAAAGCTGCATATGAGTCCTTTTAAATATCAAAATATCATCATCACATATTTTTCCTCTGATTGAGTTTGATACTGAGAAACAGAAAACAATGGCTCTGCGAATGTTCTGAGAATATTCTCAGTGATCATACTCTGAGAATGAGCATGGCCCTGATAACTCGTTTTAGATGAATTCTAAAAAGACTCTAATTCTAAAGGACTACACAGAAAAAACGAGAAGGCAAAGCTAACTTCGACTGTGCGGAAGTTTTAATACACTTGAAAAAGTTTACTCCAACTGATTTAACCGGTAAAATATATATAGGATATATATATCAAATATTTAAAATTTTAAAATCATTAATAATAAAAATTTGATACCATAAAAAAATCTTTTCTTCCGACCGATCGGTCCAATGGCAGCTATATGCTATAGTCATCCGATTTTGATAAATTTTTTCGAAATTATGTGAAAGAATATAAAACTAAGATTGGAGACGCTACAATAGAAAACAAAAAAGTTTTTCTCACTAGAAGTAGTTTTTTGACCGACCGTTTATATGGCAGCTATATGCTATAGTCATCCGATTTTGATCAATTTTTCCAGAATTGTGTGGAAGCATATAAAACTAATATACACCACGATTGGTGACGCTACGATGGAAATCAAAAAAGTTTTTCTCACAAAGACTTCCACCGATCGTTCCTATGACAGCTATATGATATAGTCATCCGATCCGGCCGGTTCCGACATATTAGTTGCGTGCAGTAAAAAGAAGACTGTGTGCAAAATTTCAGATCGTTTCCTATAATAGACTAGAATCCTATTGGCACTCATGTGAAGGTACAGATAATTTAGCTTAAGCAGGTTATAGTTTTTGCAATGTCATAGATGTCCAGAGCCCTGACACTCTTCTTCTCGTTTTTCTTTAACGTTCAAACTTAACAATAAATAAATTAGTCCAACAGAAACTAGCAAATCTACGTGTGAAAGAACAATGCATTTATGTGGCACACATAACTTCATATATATTTAATTTGCCGTGCATAAAGCAATTGATTAATTGTATTAACAGCCTTTCAAGAAGTAGTTCGTTTTGGTCTACTAGCAATCAAAGTTTGATCTTAACTGCTTACCTAAGCCCCACCCAATCGGCTTAAGCCGCTAATAAGCCACAAATTATCGAGCTTATCGTTGACCATTTGGGGCCACACAGCTGTCATAAAGCGGCGGTATTAGCCAGTTAGATGAGGTGTGAAAACGCCACTCATACGAAAACAAATTGAAACATAAAGAAATAAGCGTTGCTTTTATACGAGTTATGTTGGAAACGTGAGCGCCAGACAAAGACGCCAAAGATTTCAATCAACAAATGGTCTAGCCACGCCGTGAGACGGCCGGGGCAACTGCCGCGCTTAACGTGTTAATGATGTGATGAGAAATTTATTGCGGGTGGACGTCACTAAATTAGGTAGCCAGTCAGCCGAGACTGAGGACAGACGTGTGCATATTTTAAACCGAAGCCACTTGGACGACACTTGACTTTTTGTTTAACGACACTGATGAGCAATAAAATGTATCTATAGCCCCACACGTATGTGTACGAGTGCTCGTATTATGACAGGGGATGGCGCTTAGCTTAATTTATGACGCTGGCAACATAGTAGCATAGTTGGAGCTGCAGCTCTGCATACATAACTAATGCCTGGAATCTCTGAGAGACTAGATAACTAAGGCGGCACGGCATTGTTTTCTGGCAATTCTTCCCAGGGTACGCTCTAGTTGAAACGTTAATAATGTGAGATTCTCTTTTTTCTTTTATTGGGTTACCTATTTGCAGAAGGCTGCTACTATAACTATGCCCACTACAACGAAGGAGATCGCATTATGACCAATGAGCCATGTCTGAACTGCACCTGCCATAATCGTATGCTTATGTGCTATCTGCGCGTCTGCCCCTTCACCAAGCCCATTGGGCACGATTGTATAGTGGAGAAGCGCGAGGATCAGTGCTGTCCCATCATTACTTGTCCAGAGGGTAAGCTGAAATAATCTCGTTTTGTACAGCAGAGGTATTTATAGTACTCTCTTCTTTCGTGCAGTTCCCGTGGATGTGCCTTATCATACGCCTGAACCGGGCACTGAGCTAAGCATACCCGAGAAGTTTGGCTGCAGCATTGAGGAGAAGTTTTACCCAGAAGGTGCCCAAGTTCCGTCGAACCCGAACAAGCCCTGTGAGCTATGTTATTGCATCAACAACCAGACCAAGTGCGTCATGCAAGAGTGCACTCTTCATGTGGACGGATGTACACCCATTTACAACAAGGGTTCCTGCTGCCCCGTGCGTTACAGTTGCGGTAAGTGTCTCCCCAGAGTTCCTTCTTAGACCTGGTTGATTGAGTTGTAATTTTGCAGATCACGAGAATGATGTGCTAGAACTGGAGGATGAATCTACCACTACTACCACTGTACGTCCCACACCTGGTTTTATTTTGACCACAACCATGATGCCATCCGTCTCCACGGATTGTATGCACAATAGCGATATCTATGCCGATGGTGCCTCCATTAAGGGCAAGAATGCTTGCGAGCATTGCTACTGTATGCGAGGCGATATTGTCTGTGCGGTGCAGGAGTGCGAGATGCCCATGATGGCGGGCAATGGAAAATCCTGTCGTGCAATGCCAGCGGCTGATGGTGAATGTTGTCCCAGCAATTATATCTGTGAGGATGATAGTGCCACAACGGAAATTATTGAGGTCAGCACTCAGGGCATCACAGCAGAAGAAGCAGCTATTACCACAGCCGCTCCCGTTAAGGACATACACGGCGAGATACCAAAAGAGGATGTTGATCTGCAGGAGCATATTGATGATGAAGAGAAGGAGAAGGAACAGAATAAAGAAAGTACCACTGATATACCCTCAGATGACTTGGGCAGCGGTGAAGCTGATGAGGAGGCTACCCCGACTACCACAAGTGCTCCGGTGCGTGCTTCGGACGAGAAGGACTTCTCCTTCGAGCCTGAGACTTCCACCTCGGCAGCTGCTGCTGAGGAAACCAGCGGCGAAGGAGAGGTTGACGATGATATTGTCAAGGCCACAGCGGCAACTCCAACAGAAAGCGAAGATAAGGATAAGACCGTTGAAGAAGAAAGCGGTGAGAAGGATCTGGTTAAGCCTACAACGCCAGCTTCCCAAGAGGAGCTCGCTAAGCCGACAACGTCTGCTTCTCAAGAGGAGCTCGCTAAGCCCACAACACCTGTCCCATCTGCGGATGGTAGCGGTGAAACAGAGGAAGAGAAGGTTACATCAACACCCACTGAGGAGGGCAGCGGTGAAATGGAAGATGCTAAGCCTACTACTTCCACCGAGGAAGCCAGTGGTGAGAAAGATGTTAGCTCTGACAAACCCACAAGCAGCAGTGAAGATGAAGAGGAAAAGGAGCTTTTCAAGACCACGACTCCTGCCGGAGCAGCTGACAAGCCTACGACTACACCTTCTGAACAAGCCAGCACTGAAGATAAGGAGGAGGAGGAGATTTCTAGCTCAACGACTCCCGCCGGAGAAGTTGATATCGATGCCAAGAAGGATTCTGCCAAGCCTACGACGGCTCCTGTTGATCCAGCCAGTAGTGAAGATAAGGAGGATGAGATTTCTAGTTCAACGACTCCCGCTGGAGAAGCTGATATCGATGCCAAGAAGGATTCTGTCAAGCCTACGAAGGCTCCTGTTGAACCAGCCAGCAGTGAAGATGAGGATAAGGAGGAGGAGATTTCTAGTTCAACTACTCCCGCTGGAGAAGCTGATATCGATCCCAAGAAGGATTCTGTCAAGCCTACGACGGCTCCTGTTGAACCAGCCAGCAGTGAAGATGAGGATAAGGAGGAGGAGATTTCTAGTTCAACTACTCCCGCCGGAGAAGCCGATGCTGATGACAAAAAGGATTCTGTCAAGCCAACTACAGCTCCTGTTGAACCAGCCAGCAGCGAGGATAAGGATAAGGAGGAGGAGATTTCTAGTTCAACGACTCCTGCCGGAGAAGCTGATGTTGATGCTAAGAAGGATTCTGACAAGCCTACGACAGCTTCTGTTGAACCAGCCAGCAGTGAAGATGAGGATAAGGAGGATGAGATTTCTAGTTCAACAACTCCTGCCGGAGAAGCTGATATTAATGCCAAGAAGGACTTTGTCAAGCCTACGACGGCTCCTGTTAAACCAGCCAGCAGTGAAGTTAAGGATGAGGAGGAGGAGCTCACCAAGTCTACGACTCCTGCTGCAGAAGCTGAAATTGATGCTAAGAAGGATATTATCCAGCCTACGTCGACTTCTGTTGAGGATGACAAGGAGGAGGAAATTGCCAAGACCACAACTCCTGCTGGAGAAGTTGAAAATGATGCTAAGAAGGATTTGGTCACTCCTGCTAAGCCAGCCATTGGCGAAAGTGATGAGGACATCGTCGAGCCCACAACGTCACTTCCCGCTGCTGAAGAGGAGTTTGTTAAAGAAACCACTCCAGCTGCTGAAGTTTCTGTTTCTCTAGCCGATGAGGAGCTGGTCAAAACGACAACCACGCCCAAGTCTGTGGATGAACAAACTGATAGTGTTGAGAGCTCAACCATCTTGTCAGCCGAACAGGGTGAAGATGCCTCTGAAGACAAGGAACATGATCTACCATCAACAACAACTATTGCTACACCTATTGCCTCCTCTACCACTGAGGGTATTAGTGCCCAAGATGTTTCCGAAAAGGAGAAACCCACAGCAGAGAGTTCCACTAGCGCTCCCACCCAAGCTGATGACAAAGATGAGCTGGCAACAGTTGTGCCGACTCCAGACAGTGATGAAAAGGAGTCTGATGAGCAACAAACTGAGAGTCCCAAAGTTATTGAACCATCCACGGACCGTCTACCAGAAGATACTTTGGAAACTAGCACCGTTAAGCCAAGTTCAACGGAGGAGGACGAAATTATCCCATCTTCCAGTACACCAGTGGACAAAGCAGAGCAGCCGACTGAGGGTACAGCTATGGACAAAGAGGATGAAGAGTTGGCCACACAAGCACCTAAAGCTGATATTTCTCCAGCTGTCCTCGAAGTTCAGCCCACTACTGTCGAGCCGGAAGAGGAAGCCAGCTCAACCGACAAACCACCTGCAGTTTATCTGCCACCTTCTGGTGAATCAGATTCTACAGAAAAGCCTGAGCTTGCTATCAGCACAGAAGCTTCTAAACTGGATAAAGAAGATGCAACAGAGTCACCAGTTAAAGAAGAAGAGGATGAAAGCGAGAAGCCTACCACCGTTGCACCAAGCGTTGCTCCATCATTCGACAATCGTCACGACTTCATGCCCGATAAAAGTACCTTGGCCCCGAGCACCGAGGAAGAAAGCTCCTCTGAAGCTCTTCCTGATATGCAACTGCCGGCGGTTATACCTGGAGAGGGTGATTGCCTGGTGGAGGGCAAGACTTATGCCAATAATACCGGTGTACCAGCCACAGCTCCTTGCGATGTGTCCTGCAAGTGCATCAGTAGCATTGTGTCCTGCCAGCCCATGGAATGCAAAATACCCGAGAACCGAGAGAAGTGCGTCCTGGCTACCGATCTACTTGATGGTTGCTGTCCAACTTACATATGCGATGAGAGCGTTGACGAGGAGAAGGTCACAACTGTTAAACCTGTTGATAGAATCGACGACGGCGAATTGGGTGTCAGCACGGAAGAAATACCCCAGGATGTCATTATGCCTTCTGGCATTACAGAGCAGCCGATGTCTCATGTCAAACCCGATGAAGACCAAAGCCCACAAGTGACAACCGTTAGTCCCGATCTGAGCGAATCCACAACCGCCAAGGATATCACAAAACCAGCTGATGATTCAGAAGAAGATAAGAAGAAGTTGGTACCCGATACAGAAGCTCCTAAGGTAGAAAAGGAGGTGACAAAACCAGCTGATGAGTCTGAAGAAGATAAAAAGAAGGTGGTACCTGACACAGAAGCTCCCGAGATTGAAAAGGAGGTACAGAAACCAGTTGAGAAGGAGTCAGAAACCAAGCCCAAGCCAGAGGATGAAACACTACCCGCCAAGCATCCCAGCGAAGAGCCAACTGCTACGACTGTTCCATCTGTCGATGACTCACACAAAAAGGATGAAGATGAATTGGCAACAACTATTTCTCCCATTTCCAAAGACGAAGAAAAGCCAGCTGGTGAAGAGAAACCGTCGGAAGAGGAGAAACCATCTAAAGAAGAGAAGCCTTCCGAAGAAGAGAAGCCGTTTGCAGAGGAGAAACCAACAACATCTCCAGAAACTGGCAAAGACAAAGCAACTGATGAACAGAAGCCAACTGAAGAAGAAAAACCAACTGAAGCAGATCTCGATAACAGAACCACCACTGGACCCCTGGGAGACGAAGAGCTCACAGAATCATCTACTGAGCCAGACTCCCATGAGCTTGATAAGAAGCCAGGAGATGATATTTCAACGGAACAAACACCAGTTGATAAAATCCCCGAAATATCGACCAGCTCTTCCACTGAAAGTGAAGCTCAGGACTTCGAAAAATCTACAACAATCGCACCAACGAAGCCCTCCGATGAAAAAACAACGTTCGGATCTTCAGAAGATGATGAAAGCATTCGTCCGACAACTATTTCAACTCATATCGCAGAAGACGATAGTGACAACAAACTATTTGAGAAAGGACCTCCATTGCCCACTACTGCAGCGCCAGAAAAGGATATCAAGAAACCCTCTGACGAAGAATCTGCAACCGAGTCTGGAATCGAGAAAGAACCCTCTACTGAAGAAGAAAAAGACTCATCTGCTGAAGTACCATCCGTTACACCTGCTCTGCTTGATAATGAAATCGAGAAGGAGAATGACGACAATTTGGCCGCTACTACTGCTAGCGAGCCTTCTGATGATGACAAGGAATCAGAAGATAAGTTCGCAACAGTTGCCCCAACGATTGCAGAAGTTCCCAAAATACCGCAAGATATCTTGGCAGAAGTTTCGCCTGTTACCACAATTGCTCCTTCGACCCAGGATGTTTCAAAGAAACCTGTCGAAGAAGAAACCTCAACTTCTGCTTCTGACGAAAATGATAATGAACCTGATACAGAGCGTGCCACAACAACTGTTACTCCTACTGACACAGATAAGCAGGACTTCGATAAGCAGCCTGGTTTATCTACCGATGATCATAAAGAAACCCCCGATGTGGAATTGGCTACAACTATTGCTCCTACTAGCGAAAAGACTCCATCAGGAGATAAATTCGAAGATAAACCAGCACCTACTACTGCTCCTATTTCTGACGATGAGTTCCCTAAGAAGCCTGAAGACGAAAAGGTTACAACAGTTCCTTCTGCTACAGAAGGGGATGTAGAAAAGGAATCTTCTACTACTAAACCTGATGAAGAAAGTGATAAGGACAAGCAGGATGAATCTGAAGTATCCACGGAAGCAGAGCAGGTATCTACAGAAAAGTCTTCATCTGAGGAATCTGAAATCGAACCTCAAGTTCCTACAAAGGAAACATCAGAAGAAGACGAGGATATGCTTAGTGCAACCACAGCAACTCCCGAAGCAGACAAAGTACCTGAAATTCCAAAACTTGGGCAAATTGCGCCCTCCTCCACCGAGTCAGAGCAGGAAACAACAGCTGCACCTAAAGACGTTGAGAAGGAATCCGCTACTACAGCACGGCCATCAGTTGATGAGGAATTTGAAGCCTCTACTCCGGCTCCAAGCTCCCAAGAGAAGCCAACTCAGGAAGAAAAGAAACCCATTGAAGAGAAACCCACTGAAGAATCAGACAAGATTCCTACGACAGAGGATAAGCTGGATAGAACCACTATTGCTCCCTCATCTGAAGAAGAATCTAGCGAATCTATTGATGAAACAGCCTCCTCTACCGAGACACATGCCGATGTTGAACCAGAACATAAGCTTCCCTCATCTTCCACCCAAGGTCCAGAGATCCCAGAATCATCTACGGGCGAATCTATTGATGAAACAGTCTCATCTACCGAGGCACATGCTGAACAAAAGCCACCTTCATCATCTACCACCCAAGGTCCAGTTGAAAAAATACCGGAATCATCTACTAGTCTTCCAACGGAAGATTCAGACAAGATCACCACCGTTTCGCCTGTGGCTGATGAAGACTCTTCAAAACCAGCTGACGACAAACTACCGTCCGCTGAAGATGAGGAAAGCACCGAAGGCGCTTCTACCGAGACTGGTGAAGATGAGAAGCAACCGCCATTGCCCACGACTCCATCATCAACAGAAACAGAGGAAGATATTAAGAAGCCCACTGATGAGAAGGTGCAACCACCTAAAAAGGTTGATGATTCTGCAGCTCAAATGCCATCTTCCCAAGAAAAAGATGATGAAATATCAAATGAAGTGTCACCCACAACAGCTGTCCCTGCCGAAAAGCAAGACGAAGACAAATCTGATACTGCCACTTCGGCCACTCCTGCCGAGGAAGACGATGATCTGCCCAAACTTACAGTTAGTCCAGATTCAGAAAACAAAAAGGACTCAGAAGTTGAAGATACTGTCACTGCCGTCACTCCCGTCCAGGAAGGCGATGATTTGCCCAAGCCTACAGTTACTCCAATTTCAGAAGACAAGAAGGAACAGGAAGTTAATGAATCAGACAAAGAGCCAATGGACGACAAAGTTGCCGCCACATCAGCAACCTCTGAAGAGGAACACGAGCAACCAACAACACCAGTCACTTTCATCAAAGAAGATGGCAGTACAACTACCACGGATCCCCACAAGTTGCCCGAAGATATCGATGTCACTACAGTACCCAGCCCCACAGTGTCGGTGGTTCAAGATGATGATACTAAGGATACAAAAGCCACAACTGTGTCACCCACAGAATCCACATCAGAGGATGGAAAACCAGCTACACCTGCAGTATCTGACGAAGATTCTACTCTTGCTCCAGTTGCTATACCCTCTGCTGAGGATATTGACACGAAACCAATGGATGAAGTCATGTCACAAACTGATGCACCACAATCTGAAGACAAGACGCCAGAAATGGTCACCAGCTCAGTGGAAGATGCTGAAAAGACACCAGTTACTGTCAGTCCTGAAGTAACCAGCGATGAAAGCGAAAATGTGGGCGAAGAAAGCACAGAGCCAGCTCTTGATGTAACAGAAGATACCACAGATCAGGCTCATGACGCTAAACTGAAACCAGAGACGCCTATCAAGGAGGAGCAACCATCGACCGAACAACCCACAATTGAGCACAAAACCACCTTAGCTCCAGTGGTGATACCCAGCCTGGACTCCACCGAAGAAGGCGGTGAGTCTGTCGAGTCCGAGGAAGAGCAAGTACCAGTCACTGAACCTGCCCACAAAGAAGACGAAAGCGGAGAGACTACAGACTCGGAAGAGACAGTCACCGAGGCAGCTGAGAAGAAACCCCTGGACGAGGAGGAGGCTGAAGTGCCCGCTGTGGTATCCGAGTTGCCCGAAACCACTGCCAGACCTGCTGTACATGATGAAACCTCTGTCGAAACCACCAGCGAAGAAGTGGCCAGCACTACCACCGTGCATCCACTATTCCAATTCTCCAGCACCACCAAGCTACCAGCCATTATTGATCGTGTGGGCGAAGAAGGAGAAACCGAGTCTAAACAAACCACAGAGACACCCTCTAGTACCACCGAAGAACCGCACTCCACCACCGCTGCAGCCAGTCAACAACACGAGCCCATTACTCCACCCAGCTATGGTAATCCAATGCAGTATGAGGATGAGTACGATGAGGAAGAAGTGTTTGGTCCCGGCACCTGCCGTTATGCTGGCAAACTCTATGTCTCCGCCCAGCAAATTCCACGCGATGATCCTTGTGATTTCTGTTTCTGCTTCAGAAGCGATATCATTTGCCTACAGCAATCTTGCCCACCTCCAATTGCCGGCTGCCACGAAGAACCCATCTCTGGCTTCTGCTGTCCGCGCTATGAGTGTCCCGTCTCAATGGCAGCGGTGCTTAACATTACCACCAGCACCACAACCACTAGCACCACACTGCCTCCACATTTCCTCAATTACTCCCACGGCGATGCTGTGAAACATACCGGTTGCCTCATTAACGGCCGTTCCTACAAGGTGGGCGAGCCCATCGAGTCGACGAGTGGTCCCTGCATCAGTTGCACGTAAGTTTAATCTCACTGACTTTAAGAGATCTCTATACTCATTCTCCCCCCCACTCGCTGGCTCATTTCAGTTGCGGCGGCGATGGTAAAATGAAGTGCGACCCGCAGCAATGTGTGCCCGAGCCAACCATGCAGCAAGTGATGGCCGCTGTGGCGTCCGGACGCAAAAGATGAACCACCAGCCATGCTCACTAAATATAATTTTAACTAATTTTTAAGCACTGCAGACAAACAATCACAAACAACCGACGAACCAACCTACAGAATCCCCGAGTACTCCCCCCACAGAGCAATAGAGAACAGAACAAGAAACCGAACAAACTGAATGAATGAACTTAGGTGCCAAAACTAATGGAAACGAAAGTAACGCACAAAGCAACACTTTAAACGGATCCTATGTGAGATCGGTCGTTAATTTGCACTCTTTCAATTGAATTACGCCCACTTGTTTCGGATTAGGTTACGGTGACGAAGCAACCAGTGATATTGTACTGTATACATAGTATAGGTGCAATTAATTTAGAACGCGCTCACTAAAAAAAAAAAAAAAAAAAAAAAAACAATGAATTACTTACTTACCAATATGTATGTACAATGTACCCAGAAGAGCAACGTCGCTCGTGCCTTGTAAAGTCGTTCTTTGCGCCTGCCGCCGCCATACCAAATTGCAATCGCTTTCAGGAGACTCTCAATATCCACACCCACTATGTGGCGCGCCGCAATCAATGGCCTTACGAAGCCTACGGCTTTGAGTACTGGACCATCGTTTCTTTTTGTTTGTTTTTGAATAGCAATACATACTTCTCTTCAATGCGCTTTTATAGTATTTTAGTCACTTTATTTTAAACATTATTATTTTTTGTGTATAATTGTTGCTTCTAGTCTTCTTTTGTTGTAACGAGCAACGAAATCCGCCCCGAACATCCGCGCACAATTGAGTTGAGTTGAGAATATGAATGAATCTTCTATTGACTTTTCCAAGCTTTTATACTTTTATATACAAAATAATGTGTACTATGTGTAAAATGAAGAAACGAACGAAATTAGTTTTTATAGCAATTTTACAAAAGTAAATCGAATCACGAATTGCACAGTTTTTAACGGATTGAATTTGAATTCCGCTTCGATGCACAATTAGGCAGCTGAAGGTAGTTTACAATATATAGAACTTTTTTTTAGATCAACTGGAATGAACAGAAACCGCATAGGCAATGGCTAATGCTCGACCGATTGAAAGTATTTAATCTAAACTCTCTCCTATTCGCCAGCCGCGTTGGTATTCAACTATATATATTATATAGATCAGTAACAAATTGCATTCGTTTTCAGTCACTTGAGCTTTAGCCATACGCCGCAATTTCATAGTGTTATCGAAACGCTAAATAAATATGGAACAACCCTTAGATTTATATAATCTTTAAATATAGTTGTAGATTTTAAGTATTTAATTTTAAAAATAAATAAATAAATTTTTAATTTAGATCCTATTTATTTGATATGTCTTTTAAGAACAGCTCTTGTGTTTCCATACCTTATGATAATTTATATGCAAACTTTTTCATTGTAATCTAATAAATAAATACACCGCTTTTTATTGAAATGTACAAAAATAATAATTAATTATGGGAGAAGAGGGAAAATCTCTAAACTTTGCGCTTTGCTATAGGCCAAGATGAATGAGAAGAAACGAATGTTTTATAATATATACCCCTTTTTTCCCGCTTTTATCATCATGAACAATTATGTTAAAAATCCAACTACCAAAGATGACCGCCTGGCTCATCGAGGCAAAGCTCCCTGATTCACTTGTCCATCCATTTTCGTATGCATGCTATCGACTATTGAGTGTTAGATAAATGTTAAAGCCGTTACAAATAAGTACACATGTGTTCAAAAACGACTCAATTTCTATATGATTTCGGTCGTTTTTGGATCGAAAAGGATTTGTAGAACACATGGGATATACATGTTTCATTTTTCCAACAGTTTAAGTTAGCTACCGTATCGAAACCAAAAATCTAAATTTTTTAAAAACCGAAATATTGTAGAAACAGATCTCAGTCTAAGTTTAATAGCACTAGGCAACAGCCTTAAGAAGGTTTTTGGTCGAAACCGATTTTTAAACACTTGCAAAGTGTTTTTTATTTTTCCTCAAAAGTTTGCAACGCATAGAAATACGCATTTCCTACCACATAAAGTATATATATTCTCGATCAGCGCGACGAGCTGAGTTGATTTCACTTTTTCCGTCCGTTTGTCCGTTTTTTTTTTGTTTTTAATGCTAGCGCTCTAGAAGTTAGCAGTTATAAATAATATATGTTTTGAAACTGTTTTGCTAAATTTGGTCAAAGTCGGGTAACTGCATCGTATAGCTGCCATAGGACCGATTGGTCAGAAAATAGAGAAAGGCTTGTCGACAACATTAACTCGACCTATTAGAAGATGCTGATGCTGCTGAGGGTCATCTAATGGCCCTGGAATAGACGAAACCATGTAAGTCGAAGAGACAAATTGTTATCTATGTGTAAACTACTTCTTAAACTTTAAACAAATTCAAATTCGGTGATCACTAGATCTCAAAAACGGCTAAACCGATCGATCTGAAATTGAAATCTGACACAATCTGCTTAGATATATTCTACGGGGACTGATCGAAGGATTACGATATCTGATTATTATTTTCTTTTCTTTACTATTTTTCTCGAACATTTTTTTTTAAATTTTCGCCATTTTATCAAACATTGAAATATCAACTACTTAGTCCTTTGATCAATCCCAGCACTCATCTATCCCCTAAAAAAATCTATTCCGTTTTTAATTTCAGATAAGCCAAACCAGAGATAGACTGATCACCGCCAAACGCCTTTTTTAGTAGGACCTTCGGGAGATTGTCTACAGAAGGAGTATCCTCCAATATTTTTACATGATCTAAGTGTCATTAAAAACTTAAAAAAAATAAACTATCTGAGTAATTATTACTTTCAACTGCACAATAAAATCCCTTTCTAAAAAAAAAAATTAACAAAAGGTTTTTTTGGGCCTTGCAACTACGTATAACCCCTGAAACTCAGAAATTATGAATATTATATTTATCGAAAGACCATATCCTATACTTGCTATAGGACCGATTTGTCGGAAAATAGGTTTTATTAAGAAAAAATTGTTTGTTTTCCAAGATAGCGTTCTTAAACTCAGGAATTATGAATAATATACGCTTTCAAACAGTTCTACCATATTTTGTTAAGATCGGATGACTACATCCTATTCAACCAGTCGGATAGAAAATGGGTCTGAGAGAGAAAAAGAATTTGTATTTTCTATGATAGCGTTCTTTTACTCAACAATAACGAAAATTAAATGCATTATTAAAACTTTGACACAGTTGAAGTCAGCTTTGCGTTCATTTAAAGTTGCGAACATTCTTAAACTGCATGCACTGCCAGCAAACTATTATTTAAGAAGCTTAGAAAACTAGTTTTAACTCTTCTTTTATCATTTTGTGCTTTCGCGCCTTAGTTTACTTCTGCGCTAATTGTTAATCTGCTGTTTTTAAAAAAATCAAAATCAAATAAGTGTGGAAAAAGGTCGTTTAGACAAATGATTCAGATTTTTTTTCCCGTAACCAACATCAAATCTAAATTAGTTTATATTAACAGCATCTGTTATTTAAATAAACTCATTAAAGATTAGGTAAGACGAAAATATGTTTTTCTATTTCCAAAACACAATTTTCCACGCATATTTCAGCTTCTACTGAAATTTAAAAAGCCGTTACATTTACATTCATACCGATAGCTATAAGCAGCTGATTTCTAATCGATACTTAACGGCAACTATCGATAGCAATCATCTGGTCCAGCTGTCTGACAAAAACTGCCAAGAATTTGTGTTCTATTTATTGCATATGGCTCCGTTTTTGACATAGTTTAAATCTAACTGAACATATCTAGGATAAGACCTTACAAATGGTTAGCATATCTACGATTAATTGGCTTTTCGTATGCGGCCTATCCTTTTGCCTGGGCGCCATTGCGGTGCTCAGTTTCATGCCGCTGGCTTCAGGTGTGTAAGAAGTGGCCAAGATAAAGAATCCATTGACTTTACTTTTTCCCCAGACTGCATATGTCCGCTGTCGAATCCGTTTAGCAAGCTGGGAGCTAAGACTGTGGTGGCAACGGCACCGGAGAAGCTAGAGCCACATAGCCACAACTCGGCTGCCCACAAAATGGCAGTGTTGGTGCCATTTCGAGATCGATTCGAGGAGCTGCTTCAGTTTGTGCCTCATCTGACGAATTTCCTGCGCCGCCAGGGCGTAAGCCATCACATATTTGTACTAAATCAGGTGGACAGATATCGCTTTAATCGTGCGTCCCTGATCAATGTGGGCTTTAATTTTGCCAGTGAAGTCTACGATTACATAGCCATGCACGACGTGGATCTGCTGCCGCTCAATGATGATCTGATCTACGAGTATCCCAGCCGTGGACCACTGCACATAGCCGCACCGAAGCTACATCCGAAATATCACTATGAGAACTTTGTGGGCGGCATATTGCTGGTGCGTCGCGAACATTTCCAGGAGATGAACGGAATGTCAAACCAGTATTGGGGTTGGGGTTTGGAGGACGACGAATTCTTTGTGCGCATTCGAGACGCGGGGTTGCAGGTAACGCGTCCGCAGAACATAAAGACTGGCATCAATGATACATTTGGGTAAGTGCATCCAGGTTAATGAATTTCCCCTTGACTAAGTTTGCTCCATTGCAGTCATATACACAATCGTCATCATCGCAAGCGAGATACCCAAAAGTGCTTTAACCAAAAAGAGATGACTCGCAAGCGCGACCACAAAACAGGGCTGAACAATGTCCAGTACAAGATACTCAAAGTCCATGAACTAATGATCGATGGCATCGATATAACCGTGCTCAACATTCTGCTGGAGTGCGATGCTAGCAAAACACCTTGGTGTGACTGCTCAGGAACGGCCGCCGCTGCATCGGCTGTACAAACTTAGATTTATGATCACAAATGGAATTCAACGAGTTGTGTTTACACCCATTTTGCCTAGTCCAATCTTAAGCTATGTTTATTTGTCTATTTTGTATGTTTGTATATAAATGTTCGTTTTTTAATATACATGAACCATGCCATACAAAAATGTCCAAAAGAGCACATAGGTACATAGGCCGCCCATGAATTGATTGGTCAGCAGGTTGCTACGGTTAATAAAATACCTGCGCCACTGTGTGCCCGACTTGAACAACACCATCAGCCAGAGCACAAACACCGAAAGGAAGTAGAAGAGAAAGCCCAGGGTGCCGCTCAATCCCAAGATACCTAATGGGACAGTCAAAAGTTAATTGATAATTGGCTGAAAAATACATGTGCAGATGTCAATTACCCGCAGCACAGCCCGAAATGGCCGCCATCGAGGTGCGGCAATATTCCACAGTGGAAATGTTATTTCGTATTGCTCCCTCGCTGTAGGCAATAATTTCGCCTGTTTTTGACTGAGTTGCCTTTACGCGATTCATTTTTGTCAGTATTAAATAGTATTACAAATTTTGTCACCAATTTCAGTCTGGTAAAATCCCAATTGTAAATTTCTTGCCATTCACTTAAATGCGTTGCGCCCAGCTGTGAGCTGCCTATCGCCCTATCGATAATTGTACTGACCGCCCTTAGAACTAGTTCTCTACTTTTGTGAACTTGTTTATGCGACCATGTGAAAAATTCGAATTCCTCGGAAGTGACTAAGTATATTGAAATCAAATCGTACAAATTCACATATAAATCTTTGAACCTAGATTTCGTCAATAATGTTTGACGAATTTATTTTATTATTAATAATAATTTATTATATACTAGTTTAAGCCAGTTCACAGGTCCCTTTGGAACTTTCCTACAATTGCGTTGTTTTTGTCATTCGCCTGTCAGCGCTTCATTGTTATTAGATTTGGAACTTGGACGGACATTAATTCATTGAAATATGTGGTGATAACGCTAGCTAGTGATTTCTTTTATGCTAGTGGGCAGAATGTGCAATTATCAAATTTGATGTGGAGCAGGGCAGCGCCAATACTTAAATGCAAACTCATTTGCCAGGAGTTTCCAACGACAGCCCCATTCCCCCTCAGTCCCAGTGCCAGTCCACAACAAAAGCGAAGCAATTAAAAAATCAATCAGAATTCTAATTGAAAGCTGTGACATGTCACCGCCGAAAAACTGCGCGGTGTGCGGTGACAAGGCCCTTGGCTATAATTTCAACGCAGTGACCTGCGAGAGCTGCAAGGCCTTTTTTCGCCGGAATGCACTGGCCAAAAAGACGTTCAACTGTCCGTTTAATCAGAACTGCGAGATCACCGTGGTGACGAGACGCTTCTGCCAGAAATGTCGCCTGAAAAAGTGCCTGGACATTGGCATGAAGAGCGAGAACATAATGTCCGAGGAGGATAAGCTCATTAAGAGGCGCAAGATAGAAAACAATCGAGCCAAACGCCGCCAAATGGAGCACGGCGGTTCGGATGCGGATGCAGATGCCGAGGTTGAGGACAACAAAGTGCTGGCTGATAGCAGCAGCAGCCACTTGGATATGTATGCCGCCTCGCATGATTCACAGAGCTGCGGATCGGCGGACAGCGGTGTGGGGGCCAATGCCAATGGTGGCGTGGCTCCGGCCACCAGCTCAGCCATGAGCCCCCTTAACCCCCTGCTGATGACGGCTGAAAAAATTGTGGATCAAATTGTATCGGATCCGGATAGGGCCTGCCAGGCCATTAACCGTCTAATGCGTACCCAGAAAGAGGCTATCTCTGCCATGGAGAAGGTTATAAGCTCACAAAAAGATGCCTTAAAGCTGGTATCGCACTTGATAGACTATCCAGGTGGGTTCTAACTAGTTGCTCCCTGCAGCCTTAGTTAACTTCTCTTTATACTTTGCAGGCGATGCCCTGAAGATCATTAGCAAGATTATGAACTCGCCCTTCAATGCTCTGACAGTATTCACCAAGTTCATGAGCTCTCCCACAGATGGGCTGGAGATTATTTCCAAAATAGTGGACTCGCCGGCGGATGTGGTGGAATTTATGCAGAATCTAATGCATTCGCCAGAGGATGCTATCGATATAATGAACAAATTCATGAACACTCCTGCCGAAGCGCTGCGTATGCTGAACCGCATCTTAAGTGGCCCGAATACAGCGAACAATGAACGCAAGCCAGTGATTGAGCGTAGCAGTGGAGGAGGAGCCGATACGGTAATACAAGCCATGCTGGCTGGCAGCAGTGGAAGTCCGTCCATGGCCACGCCCTCACCGCTTAGCCACCTGGGCAGCCAGGCAGGCTCACCCCACGATACGGCCGTCGACTTGCATTATCAACCCAACTCGCCCAGTCCGGATGCAGAACAACCTAGCACTAGCAACCCGTTGGCTTTCATTGCCAATTCCCCGGAATTTGATCTGAAAACATTTATGCAGACGAACTATAACGATGAGCCCAGTCTGGATGGTGACTTTAGCATTAATTCAATTGAATCCGTGCTCTCGGAGGTCATACGGATCGAGTATCAGGCCTTTAACAGTCTCCAGGCAGCTTCACGCGTTAAGGAGGAAATGTCTTATATGGGAGGTGGTCAACCACAGGCGGCACCAGCATACGGCGGCTGCCAAGGGGCCAACCAGCAGCATTTACAGCAGCAGCAACCCATTTGTGCACCCTCCAGCGTACACATGGAACGTGACCTGAATGAGGCCGAACAGATGAAACTGCGCGAATTACGAATGGCAAGCGAGGCTCTCTATGATCCTGTGGACGAGGATCTAAGCGCCCTAATGATGGGCGACGATCGCATAAAGGTTTGTCATCCAATTTCTACTCCCTACCACTGCTCACAGGCTTATCTAATCGTGAGCGATATAGAGTCGACACCTGGTTGGTTGTGGGGTATGTGAGTCACTGCATGACTCTTCCCTGCAGTTTATGTATGCCCAGCCGAATGCTTCTTCCAAAATGTAAACACAACTTTGGCCACCTGCTGGCCCATGCTTCACGACAGACAGCCGATGGCTTTATCAGCCTCGTTGTCAGCGTCATTATCAACAATTATCAACAGCCTCAGCAGGCGCACATGAGTGGGCCGGCCAGTGAAGGTGGCTCCGATGATTTTCGACTTTTTACCGTACCGCCATCCCAGGGCAATTAGCACATTTGGATGGCTGTTAATTGGGGAAAATTGATACATTTTGAAAAATCGAAATATATTTAGAGCACACAGGTGTTCGTGGTGCTCTGATAAGCTACTGCGCCCAGTGATAACAATTTGTTTCGTTTTTTGTTCTTTAATCACACAGCCCGATGATACGCGTCACAATCCCAAGCTCTTACAACTCATCAATCTAACGGCTGTGGCCATTAAACGGTTAATCAAGATGGCCAAGAAGATAAGTGCATTCCGTGATATGTGCCAGGAGGATCAGGTGGCCCTACTTAAAGGCGGCTGCACCGAAATGATGATAATGCGTTCGGTAATGATCTATGACGATGATCGTGGCGCCTGGAAGGTAAGACAGCCATTTAAGCGAACATCAAACTCTAATAATAAATAAATATCATAATTTCATGTTCCCAAGGTCCCTCACACCAAAGAGAATATGGGCAACATACGTACAGATCTGTTAAAGTTTGCCGAAGGCAACATCTATGAGGAGCATTTAAAGTTTATCAGTACCTTTGATGAGAAATGGCGCATGGATGAGAATATCATACTGATTATGTGCGCCATTGTGCTCTTCACACCAGCCCGGCCACGTATTATACACAAAGATGTCATAAGATTGGAACAGGTGAGTCGAAGAGTGGAAAGGTTTACCTGAAATGTCTGATCTCATTTCTCTTCTTTTTCAGAATTCCTATTACTATCTTCTGCGAAGATATCTGGAGAGCGTTTACTCTGGCTGCGAGGCCAAGAACGCTTTCATTAAGCTAATCCAAAAGATTTCAGATGTGGAACGTCTGAATAAATTCATTATTAATGTCTATTTGAATGTAAACCCATCCCAGGTGGAGCCATTACTGCGTGAAATATTTGATTTGAAAAATCACTAAACGATTTGCCTGGTGCATCAAATGCAGCTGGATAAATTGTTGTGCTACAGTTGTTGTTGTTATTAGAGTCTAACTTATGTGTCTGTCAGCTGATGTTTATTGTTTTAAAAGTGTAATATTGTTCGCTTGTAATTTTTTAGATTTAAATGTGATCTGATTGTTAGTTTTGCTCTCACAAACACACACACACACACCCACACTATACGATAAACGATATAGATTTTATATTACGAGAGCATATTTAGAATACAAAGTGCAAAGCAAACACAATCTAAATTGTACACTAATTAGTTTTCAATAAACTAAAGCAATATCATGAAAGACTTTGCAGTTTCTCTTTGAGGATTTTTAAACGATGCTGTTTAATTTTCACTTAAAAATCATACTTAATGTGAGTTAAAATGGAATAGAATTTTGATTTTAGACTTTAACTGACCGTAATACTCCCCAGCAGGGTGTTTTTTGCGGAGGTCCGGTGTGCGGGTTCCATTGGTTACCATTGGTTAAGGTCCAGAAATTGAAGGTTCAAGGTTTTTGTGTTAAGTTTTTGGTTTGAACCTTGGTTCGTCCCAGGTTTTACCAAATTTTTAATAGAATAGTAATTAATTTGTTAAAAATATAAAAAAAATTTCGGAATCCCGGAAATTGGTTCAGAGCCATATCTCTGAAACTATTTAAGCTATAACTGTTAATTTGGTGTTTTTATACCGTAGTAATAAAAAGGGTATACCAAGTTCGTGCAAATGTCCGTCTGTCCGTCCGTCGGTATGAACACCTAGACCTCAGAGACTATAAGAGCAAGAGCTAAAAATTTTTCAAGAAGAAGAAAAAAAGAAACCTCAGATCTCCCAAAATTTTAAAGAAAGATTTTTCTAACATTTTACACATATATTTTAACCATCATTACTTATCGATACATCATACACCGTTTAACGATCAGATGAACTATAGCCGAGTTCTAAGCAAATCAAAAAATAACATTGGGCATTTTGTGATTTAATAATAGATTCCCTGAGTAACGGGTATATCGAAGTCGAGCAGAGCCGACTACGACTTACGCTCTCGTTTTGTTTTAAAACAGGTTCCAAACCAGATTGAACCGCTTCAAAAATGGCTTAAACTTTTACTTTGGTGTTTGGGATGATATTATGAAGGTTTTTAATATTTCCTTTATTTAAAAGTGGTTCGGAGCCATATCTCAATAATTATTTAATCTAGGAACTTGAAACTTGTTAAGTAGGTTGATAATATGGAGTTGGAAATTTTGTTGTTTTAAGACCGGCTCCGAACTAGATTGAACCGGTTCAAACATTCTCAGAAATTATTTAACCTGGTGATTGAGTTACTTTCTAATCGGTTCTGAACCAGTTTTAGAAAATAGTTCAAAACTGATTTGGAGTCATATCTCAGAAATTACTTATCTATGATCTTCAAATTTGATTTTTGGATTGATAATATGTAGTTATATATTTTCACGGAGACAAAAACCGGTTCTGAACCAGTATTGAAAAGTGGTTCAAAAGAGGTTCGAAGCCATATCTTAGTAATTATTTAAGTTGGGAACTTGAAACTTTGTGTGAAGGTTGATAATTTGAAGTTAAACCACTTAACCATACCATATTCGAACCAAAACATGTTTAAAAAGTGGTTCCGAGATACATTTATTAGATATTATTTAAGCTATGAACTCGAAATTTGGTCATACTAAATTGGATGTAATCAAAACTTGCAAGAACTTACAATTTTGTGTGGGCTTGCAATAGGAAGTTGTATATTTGTCCGGTTCCGAAACAGTTTAAACCAATTCAAAAGGATTTTAGAGCCATATTTAAGAATAACATAGTGCAACACATAAATAAACTAATTTTTGAGAATCGCCGCTGAAAGTACTTGCAAAAACTAGAAATTCTGCATTATTACTTTTGCCAAACTGGTTTGGGTTTGGATTTTATGCTATCATCCATTTTTTTATACACTTGAAAAGTGTATATTAATTTTGCCCAGAAGTTTGTAACGCATAGAAATATTCATTTCCGACCCCATAAACTATATATATTCTTGATCAGGACGACGAGCTGAGCTCAATTCCGTCTGTCCGTCCGTCCGTCTGTCTGTCTGTTTCTACGCGAACTAGTCCCTCAGTTTTAAAGCTATCGAGTTGAAATTTTGCACAGAGTCTTCTTTTCACTGCACGCAACTAATATGTCGGAACCGGCCGGATCGGATGACTATATCATATAGCTGCCATAGGAACGATCGGTCTAAGAACTAGTTCTAGTTGAAAAAACTTTTTTGTTTTCCATCGTAGCGTTACCAATCGTGGTATATATTAGTTTTATGTGCTTCCACACAATTCTGGAAAAATTTATGACAATCGGATAACTATAGCATATAGCTGCCATAGAAAGGGTCGGTCAAAAAACTAGTTCTAGTGACAAAAACTTTTTTGTTTTCCATCGTAGCATCACTAATCGTGGTATATGTTGGTTTTATATGCTTTCACATAATTTTGGAAAAATTTATTAAAATCGGATGACTATAGCATATAGCTGCCATATAAACGGTCGGTCAAAAAACTACTTCTAGTGACAAAAACTTTTTTGTTTTCTATCGTAGCGTCCCCAATCTTGGTATATATTAGTTTTATATACTTTCACAAAAATTTTAAAAAATTTATCAAAATCGGATGATTTTGCCAAAGGACCGATCGGTCGGAAAATGTGTTTTACTAAGAAAAGTTTTTTTTTATGGTATACAATTTTTATTATCAATGATTAAAAAATTTTAAGTAGCTGATATCTATATCCTATATATATTTTACCAGTTAAATCAGTTGGAGTAAAGTTTTTCAAGTGTATTAAAACTTCGGCGCAGTCGAAGTTAGCTTTGCCTTCTCGTTTTTTGCTCAAACTGGATTTTGACAACTTTTTGCGATATTTTGATACGGCTATATCTCGTAAACCGTAAAAAAAATTCTTAATTTTTCTTAACAATTTTTTCCGTCAGAATACTAGTAATGTATTGAATTGGAGCCTCGTTTAATAAAGTTTTGCAAATGATATTAAGAATCTGTATATTTTCCAATTATTGAATAAGTTATGAAGCAAAACCATGAGTTCGTTGCTTCTAAAAGGCCGGTACGTGAACTTAACCTTAACGATAGATTCGAACTTCAAATCGACCTTCATTTTATAGAGCATTGTTTTTAATAAAAACATTTTTATAAAGATTTAGAAACTAAGCGTTTGTTAGGAAATTCAAAATTGAACATTTTCATATGAAAAAGCTTAATTTTTGAAAATTCAAAACCGACAACAGTCCTTATAATATGGTAGGCGTTAACTACTGATCCGAACCACGGTTCGTTTAGCCCCGGAAACGGTGGTAAAAAACCTCTATGAACCATTGAACTAAACCAATTCTCATTCCCCGAGTTTTGCACTACTGCTTTCTTTGATATGTTTAAAGTTTTAATGACTTAAAGACGTTGAAAACAAGCACCAAATTTAATTTCCCTTCAACATAACAACCATTAAAAGAACCGAACAAATAAACAACAATCCAAATCGGTTTTAATGTTATCGAAAGTCACAAAATACACATTTGAAGAAATGGAAGGAAAAGAATAATTTAAAATATGTGTAAAAGACCACTTGGTTCGGTTCGGCAGAAACCCGGGCAGCTTCAGCACCTGCGAGTGTATTTACCCATGCCCAGCCATCGGTTACCCACGTGTCACTCTTTTTCTATATCTCTGTACGTGTCCGCCTGTGCGGGGATTGCTGACCACAACACGTCATATTTGTGTAAATTATAGTAAGTATAATAGCACAGGCTCGCTCGACAACTTGGCCGGTGCCAGTGGGTGAACTTCTCTCAATTGTCAGTACGGGCCCCCATCGGTCTTCAGGTTGATTCGCGGCAATCCTTGGCCCATTGCAGGAACTCATCCAGGGCGCTAACGGCCAAATTGCGGGTCAGCGCCTTGACACGTACATTACGATCAGTGGTGATCAGTACCAATTCGGTTTGAATAAAACATTTGCCATCTGTGAAGAAAATTCAAGTTTTATATAGTAAGAGTCGATAGCTTCCACGAGGAACTTCTTACCTCGACACTGTTCAGAGCTGGCAGTCTTTGAAATGGCTACTGCAGTGGCCAGTATTTTGTCATCATTGGAGAGATACTCCTCTTCGACCAAGGCAAATACCGAAGCATTAACAAAGGAACCCTTTGTGGTGGCGCATCTGAATCGGTTGGAAAATGGACGACATGAGTCAGTTAGGAGTAAGTTTTAAATTGTGAGTGAGGACTTACTTCACATTATTTTTGGCTGATTTAATGAATTCCAGCGACTTTTTGGCTCTTGTAGAAACCTCGTCAAAATGATGAATACGCTGCGTCTGCTTCGAGTTTCGATATGAATCCAACTTGACGCCCTTGGAAAGTCCATCCAGCTCTTTGACCACAGTCAATGGTATGATTAAAGTATAACGCTTAAACTCCAGGGATAATTTCTCAATATCCTCGAGGGAGTCAATAAAGCAATTGGTGTCAGGCAAAAGATAACGCGGACGCACTTCTATATAGAGTTTGGTATCCACAAATTTAAGGATTTCCTCTAATTTGCTATTACACATCTGCTTGACCCTGGCCTTGGCCTCGAGCTCCTTCTTAAGCTTGCACAGCTGCGAAATATCGGCATCTATAGTAGGGCACACACTGACCTCATTTTCTAAATCAGCAATTTTGGGTTCCATTGGGCAGCTAACTGGAGCATCAGTGACATCAAAATTATGTAAAGCCATTTTCATGGCCGAATTAAGATCCTCAATGGTAAAACTAGAGTCCAATGGTTGTTGCAGGGCCTCCTGATGCTCCAAGTACAGATGTTGGAACTGCATAATTTTTCTTATACGCTTCATGAACTGCATGCGCTCAGAGCCACGCTGGTTAAACTCTCGACTAACATTTTCTCGACCCAAGGGATCGAAGCCACTCAGCACACGATCCTCGTCCAAGACAGTGGTGGAAATTTTGCGATCCGACTCTTCGGGAAATTTGCTCTGTATGCATTCAATGTACTCGAATAGAATTTGCAGCTCCGACCAGCAATCGATAAAGGAGTGCCTGAAAAGGAGATATCATAAATAACAGAGCAATTGGTAAACAACAAAACTTACTCCTCCGTGCGCACAGGTTCCCATAATTCCACATTAATGCCCAACCAATGAACATAAACTTTCACAAACTGTAAATAAGTATTTATGGGCGTGTATCTAAAAATGTAATTAATTAATTAATTCTTTAATGATATGAAAACGCTTTTTCTCTTACTCTTCCTCAGACAGGCACTGCAAATCTATGGAGCCCGCTGCCAAGCCGCTTAGCAACTGGTTCGCCTTCCTAAGCATGAGACCAAAGAATGAGTTGGCAAAATTGAAGCCATGATAACGCATCTCGCGACGTGCCACTAAAAATGTAAAATCATTATTTAACATTCTGATTAAGGTTATCATTTGTATACATACATTTACGTTTATTGTGCTCCATGACGAATACGTTTAGGGCCACAATTTTCAAGAGTTTCGAACGTGTCAACAGGTTGTCGTGCTTAAGGGCCGCACTTAACTGGATTTGAAGCTTCCTTAGCTGCAAGTACAAGGTATCCACGCTGCAAATGATCACAAGTAAACTTTGTTAGAATAGTTGTAGAAACAGTTGTAGCTGGATTTCCCCAGATGGTAAACTTTGCCAGAGTCGAAAGGCAGTCATTGTTTAAGTGGGGAATCCCCACTTAAATGTCAAAAATATATGGTTGACTTACTCAGTACCCGTATAGAGTTTGCCAATCAAGTACAAATATAGCGAAACGATACGTGGCAACAGCTCTTCTGTTGGCATTTCATCATATCGATTCTCTTCAGCCAATGTGGCCTTGTTCTTGCATTTTGTTTTGACATCGGTGCGATGAAGACAACGAATTCCATCCGGATGTATCCAGACTTCCTTACGCATCGGCTTGGTGGACTTTTTTAGCGTTGCTGCCTGATGCAAAGGTGACTGTTTCATTTCAGTCTCCTCATACTTGCGACGAATTTCATCAAACAGATCCAGTAGGCTCTCTTTGGCCGTTTGTATGGCATTGGAGGTTAACAAACTGCGCATGTAATAGTACACAGCTTCGAAACGTTTGTGCTGAATAGGAACAATTGGTTGGTTAACAAAAAGAAACCCCAAATCTCTTCTCATCTTACATGATAAATGGAAATGATTGCCAACTGATTGTAAGGTGCCCCATTGCCGGGCACCAGCTCCTGCGCTCGTTGATAGTATCTGCCGGCCTCCAGGTAGTCCACCGACTGTAAGTGATTTGACCGATAGCGTGACAAGTCGCCCATACAGATGAGTAATCGTTGAGCCACCACCTTGACGCCACTCTCACAGCGAGCGGCCGCATACTTGGCCATCAGTTTGTCATAGAGCAAGCGGTAGAACTTTAAGGCCTGATCGATGAGCAACAGTGTATTCGTGTGAGCCAAATCCGTGTGCTGTCGCATTAGATACTCGCGCACATTGTAGAACAGCAATTTCCAAAAGAAAGCATCCACTTTGTGCTCACACACAAACTTCAGTTGGTCCAGCATCAAACACTTGAACGCATCCTGTAGCTGCTCATGCAGGCAGCAAAAGTTCTTCCAGTTCTATAAATATGAGACAATCATGCCAAGTCAGGCATGAGTCATTCAATATATACACAGTTACTTACCATCAGTATAAGATTTCTCTGTTGTAGTACCATCAGTTGATCGTACAACTGAACAATATCCTTGGCGTGGGGCATATGTAGCAGTTGCTCGAACCACTCGGGATGATCGGTGGTGAGACGGACCCGTGCCAGCGGCGATAACGGTGTCTGCTCCTTGCCCTTAGACGCATGATGATGACGGCCTCGTCGCCGTGCACTGTGTCCGACTGCTGCAGCTGGATCCGTAACTCGCAATATGCCAGGTATTCCCACTGCCCCTCCGACGCCCACAATCACTCCCATTTCCTTTGGCCTATTCTCCGACCCGCTGGCTTCCAAAACGGGCACCTTGACCACATTTACCTGGGGTTTCGTCTGTCCAGATGACTTGCTCAAAATTGTTACTGCGGAAATAGCAAAACAAATATGTTGTCAAATATTACGCATTCGCTGCCAGCTACACAAACTCACTTGGCCTTGACGATGTCGCTGGCTGTGGCTCTGCATTCGCATTCGCGTGGCTACAGCTCGAGGCGATTTTGTTCTGCAACCGTTTCGGTAGAGTTCCAATGATTAGCGAAATATCATTTTGATCTGGCGTTCCCTTTCGACTCATATTTCAAACGATGCTTTTGCAGTTGCATTTATTCCACTTTTTCTGGAAGGTGATTTGCCTTTGTTTAATAAACTGTCAAATTTGTAATTGTAGAAGAACTGAGAAAGCCCCTCTCGCTCTCGGGTATCTATTCAAAAAATGAGAGTGTCAAGTGTGGTCCCATTAATAAAATAAATCTAATTAGGCCCCACTAATATCAAAATACATCGAAAAGTCCAGTTAGGGCACACTAATAGCGGGTTTCCATTAGAGCAGGCGATACGTTCACGTTGATTTATCGAAGAACGCGCTTTGAACTTCATATAAAAAAAAGATGATGGCCGAGTGGTGTGAAGGGGCAGGGGGAATCAAAGTCGAGTTGACTTTAAATCAGAGAATCAAACCGAATCGAATTTCGGTTCCGGTTCTGGTAGGTACCAAAACTAATGTTTCGGTAAAAGGTTCTGTTTAGGTTCTAGTTTATTTCGGTATTTCGGTGTATGAAATAACTTTAACAAAAATAATAGATATATTAATATTTGGAAATTATTGAACCAAAATAGATACAAACAAATAAGATGGAACTGTTAATTTTATTGAAAATTTTAGTATATACTGGATGGTCCCTTTACCCAGCATTTGAAAGTTTTTGCTAACGTTTACCCTGCGTTTTACCCTAAGGAAACCACTGGTTAAAGGAATAAAACTGAAATAACCAAAAAAAAACTTAGAACCCAAACTGTACTGGTACAATGTTTCGGTTCTTTTCGGTCATTTCGGTTCCAAAAGTAAAGGTTCCGAATTACCGGTTCCCAAAAAATAAATAATAACGGTTTCGGTTCTGAGTTTCAATCGGTTCTTTTCGGTATACGGTTCCGGTTCGGGTTCCGGTTTGACACCCTGCTTTAAATTATTAACTTTCACTGAATTGCCTATCTGGTAAGGCTCCACCATCCGGTGGGACGGAGATGGAGCACAGGTAGCTGAACTTTAATATTAAATGTTTGTCTCTTAATAAATAATAATTTCATAATAATTTCTCGTCGTATGCACCGCTGGTCACATCACACATGTTTATCATTTCATTTAATAGCATTAGCACCAAATCTTGCAATTGAAGATTGCATTTAGTAAAATAATGTCAATAACATATTATTGTGTGCGCGATGGCAAACAGCCCAGATCTGCTGTGCGGACGTGAACGTGGACGCTGAACGTAGTAGAAACACTTTGGGAATTTATCGATATACCATGCTATCGATGAGACCAGTACCAGTGTGACCCACCCTCAGTTAACTGAAAAATACCACGAAATTCACGTTTAGGCGTAATTTGTTGTCGCTCTGTTTGTTTTTTTTTTTCAATCCACCCTTAGTACCAATTTTTAATCTTACTCCAAGATGGCACAAGTGGCATTTCTGGACACCCTGCTGCGTGAATATCTGGTCTTTCGTGGATTCTCAAGCACCCTAAAAGCCCTAGATGTGGAGCAGAGGACAGAGCGGGACCAGCACTTTCGGGCAGAGCGCATTTTGGAACAGTTCAATAATGCCGTACAAACTAATGATCTGCAAGCTCTACAAAGTTTGTGGCAGCACTTGGACAACAATCTGTTCAGCAAGCTGGAGCACACCTACGCCGTGGGTAGGCCACTTCCATCATGATTTGCCGTTCAAATTTTAATTCTCACGACTCACTTAGCTGTAAAGAAACTGGAGAATAGCCTGCTCAAATATTACCTGGTAACGGCCTATAGCAACAACAAATTCGAAAAGATCTCCGAATTCTTCAACAAACTGGCTGGTGAGCTGCAGCAGCAGAGCGAGTGGAAGGATTGGTTTTGTATGTACTTATGCTGTGTTGAAATTTCCTTACCCATGGTGTTACTTATTGATTTTTCATTCCTGCAGACTTTCCCTTCTGCAAGAACGCCGCCGAATCGCCCACCTTTGCCTTGTACTTTACCAAACAATGGCAGGACACTCTGCTACTGTCGCTGCGCAATTTTCTCACCACTGTCTACCAGTGTTTGCCCCAGCCCTCGTTTGTGCGCGCCGAGCAGGAGGCGGCCCATATGCAACGACTCAATGAGGATAATGTGGGACTGCGAACTCGTCTACTGCAGCTGCAGCAAGAACTGCACCAACAGCAGCCCCAACAGCAACAACAGTCGGCCAGTGGCAGTAACCAGAATCTAAGCAGCGGCGAGGGAGGTGGTAGTGCCCGACGGCGTAGCGCCTATCGAAATCAGCAGAGTCTGAGCGACATTTTGCCCTTTGACATTAGTCCGCCGGGTCACATAGTGGATGACTTTTGCATTATAGCCTCGGAGGCAAATAGTGTGGGTCAGGCCAGTGATGCGCAGGCTCGTGGTCTCAAATTACTAATACGCAATATTGGCTCTGGCAACTCGCCGGTATTGGGACGAAAAGATAACCCAGCTGCAGTAGCTGGTAGTAGTAGACGATCTGGTAGTGTGGGCCGCAGTTGGATATAGTAGATAAGGATAGTTGAAACTGCTTTGTGGCTAACTCATCCATGTCTATACAGTTTATTAATTATCTATGCTATTCCAAGGATTACCTAGTATTTAGTAGAAACATTTTATTTGTAGTAACAAGTATTTGCAATAAACATATGCCACACGGGGCTTTGCAGTCGTACTAAGAAACTATACCATCCACAAAGATCTCGGAATATATCCGGTCTCTTTCCAAATTCTAGATTGCGATTGTGTTATCGCCCACACCCACACTTTGACGCTGATAATATAACAGAACCGACCGAATAGTATGACTATATCCTATAGCTTTTCTCAATCAGACAGAAAATGAGTTTTAGTGAGAAAAGATATGTTGATGTGAAACATCTTCAATTTCGGTCTTACATCAAGATAAAGAACTCCTAAGGTTTTATTGAAAAATACACTTCGCTGTAACTCATGTAAATCTATAAGCTTTTGACTGGTAGAGTGAGTGCGAAATTCTCATTGAAATTTAAGTACCTTCTGATAAGGTATATGAAAATTTGGACCTAGGTAATGTAAAAGGTACCGTAATTTGTAAAAACCGAGGTAATGTAAAGGGTACACAAAATTTGTATCTATGTATGTACCTAGGTACTGCCTAACACACATTTCGAAGCAATTGTATGGCCAAGCATGGCTTGAGACTTAGCATGCTCATTTCAAAAGAACTTTCGTGAGAACAAACAGAGAACCTTAAAAACAATTACAACAACTCGCTTGAGTTGACATCCAGACCATGCTTGATGGTAATAGAAAATGGAACTTTCGTGAGAACATTCGACGTCTTTAATAATGAAAGGCGACTTCAATGTACATTTGTACAATGAATACAAGTACAATGAATACAAGTACACAGAAAAAAAGAGATATGTTATTTTTTCATATCCATTTGGACTGGATATGTCCATATTCCTTTTTCATCCATTTGAGATTAAATAATGTTAAATTGAACTTAGTGTTTGATCCAAAGGATGTGAAAATGGAGCTGAAAAATATCAAAAGGAAGTGTAAATTTTAGAAGTATATGAATTTCAATATCTTATAAATAAAGTATATGTCCATATCCATTTCAAATGGATCTGTGTAGTAATATTACCAACCTAATTTAAAACTACAATCTTCAATCTAGTGTGTACTTGTTAGAATTGAGTCTTATACAAATGTAGCTCTTATATTGCTTCTATACTAGAGGTGGAATTGAATAAATTCTGAAATTCTAAGGGCCAAATGGTCGGTCCTACCTACATTGTTCGGTTAAACTTCGTTAACATTTCATTTGCCTCGTTAAATATGTGAAAAACTTCAATTTTCTGCTTTTCGGTACAATTATTGGTCAAATCCTACATTTATTGAAAAGTCCTTATGTAACTCTTCACTAGAGCCTTTAACGATATGCAATGTGTGCAAAAGCCGAGTTATTTTCATTTGAAAATCGTAGCTGAAGAATAGTCGTTTGTGAATCCAGATAGAACCTAGTACTCGCAATTGTTTTTCTTCTTATTCGGTCACTCGATGGGTACAAATCGTAGAACAAATTATTCGAAATGGCCGTCGTGTGCCTTCCAGCAACGCCGAAGTCTCTCTGGTCACTCATCGATCAAAGTCCGCATCTCATGCATTGGGAAATTGTCCACTGCTCGGACAAGGGCGCGCTTAAAAGACTCAATATTTGGGTGTCAAGTAGAGCAAGCCTCGAGAATGGACCACAGTTTGTAGTTCAATGGATTCAGGTCTGGGCTACCAGTAGAATAAAAGGTCAACCCTCGGTGCATGGTTTTTGAGCCATGTTTGAGTAGATTTTGCCTTGTGAGCTGGAGCTTAATCTTGTTAAAAGGTCCACGGCTTGTTTCCTTTTCCAAAACGTCGGATTGATTCAGTTTCGTCGAAGTTTTAAATCTGATTTTTTGATTTTTACAAAAAAAGAGTTTCTCATATTCTCTCTTATATCCATAATATCACTCCCTGAAATAGATGAAAAAATAAAAACTTACTAAAATGTAGCTCATTTCCACCCATTTCCCAGGACAACATATTAGAAAGTTTTTACAATGTTTTGTTTTGGATTTCTTTTATTGATTTGCGCTTCTCCATAATCCATATATAATCCATATATATATATATATATATAACGTACAAAACAAAGTGCAATGCGTATAAAGAGGGCGGCAATATTAAATTGCAATAAATAAATAATAAAATTACAAATAAATATATATAATAATAATTATAATTGTATAGACGACTCTCGTATTCGGTGTATAAAATTACTCGATTTATACAAGCAGCACAATTTAAAAAAAATTATTGTTTAAGGGTTTTTAGTGTATAATTGATATAAATGTACGTTTTGCATAAAGTAGCATCGATTTTGACTCGTTCCGATTTTTAATAAATGCAGGATTAGCGTCGCTTAGTGGGGAATTTGCTTATCTTATACATCTAACTAGGCGGGTTGGACCCGCTTACAGTGCCGTCTCAAACGATGGCAGTGAAGCACTCACAAGTTTATTGCTCTCCGTGGGGTTGCCGCCTCTGGCAAAGCTGGGCTTAAGCTCACCGCGCATGAAATTATTCTCCTCGGTTTGCAGGAAAAAGTTACGCTTCAGATCGTAGCTGCTGAGTTTCGTCTCGGAACTAGAGCTGGCACCGGAGCCGCCACTGGTATTGGAGTGATCCTCTTCGCTATTGGCCTCTGGTATGGTGCTGGACATGATGTCGGTGCGGGGTGCCACAGCAGCAGCTGTGGCGCCACTGCCAAGAGGTCCTCGGATCTTAGGCGCAAAACTCTTGGAGGGTGAACCGAACTGACCCTGACGCAACATACGGCGATTGGCAAACGTTTTTGGCGAGCCGCTCAGATCGAGCAGCTTGAGACTAGGCGTGGCACTTGGCGGCGGCTGTGGTGTGCTGGCTGGTGCGGTTGACTTCTTAAGCAGCTCCACGGCAGACACTTTGCGCTGCACGGGACTCGTTTTGGCCGACTTGGCCAAGAGCAGTTTCTTAAAGTCCAAAAGCGTGGTTTTACTCTGACCAATACGATCCGCACAGGTATTCAGTCGCTCGGGAGCATCGTCACTCCAGTTGCGCGAGGGCTGTTTCATGGGCGGCACCGTGACATCTGCTTCCCGTTCTGGGTCGTTCCGCGTGGGCGTTGAGGTGAGAAAAGCTCCGCTGCGATTTCTGGGCACTATTGGCGATATGCTGCTTTTGCCATCGGCAGCAGCAGCTGCATTAGGTATACCGTTCGCGGCTGCGGCACGAGCCAAACGCTCTGCTCGTCGTATGGGCGTGGCATACAGATCATCCCGGCAAGTAATGTTGCCACTGGGCTGCTGTGCTTTGGGTTGACTGCGTCGATTCTGCAGCGTCCAGTAGACTGGGGCAGTGCGCTGAAAAGGCGTGGCCGTGGCATCTGTGGGCTGAGTGGAGTTAGTTGCTGGCTGCACTTGCTCATAGATATTAGAGAAACGTTGATACCCTGAGAAAGAAAAGTGGACAAGAATTGTTGTAAATTGAATTGCAGAGTAAGAAACAAAAAGCATGATTCGGAAAAACTTAGTGAGAGAGAAGCCTTAAAAACAAAGCAAGCAAACGTACTAGTGTGGTTGGGTTGAGATCATGAGTGAGTGAACCAAGAAGAGTTGCTCATTTAGCTGAACAAGTGGACATGTTCTTTTTAAATTGCTCTTTTTTGTTCAGTTGCTCTCTTACCTGCTCAGCTGTTGACATTGCTTTGAGGGTTTGGAAAATCATTAGTAAACTGGCCTTCAAAATTCAGCTGGGCTGCACTGGCCACAACCGTGATAGGCAGCACTTACACGACAAGGGCCAAGCCGAGTTCTCTCAAACTCGGCTAGTGTGCCCCCACAGTTAAATTTGATCAGATATATACAAACTTTGGCAGGTACAGAGTTATATTAAAGTCGGGCTTGAAAGACGTTCTTACTTGTTGTGATTAAGCAAGAGAGGGAGTACACTTAAAACAAAGTGAACAACTGAGCAAGTGAGAAAGCAACTTAATCACTGAACATAACTGAAAAAAAGAACAAGTGAGTGAGCAACAAAGTAGACAACTGAACAAAAGTTACTCACTTTGTGAGCAACTGACTCTTTGTTCACTCAAAATGATGAGTTCTATCCCAAAACACTATAACGTACCATACGTACCTGTTTATACGCAAATGTCTTATGGCTTTTACCTGGGCTTCCCCACACGCTATGGTTGTGCGGTATGTACATGGTGCAAATGGTGCTGGGATGTGGATGTGGTTTTGTGGGTGCAGTGGAATGGTGAATGTTCCCTTCAGCCCATGATAATGCCAATGATTTAATGTCAAAATGGTTTTTGTTCTTTATCGTTTTATTTGGATTTGGATAACCTGTCTTACTTACTTATCGGTGGGTCTATGGAATGCGATTGAGCTTATCTAAGTTGTGTAAAAACTTAAGGCTAAGAGACTATGTGCTAACTTTTTAAACTATTGTACATACGTTAGTTTGGGGCGGTGTGTTAAAGGTGCAAAAAACTACTACCACTACAGAGGAAACAAAAAACAATGCACAAAAGCACACATACAAAATAAATTATGAAATAGAAGTTTTTTGCACTCTTATGGAATTGGGTTTAAAAAATTAGCATCATAGTTGTTCGTAGAAAACCTTAACAAAAACAAGAAAAATCTTAAGTGTACATTATTGGGGTGATAATTGCTTTTGGGTTTGATGTACAAAACAATAAAGGTAAAAACGGTGCAAAAAACTTTACAAAATTTACAATACACATGTGTTTTTGTATTCATGTTAATTATATGTATAATTAGTTACAATTAAAAGCTAACAAAAAAATATAACATTTATTAATTATTTCTAGGGTTAAAACAAACACAAACGCATATTCACAGATAGAAAGAGAGAGTAAGAGAGTTAAGTGTTAAAAAAAAAAACGGGCACACAAGTTGATAAAACCATATTTATTTTAAGAAAGGCTATAAACGAGGTCTGGGTTTTAGAAATTTATATGAATGTTAAGACCAAATTTGAACATTTTACTTTAACCCCTGACTAAGTAAACTATTCTATTTCAACTCGTGCGACGATAACACGAGTTATCGATAAGCAAATAACCCACAAGGAACCAAGAAAAGGAGAATTATCGAAAAACTACTGCCACAGCTAGGTCATGATTTTTTGGCAGTTTCGGTTGCCCCTTTTACTCGTCTTCCCTACAAAAACATCATGAAGGAATCTTCGTCGTGTAAATGCGTGCTTAAAAGGGTGAAGCTGGGACAGTAATTTCCAAATATGTGTTGGAAGTGGGGACTAAGTCGGGAACATTTTTTCTTATTTCAAAAAATCTACCTCAAGGGTTGGAAAAAGGAAGGCCAAATAATATGTTTACCGATTATTTTTTTTATAAATCGGAGCAAAAAATGAGAATATGGGAGAATAAAGGTGGAAATAGGGCAGAATTGGGCTTATTCATGTACCGATCTGTATGAATTTTGGTTGTAAATAAATGGAAAAATATCTTTCAACATTTGGAAAATCCACCTCCAAGATCAAAAAATAGTGGCAGAGGTGAGTTCTAGGCTAATCGATATTTATGTACCGATCTGTATGAAATTGGGTTCCAAATAAATATAAATTTTATATTGTCATTCAGAAAAATCTACTTCCAAGTTGAAAAATGGGAGCCATGGTGGATTAAATGTCAAATAAATGGAAAACTAATTTTCAAAATTAAAAAATCCCAAATCCAAGGTCGAAAAATTGTGGAAGTGGTGGGCTCTAATACAAACGTTAATTATGAGCCGATCTGTATGAAATACGATTCCAAATAAATGGAAATTTGTTGTTCTTATACATGAAAATCCACTTTCAAGGTCGAAAAATGGGAGCGAGGATTTCCATCCAAAATAAATTGAAAAATAATTTTCTAAATTTGTAAAATCCACCTCCAAAGGCGAAAAATCGTGGCGGAATTGGGTTAGTGGCCAAAATGTATGTGCCAATCAGCTTAAAGTGCGGTTCCAAATAAATAATTAACGATTAACTACTCCTAAGGTAGAAAAATGTTAGCGATGGTTGACTGAAAGCCAAACGTTAATTTTGAGCAGAAGTATATGAAATTCGGATTATAAACTCTACGAGTCACGATAAAACCTTTTCTTTATGCCGATCTGTATAAACTTTTGGGTTGTAATCTTTTTTGGCCAAAGAAATGGAAAATATTTTTATGATTTCGAAAAACCCATATAAACATTCATATAAATTGTTTTTTTTTTTTTAATTTAAAAAATCTACCCCAAAGATTGGAAATAGAAACTTTGTTTTTAAGCAGATGCATGTAAAATAAGGATTGTATAATTATTTGAAATTATGTAAAAATCCCACAATTCGGAACACTTAAAAAAATTGGCCTCATTCGATCGGCTTCATTCGAGTTTAAGACCTTATTTGCGGGCTTATATGAAGGCTATTTTGATGTCGTCTACTACAACGATACTTTGTAAATAAGAGAATCCAGTTAGGATTTACGTTTTGGAGATTATAAAAAAGAAAACCCAAGGCGGTTTGCAGCAAAATTGAAAGGGTAAAAAATGACTTCTTTACTTTCGAATTCAGTCTTAATATTCATTCAAATTCCTTTTACAGATCTATCGAACTACCCTCGTGGTATTGTGCCAGAACTAGCATGTCAAGTGTAAAGAATAAGTTGAGGAGGTTGAACATTGAACCCAAAAATATAAAAGGCAATTGAACACGTTTGCTGCAGCTAGGCAACTTTAATGAGGCGGCGACAGCCTGAGATGCAGCCACTACACCACAGACGCCGCTTGCCAAGCAGATTGACAATTACTCTGCACTTGACAACGTCGTCTGGTGGCTGTGGTGAAGAGGTTGGGCTTAGAGTCTTTACCAGATTTCCGTTACCTCAAACTTTTGCAAAATGCGTTGACGTCTTGCACCGTTATCTTCGTTGGGCAAAATAATTTTAAAGGGTCGCAACAAAATGCTATCCACAAAAGACTTGTGATGTTTGAGGGGCCGGCTGGTAGTCACTCCAACATCATCGTCTTCATTTTCCGACTCCGAGTTGGAGTCGTCAGTGTCTGGCTTTGGTTCCTCCACCAACAAGGCGGGTGAATCATCAAAATTCTCTAGTGATTTATTCTTCAAATACGAAGAATCTTGAACGGTGGTAAGTGACAGAGAGAACTCATCGACCAGACGCTCAAAGGATTTGGCTATTCTACGCTCGCCGTTGCCAGGAAGTTTGAGAGAACTTGTTGCATGTGTCCAGGTAAAGGGCAATGCACTGGGATTCTCCACATTCTCTTTATTCATTTCCAGCTTTAGCTCATCATTGGCCAGCCTATAGCTGTTGTTGCGCTTAAGAGCCGTACGTGATTTGCAGGGATTTGCATTTGAAATGGAAAATTGCATGGCAATTGGGTCAATCGATAAAGCCGGGGGAGGCGGCGGTGGGAGTTGGACTTTCGCTCTGGGTGGCAGTGTGGGGGGTTTAGTTTCCATTTCAACGGCAACAACCCTCACTTTCGACTCCCCATCTTGGGGATGACTCTTCTTCTCTACACTTGATATGCTGCTCATTGAGGTGAATTTTGACTGGTTATTTTTGCTGTTGCTGTTGTTGTTGTTAATAGTATTTATAGTAATTGCTGTTGTGGTTGTTGTTGTATTATATACATTAGCAAAGGATTGTTGTTGGGTGGGTGGGTGACAAGCAAAATTGGCATTAAAATGTTCTAGTTGCTGTTGTTGCTGTGACTCTTGCTTTGGCTTACCTTCTTCCCCTGAATTGGAATTGGATGACGATGAATTGGTGGCCGTGGAGCCAGTCGAGGAATTGGATTTGCCTGACGGCGATGGCATCATATTAGTTGGCTTGGTTAGGGTCTCATAGAAGGGATTCGTTTGATTGGCCAGCAATTGTTTTTGCTCCTGATAGCAGCTGGCCGACTGAAAGGCAGCCATGCCACCCTGCAGTTTATTTAGCGTAGATTTCGATATAATGGGACGCACATTGGCCACTTTCCGTGTGCCAGCTACACCGCCGATGCCGAATTTGGAACTTTTGGCAACCGTGTTGCAACTTTCGCCCGCCGCTTCTCGCGCTGCACTGTTGGGAAGAGCACTTTCGGTTTCCTTTACATAGGGTCCAGGTGCAAAGGTGGTGTGTGCACCCTTACGTCGTTTTAGGCTGTCGGAATCGTAAATGATGCGACCCTCGGCAGTCGTAAGCACACGACGTGGCGAGATGAGCGATTTCTCTTCACGCAATTCGCTTATCTCGGCATACATGGGCACCACTCCCACTGTTTCGCTCTGCTGTTGGGGTGGCTGGCTAGGCAGCTGCGCACCGTCTCTCTCACCGCTCCCGCTCTCTGGCCGGTGGTGAGTGGCGACCGTGCGACGTAAATGCTGAGGCAGCTCATTGAGCGACACATACTCCGAGCTGGCTGCCTTACCAACTATGTCATTGGAATAGTAGATGCCCAAATGACCCGATGGTTGCATTTTGACGCGATTGTGGCGGTTGTTGTTGTTATTATTATTGCTTATATCGGCTATGGTCACATATTCGCCAGCCAAATCGTAAAGCTCATCGTCGTTTACCACACTCGTGGAGGCGGGCTTGGCTAAGGAGCTTTTGCCCGGTGTCAGCTTTACCTTGAGCTTTTCAAACATACCACTCAAGGCTTTTGTGGGTGTGTGCTTTACCTCATTCAGGTTGTGATCCTTGCTATTCGTGGGTGTCAGCTGTTCGGGTTCGGTTACATTATTTTGATCCACCTCCACCATGAGATTGGTAAGGGTACGATCTGCCGCTTCATCGTCGCTAGTGGTCGGTGTAATAATGCACATGGAGGGTATTCTCTTGGAAGTGATGGCCGTTTTCTGTTTAATGCGTTCTATGCGCTCCACTCCCTCCAGATCTGAGCTTTCAGAAAACTCCTGTTGCTGCTGTGGCTCTGCCTCCGTCTGTAGCGACTCACTAGTAAGCTTTACATTGCGCTTAATGGTACCCGTACGCTCTAGGGTGCTACCTATGGTACTGCTACTGTAGCTACGCTCTAGAGTGCTGCTACTGGCACTATTACTCAGACTCTGGCTGTGCTTGCCCAGTGAACTAGTACGCTCGGGTACATCCGGTCCAGCAGCGGCTGCATTTAGCAAGGTGGTGCAGACTGTACCTGCGGAGCTTGTGGTGGTAGAGGTCGAGCCACGTCCATACAACTCATACTCATTTTCAGCATTCAGTACCGTCTGATTGGATTGGCTACCAAAGGAGTAGCTGCTGGTATGTAAACTCTGTTGTAATGGCGTCATAGGCGGCTCTTCCTCTTTCAAAGTACGCAGACCACTGTCCATATGAAAGGAGGTATAGTAACCCTCAGTGTCGCAACTATAGGCCGAACTGGTCTCATCATCCAAATGATTGGGATACCCTCCAGCCTCGGTTTGCAGTTCAGGAGTGGCTGTACCTTCACTGGTCACACTGCTGGAAGCAGAAGTGTTGAGAAAACGTCTTCTGCTCAGCATAGAGGAAGGTGGTCCACTTATGCTGCCCGGCTGAAAACTGGACACATTCAGCGAAGTGCTAGAGGCACTTGACTTGGCTTGCATGGTAATCTCGCTGCCTATAGAAGCTCTTCCCGATTCCGAACTGGCACTCCAGTTTCCACTCGAGGAATGTGGCTGCTCCTCTTTACCCGCCAGGCCATGCAGTCCATTCCTGCGTTGCCTATTCAGTGTGGCTGTCTCACGCATTTTTACCTGCGCCGCCGTCGCCAGCGCCGATAACTGTAGCTTACCCCTTAGCTGGCCACTGCTGGACACGCTCATGCTCTTCTCCGAGGAGGAATACGAGGGTTTTCGTTCGTGCGAAAACCGTGATTCACTCTTTTGGGCTATCAAATCATGCACCACACACTCATCATCAATATCGCGCTTGGCTTGGCCTCTCTCCTCCCGCAGGCTCTCGCCGGGCTTCTCGCTGGAACTGTTCTGCGAGCTGCAACCGCTGGTGTCCAATTGGCTGCTCTCGCCCAGGACATTCGGATCGCCAGTTCGGTGCTGCATAAACTTGAAACGATTCCGGCCCCATTGTTTCAGCGAGTTGAGGCGTGTCAGGGTGCTCTTGCCCTTGTCGTAGGGCAAGGCAACAGATTCCTTTTTTAAGATATCGCTGGACTTGCTGCGTCCAAACTTTTTGGACTTTTTCATCGAGGCATCTGTGCCATCTGTTTGAGCTGTCACCGGAGCGGGCGAGGTGGCATTTGATGCATTCTTGGAGTCGCCATGGCTATGAGAAATTGGAAAAAAATTGAGGGTGCAAAGAAAATATGTTTGGTTTATGGTTAGCATTGTTGTAAGAGGTGGAGATGAGGGGGGAAAGTAGATGAAGACTGAGAGGGAGAGAGAAAGAGAGTAGAATTTGCCTGTCTTTGAATATTATTGTGAAGATTTTCTTGTTGTTTCTGGTTAATTTCACTCACATTAACGCACACAAACAAACTGAATTAATGGCACAGTTCAAAGTTGAATTTTCTGGCATATATATTTTCATTTTCAATTTTCTTTGGCGTTCTTGATTATTAAAGGCGATTACAACATCTAAATATTTTCAAGTGCCTAACAGAGACAGAGAGTTTTGATTTCGAAGAAGTAATAGGGGGGCTAGATCACAGCTGTGTGGATGGCATGCAATTGGTATGTCAGAGAGGAAAGGAAAACTTTGAGAGCAGCCATCTCTGCCTTACAGCAGTCGGTAAAAATATTCGTCATGCAGTAATATATATACAAATCCATTCAATTTAGATGGTTGTATAAAACTAAGTAAAGGGGGACATCAAATAACAATGTGTAAAATCACACGGACTTTTACTTTATTGCTCAAACTCAATAGGTAGAGTTGGAGCATCTAGTTCATTTTATTGACTATATTGAGCTATATTGTTTTTTGAACTATGGTCGACGGCAAATTGGTGACCTAGTCCATTAGTTCACTTTAATGACTAGTTCACGAAATTCGACACAACTCTCTCAAATACAGAACGACATGCAAGTATATTGCGATATACATTAAGGCAGACGACTATTTGAGTTCGAGTTGGGCAAAATTCAAATTGGAAAAGTAACGCATAACGCTTACACGGACACAACACACACATTCAAAGTATATCTCGGAGCATTCGCCTAACCAGACGTGCATTAAGCCATAGCATGCTTATTAGAATTGAACTTTCGTGGGAATAATTAAGAGCGATAGTTGTTCACGTTCGTTAACAATACTTTCTTATGGCTCAGCAGCAGAAACCAAACAGAGAGGATTCAAAACAATCACAATTCGCCTGCCGAAACGAAAAGTTTCGCTGCAGCATGAGGTTGTTGTTGTCAAATACTGCATTGTTGGCCTGAGATTCTGCTTACTGGTCATTAAAATCCGAATTCTCATCAAAACAGTTGAGAATTCTCATCAAATCAAAAACAGTTCTCACTAGTTTTAGTGAGAAAAACTTTTTTGTTATCAAACATTGGCGAAACTTTAAATGGGTTTTCATTGCCATAACGAATACTTTTTTTTACCACTGTACTTACATACAAACACATATAAATATAAGGCTAGGCCAATAATTGCGCGATAAGCATTCATTCATCTAGTTTTGTAGGCCAACAAGAAACAACAACAACAAATCTGAAATTGAAAACAGACGAAAACTGCACTTACAGTTTGACAAGCACTAAGCAAGGGGTCTAAGCTTTTTGCTTTGTTCGGCATTTTTGACTGTCGCTGCTGATCGCTCAGATATTGAACAGCATTGGTACGTAATACGTATGTACACATATATATATAGATGTGTGTGTGTGTGTCTGCCCAGTTGGGTTTCATGTTGCATATAAAACGCAGTCAAATGGAATGACGCCGTCTCCTCGGGATCTCTGACTTGGTGGGCAGACGCCAACAAAACAAATAAGATTTATGAAACTTTTAGCAAAAGGCGTCGTCGTGTGTGCCATTTGAAAAAAAAAAGTGAAACAATTTTTGCTTGTTGGCAAATCCTACAGAGTTTGCTCCTCGCCTGATTTATGCTGATGATGATGATGAAGCTTGAGCCCAAGCAAAGAGTGGGTCGACTAGAGACACTGAGGAGGCATGTACGAGTGTGGGTGGTTGGTTTAATGGTTGATGGAGCATGAGTGAGTGTGAGTGTGTGTGTGAATTTGTGAAAAGAATCATTTTCATTATTTGTTTTAATTTGTTAAGCTGTTTTCGATAGATTTTTGCCATATCATTAAAGAATTTTTAATGCCAAATTGCTTGAAATAATTTGCTAACATTCATCAAGTTTCTAATTACAGACAAAGAGGTAAAGCTAATCGAATTAAAAATTTTATATACATTTCTTTTTGTACAACATTCAATTTGAATTTTTGATATTCGATATTTTTGTTTTTAACATGCATTTGTGTGCTGCTAATTTGGCAAACAATAAATAGTTAATAACAATTTGTAAAAAAAAAAACATAGTTTTAAGCTAATTTAATAGAAAACAAAACAAAGAAATGAGAACTAAACAGCATAACAAATTTTCAGCTAATCACAATAATTTCATAAGAAAATGCAGTGGATCTGGAGTTCAGATCCATTTGTACGCACAAATTTGTATGTACATTTTTATAAAGGGTGTTTTTTTAGAGTTTCCGTTTTCTAAGTGGCATTGACTGTCCAAAATTGTGCAAATCTGATATTATTATCATAAATTGACTTACGTCAAAACAACGTTTTGCTCATTTTTATTTTTAAAGTCTGCCTTTTTCAAGTTTTTTTTTCGAGGTGCGCTAAAGAAAGTGTCAAACCTTTTATTTTTTGTACTTTAAAACTCAGCAAAATTCGAGAAAAAAATACATTCCCCTTTTGTTATGAGAATCAAATAAAGGTTTTAATTATCCGACATAGCTCATTAAAATCTGTGGTAAAACGACCAAGTTAAAGACTTTAGAAACTAGCCTTCCCAAAATTGCATTCTATACACTCAGAAAAAAAACCAAGAACTTTGTACTTGAATCAAGTACAAACGGCGTCAAAAGTACGGTAAGTACGAAAATATTTTAATTGGCCAACTTTATAAAACGCATTTTAATAAGCTCATTAGGAACAGTTTCTAACTTTTTTTTTAGTTCAAAAATTTTATTGTCTAAAACCTGAATAGAATCAATAGTTTCAAAAATGAAAAAGGTAATGCAGCTACAACTTTACTGTCGATGACGAGCTCTTTAGTGCCACGATTAACGATTATTTTATGACCCAATTGAACGGGATGTTTAGTTAAAACGATGTTATTCGAACAGGACGGCGTCTTATGTCTCATAATCTATGCGTTTTCATTGACAATGACATAAATTTTTGTAAAAACATTTTATTTTTAGAAATGTTCAGTTTGAGCTAGTTATTTTTTTTGAACCACGCATGTGATTTAGACACAAAATCTGGTCCAAAAATCGGTTTTAAATCGCACATTTTTTATGGAAGTGGAATTGAGAACATGGCTGATAGTTAATATTTTTTTAATTTGGACAATTTCTTTTTCGAATTATAGTTTCTTTTTTTAACTGTCTTATCAATAATGAACTTAGTTCAAATACCACTCTGTCATATAATCTAACAAAAAACAAAGTGAAAGGTTAGTTTATCTGACACATAGCAGGTATCCAGAGGATGTGAAATCGACCATAAAACAAAGTTCATTAGTTCTCAATACTGACTAGTTCATTAGAACTAGTTCAATAAATTGGGCACAAAACTAGTGCAAACTATTGCGTAGATACGTCACCTATTGCTTGGAATAGTGGTTGAACATTGAGCCAAATTCGAGCCAGCCACATAAAATTATACCAAATTTCAGTACGAAACAAAGTTATTCAGTAGTTTTACACCTCTAAAAAAAAACACCCTTTATATGTGAAAGTTTTAGTATGCTTTATGTACAGTTTGAGAGGCATAGTCAGGCCTCATCAGGGGCAATGAAAACGAAAAGAAATATTTTTGTTGATATTAAAATCATATAATCTTCTACATACCCATTGGCTGCATCCTGTATCTCCTTCTGGTCTATGCCCGCTATGGTATTCCTTCGCTTGCCACGCACCTTACGCGAACGGGAACGTCGACTGACCGTCTGCAGATTGTCATCTAGATTGTTGGCATCCGTTTGTGCATTTTCGGGACTGGCACTGCTTGAGGAAGATGCAGCAATGGCGATGCCGCCTCCGCCGCCAGCATAACAGCCAGTTGTGGATTTGCGTGCCGCACACATGCGCTGGAAATGTTTGCCAGAGGTGTTGACCGAAATCACTTCGGCGGGGTATCTGTGTGGAGTAGAGAGAAGTGGACGCTTAGCAGTGTTTTCAAGTGCATTTTGTGGTTTCCCCCAAAACAAATTTGTTTATGCTTTTAAATCAACGGAGCGTAAACAATGCTGCCCCGTTTTTGGAGCAAAAACCAATGAGCCATGGCCAGCGGGCATTTGGGAACGACACTTGCATAATTGTGCAGTCGCTTTGGAAATAAAAATACGTAATTTAATTAATTTATTTAAGCTTATTCTTTATGTACGTTGACAATGCCTGCAGCCGCGAAAAACATTGGAAAATGTTACACAAACAAAAAAAAAGAAAAAAACAAACAATTGTGTTTGTTATGCCACCATGGCAAACCAAATTAACAAAAGCTTTGTGAAAATTTACATAAAAAACTCATGAAATGTGACATTTACATAAAATTAACATACACACATACAGACACAAATGGAACACAATAAATGAAAATGGCATACAATGGCCATCAAACTGTTAAAATAAAAATTTAACAATTATTATTAGGTCTAGCTCCACACTCATAGTAAATCACCCTTAAAAATACTCCTGAAATTCGTCTCATACTCACTTTAAGGCAATCTGTTTGGTTTGTTCCTCGGGTGAAGGCAATCGATGATTCAAAGGCACATCTTTATTGATATCGTTTGGCAGTAAGGGCTGATGATTATGATGATGATGGACACTGTCTGCTGCCTGGCTAAGATTCTGCGCATAGAGCGCATCAACAGCATCGGCAGACAGTACGGACGGAGAAAGGGCAGGCGTTAGGACGCCATTATCACCAATGACCAATGATGTGCTTATCGAGGTCTCCACATGATGCATACAATCGGGTGTGACCGTGACATCACCCAGAGCCTCGCTGGATGTCCATTTTCGTAGATCCTCGATGGCAGCGGGCTGTAAAAGAGGGAAGAAATGCGAAATATATGTATTTTAATTACCATTTGGCCAAAAAAAAGTGGCATGCAAAAAAAAAAAACACTTTTTCGTTTTAGGTTTCATGTTTGCCGGCTAAGTCCTTAATTAGGCGACCGGGAGCTGTCACGAATATCCCTTTATGGCAATGAAAAAGTCCTGCATATGTTGAGAAATGAGTTTGCCTTTTGTTTTTTGTGTTTGCACAAACATTTGTTATGGTTAGCGCAAATTTGACCAAGTCACGCTATTTTCAAATATCCCAAAAAAAAAAAAAAAAAAAAAAACAACAAGCGCAAGCATCGAAAACACGCGTTCTTTGGTTTGCGTTTTGGTTTCAGCATTGAAATTCAATCAATCTAATTAAAAACAATAAAATTATAAAATAACTATTGATATACCGAAGTGTGAATACCCTGAACGAACTTAAATTCCGAACAGCGTTTGAAAGTGTACAGCAGTGGCCATACAAATACCACAAATGATTAAAACATTATGGTCCACTATTTCTTAGGTGCTTTATCTATGGTTTCTAGTAGGGTTGTGCCGAATTACGTGAACTAGTTCAACAAATGAACTAATGAACCATGTCTCAGTGCTTGAACTATTCACTTTTTAACCTATAGTTGATTTTTTGAACTATAGTTCATATTTTGAACTATTGTTTTAACTATTTATGAACTAAATTCATTTCGACGGCAAAAATTGGGGGTGGTTTTTAAGAATATAGTTCAAAAAACTTTATAAAATGAACTATGGTTCAAAAAGTTAACATTAATTTTAAAATTAAACTTTATTTCGAAAAATAAACTTTAGTTTAATAAATGAACTTTAGTTCAAAAAATGAACATTGGTTTAAAAGTGAAGAGTTCATCAAAAAATGAACTAATAAACTACAGGGTTGCCCATATTCGACGGACCCATCTGGCAACGCCATAACTTTTGACAGAGATGTCAGATCGCTTAATGACATACCGCGTTTGAAGCGTCAGTCCAAGCAGATTTTTACCATGGAACAATACACGCCACGCGAGCGCTCTGAAATAGTTGAAATTTACATTCAACAGAACAAGTCAATTGTGAAAACTCAACGTGCTTTTAAAAAATTAAAAATTCACATTGAATGGGACCGTAAATAAGCAAAATTGCCGTATTTACGCCACTGAAAATCCTCAGGAGATTCAAGAAGTGCCTCTTCATGACGAAAAAGTCACAGTTTGGTGCGGCGTTAGTGCGAAAACGGTCATTGGGCCGTTTTTCTTCCAAAATGAAAATGGCCATGCTGTTACCATCAACCAGGAGCGTTATCGCGACATGATGACCAATTTTGTGATGCCAATTATTCGTCGAAAGCGTATGAGGCAGTTCTGGTTTCAACAAGACGGCGCTCCACCGCACACAAGTCGCATAACAATCGATTTTCTGAAGAAATTGTTTCCGGGCCGTTTGATGTCGAAAAGTGGTGATTTGGACTGGCCACCGCGTTCGCCCGATTTGACGCCGCCTGACTTCTTCTTGTGGGGATATTTGAAGTCAAAGGTTTACGTTAACAAGCCAAGGACCGTAGAAGAGCTCAAGGACAACATTCGTGAAGAAATAGCCGCTATTCCGGACGAAATGTTGGCGAAAACGATGGAAAATGCTGCAAAAAGGGCACAATACGCCATCAACGCCAGAGGCGGCCATTTGAGAGATATCATATTCAAAAATTGATGTAAACAAATCTACTTGGAACAAATTAAATGATTAAGATTGCCAACCGCCAAATTTTTATTTTTTTCTTTGATTTTTTAAAAAAAAACATGGGTCCGTCGAATATGGGCAACCCTGTAGGTCATTAAAATGAACTTGTTTCTCAAACTCTAGTTTCCAGCAATAGTTTTTGACAATTTTTAAACTCAGTTCATAATTCGAATACTTTAAAAAATCAAATGATATAATTTTAATATCATCAAACCTTTTCTATATGTGATTCTATTTCTATTGACACCAACATCGATGCGTTACTTTTCCTTGGCGTATACATATCAGAAAATTGCAGTTAATTTGAACTAACGCGCTTTGCAGTTATAACATTCTCTCCTCTCCTTTACAGCATTCGTTGTCATTGCTGTCTGTGTCGTCTCTTGTTTATCTTTTAGCCAGGCCATTAGATAAGCTCCACAAGACAAACAGCCAAAAGCAATGGCAGGCAACGAACGACTTGGTCTTGAATCGACTCCTGGTCCAATAGCTTGCCAAACATGTTTTGGCAAAAACAACTGGCGTTGTCAATCCCAGTCGTCGCCATCGTCGCCAGCATTGTCGCCAATGCCTGTCCCCCCCCTTCGCCTTGTTTGCTTGTCGTTCTCTGTCGTCTGCTTCTTAATCAAATGACTTTTAATCCTTTTCGCATTGCATTTGACGTTAGTTGGCCGCAAAGTTGCGCTTGACTGGACCCAAAAGAGAGGCCTCAGGTCCAGCGGTTTATTGGTTACGGCAGCAACTATCGAATTGCACCTAAATAACATTACATTATTTATATATGGCACGACATTTATGTGCAAATATTTTATAGCTCAAACTTGGCCTCAGAATATTTCATCAATTGCTTCTTTATGGTCAAAGTTGCCCAGTTTATTAGTGGAAATGTAGCTCAAGTGCCTTTTTATGTAGATTTTTGTTTGTGTGGGTGAGCTTGAGTGTATGGAGGGGAAGAATTCCGCCCCTTCTCCCGCTCACCCAACGAAAAGTTGATTTTCAATTGTTACAATTGATTTCAACAAACCACACAACGAAAATCAAATAAAACCATTGCGTTTGTTGCTTTATGCGAGAGCAAGTAATTCACTTAAAGAGAGAAAACATTTTCAATCTGGGAGAAATTTGATACAGCCGTGGACATACAAATAGCACAAATGAATATAACAGAGAATCTATTGATTGTATTATAATTTTAATTCATTAGCCGAAAGCTCAAAGTTTTGGTTTCATTGTGAATCTGAGGGATGACGCTTTTTGACACCAGCTCCTTCGAGGAATGATTTGTATGGGTCAGCAATCGGTCAATTTATCTGCTGGTGATGGTCAATAAGATGATTGACTTGATCAGCGATGGGCAGCACTTAGCTTTTTTGGCTCAGTTAGCCGACTACGATATTTCTCTAAGAAAATGTTTATTTAGACGCTACTCAGTCGCACAAACAATTACGTTGTTGAACAAAATGCATTCAATTTCGGCGCCAGATCGCAACAAAAACCAAATACATGCAGTGTGCACGGCCGAGACTTGTGCAGACAAACAGCTGCTCGACTTGAGGCTCGCGTATAAGAGTTTTGTTTTTCTCTGTTATTGTTGGACTGCTCCCAAACTTTAATTTTATGCCCACCGTAAGACTTAATAAGCTTTGCTTGAAAGCCCTTCTTTGTCATTCGATTTTGATATTTAACTAAAGCAATTGGACCACTGAAACCCCGTTTACTGTTATAATTGGAACCGAGTACCGCATCGGAAATCCATATAGAATCTTAAGCCGATTCAACTATTTTGGAACGTTTGGAATCCAAAATAAGTTTCGTGATTAATCCCTCTTTTTTCCAGCTATACTTGGATTTTCCATACAGACATTTACAATTTGCTCAAGTGAGCACAAGAGAATGCACCAATGAATAACTCTTTGACTCTTCTCATTGAATTTTATGCTGGTAATTTTATCATGTTAAGCATACTCATGACGTGGGACGTCGTCATGTCGGCAATTAAAACAAGTCAACTCGAATGATTCCTCTTGCTCGGTCAAAAGCAGGCATTTGCTGTATGTGGTGTGTGGTCTTTAGTTGTCGGTCTCAGCCTTTGTTTTACATATTTTACTACATGACCAACTAGTTGGTGTATCCATGTGGAGCTTTGTGAGTGGACGCAGCTGGCGCTTAGTAGGAAGCGACAGCCACAATGTTAGTCGCACGACCACACACATGAGTCCGGCATGGTACGTGTGTTGTGGTCCTTGTGTGCTGTGGCCACTAAACATATTATTTATGCAAAAGGCAGTAACTCAAGTCAATCCGTTACCAACTAACACAGGTACATACAAAGTAACTGCTCCGTCTAACGGTCAAAAAAGATGTGTTAAACCCGTTACTGAAACTTACCAATCGTATTTCAATCTCGGCATCGATACGCGTGCGCAGTTTGCGATTGGCATTGCCAAAATCAGACATGCAACTTAGATGCTCCTCAGCCACGGCATCTGTGGAGTAACCATTTAATAGGACATCATGATCATTGAGCAGTATTTCGCCATTTAATGAAATGGAACGTGGCGGTGTTATCGCCGTAGAATGAGGCACAGAGGATGCTGTAGCAGATGCCAATGGCCGTTCTTTGGCGGCTTCCGTATAGAGCTGGCGCACGCTAAGCGGTCGCGATTCGCTGGTGAAGAGCTCCTCCTGGAATGACTTGTCCGTCTCATAATGTTGCTTGCGTTGTGCAAAGGTGAGCAGGTCGCTTTCAGCTGCAAAATAAGAAAAGAATAAATTGGAAGTGAGATTGGTGGTGAAAACGGAAGCGGGAAGAAGATTCTATCCCTATTCGACTATCCTACAAAGTCTCGCACTGAATTTTCAACTCAATCCCGTCCTGATCCCAACATCAAATTTTAAATTCGATCTCGACTTACGTTCAATTCCTTCAATTTATTTTGCCTAAAACACAAAATTTTAAATAAATCAGCTGAAAATCTGATGAACCTTGAACCCACCAAATCTGACTCTAATTGAACTTAGAAATTTATTTTTTGAACAATTAGAGTTGAAATATATAGGACAATTTCGCTGGAATGGAACTCTGACTCACATTTTCCAGATTAGCTAAGCGTATCACAAGCAAAAGAAAGTCAGTTTGTGTCGAGAATCTACGATGATTCTGTTGCTGCATTCTCAACTAAGGCTTAAGAGATACGAATGGATTAGGTCAAATAAAAAACGAGCAAGTCGGGAATATCTACAATAATAAGCCGTACACTCAATAAAAGACTTACAAAGTGCAATCTAAAGCTTCCAAAGTAAGGAATACAGACTGATAAAGAGGTATTGAGAGGACAGTAGACAATTACCGTTCGATACCAAATGTTGTGGGATCAATGAAGCATCTTATCAGCAACTGTTCCTCCCAACGCATCTGTTCCCTTGAAGATTCGGAGATAAGGATTAATTTGGACGTAAACCATCCGGAAAAACGATACAACTAGAAAATGCAATGCGTGCTATACACGTCGATGAAATTAATCAAACCGTTTTATTTTGTTGTTTTCGGTTTAGTTTGGCATTTTTGAAAGGACAATGATAAGGTTCGGTTTAGAACCGATTTGGATCCCTGTCAACTTATTTAATTTGTCAAATGGAAATCACAAAAAAATTATTTTCGGCACAACATTTCATATGAATAGAAACACTTTTGAACAGCTTTAAAAGCTGGAAAGCTTTTAAACACTTGTCTAAATTATTGCGAGTGCAATAAAGTTTTGTGGGATTGGTATAATTAGCATTAAATTTCGTTGGACCATCTGTTCACTCTGTTTTATGATAATGCTTTATTATGCTCTTCAAAAATTGGTATTTTTTTTTTTAATCTCACGATATCAAACTTTGTGCCAACAAAACACAATAAGGGAAAAGTTTTGCTTTTTTTTTTTTGATTTCATTTAAAGAAAACTTAAAAATGTGTAAAAATGGTATCATGAAGATGTGCAAATGTAACAGACAGAAGGAAACAATTCCGACCCTATAAAGTATATATATTCCTGATCTGGGACAAGAGCCAAGTCGATATAGTCGTGTCCGTCTATCGGTCTGAACACGTCGATCAGAGACTATGAGAGTAAGAGACTCTTGCTTTCCCATGAAAATAGGTGTATACCAGACGTCGTCGTCCAAGACACAGCTGTCCGAACACATTCGGCAAATTCACACAGACACGAGCCGAACACATGCCGAGCCCTATATAAAACATGCAAAGCCAATCAGTGCTCGCCAAGTAAAGAGTAAAAGTGAGGGCTTTGAGTGCTGTAGTGGTAAGTGAGGATTCATGTGCTAGTAAAGGCCGGTGGTTAACAAGTATTGGTTCGACTGTCCAGTTGCGTCAAATTATATTCGCACAGCAAAGAGATATTTACTCAGGCTGCTAGCCGTGTATATCACACCAAATACACTATTTTGTATGTGCAAGGCTGTTGTTTTATATGTTAATTACACTGAACATATTTAACGTGAGTCAAACTCACTAAAATGTTTTTGTTGTTCAGTAACGTGTCCTCAAGTCATGGTGATTTTTTATTTTATTTCTGTCGGACAGCTGGTCCCAGTGCGGTCAGGTGCTAGCTTACCCCGGTGAAATGGTTGTACATATGGATGAGCTTTCTTATCAAGAATTTTTTAATGAAAGAACGGTTAAGACTTCCACAGCAGCAAGTTATTTAACCCTATGTTGCCATACATTCAGAACATACAGAATCGGGAAGCAGTTACAAAGTAGAGAGCTAAGAGCAGACACTGTTCACTTGTTTAGTGAGCAAAACATTTTTTTCACTTACTCATGAACAATCCAAAACTTTATTAAATGCAAAATTATTGGCAAGAGTGTGCAGATCAACAAGTAACTAACACTTCTTGCTCCAAATTGCCCCGTTTTGAAAAAAAAATCATCTCAGCCAACGAAATTGTTCCTAAAAAAAAACTTTGCAGCATATGATTAAAAAAAATTAAATATTTCTACTAGTAGTAGACAAGTGCACCTTTCCTTTAATAACAAGTCTGTCAAATTGGGTTTCTGCACCGTGCAGAGGATTTTAAAATATTTTTCGCTCCGTTTCGTCCCAACCGATCCCGCAGCTAAGTTCGAGCGAATCTTGTACCGCGCCCATCACTAATCTGAACTATCCATAAATCAGACTATCATCAGCCATAATCAAAGCCTTTTTCAATCCAATCTAATTGAAATAGCATAGCCCGCCCATTTGCGTGTCTGGTTTTCCGCCTGCCACCTTCTACCCCCCCAACCCACATCATGGCCAGTTTCCTTTGTTGGAAAAATTGTGGCGGCATTTGCTATTCAATTTAACACGCACTGCGTTTGTTTACATGACGATGACTCCGTTTTTGTGGCGATTTATAAACAAAAAAAAAAAAAAAAACGCAGCTGCTGCCGCAAATAAATCAACGCGCAAATTAATAGAGTGGAAAAATGGCCAAACGTCCAAGGACACCCCAGTATAAATAATCAAAATATTCATCATAAAATACAAAAAAAAAAAAAAAAAAAAAACGCATGCCATGAGAAATGTAATTAACTTTAATAACCCAGAGACTCCTACTTCTCCCTCCTTCTCCTCCTTATCCTCTAGACTGGGCAAGCGGCACTTGCATATTTAATTCACATGGCAGTTGGGGACAACAGAGGAGCAGGAGAGAACAGAAACCGTTTGTCTTTCTGGCTGTCTGCACATTTTGCATTTAATAGGCCGCTGCTGCCATGTGGACGGTAATGAAAACAAAGCCCGAGGAGAGGAGCAAGTACCAGGAAAACAACTAGAAGCAGAAACAGCCACTCGTAGACTACTAACAAGGCAAAAGCAAAGATACTTCTAGCTGGACCGCTGCCAGGCACTAGACACAGTAGTACAACCAGTAGCCATCCCCATCCAGCCTCCAACCTAGCGCTAAATTCAGGCAATTTTATGGCAGCCAAGCAACATTTTGACGTTGAAGATGCATGGGTCTGAATGTCTTTGGGGTCGAGGACATTCGCTGGCACGCATCAACAAATCTCACCAAAATGCAAAATTCAATTAAGCATTTCTGCATGTGCAGGTGCAGGAAGCAGGCGGAAATGGCATATTAACTTGGCAAATGAGAAAAAAAAACCATAAATATAATTATTATTTGCAGGCGTCGTCACGTCTGGGTGCTGGCCATGACCATCGTCAGCGACAAGTGTCTGCTGGCTTGCACAAAACTCTATATATGCGTCATCTGCTGCAGCTCAAGATATATATATTTTATATCAAAGATATGTGTATATATGTATATGGTATATATACAAAAATAAAATGCAATTGTCGTGGCCTGTTTCGTCTGCATTACTCACACAGCCAGCGCAAGGCATAGCCCATATCCATTTCAGTATCTCATCAGGCTTATGCTGACTCCCCTAATATGGCAATTTGTGCCGTTAGAAAAAGACAATTATTAAAGAACAAATAAGGAATGAGATGAACAGAGTTGGACATTTAACAAGTCGAAATTTGGATACCCTCTTAGATACAAAACAATGATCCCTTGTGAAGACAGTTGTTTTGACAACCAAGTTGGTATGTGAAAACTTTAATTAAGGTTAAACTGTGCGCCAGTTCCAAAATGTCTGTTAGTAGACCACTTTCTTATCTTCTAGTGTTGGCTAGAACTTACTCATTTAAGTAAGCAAAGTCAGTTGTAAAAGTTACTCACTTTGTTCAGTTATTCACTATGCTTACTTTTTTGCTCAATTTTTTAATTTGCCCAATTTCTTGTTATTTTTTGGTCAGTTGTTCTTTCTTTTTGTATGCTCAGTGGATCAATATGAATTGCTCAGTTGTTCACTTATCTTTGAGGGTATTCCCTAAACGATAAATACACACGTATATTTCTTATATATTTTTGAGCGCTGAATTCAAATCAATCTTCCGTTTCTCCTGGTTCTTCTTGTTTAGCAGATTTTGGAAGTAATGTTTATTGTGAGAGTTATTATTACACTTTCAAGTCTTGTGGACACATTAAGTAATCCATTCAAACCATATTGTTTTTTTTTTATTATGTAAACTAAGAAGAATAACGATACAGAAAAACCAAACACGATCATTGGATATTGATCCATTCAAACCATATTGGTTTTTATGTAAACTAAGAAGAATAACGATACAGAAAAACCAAACACGATGATTGGATATTGAACTTAAAATTAAATTTTTTAATTTTAATGTGAAAAAATATGATGTTTTATCGAGAAAATCTCTTTTTTTTTAAGTTTAAATAATTCTCTAAAATGTTAAACGAATATTAAAAAAATCTTGGTATAGTTTTTTGTATAAAACCCATGTGTCCTTTAATTTACTACGTTTACAGCTTTTCGGTTTCAAAAGTTATGCTCCAAAAACTACAGAAACTAAAAAATTGTACTATCAAATTTTTTGAATTATATAAATACAGATATGTCCATAAATTTCAGCAGCAAAAACAAAATGCATGCAATTCATGGCGCCAGATCACAGAAGAAGACGGCAGTAGAAACAAAATACAGGCGGTGTGTGCGACTGATTGCTGCATATTACTACCTAATTTGTGATCTTTTCAAATTTCTTTCTTATTACGCGTCTTTATGTCAACAAAAAGGTCTCAGCAAAATTTCAGTCCACTAGGTTAAGCCGTTTGGCCTGTGCGTAAATGATTCAATTAGCCCGTAAATCAGACGGACCAAATGATTTATATGTTGGATATACAAAATTATATGTTAAAGTAGTAAACCCCAAAAATCAAGACATTAACACATCTCACTTGAAACTTTGCGCCCTACAGTTGAAATCTCTCAATTGTCATGTCGAACGATGAAATTTATAGCTGCTTCGCAAATCAAAAACGCCAGACACGTTGATGAGCGCCAGATACAAAACCAATAACCCCAAAGCCAATATATCAAAAGTGCATTTTCCAAGGCAAACACACACACATTGACGCGCCGACGATGGCAAAACCGCAAATAAATGAGATTTGCACAAGATGTTGGCCAACCAAGCGCACGAACTCAACTCAACCCAAACCAAAACCGAAGCCTTTGCAGACTTTTTTAGAATTCGTTCTGGCCATAAATTGACACCAAATGTGTGTAAGTGGGCGAAGAAGGGGAGGGAGGGATAAGATGTATGTGGTACACATATGTGTAGTATTGAAGTACGTGCGATTCTGCCAAATGCCGCATAAAAGCTGGCCAGGCACGTCGGCATCGACAGTTAGGTATGCTGTATCTGGCAGATACAATCTGTCACAGACTAGCGCGTTCTGCAGCAGCATAATTTGCGCATAACAAGTTTCCAGTGGGAGAGAGTGGGGGGAGGGGGCGAAAATAGTGTCTAAGGAGTAAATGATTTATATATACATGCTGTTTTTGCCTTAATTATGGCAATTCCTGGTTCAATGCACTTAAAAAAAAAACTTTGAAAATTTCCTCAGCCAAAAACTTAATTGCATCGAGTGGCAGACAACGAGCCGCAACTGCTGCTCCTTCAATCAGAGACACAGAGAGAGGAGAGAGTTGACTGCCCATTTTAATTTAATTATTTAAAGCAAAAACAATTGCAGCAGCAGCAGCACGCCGAAGTGAACCAAACTGACAAGCGCTGCCCTTGGCCCTTGGCTGGCAGCCAGACCTCATCGCTCTGGACATCCCATCCATCCGTATCCATCCATTGCCATTCAGGCGTTGCCCCAATCCTGCTGTGCGTAAGTGTCATAATAGCATTTAAAGCAATTACGGGTCACATTTCGGTCTGGGCAACGGGAAATGAAAGTCCTGTGGACATCCGATGTGATAAAAATGAAAGCCGAGTGATAAATTAAGAATACAAAATAAGCAAGAAATAAATAAAACGAAAGCCGCATTTGGGTATATGCTTTTTGCACACAAAACGAGAAAATCATGTCTGCGACGGAAACAAAATTGAAAAACTAGCAGCTTTTGAACCTTAACAAATATTCTAATTACTTATAGGTGAAATAAACTGAAAACTGTTAAGTTTTTCATAGTTCAATCTAAATTGAATGAGTGTCTCGAAATAAGTAAGTTTGACGAAGAGGCTAGATTTCTTAAATTTTCTTCAATTTGAACTTGAATTCTTTTGTGAAGATTTAAACAAACCAATACATTAACTAAAGACAACTCGCTTAGAATTTTTAAAAATAATTTAACAAAAGATAGCACAGTTAAGTGAGATCGGAAGCCTTGCGTGTGTGGAAGGTGGCGTGCCGGTAAAATAATGGTTTTCAAAATATTAAATTTTTAAATTATTTCTTTTAATTATTTTCGTCATTTTAAAAAGCACTAAAGTAGAAGGTTAGTGCTTTTAAATTTTGTTTAAATAAAAATTATAAATTAATTCAACTTTTTAATGAAAAAAAAATACAAAATTCTTTCATTGAGGGAAATCCGATATAGTTGAGATCTCAAGAGCCTAGACCCCAGGGAATAGGAGTGCGTGCGTGATGCGAATTCTCGTTCACGTCTCGCACGATTCACTCACACCATGATTTGATTTTTGCACGTCTTTTTATTTACGTCTTAGGGAGGCGTCACGAATGATTACTTACATTAAAAATGCATTTCCATAAAAATTGATTGCATTATTTTAATCTATATACTTACAAGCAGGGTTCGTAAAATTCACAAAAATTATTTGAACGCCATGATAAATAACATCAATGTAAAAAAAAATTTTTTTCAGACATGTTAATAAAAAAATTTACAAAAGGAAAAAAATATTTCTTTCATGTAACTAACACGATCATTTTTGACACGATTGTTATTTACACGCGTGTGAATAATTTGAGCTGCCTGTAAAAATTCTGGTTTACTTGTCTCAAAATAAATATTTTTTTTAGCTTGTTTATTTTATTTTGTGTTAACTCTGCTTTTCTCCTAATAGCCATGTTCGCCTTTGTTTAATCGATTTTCTTAAATATGGAAAGGACGAAATTTTCAAAAATTGCTAAATCCAGGAAATATTTTCTCTAGGAAGCTTATTTTTTTTTCAATTGCGTTAATACTTCATTACTTATATTCACAATAAATGATGTATGCCCCTCACGACACACGCACAAGCACGAAACACTGTGTTTTCTCACGATCATGTCGTGACACATTCAAATTCATTAACGCGCGCACCTCAACTAGGGAACATAAATGTTTAATATACAGGCCTGTTCCGGTTTTCACTTAAGTGAATTCAAATGTGGTAGATGTATGTACTGAAACAGTATTTCTACAGTTGTGTTTCAAAGTTAATAAAGACCCTGGTGAGACGATAATCATGTTACTGTCAACGGTAATATATATAAAAAGAAAAATACAACAAAAAATCCAAACACTTGTTATAAATGATGAGCACCCACAAACGACCTGCAGGAATCTGAACAACCTGCGCTTATCACCAAACATTGTCTGCTTCTTCCTACCAGATGATTTATGAGTAAAGATTTAAGCCAAGCTGTCGCATGGTGACATAACAGGGTAAGGCAAGGTGGGACAAAGTTATATTTTGAGCTAACAGTTGTTGTAAAAGGTTGTGTCCACGTGCGCTCTCAGCTAAGAACATTTCAACCTTGCCTCACCCTGTTATTGCATCATGAGCTGGCAGTTGAGCTTAAAGCGGCAAATTTGTATTGTTAAAGTGAAACATTTTTATAAATATTCACAGTGTGTGAATTTCACACACAACGTAGCCGGGAGATACTGTTTTACATGTACATATGTATGTATGCATGCATGTACGGTAGTCACATGTGCTTTATGGCCAGCAGAGGCAAAAAGTTTTTATGCAGCGTTTTTGCTGGTTTGGGGGTTGTTGCTATTTTAGCAAATTTTCGCCAAGCCAACAAAAATAAAAAGAAAGAAAATAGCAAGCGACAATTTTGGGGCGCCATGGTGCATAAATTGTGAAACCAACCAACAACAACAACAGCTAGACAAATTTATGCCATGCCACAAAAATGTTGCTAACAGACAAATGTTGACATCAAAATGTTGCCAACAAAAAGGTTTTCTGGCGCAAATCTCATTAAATGCTTAAGTGCCCCCTTATGCGAATCCAGCTACTATTCATACTTGCATGCATTGTGCAGTTTATTGAGAAGCGAGTCGACTTTCCCCAGCTGCGCTATTAAAACTGATTTATATCGTCTCCCGGCTCATGCTCATATCAATGCCCAAACAGACCCAGACACACCCACGCAAAAACGCATTGCCAAAAATGGGCAAGTCACGTGATTCTGATTTACCAAGCCCAGCCATAAAAGGTCAATGTGGTGACGCTTTACAAGGGTAAGAAGTAAACCAGGCCTGACTGCCTGCCTGCTTGCCTGGGGGCCTAATCATGTGACTTATGGTTGTATCTGCGGAACACACTTTTTTATGATGGCGAAGGTCTATTGTGTGAGACTGAATGATTCCATTAACCCGATTGACTGTAAACCAAATTTTTAAGCTACTGATTTAATGTTTTGATTTTGGAGAGGATTATTATAATCAGGTGAGTGAACCAAAATTATCCATTGAGTTGCCCTAAGACCTATACTCAGTTGAGATAAATATTTAGTAGGGCACACTACTTCATAGGAATAGAACACTTTCGAAATATGAATGCTTTTGAAAAGCTTCCATATTTTTATGAAGTATTGTGCCGTTTTAAATTTTTATCTCATGTTAGTACAGGCCTAAGACTACTACTTAAACTATTAAGCGACCAACTCTAGATTCGATATAATCATATTTTAGATCAAACTCAATGCCAGTTCGCCCATATATTTGAAATATGTTCAGAAAAACGTCTTAAGAATTTTTAAGTCGACATTATTTTCCATCCAATTTCTTTTTTGGAACAGAGAACGACAAGGAAATATAGTGTGGTCATACTTTAAGATAACAATTTAAGGTTTGCAGTCGATTAAGGAGAATTAATGTGAATCGTCAGCCGATCTTTCAATCTAAAGGCCATACCAAAAGGTAACTATTTCGTTTAGAAAACGATGTTTTAGTCAGCCGTGCTGGAGATGGGCGCGATTCCCTTCCGATTCCGATTCCAACGACAAATTTTGAATATAATCCCGTCCCGATCCCGAACATAGTCTATCTTGACCCGTTCCGATCCTTAGCGAAAATTTTCAATTCAATTCCGTCTCTCGTAGTTTTTTTTTTTTTTTTTTTTTTTTTTGTTAAAGTACTTTTATTACATAAGTTTGCTCAGGCCATTGAAAGATTGGGATCAAGAATTAATCCCTTCCTGATTCCAACCACGTATTCCGTTCGTCCTTCTTCCGACGCCAATTTTTAAATTCAATCCCGTCCCAATACATTTTTCTTTTTGGGATCCGCGCCCATCACAAAACGGTGGATTAGAAGATATTAGACTCCAGCTAGCAGCGACTACCTAAGAAAGCCCTGCAAAAGTATTTTGACATGTCAAGTCATCCGTTATGGATGTTTAATCGAAAACAGACTCTTTAAAAATTCGTCCTTTTCCTAGATTTCTGCAAAAGCAAATGAAATACCGTATACAGAGGCAGCCAACTAACTAACGCACTAACTGCAGAAGTTGATTAAGTAAAGCTCAGTGCCATAGGCAGTGCATGCGAATACACACACACACACAATTTTCTATTCCTTTATTATCGCTTAATGCTCGACTGCTTTGGTTGATAGTTTTTGCCAACCTCCCTCACAATTAATTAATTTACTTTTTGGGTCATTTGATGGCCTGACAATTTGGCTTTTATTTAAATTAATTAACCTCAAGCACTTGTCGTAATAGCAATTAGCGCTTTTCTTCGTTTTTTCTTATGCCAATTAATTAAAATTGAGTCGGGCTTTATGTTGATTAAGTGAGACAACTTCCGCCATGGTTTAGTAATGGCTTGGGCTTAGAAAGGGCAGAAGAAATAGGGGGGAGATTCATGACTTTATGGACATGTAAACTAATTAAAAGCGAACGTAAAATTTGCTGCTAAACATTAAAGTGCGCCCCTCTCAATGGATCTGGCTGGCTTTACGCCCCCGCAGTCATGCTTCTGTTCAATTTCAATCATGAGCTGTATCTATCAATCGATTTTACAGTCCCCGACAAAACATAAAATGCAGCACAAACAGAGAAAATTGAATGAAAAATGCATTTCACAAATAGCCAAAGGCAACAACAACTGTTGTCATCTCTTTGGTGTTGTTTTTGTTGTTGTTGCGGCCAATAAATTTAAGTGACATGCGTTTTTCAGCGAGTACCCGCGGGATACGTTTACTTAACATTCCAACAGCTCTAGAGCTACGGGCACAAAGAGAGAATCCCAAGCGCGATTCCCGCGCCTGATATCATTAAGAGCGACATCCACATCCTCGCCAGGGTTTCCTTATTTCACCCTCTGTGCGGAAGTGTTTGGCTGCGGGGTAAAAATAGCGGCAACCAGCAGAAGCAGCAACAGCAGCAACAAAAATTTTATTGAGTTTTGTGTCTAAAATTAAATAAAATGCCCGAAAAAAATTTCGTGGCTCGACAATTTTTCACGTCTCTTCCCATTTGCCATATGTGCGTGTGCACTGAGAAATTTTTGTTAAAGTCTTTGGGTTTTTCATATTGTGTTTACGGCTTGAGATCATAGAATAGTACACACACAATAACACAAAGGTTGCTGGTCGACTATACAGCTGATTCAAAGAGCTTACACTTTCATAATATTCAAACTAATCATTTTAAGCCGGCTTGATATCATGAAAGTTTATACATAACTTTTAAAACAGTACACACAATACCACATAAGGGGCTTGTCGACTATACAACAGCTGATTTAAAGAGTTTCCACCTTCATCTTCAGCAGGCTTTGCACAACGAACGGGAGATCAGCAACTGCCTCCTCATGTCGGGCATTTCATAGCTGGCCCTAGACCAGCCCTATAGTCGCTTTTTGTGTGTACTTCTTTGATAGTTATGTGTAAACGGAGCTCTAGCCAACTGAACCTCGATAGTTTGTGTTTGAAAGATTTGATTTTTGCACCGCTAACTCCGCAAATCGGCCACTGTGCGTGCTCAGGGGCTACTTGTAAGGAAATCTAAGCGCCTTGTTGTTGTAGCTTTCGTATGTTTATCTCTTTCTGTCTCGCTCTGGTGCAGTGTTCGGAACAAGTTCACGCCCATCACTGCAGTAGTTCAAGTTTGGAATTTTGTACGAAATCCCTACATTTTTTTTTCAGTGTGCGTGTGTGTGAAGATTTACTTGCAACCACTTTAACGGCTCCCTCGCTACCAGGCGACATTTTCCACCCGCGATTTCCTTTTCTATATTTTTAACAGCTCATTTGCTTTGCACCTTTTCTGTTTGAGTGTGTGTGTTTTATTTTTGTGGTTTAACTAAATAAAAAATGATGCAGCTGACAGAAGATTATGGCAAATGTTTGATTTGAACTTGAAAAAGGCCAGAGGAAGTGAAAGTCGTGCCATATCCGGCTTAGGTCCTATGGACCGAACTCTCCTCCTATACCTATTATTCCCATGGCTTGTGACCAGCAAATTGTTATTAAGTCGTTTTGTGTCTTCTGCGTTTTCTTCTTCTTCTACCGGCTCACTTAAAGCTGCTCAACAAATTGCCCCTTCCAAGTGTGCTTCAATTGAGTAAGTGTCTGTGCTCAACCGTGCCTGGTATGGGCATGGGTATGGAAATGGGCAGCAGTTAGCCCTAGGCCAAAACAATTGAGTTAGCATTGAATACAATTGAAAAATGCTGAGACCCAAAACGAGTTTGGCATTTCGTTGGAAGACTTTGAGTGGTCTGGGTAAGTGCCACAAGCCCGCCCGCTGTGGCATATGTTGGTTGGGCTTGTTATGTGTCTTTGAATAGATACATAGATGGATGCTTACATCTTTGTAGTTTTTTTTATGTTTAAATGGTATGGTAAATGCTGATTTGAGGGTTTACACTTATGGTTGAATGGCAACCTTGAACTGTGCTTCCCAACATAAGTTTGAGAGAAATATGAAATCATTTTGAACATGATATGAGACATCCGCCAGAAGTTGGATAAGCTTTAAAGCTGAGTCTAATTTACTAAATCCTTACTTAAATCCGTTTAAAATCTATTTCGGTTTTTACCAATTCGAACCTTGAACATAGACAAAAACTGACACACGCAAGCACGAAAAACCTTTATACATCGTGTTGAGTTGTGCGAATTCGTGTCACAACTAATAACACTACGCGCATACAACTTTTCTGACTTTTTAAGATAAACGATTTCAAAAACAAACCAAATAAAAATACTGCAAAAGATTTGACCACACTTTTGTCGCCTGGTTTTATTAGATTAAGACATAAATCTGCTGATGATATGAGCGGAAGGCACTTATATTGGCAATTATTTACCTACATTTTTATAGTAGTTGGTAATTTGTTTTTCTTTTACATTTATCTGATACATTCATGCTTATCTCATCCTAGTTAATGCCCCAGCTTAGCTTCACTCTTCTCGTCGACTACTAAAAATTTCAAGAGCTCAAAGTATTAACACTTTTTTAACATTTGTTGCCATTGCGCGTTGGCACTGGAATGGCTTTACATTAAGTTTATTAATGGCACTTTCAACTCATCAACATTAACGTCATGATGCTTCTGTTTTATGTGATGCAACCACAGCTTCCTGCTAAAAGTAACTTAAACAAAACAATGCACACACACACACACACTAATTGGTACAAATGAAGAGCGTCGTCACAGTTAGACAGCTCCACGGTTAATCAAATCCCTCCTTCCCACTTCACCCCTAGCAAAACATATAGAATTACCAACTTGGTAAGCAATTGAAAAATAAAGCGCATTAGCATATAGATTTATGCAAGCTGCAGCTTTATAAATACTAATTAAATGCTTAGCCCCAGAGCATGAAACGTCGAGAATTTAGCCTGCCAGGCATTCACTCGCACTTGGCCAGGAGTAGCCTCTGTCTGGGTCGTCATGGCATCAAGGTTCAAGCAGACGCGTAATGCATTTTGCATTAACTTTTTTTACACAGCCAGGAACAATGGTGAAGGGCCTACAGGGACACTTTAGCCCTGGCACACTGGTTTAAAATCAACGTTTTTTTTTTGGCACCAATTCGAAAAATATTGAAAAATTTAAATTACCAAAATCGGCAATTAGGTTTACTAGATCTTCAATAAGTTGAAGTTTATTTAGATTTATGAAATTCCCCCAGTTCCCCAAAAAAATTTAATTTTCATTTAGCAACTAATTTCCACAGCTGACCAACAGATGGAGCCACTTTTTGTAAACATTTCGCTTAGATCAAGCCAGAAAACTATTGTTGTATGGGAACTTCACCATATATTTATCCGATTTTGTTCAAACTCGGCAAAAGTGTGTTTAAATAGAACATATTTACGTTTAACAAGTATAAAGACGCTACTATTCAAAAAAAGTTTTTCGTTTCTATGGCAGCTATATGCTATAGCCGTCTGATTTTAATCAAACTTTACAGAATTGTATAGATGCATATAGAATTGATAAATACAAAGTTTGGAAATAAAATTAGTTTTTGATTTGCATCATCGCATATTTTTATGTCCCGTGCGAAAAATTGAAAAACAACATTTGTTATCAGTGCGTCGAAAGTACATGTACACGGCTTGTCCAATATTGAGTACAAATGGAGATTTTGTTAAACAATTCAAATAAAAAAACCTTGCTGAAAGATAAGATGATTTGTGATCTTCGTACTTATATAAAGTTGGTCCCGTGCGACATCGTAAGTGTAAAATTTCAAGTTTTTTAACACATAAATAATATATTTTTTGTAAAAACATACTTTTTAATTATTTAAATCTAAATGAGCAAAAACGGCGGCAAAAAATAATAAAGAGAATTGCAAACGGTGGAGAGAAAAGTTACAGGACGATCCAATATTTTTGAAAAATTTGTTGTTCTTATGTTATTATGTGAAAAGAATACATTAAAATCTTCTGCTAATTTAATAACATTTTTACTAATCTTGTTATTTACTTGAAAAGTGTATATTAATTTTGCCCATAAGTTTGTAACGCATAGAAATATTCATTTCTGACCACATAAACTATATATATTCTTGATCAGGACGACGAGCTGAGTTCAATTCCGTCTGTCCGTCCGTCCGTCTGTCCGTCTGTCTGTCTGTTTCTACGCAAACTAGTCCCTCAGTTTTAATGCTATCGAGCTGAAATTTTGCACAGAATCTTCTTTTTACTGCACGCAACTAATATGTCGGAACCGGCCAGATCGGATTACTATATCATATAGCTGCCATAGGAACGATCGGTCGGAAAATAAGTTTTAGTGGGAAAAACTTTTTTGTTTTCCCTCGTAGCGTCACTAATCTTGGTATGTGATAGTTTTATATGATTTCACATAATTCTGGAAAAATGTATCAAAATCGGATCACTATAGCATATAGTTGCCATAGAAACGGTCGGTCAAAAGACTAGTTCTAGTGAGAAAAACTTTTTTGTTTTCCATCATAGCGTCACTAATCATGGTATATGTGAGTTTTTTATGCTTTCATATAATTTTGGAAAAATTTATCAAAATCGGATGACTATAGCATATAGCTGCCAAAGGAACGATCGGTCGGAAAATGTGTTTTTCTAAGAAAAGTTTTTTTTTTATGGTATTAAATTTTTATAATCAATGATTTAAAATTTTTAAATATCTGACATCTATATCCTTTATAAATTTTACCGGTTAAATCAGTTGGAGTAAAGTTTTTCAAGTGTATTAAAACTTCGGCACAGTCGAAGTTAGCTTTGCCTTCTCGTTAATATATAATTTAGTTAAAAGAGCAACTGAAATAACATAATCATGATCATGATGGGGAAAAATGTCCTGTGCGACATATCCCGTGCGAAAGTGCTTAAAATTGAATTTAACAAAAAGTATACGGTTTTTTTTTTGGGTAAAATCAAAACCCTTTTTAAGTGACATCAATGCCCAACATTCTAAAATTTAACATATTGAAATATTGCCGAAGGATTCGCTGAAATCGGCCCCGAAAACCACTTCTGTTTTTGTCCCGTGCGAATGCCCTGGTTTTTTGCAATTCTCTTGAAAAGAAAAAATAGCTCAAAATCAACCTTAGCATCAAATATAGGGCTAATTTTGACTTTTTCACACACTTCAAATGTGTTCGACGGTCCCGTTCGACATAATGGAAATGCTCATATGCTTTAAAAAAAAAGGTATAAAAAATGGATTTTGGACCAGTGTGCATTGCCAGTCTAAAGGACAGGGGACAGAGAACTGCTGCAACTGTGACTGGGTATTAAATTCACTCAAGACTTGAGACTTGACTTAGCTGCTGCAGTTTTTTGCAAAGTTTTTTTTTTTGACACGTGCTAAAAGTTAAACAGAATGAAGAAACTTTTGAAGCGCCAACGCCCCAAAGTAGACAACAGGAAATGCTGCAAACATTTGGCAACACTTTGCCTGATGAGGCAGCCTGCCTCCCTGTTAGGAGAAGAAAAACAACAACAAAAGCAGGCGATACATCGTTGCTGCGACGCCACGGCGGCTCAGCGTACAAAAATTCCCCTAAAAACCAAGCGAAACACAAAGTGCCGGCAAATATTTCCCAGGCAGGTACAAGGAAGCAAGTCCTTGAGGGATAAACACAAGCCAGTCCTTTACCCTAAGTCCTTTGGCCTGGGAACGTGCATTCCAGTGAATGAAATTCAAGGCATTTGCACTTATCATTCCATTTTTCATATGGTTCCTTGCCGATTTTTATGGTTTCCTGTCGCCCTCCTTAAAGACGCAGAGAAGCCCTGCCAAGACGATTGAATTACAAGGAGCAGACAAAAACATCCTTACACAACAGAGAGTCTTACGTCAATGTCAACCCCTTAAAATGGAATCGAATTGAGTAAGTATTAGCATACTGCAAGCGATTTTCCTGTGCAGCTGGAAAATAATTAAAGCTAATTGTTGCCAAGATAATCGCTTCATCACCGTGTTTAATTTTAGAAAGTTTTCATGTATTTTACTTTGAACTTTGATATGACTCTGCTGGTTTTATATCTGATATTTTGCGGCTTCTCCGGTGACAATTGGCAACCAAACTAAGCACATAAAGTTAGTCGAGCATCTAAAAACCACTAAGGATTCGGTTACACTCCAAAGTGTAGGCAATGTGCCAGTTATTTAGGCTTCTTGCACTTCGGTCTCTGCTTGTGGCAGCAGCTGCTTTGTCTGTGGTTAATTAAAAGACTGTAAAAGACAATCAAATGAAGCAACTAACAATTTACATATTTAGACAGTAGTACTGAATTTTCTGGCAGGGCTATGCATTTAAAATATTGTTTTACACATTTTAATTAGTTTGTAAATTAAAGCAGTATTTCTGCTATTTTTTCATTTGCCTTTTTGGGATTTGCTCCATAAATGATTAAATTGGATATTTCCAAATTTATGGTTTTATTTTGTGGCAGCTGCTGTAACTGTACCTTTAAAATTCCATCAAACAGACAGCAGTAACTTTTTGTGGCAAATATCGGCCTTTGATGTGGACTGAGTTGGATTATCTCTCTTGCTGCCAAAAAAAAACATTTTATTTGCAGTTCTCGCGCCCATCTCTATGTGGATACGTTAAGCTTATCGACAATCTTTAATTTTTACTAATGGCGGTATTTATTTATCATTGCGTGGTGCGTTTTTTAATCTCAAAATCTCTGATGCAAAAAAAAAAAAAAACGATGACACTATCGACTACTTATTGCATTGTTCCCGGAAGTAAAAAATCAAAGTATGCCGAAAATGCAAACTTCTGCTGTCGAAGCCTAATTTGCTGTGGCTTCTACAAATGTTTTCAACTGACCATAATCTTTTTATCGACAGTATAAAAAAGAATAAAAAGTTGTCAAAATTGGCCTAAATAGGGAATTTTTCAGAACTCTTTGAGCAGATTATTTTTGGTTGGATCCATAGCTTTAGTTTTAAGTCCTTCACAGTCTAAGGCCGAGTAGGGCACGTCCGTATAGCGTGTGCATATGAAAGGCCGCAGTCGCAGCGACAGCATACGCACGTTTCGCTGCTGTCGATTTTGTATCGGTTGCCACGCACACATACATAGCTAAAATATGATTGTATTGTATGCCCTACACTGGTCTAAGGTAATAGTTTTTTTTAGACAAATTTTCAACAAAATTTGGGAATCAGTCGCAAAAGCCGACTTAAGCATATATGTATTTCTTCTCATGGTTCTCCGTTGCGAAAGTTGTTCTACTACAATTTCAGACACCAAGATTTTGTTGCAGATTCACAGGCCGATGACTAGACAACGATTAGCTGTGAACTTGGCTGCCGGTTTTGCACTAACAGAGAGTCGCATGTGGCGGCAAGGTGTTGTAGAGTAGGCCTGGGCACGACCGTTGGCCAAGTGAAAGGCAAACTTGCTCACGGTTTTAGCCTTTGGCAAATGTGATGTCGGCGGTTGGTTTTGGTTGTGGGTTCAAATTGTGTCAACTTTCCCAAAAATTTGTCAAGAATGCGGCTGTGATTTACATACTAGAGAAGGGGGTAAAAAGCCAGGCTCCTGCCCATGGTTTATGTGCCATTAAATGCAGACGATGTGAAGATAATCAACACAGGCTAAAGGAGATGCAAATGACGTTCCCTAGACGCCGCCTATCAAGTGCTAAAAATCTGCAATTTAAGGTGTCTGTTTAGATGCGTTGACAGACTGAAGATGGCCAGAAGAGATGGCTGGGATGAGTAAAGAGTGTCGTTTAGCGCTAATCTCCCCCTTCCTGCTGTCTGGGGCTGTCTTGAGTGTTGTTGGGGTCCTTCAGACGGCACACAAAACGAAGGCATGGAAAACTCAGTCTGCAGATTTTATACGAAGAACAAGAAGAAGCTCTAAAACGCTTTGTCTATGACTGAGCGCACGCTATCTTTTAAACATAATTATTGCCTCATTATGCGACGACGGCGTTGTTAATGTGTTTAACAAACAGGGAATGGGAAAGTAAACAGTGCAACGGGGCAAATTCAACGGCAACGGCAAAAGGCAATAATGAAATTGTAAATAAATTGTAAACATTTGAACTGCGCCAAGCACAAATATTTGTTTGTCAACTTGTCAATGTGTGTTGGGTATGTCAGTGTACGAGGGTTGCCTTATGTATTATGAAAAATTAAATAATAATTAATATACGCTAGCAAAATATATATTAATATCACCCAAAAGATTGCATGCAACGCATAGAAATATTCATTTCCGACCCCATAAACTATATATTTTCTTGATCAGGACGAGCAGCTGAGTCGATTGTACTTTGTCCGTCCGTTTATCGAGCTAAAATGTTGCACAGAGTCTTCTTTTTAAGCTGCACGCTACTAATATGTCGCAACCGCCCGGATCGGATGACTATATTTTATAGCAAGAAAAAAGGTCTAAGTGAGAACCACTTTTATGATTTCCATGAAAGCGTTCTTAAACTCAGGAATTATGAATATTATATGCTTTCAAACACTTATCTTATAGCTGCCATAGGAACGATAGGTCGGAAAATAGGACTTCGTGAGAAAAACTTTTTTGTTTTCCATGATAGGGTTCTTAAACTCAGGAATTATGAATATTAGATGCTTTCAAACAGTTCTGTAAAATTTAGTCAAAACCGGATGTATATATCTTATAGCTCAGTAAGAAAAACTTTTTCTTTTGCATGATAGCGTTCTTAAACTCGGGAATCATGAATATTATATGCTAGCAAATGGGTCTTAGTGATAAAACTTATTTGTTTTTGATAGCGTGCTTAAATTTTGATGTCAACAATCAGATTCTTTATGATTTTGAATTTCCTAATTTTGGACATCAATATCCTATATATATATTAGTTGAGCAATTTTTTGCAAGTGTATTAGAACTTCGGCACAGTCAAAGTTAGCTTTGCATTCTCTAATGCCAAACTTTCAATAGCCATTGCTTGAAATATAAAAAGCAACCCTCGTAAGCATAATCTTTGCCTTTCAAAAATACATTTAAAAAATTTTCAATAGGCTGTCTCTGCTGTCAACACTTTGACAATTTTTTAAAGTTTTTTTTCCCAGCTCCGCTGCACAGGAAACAAACAAATAAAAAAGAAAAATACTGATAAAAACACAAATTCATTGGAAAATATTGAAAATAATAAAAGAATCTCTTTTTAAACTGGCATAAATTAAAGTTGAAAGTTTTGCGATAACAGTTTGATGACTGCATTAGGCAGGGTTAGAGATTTGTGCATTTAAATCAAAACCAGTTTGACTCATAATTAAATCAAACCCACCTTTTTCCGATTTGTGTAGCTTTTTTTTATCACCTGTAAACGTTGATAAGACCTAGTGCTTATCAAAGGTCGCCTCTGAGTGTCAACATTCGCTGAAGCCTAAATCTCTATAATAGATTGCAGATTTATAAAGCAAACAAACAAAACTTTTTCAAAGAAATTTTTGTTGTATTCAATAAAGAAATTAATATTGATTTATCGTCCACCAGCATAGTAATAAAAAATGAACAGTTGCATTTCTACTTTAATTAATTATTTGTTGGATTGCATTTTCATTGGATATTATGACATTTTTATGTTCGGTGCTCTGTGACAATGGGGAAAGGTTATTAATCTGGGGAAAATGACACATAAATTAGGCAACACATGTCCATTAAACATTTGTAGCCACTTGTCATACTATCAGCGTAGCGTCTGGAAATTTACGAGATTTTTGTTTTATGGAAAGGATAGAGACATTCGAGACGGAAACGGGGATGCTGATAAGGACACTTGAAACTGCCCCCCCAACCCTCTTAATGTGTTTCTCGCTTTGGCGTCTCTAATGCTAAATCAATTTTCAAGCGTATAAATCAGCTGGAATGGACAAAACGAAACCAATAAAAACCCACAAAGAATGAAATGCTGGAGATAAATGTTAGAATCTATTTTCAATAAAATAAACATTAGCCGAATGGACTATAAATTTTACAAAAAGAAATAAGATGCTTAATTTCCGGGGTGATTTGAATGGACACTAATGTATTGTAATGTGTATTAAGGGCTATTCGTAGCCTTGATCCATTGGCTAACATTAAAGCATATTTTCGAAATGAAAATGTTTCCTTGTTAGTATAACAAGAATGTTGATTACGGTTACACGAGAATGGTCAAAGTGACTCTTACATAAACAAGGAACAGCTGATTGCAATTGTAAATTAACGATTCACTTCCACTATAACCCTACTTTAAATTCACATTAACAAAATCAAATCAACCAGAACTATTTGATTAACCTTTCAGATAAGATTAAGTCCGCATTTACACGATGAAGTTTCCTTCATGACGTTCTTCATGAAGTTTTCGTTTGTGGGGAAGAGGGGCAGCCGAAGCAGGCTAAGCTTCATGACCTACCGCGGCGTGAAGCTTTTCGATAATTCTCCTTTGCTTTGTTCCGATAGAACTGATGCAGGGTTGATTTGTGGGTTATTTGCTTATCGATAACTCGGGTTGTCAGGCGAGTTGAAAAGAACTTCACGAAGCAACCTGCATCATGTAAATGCTCCTGAAGTTTTGAAGATGCTTCAAAACAAAATCGAAGAGAGCTTCATGAAGCAAACTTCATCGTGTAAACGCGGACTAAGTCATCGTCGTGCGAGTCAAACCGATAAACTGTCTAAAGCAGACGGGCCCAACGGCCATAATCGCAGGGCTCTTTTGTTGTTGCTTCGCAGTGCCATAAGCAAAAAAAACAACACATATTTTTTTTTTATCTCTTCCCTTTGACAACAAGTTTGTTGGCGAGTGCGAGACAATGTCAAGGAATTCCTTTTTGTTGAAGAATGATTTCGTTTGAAAAACAATGAGTTTTTTGAAACCTTACAAAATGATGCAACGATCCAACACTTTAGAATTATTTGGGACAGTGAAATTGTTAGGAAAAATATGTCTGTTCTTTAAGAAGATGATTTAGGATATATTTTTGAACCGAATCTTTATTAATTTATAATCAAACTGAACCAGGCTTGCGCTCTTTTGACTTTATGAAATTGTTTTAAATTCAGAACACGTCTAATAAATTGAAACAGAGTTGTATATTAAAATTACCATAACCATTATAATAACGATTTTTTTGAATAATTCAAAATTTAATTATTACAATTATTTTTGGACACAACTAGTAAAAAAAAAAAAAAAATACTTAAAAATAGTAATTGTCATGGTAATTAAATTTTCAATTACTCAAAAAATCTTAATTGTAATGGTAATAGTAATTCTAGATTCGAATTAATCATAATCATCGATTAAAGGGCACCCAAAAACTGAATGCTGTTGCTTTTTAGTTGTTTACATGCATCCCAATTCCAAAACACCATTGCAATCCATCAATTGGGTCAACTCTGATGATTGCTATTGTTTGATACCAACACACTTCAATGAACCGTGAAGCGGACGCGGATGCGGAAACTAGGCAATGCAATTCAATTGCTTGCCATTCAATTGATTTGCACTAGGTCAGTCAGGGAACAGATGTGTGGTTTTATGCTTCTTTGGTTTGGGTTGGGTGGTTGTTGCCCATTTAACGGGAGGGTTGCAGGCACTCAAAATGTCATCAAATGGTTTTGGCATCAAGGAAATGCCACATAATTGTTAAACAAAACAATGAGGAAAGTTGGTCAAGCCCGACTGGTATACACCTTGTACTGCCTGAAATATTATCGATATCGAAAAAAACGATATATCTACACAGAAAAAAAAAACTGTGCCATCCGGGCTCAACTCATAGCTTTTACTAACGCTAGTCGGGATATCGCCCGATAAAAGTTCAAAAAATAACGGAGTTTTTTTTCTTATAAATTTGCATATATATTATTAATTTATATTTGGATTCACTTAAGACTTCTTTCATTTGAAAAAAAAATTTACTTTAAGTTCTGGATGAAAGACCTGGGATAAAGACAAATCTGCGTCTCAGCGCTCTCGACCGTGAAAACAATAATAAAAAGCGTTTGCTCCAGACGACAAAGAGAGAACAAAAAAGCGAATTTGGTTCTCCTAAAAGTTTGTCTTCGACTATAAAAAAGTGGTTTCCGACAACAGAAGCCGAATAACCGATAAGCACATAACTCAACGCGTCTTTCAAAAATCTCGAATGATTATTGTCAAAAAAAAAAAATATATATATATTTTTTTACCCGATTAAATTGACCCCTTGCATATTTAGAACCGTTTTCCCATGTCCAGTTTTCAAATCTAGGTGGTTATACAGAAAATAAATGTTGTCTGCTTAAGACAATATTAAAGATATTTGAAAATTAAATTTTAAGTATATCCACCTAGATTTGAAAAACATGATTCGATTCGATTTATGAGATCTCGGTGTGGGGAATGCTGATCAAAAATATATACCCTTCGGACGTTTGGTACAGGGTATTTCCAGTAAAAAATGAATATAAACAACCCCACAATTTACTTTTTCTCTTTTTTTGTTCAAGTGTTGCTCTCTTAACAATGTTTTTTTTTTTTGTTAACATTGAAAATTGTTTAGAGTTCCTGATTTCTTTATGTACGCACATCCGGCAACTGGCGCTTGGTAAAAAAAAAAAAAGAAGAACTGTCACAACCGGAAATGCAACCTGGCGTTTGAATTGTGAAATCGAAATACAATGCCAACTTAATGAGCAGTTTAGCCTACGTTTATGGCAGAGGAACGGTTAGAATTGGTGTGGGGGGGAGGGTTAGGGAGGGGCCTAGCATTACGTGCGTTGAATTAATGACCACTTCACATAACAAAATATGAATAAAAACTGCTTAAGTAGTCAAAACGCAACAAATTGGTGGCAATAAATGAACGTCAAAGATCAGCAAAAAAGTTCACGGCTTCCAATTTAATGAGCTCTCTGACCCACTTCGAGTGATATGGAAGTGAAGTGGAGTCGCATTTGCTGTTTGCATTGTTTTGCAATTGCCGATTCAGACAGAGAAGGAGGGTTCAATAAACTTCCCCGCATCAGTAAATGCTCCAAAAAAAAAAAAAAAAAATCCCCAAAGGGCCACAGCTGTTGTTGTGCTTCAGCGGATATCAGAGTGAGATACTCCCGCGCCCCCGCCATCACCCCTGTGACATCTGCTTGTTTGTCGCCGCTTTTTTATACCAAATGCATTTCACATTCACAATAAATAAATAAATTCCCTGCTCTCAAAACATGTCATGTCCAATCCAAAAAATCCTAAAGTCCTCACATCGCAACACATTGGAAAGTGTAAATGAATTTGTTCTTAATTATTATGTTGCGCTTTCGCTCTTTTGGCTGTTGGCAATTTGGTGGGCAGACGCCCAAAATTCGTTGGCATTGATTTACAGTCTGAGGCAAGAAAGAAATTGGGGAAAATGGGTTGACTGCAGCGCAGCTGGAGCAGACTGATGCATGAAGTGGTTTTTATGTGGCGGCAAAAGTTTTTCCATTTTTTTCTTTAACAAGCTAGAAATTTGTTCTTTTGTGCCCTGGGAAAAATATGTTACGTTGATGGTTGTTTGGTCCACACACACACAAAATGGTGAATGATGAATGTGTATAGATTTGGACAGCAACGTGTGAAAATTACAAGTCAAAGTTGGCTTTGGATTACTAAGTAAAGGAATATTAATTAACACATTCTGAATTCACATTTGGTGAAAGCATTTTAATCTTTACTAGGTCCGGCGTAATAAGGGTAAATTCTTTCTAAATTTAATAAGGAGATTAGATTAAATTAGATAAGGGTTGACTCCTGTACATTCCTCTTATGTGTTCGTAAATATCTTGTGTAATAAGAGTGCACGTAGCCATGGGCATACTGACAGGCAATTGGTGTTAAAAAGCAACTGCCTTGATGTCCCTGTGGCCTGGGATCCAAATAAGACATATGTCGGACTACTCTGCCATCTTTTAAAGAAATTTGCGGCAGTCTCTTTGCCTATACCGAGTTGCCTTAAACTGAGCTTTTTCAGATTTCGAAAACTTTAAAATCTTTTTAATATTTAGAAACACCCGTTAACGACATATACATAGTTTTTTGCACACCGTCTTAATTTTATTCAACCCTGACAAGACAATTATAAGAGATTATCTGCTAGTAGATGACTAGATTAATGTTAATATCTTTCAGACATTCATGACTAGAGACTCTTTGCTCATCGCGATAACTGTCATGTATGTCTCTTCCGCTTGGCCAAGAATTGTAATCATGGTTTTGCCAGTCACAACTCACTCATCGTTTGGGCTAAACGTCGCCGCATTGCAGTTAACCAACTATTTTGCTCTTTCTCTCTCTCAATCTCCGTCAGCCTCTTTTCGATTTAAGCTAATGTCAGGCCATTGTAATTGCATTTCGTGCTGAACTTCTGGTGCTACACCGCAGACAAGTCAAGGCAGGAGCGCGCTCTAGCTCCAGCTCCAAACACGATTTCAACTTTGTAGTTTTGGGAATTTGGTTTTTATTTCTCTTCTTTTCTGTTTTGGGTGCTCCATCTTTGCGTGTTGGTATCTGTGTGTGTGTGTGTGTGCGCGATACAATGGGAGGAGGCGGCCCATAATATCTGAGCATCGGCTTCATTGGTGGCCCAGCAAAACTCTGCTCCTCGTTTCGTTTGCCATTTGTCTTTAGATTTCAATCTGGCAGAAACGTTTTTAATCGCTTTGAATTGTGGTCATGAGATTGCTTTTTTTTTTTTTTTTTTGCTGAACTCTGTGAAACCTTGAATGTACAAATGGAGGACTGGTATGTGGCAACATCTGGCAGTCAATAAGGTACATAGATCTCTCTATTGGGTTTTTAAGCGTATTAGCTCTATTCTAACACACAATTACAAACGGGTTTAGAGCATTCTGCGCCAGCTACCCTTAATTACAAAAACGCCCCTAATGTAGAGCCTAAGGCAGGGGCGCGCAAGCGTATACAGCTGCCATATCTCAAGTGCTTGGCAGGATTTTCGGGCATAGACAATCTAATTACAGTTTTCAGTGTGCATTTAGCGTAAATGATAGCCCCGAGCTATGCCAAGCACATGTCATGGCTGAGCAATTCGTACCCACACCCACTAATCCAACTCCCCTTTTTTCACATTCACCTGCCCCGACCAGCGTCAACTGTTTGGTTTGAATATTTTTTTTTTTTTTTGGGGGGGAAATGGTGTTTGGCTTTTTGGGAGCTTTAAGCCAGTTGCGTGGCCTCCCACTCTTTGCCAGCAAATGGAGCGCGCATGACTTGGCAGTTACATTGAAAATGGTGGCTTCCCCCATCACAAATCCCACGCACTGGCTGCGTCTCAATTTTTCATATACTTCCTGCTAAAGCTGCTCAAATGCAGTCTGTAGGTTGGCTCAGTTTGGTTGAATGACTGAATGCATGACGCGGCTTAATTGGCCATTACGAGGCGGCAGCCTAAGAGACTCTTGTCTTGCGCAAGTCTTTAGGCCCATGCTGGGAGATTCTCAGTCATGGTTTTCAGGTTTTTCATTATGGAAAATGATTTTTACCGTTGTTGAAGTTTTTTTTTTTTGTTTAAATGCAAATCAAGTGAAAGCTGCAACGCATAAGAAGCAACAAGTTTTCGGCACCCCCCTAAATCCAAAGAATTTCAATGAAAATCTTTGGAAATCTCATCAACAATTTTTATTATACCGGCGTCACTCGGGTCCTAAAAATTGTGTTCATATTTTTATACTCCGTACAAAGAGTATATTGAGTTTGTGCAACAGTCAAAACCAAGCATCTCCGACCCCATAAAGTATATATATATTCCTGATCAGCATCAACAGCCGAGTCGATATAGTCATGACCGATCTTCTGTCCGTATGAACACAAACAGAACTCAGAGATGGTTTAAGCTAGAGGTTTGAAGTGTATGGAACATATAATTCTTATACTTGCGGGCAATCAAGTTTAGTTTCGATTTTTCCTCCCTCGCAATTAAAAATAAAACAAAAAATTATATCTTCCACAATTTTGAAGATATTTTAATCATCATTACTTATCCATATCGTTTTCGATCAGGTGAACGATAGTAGAGTTGCCACCCCCACAATTTAAAAAAATTAACAAATCTACAATTTTAAAGAAAGATTGTTCGAACCTTCTAGACATATATTTTAATCATCATTACTTATCGGTCCACCAAACATCGTTTTCCGATCAGATGAACGATATGCGAGTTACAATCAAAACCAATAATTTTGATAAGCAGCAGTTATATACAAGCTTTTGGCAGGTACCAGAGTATATTACAGTCAGGTTGGACCGACTTTCTTTCTTGGTCTTTAACCGGCTGGTAATCGCTTTCCACATTTAAACAGGCTTAATATTATTGGGAGCCTGGGTATGATACCGTAAAATAACTTACTTCATATTACAGAACGCAAACAACATATTTTAAGTTCGTCGCTTCAATAATTTCTGAGAAATGGCGATTCAGAGTCACTTTTGAGCCGGTTCAATCTGGTTCGGAACGGGTCTGGAGCCAGTAAATTTTGTATCTCCATATTACTAACGCTCATACACATCAGATCACTTTTTTGAACTGGTTCGGAATCGGTTTAGCAAAAGTGCAAAATCTCACTCTATATTTTTAACCAAAAAGTGAAAAATCTCCTTCTATATTATCAACCTACACAACGAAATTCGTATTTATAGCTTAAATGATTTCTCAGATATGTTTTGAGCCACTTTTGAACGGGTTCAAACTGATTCGGAACTGGTCTTTAGCCATTAAAATGTCCAAAAGTGCATTATCAACCTACACAACTAAATATTTGATTCGGATTTTTTATCATCTCTGATATAATGCTAAGATAAGAACGGTTTGAGAGCTTATGACCCAATTCGTATCTGAACCAGCTTTGTGAACTATTTCGGAATTGGTTTTGAATTAGTAAAATAACTATTTTCATAAAATCAACTTAAACACCGAGTTTAAAATTCTTAGCTTAATAAAATGTCAGAGAAATGGCTCTGAACCACTTTTAAACTGGTTTTTTATTGCTTTCGATCCAGTTCACAAACTTGGGAAGACTATTTTTGATTGACATTTAATGTAAAAATTTAATGATGATCGGTATAGCGGTTTAGGCGCCTATAAGGACATACATAAATTCACTTATTCCTGTCAACCGTTAAAGGACCGATTTTAAAATTTGAGCAGTTTTTAAAAGTTAAAGTAAGTTTTGTTGAAAATGATTAAAAAGTGAATTTCTCTTACCGCCAAGACATTTCTTCAGGTTTTAACAATCAATGGTCCAAGCGCCCATGAGAAAACTTTAATTTGCAAAAACGCTGGACCTTACGACGCTTTTTTCAAACAAGAACTACTCTATCTCCCGAGAATTAAACTCATTTCAACAGACATTGGTTAATAATGACAATAATCAGTACAAATGAGCGGCATTTACCATTGCAAAACTTGGCCCAAGGCGCGAAGCGAAATGTTACATTTGATTTAAGCAACTGCAACAATAGCAAGCAGCAAACGCCAGTCGCTTTTCATTAGATAGAAAACACGTTGCTCTGTGTTGCTCTGATTGCTGCATGTTGAACACTAAAGCCGACTGACATTTTTCAGCCTCTTGCCGGCTGCTTTTCTTTTTTGTTTTTGTATACGTTTTTACATGATTTGTGCACATAAAGTGTGAGAGATGGAGAGAGGAGGGCAGGCAGCTTGACTGACATCATTTCCGATGTTTATCTTTTTATGTTAACAACTATGGCAAGAAGAGCATGCGACATGACTGCCAGAGCTACAATACAAATCCTTCATAAGAAATGAAAAAAAAAAAAAACAACAACAAAAGCAAGATAAATCTAGCAGGTCTAGAGAGTACGATATTTTGTATTCGTTTTCCATTTTCACTTTTATTAAGTTATAAGATAAGTGTAGTTAAGTGCTTGAATGGCTTTGGAAAATATCTCGCTACATATCAGACATCCAAGTCTATTCTTGAATCTGTAGTCAAAGGGAAACCAGTCAGTGGCTGCAGCATCGCTTAAAAACATGTTAGTTTAGTTAGGATAGCAGAAAAACGTGAGAACTCCCACACTTTGGACAGAACATGATTTGCTTACTTTGTGGTAACGAACTTTTGGCCAGCTGGCTTCTAAAGCAGGGCCGGCCAAGTGGAGAAGACAGAAAAATGTGCTGGTGTTGGTAAGCAGCCACAGTCGACATTCGACTTACTTAAAAAAATTAAGTTTTTCTGTGCACACCAATTTACACAGCCATAAATTCGACACGCGTGTGTGTGAAAACACATATGCGCTCATCATTTAAAGAATCAGTTCAACATCTTTCTAATTTTGTAAGAAACAATTTCATTATTGTATAGCAAATTAAGAGACCCTCCCTACTGATGTTAGTGTCGATTATTTAAAAGAAAATTTAACAAATATTTTAATAATTTTGTTAATATTACAATAATTATTTTTTGCACCAGTACGTACCCGTATAACGAAATAACAATTTGTGTAACGTATCGAAACCGAAATAAATTAAATCCCGAATAAAAACATTTAACCGAAATACTCATTTCGGTACGTACCGGAACCAAAACTCGATTCGGGATTAATCCCTGAACAGAATACATTTAATTTCAAGTTAAATGAACTTTATAAACAGAAAACGAACTTGAAATTCCGAATTAAGGCAGCTTTTAGATCGCTTGTACTTTCCCCTGTTTAAGTGCGGAACTCTGGGTATTTTTTTTCTGAGTGTACTTACAAGGACGAATTAAATAGTTTCACATTGGGAGTGGTTTATATTCCCCTATTTTTATACACTTGAAAAGTGTATATTAATTTTGCCCAGAAGTTTGTAACGCATAGAAATATTCATTTCCGACCCCATAAACTATATATATTCTTGATCAGGACGACGAGCCGAGTTCATTTCCGCTTGTCCGTCCGTCCGTCTGTCTGTCCGTCTGTCCGTCTGTCCGTCTGTCTGTTTCTACGCGAACTAGTCTCTCAGTTTTAAAGCTATCGAGCTGAAATTTTGCACAGAGTCTTCTTTTTACTGCACGCAACTAATATGTCGGAACCGGCCGGATCGGATAACTATATCATATAGCTGCCATAGGAACGATCGGTCTAAGAACTAGTTCTAGTTAGAAAAACTTTTTGTTTTCCATCGTAGCGTCACTAATCTTGGTACATGTTAGTTTTATATGCTTCCACATAATTCTGGAAAAATGTATCAAAATCGGATCACTATAGCATATAGCTGCCATAGGAACGATCGGTCGAAAAATAATTCTTTGTGAGAAAAACTTTTTTGATTTCCATCGTAGCGTCTCCAATCGTAGTATATATTTGTTTTATATGTTTCCACATAATTCTGAAAAAAATTTATCAAAATCGGATGACTATAGCATATAGCTGCCATATAAACGGTCGGTCAAAAAACTACTTCTAGTGAGAAAAACTTTTTTGTTTTTTATCGTAGCGTCCCCAATCTTGGTATATATTAGTTTTATATGCTTTCACATAATTTCGAAAAAAATTATCAAAATCGGATGACTAAAGCATATAGCTGCCATAGGACCGATCGGTCGGAAAATGTGTTTTACTAAGAAAAGTTTTTTTTTATGGTATCAAATTTTTATTATCAATGATTTAAAAATTTTAAATATCTGATATCTATATCCTATATATATTTTTCCAGTTAAATCAGTTGGAGTAAAGTTTTTCAAGTGTATTTAAAAAACTTCGGCACAGTCGAACGTTAGCTTTGTTAAAACTCTTCGTTTTAAAGAATATTTTTTGTTATTTTTTTAGTACTTCTTAATACTAAAATTATTTTTATTTATTCTTTTAGTATTTCGAATTAATATATTTCAAGATTTTTAACAATTTTTTTGTAATTACTTGTTAAGGGACTCATATTCTTTGTATAAGAAATAGGGGTTCAGTCTTAGTTTAGATTCCAGAATCATTTTAATAAGATTGTTTTCTCAAAAACTACAATTAAAACTAAACATAAGTCCTATCAGCCTTTAAGTTATTCATAATAACTCTATTAACTTTATATATGATATTCTAAGACTCAATTATCTGTATTAGTATATATATGACATAAACAAAGTTGTGCTAAATTACAACACTTAAAGTTATAACCTTGCGTTTTTATATCAAAGCACCAGTTAAAACATGTGACATAGATAAGGTGGTATCTAGAAAACAAGGCAACATGTACTACTTACTACCAACTAACGGCAATGACAAGGTAAGATCGTTACATTTCTATACATATTCCCTTGATACTTCAGGAGAATGATCAGCGACAGCTGCCGTTTGCTCAAATCAAATCACATTAATTTCCTCCATAAAAAAGAAACACACCCATAACTGATTAATTTGCATATGGCATGTGCTATAGATATGATCAACGCATCAGCTGGGCAACCCCTTGTCTTTTGGAGGGGAATAAACTTGTTTTAATGCCACAAACAAAGCAATTTTCGCACTGATGATGAAAATGATGAAAAGGGTTGAAACGGGTTGCTTGCAACACACATAATGTACTCGTACTCGTTCACTTTCGGAGCATAAATGTTGCGGTTTATGAGGAACGAATGTTGTTTACTACCTGGAGAACCTGGGCAGAAGCGAGTCTTGGCTCATCTGTCGTCTGGGCTGGCGTGTTGTTTGGTTGATGAATGGAAATTGTTGTTGCTGTTGTTGCAATCAGTCGTCCGGAAATCCACACACCGTCAGACAGTCAGACAGCAAGACATTAAGGCTACATCATAAAACTGCCAGCAGACGCAATGGGCGACAAAATGTTTCCTTTTTGCCTGCTAGTATCAAGCAACCTGCAATTCAATTCAAGGTCTGGGTCTGCCACCATTAAAGCTTCCTCTTCCTTCTCCCCAAAAACCAAAAAAATAAAAAAGAAAAAAGCACTTGAAGTTCTTGCAATGAAATTCCAAGAAACAAGTTAAAGTTGAAGCTGAGGCTGAGGCCAGTCCAACGAAATGCTGTGAGAAATTCCAATGGTAATGCAAGGTAATGGTCTGTCTCTGGTCTTCCCATGGTCTCTGCACTGTCTTTCTGTATATGTATTCGTGGCCTGCCCTGCCCCTGGGTTATGCGTGCTCTGGCTGTGCTTGATTAGTGACGCTGTTTACCTGTGGGATGCTGTTTGAGGCAAAAGTGTGTACGTGTACAGGTTTCTGGAACGAATCTATAAACTGAAATCGCCTGCTGACTGGCCCAGCCAAGCATGTTGTGCGTTATTTATTTATTTTTTTCGATATACAAATGGAAATTCCAATGCACAATTTGCGCTTTCTAAACATCTGCAATGGCATTTTAGTTCTAAGAGGGTTGCCTTTTATAGTTTTGGTCCGATTAGTCCGAAACTAAGAACATAAAAAATGGGTAGAACTTTTTCAGAAGAGTTGGTTGAATTACAAATTTTTTTTTAATGATAAATGAATGCTTTTGAAATATAAAGAAAATTCTCGTACTCTTTCACTAATAAAATTTAAATGCCCTTAAAAAATTTAACTAATATGCGTTACAAAAAGAAACCGACAGATACAAGTTGCTGGCCCTGGGCAACACAGATTAGAAAGTCGTGCTCCACCACTTGACTTTAACTCGGTACTAAAATAATGCGGGTGCAGCAAGCAGCGTTACCAAAGGTGTTTACGATCGCCGCTGAACTTGAAAAACGAAACATTTTAAAAACTCATAAACTTGACGGGGCTATTAATCAATGGCATTACGAATTGCATCCGTTAAAGAAAAGACACAACACAACAGAAGAAAATTTCAACCCACAGTTTTTCCAAGGGGGACAAAGAAAAAGACAGACAGAAAGACACATTAATTTGAAAGAATCAAAAAAACGAATCAAACGCACGAATCGCCTGTTCGATCTTAACGACGCGACGTCTGTTGTGAATGGGGGGGCCCTGGCCAGCACTCGACAATATGGAGGTGGCTACGCATAGCTTAAAGTTCAATGACTGGAAAAGGTGCTGCGGTTTGCCTAGAAATTCATCAAAGTGCTGCGACTCCATTTATATTGGCCATTTGGTTCTCCTTCTTCTTTGCCTGGCTAGGCAAAACGTGCAAAAATGCTGCAGAACCCGCAACCACAACGATCGACAATCAATCTGCCGCAGTTTCCAGCCACCAAGCCAGCAAACCAGCCAGTTGCAGTTGCGTCTCTAAGGCACGCAACAAGTTTTTTTTTTGTTTTTGTTTTTCTCTCTTGCCGTTGAACTTGTGGCCTTAAGTGGCTGCTGCTCCAGCTACACTTGCAGCGTTGTTGTGGCCAAGTTAAGCAAACATAACACACACAAGTAAAGAATGGGAAAAAAGCTGTTCAAAAGTCTTATCTTTTTCAAAGAGAGAGAGAGAGAGAAAAACTTAAGGTATGTGGAAAGAGAGGGCTAAAAAGCAAACACTACTTCAACATACAAATGTAAAGAAAAGACCGGACTCTGACTTTTTTTTTTCTTTTTTTTTTTGGTAGACTTGTGTAGTTCACTTAGCGGGGAACTAGTTCTTTTCCACTTAGTTTTTAAAGTTAAATACCAAATCAAGTTCAAATCTTTTAGAAAGGATTTTCTTAGACTTAAGGGCCTCAATTTGAGGTCTATTAGCCCTACTCTTAACCATATCTAAGTGTTGAAGAACAGTGGGTGATCTGATTATAATGTATTGGTCGTTTTGATCAACCACTTTTGACCAACTTTTAAGCAGTTGCACGATTCTACTTTCGTAGAACTTAACGTAATTATTGTTCAAAAAATGGACCAACCATTCAATTAATTTTGAAGAGATCGAAACAAATAATAATCTAAAGGTGCAAGGTCGGGGATATATGAAGCATGTGGCATCAGTTAACATGTATACGGTAGAGCGTTTTCATGACGAAATAGGACACCTATGCTCTTTGATGGTTTTTGTCCAAATCGGAAATCTAACGACAGTACACATCCAAATTAGCTATTTTAATCTGTGGCAGCATCTCAAAGTGGACAACACCCTTACAGTTCCACCAAACAGACAGCATTATCTTTATCTGGTAAATATCGGGGTTTGAGCCGGCTTATCTCTCTTTCTCTATGATTGCTTTCGCTTAGTAAGGTGAAATTCCTTTAAAACATTTAATATGTGGTTCGTTCATTATCTTAAAATCTGCAGAATGGAATTTGGCAAGCTAACGCTGACATTGTCGTTCACTAATTGCATCGGTACCGTATACAATGCATACTTTGATTCAAGCTTGGACCACGTTCCTTTCTTTTCGTAAGTAAAATAACAAATTAGGACGAAAACTGTCACTTTTAGTTGTTAAAATGTTGGCAAAAATGTTATTGAATGACGATCAGCTGTTTATTGAATGGTAGGTTTAACATTAAGCTTTCAAACGGTACCTAGGTACCCGGCCCTAAGGCACCATAATCTGATTAAAATCTGACTAATTCTGTTCCGTCCCGTACCCAAACAAATTTTTGGGGAGCTCGGGAATTGTATAATTACAATTTGTCAAGAAGAGCGAGACGAAAAAGTGAGAGTGTATTGGTGGGCGAATATAATGCGATGCAAAGCGTCTCTGACCTACTTCATTAAACGCTGGCCAGCGACTGATTGGCTGATTTATTTACTCTCTTGGGGAAGGGCACGGCATGCGTTCGGCTCGTCTCTGTGTGAATTGCCGAATGTGTTCAAACTTTCTGGACAAATTCTGGTGTTTACATAAAATTATTAGTTTAGGAATTATTGAATCTTGCTTTAAGAAATTCATGGCTTTTCAATTAACAGATTTCAGATATTGTCTAAATTCAGAACATTTAAGATTCAGATCTGAATTTAAACACGTTACCATCAGGAATTGGGTCGATAGCTATTAGTAAAACATTTTCACACTGTTCTTTCCGAAGGAAGCAATAAGATATAGTAATCAGATTTTCAATAAATTTGGTGAAACTGTTTGTTCCTGATCGAGAATATATATACTTAATGGGGTCTCAAATAACGACACAATTTCGCCGAGACAAATGTGTGAAATCTTTTAGTTTGACTAGAAAATATTTTGCTTAATTTTGAGTACATTGAGGTGTAAGGCTATTGTCAACTTGAACGTGGCCATCGATTGTCAGCTGTCATTTTGCAACACCACAAACACATCCCTCCTCTTCTACTCCCCTTTTTTGGTACGAGTAGCTGGCCAGCTGCCCAAGAAATGGCAGCTGCTTCTGCATAAAAATACCAAAGACTCGCACTAATTGCTCAGGTATGGGCAGCCTCAAGAACAAGAGAAGAAAATAATTACATAAACAGACACACACACACACACACATTCATTTATAGATTGTTGTTAATTTTGCAATTGGCAATTGTTCCTCATGCCCCTCACCTGTGCACTCGACTTACTAATGTGGAAATGCCATCGTCATTGCCAACGCTATCGCCATTTGTGGCAAATGTTAACTACTTTTCGAGGGGCTGCATCTGGAATTGGGAATGGGAATCGAGTTGAAGAAGTGCAGCCATGCGTGAGAGGCAAACACAAATTGTTACCGTTGGCTGCGCATGAGCAGAACTTTTTTTCCCCTATTTCTGCGGAGCTATCAATCAGCCATATTGCTCGGCAACATGTTGCTGCAGCTACGTGACTGGACTAAGCAACATTGCTTAGCCAGCACTTTCTGCACTTTGAACATACCGGCTGCTGTCCACTAAGTTACGCACTTAGAACCCAAGTGCGAGGCCATGAAGGCAATTGAAATGAAAAACACATGTACAAAAAGAAATCCGCACATGGCCAGTCTTTTGCAGGAAATTCAAAATTAAAAAGATTTTTATTTTGTAATTACAGCCACCATAGTGGGGCATAAATTACGCGCAGTAAGACCAAAGATATGGCCCGCATCTGAAAAAAAAAACCTGTTCCCACCTGCAACATTTTGCTATGTGTTTGCGTATGTCTGTGTGTGTGTGTATGCGGCCACAAAACTAAACAAACAAGCCAACGAAAATAAAACCGCCAGGAAAATGCTAGCCCAAAAAAAAAAAAGATACACACCAACTAAGATACAGATACAGTGCGTCGTTCGTTGTCTGCAGTTGTTGCTGGTTTTCTGTTTTTTTTTTTTTCCTTTTGTCTACAAAATCAACGCATTATTTTTCAAGTGCGCTGATGGGCATTTGATTGTTGCAGCCCAAAGTTTACTCTGGGGGGCTCTTCACTTTTCTGGTTGGAATTCTCTTCTCTTTGGCATCTTTTGTTTATTTTTCCAACATTTTTTTCTCACTTGTAAAGCGCAAAACCAGACAGATAAAGATAAATACATATAAGATGCACGACGCTCTGTAAACAATTGGGCTCTCGGTTTCAGCTGAATTGCATAAGCCCCAGAGTTGCAGAGTTGGATGAGTCTTTGGCTCAAGTTTTGCAATTTCATTAGACATAAAAATAAAATTTTAAGTGACATAAACTAAATCCAAAGGCAAACAAAGTGTTTGTATCCTAAAATTCAAACGATATTTATGATTGTTTTCTATGAAAAAACTAACAAAGGTAAGATTAGTTTAGCTATGGGATCTTTTCAAAAAGTAATATTAATATTTAAATTTTTCTGCTTTTTTATACCCTGTACCCATTAAATGTAAATAAAAAGGGTATCAGGCCACCTTAGAATTCAATATTTGGGTCTAATACAGAACGAGTAATTTAAGTACAAACGCTCTTGAATTGTTAAGAATTTAGTAATTGAAATCAAGCTAAAATCGTTCTCAATTTGGATTTTTTTTAAGCGAGGGGGGATGAGGAGACGTAATAATAATATAATCGAATAATTTGTGATCCAAAACTTTATGCTTGAATTAAGAAATTTATTCTTGGAAAAAGAATTTGTATACCTTGACATCAAGACAAGAATTTTTATACTTTGACATCAAAAATTCTTGTTTCAATTGTGAAACTCTCTTGTTTTTAAGTTTATCAGCCATGTTCTCAATTCCTTTTTCACAAATGTTTTGTAATTTAGGGAACAAATCTGGTCCAAAAAGCGGTTTTAAATCACAAAATTTTTGTGGAAGTGGAATTGAGAACATGGCTGTATAAGTTCTTTCTGCGAATTTCAATAAGATCGGACAAAAAACACTGCATTTAGGTACTAAATAAGTTCTCTTTAGCAGAGTGAGGCGGCGCGACCCGTTATTTGGCTCACAAAGCAATAAGCATACGATTTTTCAGGATACAACTATGCTTATTGGCGAATGAATGAAATATGAGGACAAAAATATGATTTCATTTTGGCCCACTTTAAAAAAATTGAAGCTCTTACGTTCTCTTTGCTTGATTTTATTTTCCCCAAGTGTAGCACAATTTGTTTACAAAAAAGAGCCAAATAAAGAAAAAAGCCGCAGCAGCTTAAGTGCTGCAGTCAGCGTCGCCAGTCTGGCGGGGAGCTAATATGAAATTATTGAACATTTTCAAGTGAAAAACAAAAAAATAATTCTGATTGCGAAAAGGCAACAAACAGAAAATGCTGTGCCAAGGCAAAATTCGAAATTGAGAGCAGCAAAACGTGTGCAAACACAGTTTGAGGGGCACTGCAAGTAAGTAAATACAAATAACTTGTTGCTGTTACGGAAGATGAGGGTGGTTGGGTATGGGTAGGCTGGGATGAATTGAGCCAAGCTCTAAGCTAAATGGTCATTCGTGTTGGCCGCAATTTAACACAAGGTCGTGAAAACAATAAGAGAGTTGCAACGCTTATCTAGTGTAAGACAAGTAGCTAATTGTAAGCACAGAGAGGCGTGGCAAGTGGGCGTTGGTGTTGTTGGTGGCACCTCCACAACAAAAGAAGGCAAAGAGAGCAAGCAAAAAAATAAACAAGGTGTTAATTTACACACTGCATGGTGGGCAAAAAGTTTTTTTTAATATTGGAAAATTAGATATAAAATTTCTTCTTGTTTCTAAGTGAACGTCATTGATTTGGGAATATTTTTGATAAACATAAAATTGTTTAAAACATTTGAAAAGTGTATTTATATCAAATGCAGGTAATTATATTACATTTATTTTTGTTGCAATTAACTTGACCAGAACAATTTTCAGTAATTAAAATTAAGCAAAATAAAAAATAGTTAGAAACAGATTAGGAAAAATAGTGCTAGAAAACAATGTTAAAAAACAGTGTTGGAAAAGTCCCCAAAGGACAAAGGTCAAGTGTTCTAAAACATACTACAACTAAACTTAATTAAAATGCCACGGTTAGCCAGGCGATTGCATAGGGTGTGTGCTGTCCAAGTGAGCGTTATGCGTTACGTGTTTCACGTTATTTTGAAATTGCATTTTTTTCAAATTTAAAGATGTTTCACATCAAAAAATAATGTAAGTTGATTTAGTGGCCCGATTTTGATAAAATCTGAAGACAACAGAATTCCTGCAAACAATAACTTTGTATGCGATCATTAGTTGCTATGACCTTATGGCTTTATGAGATAAAAGTTTGATTTTGATACAATTTGTGAAGAATATGTTGTTATATGTAATGTAAGGTCATACAAATTAGTTTCGATCGATAATTTCTACCCTGCCAATCCTACCAGCACCGACATATTTTCAACATAAGTACCAAGTTTCATTAGATTTATGCCCATAGTGCATAGCAAGGTTTTTGCTTGCTCTTTTTCTTATAGATAAGATTTGAGGAATACTTACGAACTGTGACCATTTTCGGATCGTAGGCACAAACGCGCCGCTCCACGGCTACAATTTTGCGCTGCACTCGCCCCGCCCGCTCGCCCACTGACTGCAAATCCCGCTGCAGATCATCAAAGATATCGCTGGCTATCAACACCAAACTGGCCAACTGGCGAAGGGCATTGCTAAGCGTGATATTGCTAATGGAATCAAACTCATAGCCAGAGATGACTTTGGACACAGCGGCACCGCCAGCGGTGGGCGATTGTGGTGCACTTCGAGCTGACAAGGGCAGAGCCCGCTGCTGGCTGGGATGGCGTGAGTTGGGCAACGATTGAGAGATACGACTCGATGCCTGAAGGGTGGTGGGCGATGTTGATAGGAATTCCACATGTTGTTTCAGTTTCTTCATGGGCAGGGCAGCGGGAGGATGTGGTTCCAAATCTGTGTCTGGTTCTCCGTGCACCAGAGCTCGGGTTAGCGAGGGCGAGCTGGGATGATGGGGGGATGATGGTGTGGCCACCTCGCCCTGCTCCTGCTTGTTGATGCAGTTGTTGTTTTTGCACTTGCCCGGTATGCACTGGAAGCGTGTGGTGGCATGCCCCAAGCTGGCGGCTGTAGCCTGTGCCACATTAATGGGCTGCACTACGCGCTGTATGAAAGGCATAGTGGAGGTGCTAGCTGCTGCTCCCACTCCTACTCATTGACTTTTGGTATCGATCAGACTACCCAAAACATAGTCGTTCGAGAGGAAAAAACACACGCACAGACACACACACACACAGAACTGGTCAAACAACTTCTGGACTTGAATCCTCCAGCCGCAGCTTCCTTCTCCCTCTCCTATTGTTGTCTGTTTTTGGCTCTTGTCGGCGAACACATAAATTCCTTTGCTTTTAGACTCTTTTTTTTTTGTTGTATTTACGCACAGTGAAACTAGTTGGGAATTGAATGTAAGCCGAAACCGGCGATTTGGCAACTGGAACTGGTTTTGGTTTATGCACTTTACGCTGGCCTTTTTGAACACGAACCGATCCGAACAACGACAGGGCCAAGCACATAACACGCCGAACACGATTTGGTAATAATTATTACGCTTTTATTGCTCTTCTGTTTCTCTGAACATACTACTTTAATTGCCGTTACGCGTGTTCGCTACTAATTCTCTCTCATATATTACACTTCATTCAAAAGGTGTGCACAAACAACAACATCCGCGGCAAAAACAACACACAACTTCCGCTCGCAAGTCACACTCGATTGCCGGCCCAAAAACAACTGCCGGCTGTGCGTGTTTAAGTATGACCGCTTGTTGAATTCAACAAAAATACCAAATTAATAGGGGAACTCCTGCTAGTGATTATAAATAGACTTTCTGCATTTTAAGCAAATACCAAAATGTTGAAAAATGTATTAACAGCTGATAAGAATTGTGGTTACTTACTTCCTAGTGCTACAAGTTATTGGAAACCTATGATTAAGTCACAAATTTCGGCTTAAATTGGTTACCTTCAATCAATCGGTTTTTTTCAGAATATCCATTTAAAAGGCTATATTATAATGATATTTGAAAATATACAGAAGCGAAGCAAAATCTGATTGATTACATTTTATTTTCATTTTTGAAAGGACTAAACAGAGTTATACATAGCTCGTAAAGTATGTGGCAGTGATTTTTTTCTTATGACATTTCAGTTTTTTATTTAAATTTACTTTATCTTTTACAGTTCGAAAGTTGAGATATCGAAATTAGGGTATCAGCTTAGCAAGAATTGGAATTGAAAAAAAAAATTGGAATCAACACTCTCAAAACCGGCTAAGTTTGGAATTCTGGGAAGGACCGAACCTAAAACAATAATATAGCGAAATTGAATTAGAATAAGGCAAAGAGTGCTCAAATTTGAACGGAAATGTAGAACTTAAAACATTCAAACTTAAGGTCTTGTGGTTATCTAATCCGGAGCAGTGTGCTAAATTTATTGCAATAATCAAATTTCCCCAGCAAACCATAGCTATATCTAATCTGAACCGATTTTTGTAAATTATTATGACTCTGTAAAAGAATTGTTAAAATTTATTTCAATTTTTAATTCTTTCTCTCTAAATTTATTTAAAATTTGGCGCTTTGAATTGATTGCTTATCCAGCCAATAGTACAACTAATCGTTATCGCTATCGATTTTAGTAAGTTATACGGGCACACCGATGCCGTATTTAATATTTATCCCTCAACGGCCACTCTAACAAAAATTGACGAAAAACACAGCCAAAAAACATTGAAATTTGACTTAAAATTAGTTTATATACATAATAAATTCACTTTTTATCTCGGCAGCAACATGCCCAAGTACTACTGCGATTATTGCGATACATATTTGACGCACGACTCACCGTCGGTGCGCAAAACCCATTGCACCGGTCGCAAGCATCGCGACAATGTGAAATTTTACTACCAAAAGTGGATGGAGGAGCAGGCACAGCATTTAATTGATGCCACCACAGCAGCATTTAAGGCTGGCAAGATAACGAACAATCCATTTGCCAGCGGACCCTCGTCGGCGCCACCCAAGCCGTCTGGTGTTTCCATACCGCCCCCAAATATGGGCGCCCCGCCACGTCCGGGTATGCCGAGTATGCAGTATATGCCGCCCATGATGAATCCAATGATGACCGGCATGCGTCCACCACCGATAATGAATCCTATGGCTATGATGGGACCACCACCACCACTGGGCACCATACCCGGTGTGCGTCCGCCCATTATGAACGGACCAAAGTGACACCATGGCGGTATCCGAGCAACTAAGTAACAATTGTAATTAGTTAGAACTATATGAATAAGTCAAATCATATGCAAAATACCAGAAAATACTTGTATAAATATGCATTAAATTTAAATTTTGATATATCCAGTGGGATCTTGTTCCCTCACAGCTTGTAAGAGAAGGTTCAGACTTAGTAAATCATGAAAACAATACATACAAATTGATGAAAATAATATGTACATCGTGTAAATGTATCAAACGGCAAGGAGTGCGGATAGCAGCAAAGCCAAAAACATATGAACAAGTAGAACCCTAACAGAGCAAAAACCTAAGAGTCAGTTTCCACTTTTTGTGCTCCTGTCCTGCCTGAAGGTGACTGAGATTCTCTGTACATTCCTTCCAAATCTCAGTAGGCTTTGCTTGTGTATGGCATTTGAATCACATTTATCAGCTCTGCATTCGTTTGCCAGCTCTGCTAGAGCTTACAACTCAATTTATTTATTTATGTTATTTTGTCAATTGGATTCTTCCAGTGCAGCAGATAGCTGCCCCTTTTTTCTTTTTTAAATTATTTTGATTTTCCTATTTAGAAATGTTAATCAATAGATATATTATGTTGAACTTTGCGACTGTTCAGTAGAAGGTTCAATTGCTGACTTACTTTCGCACTAAAACCTATATTCTTCTTTAATATTTTTCTTGGAGTCATCTTCGTCTTAAGAACTGTGATTTATTCTACCTATAACAATCTTTTCCGCCTGCCACAAGACTCGTAAATCTTCAATAAAGATTAATGTATAAATATAGTTAGGCACATAATTATTGAAGGTAGATTTCGAGGGATCTTGTTTGATTTCAACTGAAACTGAAAAAGGTGCTTCTTAATTTGGTCCTGAAACACTTATCAACCGGTTTTATCTGATTCGGAACCGGTCTTGAATCAATAATAGTTTTTACTCCATATTATCAACCTACAGACCAAATTTCAAGTTCCTAGCTTAAATAATTTCCGATATATGGCTCCGAACCACTTTTTGGTACAGAACCGGTTTGTCGCCGGGAAAACAAATAACTTTATACTAAAGCTAAGGTCCAACAGGCAAATAATATGGACAAATTTTGATGAAAATTTCTCTAAATAGCCATTACTTTAGGTTGTTCAGGAATTGAAACTAAAGCTTTGGATGCACAAGCAAATAATTTGCTCAAATAGAGCCGAAAAATTCCCCATTTAGGTCTATTGAGCCAAATAATTATCAAAATTTGGGCAAATTATTTGCCTGTGGGACCTTAGATTTATTATCAACACAAACACCAAGTTGTGAGTTCATAGCTTAAATAGTTTCAGAGATATAGCTCTGAACCACCCGTTGAACCGGTTTTAAGCCGATAGCCTATCGAGTCCAGTTTTGAACCTAAACCATTTAGTCACAGAAAATAGACAATAGTCATCCAAATCGGTTCGGTCGTTTAGAAGGAATTCAGTTACAAACGCTCGTACAGAAAAAATATATAAATAAAGCATGGCGAACGTTTTTGCCTGGATTTTCGAACTACGGAAGGTCTTAATCGCCGAGGATGTAAATTCTTTGCTATTACTGAAAAGGAACAACCTTTACCCAACACTTAAAGTAAAAGTAGCGTTTTTTTAGTCACTTACGGGCTGGATGATGCTGCTCGCTAAATTTTAAAAGGCTTCTTTGATATGTGTACTGTTGCAAAAGACTCATTAACACAGAAATTTGTGATCGGTGCGACCTCCACCATTTTTCAAAAGCCAAAAATAATGCAAAACGGAATTTCCGCCATATATTGAAGAGCTGATAGTGCCAAACCGAGACCAGTTTTGGAATCAGCGCGCAATACTGGACCAGAATTTTATATTTACATAGCGGGACCAAAATTGGAGTACCTTAGAACCGATCGGTCTAAAAACTGGACTTATTTTTTTTGGTGTCGACGCACAATATACGAGTACCTTAGAACCGATTGGTCTAAAAATTTGTATTAATCAGGGACCGGATATAACAGTTACTGGTAACAATTAAAAAATTATTCAAAGACTTTTATTTTTAAAGTCATAGCATAAGTCATTTGCATATATCGCAATAATAAAGCCATTGAGGAAAAACTTGTAAACATAATCTTAATCAGCTTTACTAGTTCGAGTAACATCAAATTAAAATTTTATTTATTATTTAATTTTATTAGTAAAATCTTTTGCAAGGATTCGGAAGACAAATTATATCTCAAGTGTGTCAATACCAATTTTAGTGCAGAAAATCCTCTCTCTACACTTACTTGAGTAGCGGGCACGCTGTTGACAACCTTTGTCAGTTGATACAAATGGGAAAGAGAAAATTTTTTTTCTTCCCAATATTTCATTAAGTCAATGTCTATGTCAATTGGCTTAAAAACAAATACGAAGTGGGTCGTTTACTCTTGCCGAGTTGATCAAGTATATGTTTACGATTTGGTCCTCAATGGCTCTATCAGTGCGATATATGCAAATGACTTTTATGCTATGACTTTTAAAATAAAAGTCTTTGAATAATTTATATTGATGACTTTTATTTATAAAAGTCATCAATAACTGTTATCATGAAAATTTTTTTATAAAAATCAAAAATACCTGTTATGAACAGAGTAATAAAATTAAAATCATAAAATAATTGGTATTTCCGGAGTTTTAAAATAAAAATCCAAAAATAATTGTTATTTCCCAAGTTTTATTATAAAACGCAAAATATAACTGTTAAATAATGACTTTTTTGATAAAACTTATAACTGTTACGGTCCCTGGTATTAATGCTTAAAACACTTTATTTTTAATGGTAACTTCTTCATACTTGTCATTTTTATACCCTTGCAGAGGGTATATTAAAATTGTCACGATGTTTGTAACGCATAGAAGGAAGCATCTCCGACCCCATAAACTATATATATTCTTGATCAGCATGACGAGCTGAGTCTCTATAGCCATGTCCGTCTGTCTGTTTCTATGCTATCTCCTCCCTCAGTTTTAGAGCTATCTTGACCAAACTTTGCAAAAAGTCTTTAAATACACATAGGCTGCACATTTGTCGGAATCGGCCGGATCGGATGACTATATCATATAGCTGCCATAGGAACGATCGGTCCATAAACTAGTTCTAGTGGGAAAAACTTTTTTGTTTTCTATTGAATCGTCACCAAACTTGGTATATATTAGTTTTATACCCCTTCACACAATTCTGGAAAAATTTATCAAAATCGGATGACTATAGCATATAGCTGCCATATAAACGGTCAGTAAAAAAACTAGTTGTAGTGAGAAAAACTTTTTTGTTTTCTATTGAATCGTCACCAAACTTGGTATATATTAGTTTTATACCCCTTCACACAATTCTGGAAAAATTTATCAAAATCGGATGACTATAGCATATAGCTGCCATATAAACGGTCGGTCAAAAAACTAGTTGTAGTGAGAAAAACTTTTTTGTTATCAATGGTAGCGACTTTCAAAAACTGCAAGGGTATTTAAAACATCGGCGTAGCCGATGTTAGCCTTCTATTTTTTAATTTAATTTGCTTTCACACAATTCCACCAAGATCGATAAAAATCGGATGACTATACCATAAAACTGTCATCGGAACGATCTATCTGACAATTGGTCTCGTGGAGAAAAACTATTTGGGTTCCCTTTGAACTAGGCATTTATAAGTTTTATATGCTTCCACATAACTATATATTTAGTATAGCTGCCATATAAACGAACGATAAAAAAAATATGTGTGGGAAAAAGTTTTTTTTTAAAGGTTTCGTCTTCAATCTCGTCATCTAATAGCTTAATATGCTACCACATAATTCTGCTACATTTGATCAAAATCGGATTACTGTATTGGATAGGTGACTTAGAACTGATCGATCTTAAATTGGGTTTTAGTGAGAAAACCTTTTGCTTCTCCTGCAACTGCAATTGCAAACTAAACTCTAGTTTGTTTGTGAATTTTAGAGTTTCCAATTGTCTAGCCAAATGTATTGGAGTGCCATTCTTCACAAATATTATGCAATTCTGGGACACATGTGTCACCACTCAAGAGTTTATTACAATTTTCAGCTTAAATTCTAGATATTACAAATAGAGGATATAATTTTGATTATAATTGTTAATTTTCAAAGTGTTAGGATTGCGGCTAAGAAGGTAATTAAAGTGCGGCACGCTTTTAGTTAATTTTAGGAGAAATGCCATTGCCTTAAACTGCGCTGTCCAACGGAATGACCCATACAACATTGTCTGTACTACATACATATTAAAAGAAAATTAAACTAATTTGAGTTAGGAGAGGGGAGAGGTGCGGATTTCAATTAAACAGCTTTGTCCTATCTCAGCCCTGGGGATCACCGCAGTTAGCTGGACATGCTTTGGCGTTTGCTGGGTGAAACTAGCACCGGCGAAGGCTGATGTGTGCCCGAGATGGCATCGAAAATGCTGGTCTCCGAACGCTGATATTCGGTGCCAATGCTCTCCAGATTTAAATTAGCATCCAGCACTAAAACCTGTTGAATATATAAACAAAGTTTAACAGCTTTTTCTTAAGCTTCTTCTTGGGCACAAACACACCTTGCAAATCTGGCCCCGACGTTGATGTATCAGCCAATCCTCGTGTAGCTCATGCAACTCCTGTAGGTATTTCAAGGGTACACAGCTCTCCTCGGTACGGGCACGCTGACGCATACGTTCGTACACCACCTCGGGTGAGGTGCGCAAATAAATGATAAGATCAGCCTGCACATGTATGGACTCCTCAATGAACTTGTACCACTCCTGCAGGGTATTGTACATGCCCTGCTCCAGTGAGCCATTGCGTTGCATATTCTCCACAAAGCAGTAACTAGGAACAAGCAAAACGTTAGCATTTCCTAGTTGGCTGGGATTATATAGCACTTACCGTGAGCTGAATATAGAGCGTTCCATGATTTTCAGCTTTTTGTCCGTGGGCGCAGTATGCGCCTGCAGCATTGTCAGTGTCACATAAGACTGAAAGGGCATGGCCCACTTTTTGGGATTACTGTACATCAACTCCAGCAGATTGACACCATTCACATTGCGCCACTTCTCCACTGGCTCCGTGAGGAGGCAAATCTCGCTCCGATACTTATCAAAGTGATTGAGAAAGGTCGTCTTGCCGCTACCAATGTTACCCTCAATCAGCACTGTGAACGGTTGGGTGCCTTGGGCATATTTGCATCCCTGCGTCCTGGTATGTGCTGCTGCTTGGGCCATTATCTGAGATAAGCCACGATCTAGACGAGAAAGGGGTCAGGTAGTGTTATTTTAAATAAAGTTTTGATTTTGGCCCAAAATGCAACTGTACGCGGTGGCTGTTCAATTTCGACTAACCCACCCCGTTGTGATCGTCATTTGCCGCCTAAAATCTACAAAAAATGCGGGAAATCGGCCATTTGTTTTTTTCTGGGTTTGTTTTGGTTGCCCATTGACAGCTGATTCACCCAACAGCTGCATTTGTATTTGGAGTTACAAAAAACGAGTTTTTTTTTATGGGATTCTTACTTATAAACTGGATAATATTACTTTGATTCCACATTGTAACAGAGCCACTGCCGGCCATGCGATACAAAGGGAAGGCAGAAAATGTAACTTAATTAAATTATGCAAGACAATGCGAATGTAGTTAATTTCGCAGAATCTAAATGCAAAGTTTGCCACTTTGGCTAATGGAACTTTTTGCAATTAAAGCCGGTATTATATATATATAGGTGTATAAATGACCGATTTAGATTTCACAACAAAAATAAATAAATGCATTTGCCGAGTCGTGGTACAACAGCTGTTTGTGTTATCGATGTATCGAACAGATGAACTAGTTCGATACAACTTCTCTATATCCTAACGCGTTTTGCAGCTCCATCATTGTTTCTTTGAATTATCATGGCGCGGCGGTCATTTAAAAGATTTAATTTTATATCTTGCGTTATTCATACAAACATTGTCAGACGGCGCCGCACCAGGTACATAATTGACAAAGTTTATTAGTTAATTATACACTTGAAAAGTGTATATTAATTTTGCCCAGAAGTTTGTAACGCATAGAAATATTCATTTCCGACCATATTAACTATATATATTCTTGATCAGGACGACGAGCTGAGTTCAATTCCGTTTGTCTGTCCGTCCGTCTGTCTGTCTGTCTGTTTCTACGCGAACTAGTCTCTCAGTTTTAAAGCTATCGAGCTGAAATTTTGCACAGAGTTTTCTTTTTACTGCACGCAACTAATATGTCGGAACCGGCCGGATCGGATGACTATATCATATAGCTGCCATAGGAACGATCGGTCGGAAAATAAGTTTTAGTAAGAAAAACTAGCGTCCCTTATCTTGGTATATATTAGTTTATATATGTTTCCACATAATTCTGGAAAAATGTATCAAAATCGGATCACTATAGCATATACATAGCTGCCATAGAAACGGTCGGTCAAAAAACTAGTTCTAGTGAGAAAAACTTTTTTGAAGACTTTGTTTAATACAAAAATATGTGTAAATTTTTGTTACATAATATTTAGTGGGTGTATTTGCTGGTTTACACACTTCACAGCTAGCTTAAAGCCTAGTTGGTATACTGATTTTTGAAAGTAAACTCCGGATGCTTTTCCACGCTACAAAAAAAAGAGGTATGAATTAGGAAACAATTAAAATTCATAAAATGTGCCATCTTACCCGCGAAGTAAAGAAAAATCACAAATACGAATATTCTGATCCAGTGTTAGGAGCTTGTTTATCTCCTCTTCGGTCAATTTAAAATCAAACACATCCAGATTTTGCTTCAAGCGTTCCGGATTCGTGCTCTTGGGTATGGCCGATAAACCAGTGTCGATGATCCAACGTAGCAGTACCTGCGCTGGTGTTTTGCAATGATTTGCTGCTATCTCTTTAACTTCAGATATCTCCATAAGATCCGGAATATCGCGTATCAGACCAGCATCAGCACTATATTTGACTAATCCCTTGGAGCCCAATGGAGAGTATGCGGTAATGGCCACATTCTCTGCCTTACAAAAGTTCACCAGTTCACGTTGCTGAAGATAAACATGATGCTCAATCTGAAGATTTGCTGGACGTATCTTGCAGTTCTTCAGAAGGCGCGCCAGCTGCTCCTGGTTGAAGTTGGACACACCGATTGACTTGGCCAAACCCTGATCCACTAGTTTTTCCATTTCAACCCAAATATCAGCATGATTGGTTGAAACATCGACCTCGATTACACCATCTTTATCGCGCTTCAGGCTGCCATCGTCATTCTTGTGAACGGTAATAGGCGTATGGATGAGATAAAGATCCACAAAATCTAATTGCAGGTCGGCCAGCGACTTTTTAATGGTAGAAACCACTTCATGGGGACGGTTGTCTAAAGAAAACGGATTGTGGCAAAAGTTCTGTTTTGGTATTATTAAAACTTACGCGTCGGAGGCAGCTTGGTGACAATGTATAGCTCCTCACGTTTGATTTTGCCCGCATCTAGCCAAGTTTTAAGAACTCTACCAATGGCCGCTTCGTTGCCATAGACGGGCGCCGTGTCTATATGACGATATCCCGCCTCCAAGGCGGCATCGATGGCTACCTCGATTTCCTTATCGCTGGCCTAAAAGAAAATTAAAGTGTGGGAGGAACACGTGTACTTAATTACATACATATGTGAAGTGGGTAAATCATATATTTTTGCTTATCGATGTGACGTATGAGCGTGTTCTTAAAATAAATATAATTGCAAATGTTTTTTTCAACATTTACCTGCCAGGTTCCAATGCCAATTATTGGCATTTTCTCGCCATTGTTGAAGGTCAAGAATTTGTTACAAGCCATTTTTTGTAGTTAATTTTATTTTTAAATATCAAACAAAATCAAAGCTAACTTCCTTAACAACACAACCGTCTTGTTTGAAATCAAAAATGGAACTAAAAAAAAATTATACTTTTCCTCTTTTATTTAAAATTAAAATAAAAAAAAAAAACGGGCTCGTTACGTAGTCACGAGTAACGAGTCAAATAGAATGTCATAGAGAAGTTATATTTAAATAACATTGAATAAGAAAACGTAGTTTTAACCAGGATTGGAGTCTCCGTTTTATTTATTTGATTATTTTTTCTGCCTACCAAAAGGGGAAGAAAAAAAATCGAAAGAATTTTTTGAAGAACATTTTTTATTTAGGATGAGATCTGGTTCAGCTGTTCAACGAAAAGGAATTGATTTATGTTGCCCATCTCCAGGATGTATCGGTAAATATCGATCAAAACGATGATAAAGTTGCCTCTTATACAAAATATCATGTAGCTAATCAAAAATTAAAAAAGCGTAAAACAACCCAATATGAAAAAAATGTATTTTCCAGCACCTTAGCCTTTAAAAACAGCCAGATTTGACGGGAAAAAAGCGGAATTGGCACCCCGCTGCCATGAAACCGCTTATCCCTTCTCTCTCTCTCTCTCGCTCTCTTTGTTATTGTTATTGTTTATGCCGCTAGCGCTGGTGGATCGAATTGTTATTAGTTTACATATATTGAAAATCTGTACAATCTGTATAAAAAAAAATTGGTTGGAGATGTAAGTTTTTGAAATTGCTTGAACTTCATTTTGCAGAGTATTTTCGAGTTCTAAACGGCTCTTTTCTAGCCCAACATATCGTCTATTGTCTATCGGTTATCGATATGTGGTGTTTATCACGTACGGTAACCCTGAACCAAACACACGTGCTTAGTTCAATTTACTCGGTTGGTAAACAGGCGACAATGCATAAATCTCGAAATAACAGAAAATAACCAGAAACTATTTTGAAAATGACACAAGAGAATACAGAGTCAGAGCCACGGGCCGTGTTTAAAGAGAGTAGCAAAATATTTCGCCGAAATCGTGCCCTTGGTTATGTGAGCAATCAAGTGCCAGCTGTCACCCGTTATGTGCAGCGCCGGAGAGACACTCTTGTGATCACCTGCATCGGCCGGTCCTTTCAGGTATACACTGCCAACCACTTTCGGCTGCTGCATGTGAGTGGTCTGCATCCGGATGATATTACGGCTCTGGCCACGGACAGGCTGCATACGTACACGGCCAGCAACAAGTGCATCTACGCCTGGCGAGCTGGCAAGCATATACGTCATGTATATCGTGGCCACGAGCGAAATGTCCACCTTCTGCTGCCCTTCGGTTCGAATCTAATAGCCGTGGATCGCGGCAATGTAATGAAAGTGTGGAACATACACACGGCCGATGTCTATTTGGATATGCCATTTCAGCCGGAGGAGTTCCAAATCACAGCCGTGGCTCACCCGCCCACCTACATAAATAAAATTGTGCTTGGCTCGCAGCAGGGTCAGCTGAAGATCATTAATATCAAGAAGAACAGCATTGTGTGTACCTTCAATCGTCACGAAAGTCGCGTCACTTGCATAGAGCCAGCGCCGGCACTGGATGTGGTGGCCGTTGGTCATGGTGATGGTGCCATCATAGTGCTGAATCTTAAATTCGATGAGGTGCTGATGGCCTTCAAGCAGGACTGGGGCCTGGTCACTAGTCTAGCCTTTCGTACAGATGGTCCACCCATTTTGGTGTCGGCCTGCAGCAATGGTTACATGGCCTTCTGGAATCTGGAAGAGCGCAAATTGGCCGGACAATTGCAGGCGCATGAGGAGGCGGTTACGACGGCAATTTGTTTTCCCAGCGAGCCGGTGGTGTTCACCACATCTCCCGATAATTCCATGAAGCTGTTCGTCTTTGATTTGCCCGATGGGGGAGCACGTCAGCTGCGCATACGTGAGGGTCACACAAAGCCGCCACTTTGCATACGCTATCATGGCAGCTCGGGCGTTTCCATTCTGTCTTCGGGCGAGGATAGCACCTTGCGTGTCTTCTCCACCATTTCCGAATCGTTGAACAAGAGCATGGGCCGGGCTACCTATAATCCCAAGGCCACCAAGCGAAAGAGTAAGTAGCTCATTTTAATATACTGTGTTGTGGCTTATGATTTTTTGCCGTTTTGCAGATCGCTTTCAGTTCGACAAGTACAGCATGCCGCCTATTTTGGAATTCACCTCGGAGACCACACGCGAAAAGGAATGGGATAACATAGCCGCCATTCATGCGGGCATCATACAAACCACCACCTGGACATTCAACAAAAGCCGCATGGGCGAGCATCGCCTGGTGCCGACACAATTTCAAAACAAGAATCGAGTTGACTTTCAAAGCGAAACTTCGTGCATTGTGCTAACGCACTGCGGTAACTTTGTGATCATTGGCTACAATAGTGGCGATGTGGAGCGCTTTAATATACAGTCGGGGCTACATCGCAGCAGTTATGGCACACCGGCACACAAGAAGGCGGTGCGCGGACTGGCCAGTGATAATTTGAATCAATGTGTGATTTCTGGCTGTTCGGAGGGTCTGGTCAAGTTCTGGTCATTCAAGGGCAAGGGTAAGAATTAAACTAATGCCACCTTTATATATATTTCCTAATCAGTTTTTTTCCCTTAGTTGACCAGCCTTTGGCCGTGCTACGCCTTACCGATGGCGTGTCTCTTATGCGCCAGCATCGCGAGAGCTCCATGCTGGCCATTGGCCTGGAGACCTTCAAGGTGTATGTTCTGGATATGCATACGCGAGTGATTGTGCGCAAGTTCATTGGACACACGGCAAAGCTTAACGACCTCACCTTCAGTCCGGACAGTCGCTGGCTAATCACTGCCTCCATGGATTCCACAATTAAGGTGTGGGACATACCTTCTTCCTATATGATTGATCACTTCCGTGTCGAGCGTCCCTGTATATCGCTGAGCATGTCACCCAATGGCGATTTTTTGGCCACCGCTCATGTCAATCTGCTGGGCATATATTTATGGGCCAACAAGACTCTGTTCAATCAGATATCCCTGCGATCCATTGATCCCAGTGAGCCGGCTCCTTATGTGGGTTTGCCCACAAACGTTTGCGTGGCCATGGAACTGGAAGATGCCTTGCAGGAGTTGGAAATCAATGATGAGGCTGATGAGGGCGAGCAGATAGATGCCACTTACGAGACGCCCAAACAATTAACGCCCGAGCTGATTACTTTATCGGGACTGGCTGCCTCTCGTTGGCAGAATTTACTCGATCTGGAGCTAATTAAGCAAAGAAACAAGCCCAAAGCCCCACCCAAAACACCCAAACAGGCTCCATTCTTTCTGCCTACCGTATCTGGCCTGGAGCTGCGTTTTGATGTTAGCACTGGAACCCAGGACAAAGACGGTTCCCGTGTGCAGCAGGCCAAAACGCTGAACAATCTCACCAGTTTTGGTCAGCTATTGGAAACGACTGAGACGAGCAGAGATTTTGAGGCCGCCGTCACTCACATAACCCAACTGGGACCCTCAATGGTTGATTTTGAAATCAAATCGTTGCATCCCGAAGCAGGTGGCACTATGTTGGCCATGCTGCAGTTCCTTAAGCTAATTGAGTTTATGTTCAGCACGAATCTGAACTTTGAACTGGCTCAATCCTATCTGAGTGTCTATTTGCGTTCGCATGGCCTCAGTCTGACAGAAAGTCGGGAGCTGGTGTTGGCCTGCGCAGTGTGTCGCAGGTGCAACAAAAAGCCTGGGAGCGCATCGAAAGTAAGCTCATTTATGGCACCGGTGTGGTAGCAGCGCTACGGAACTTTGCTCGTTAGGTATCCCCCGAAGTGTATTTGTAGTAATTTGTGCTTATTTTTTTGTAAATAAACTTACAATCAAATTTTAAAATTTTCTCCGATTTTATAAAAGTGGGATTAAAGCATCGATTTCGGTCTGGAACATAACAGACTACATTAGGGACATTATCTTACAGACCTGGTCTGGTTTACTCATTATGTTGGAGCGGTTTTTTGTGACTGATTAATTCCCGTTGGTAACATTTTGATATGTAGAGCTTTAAGAATCAATTTGGAGCTGTTCGGATGAAAACCAAAAGAGTCGTGGAATATTTTCCAAAATTTAAAAGCAACGTATTTTAGAGTACGAGTTTGAAGCACATTGACACAACATTTCTTCGTGGTTGGGTGTATTTTCCAACCAAAGTGAATAAATACAATTTGTATGAAATTTCCGTATAGAGCTTTGGAAGTTGCTAGTTGGAGCTTTGAAAAAGATTTTGAGCGCAATAGAATGGAAGACGAAAAAATTGAATTTCCATGAATTTTTCGCCAATTTTCCGTATTTTCTAAAATGAATTCACGTTGTTAATATTTTTTTATGTAGAGCTTTGCAAAATAAGTTTGGAGCTGATCGGATTAAAATCAAAAGAGTTTTATTCAACAGTTTTCCGACTATTTTCCGAATTCTGGAGAAAGATTTTCCAAAATTTGAAATATATGTATGTTTAGCTTGAAAAATAAGTTTGGAACTAATCTCAAGCCCATTTTTCACCCAGAGGTGTTTTTTTTTTTCAACTATTTTTAGCCCATTTTTCAGATTTTCCACAATGTGAAAATCGCATTCTTAATATTTTGCTATGTAGAGCTTTGCAAATAAGATTGAAGCCAATCGGATGAAAAATATATGAGTTTATACTTTTATACTCTTTTCCGGTAGGTTATTCCAAAATTTAAAAGTCCTATTTGAAAAATGAGTCGGATGATAAACAAAAAAGTTTCATACAACAGTAATCCGTAAGTTTTTCACATTTCCCGCCTTAGCACTTACTTTCAGAATAAGATGAAAAAATTGTGAAAAATTTAACTTTCTATCTCTAACGGTTTGAGCTGTGTAAGGGTCACCACTCAGTCAGTCAGTCAGGTTTAACTCTTTCATACACATATGTAGATATATTGATCAGCATCATGTCTGTCTGTGTGAACAAACAGATCTCAGAGATGGTAAGAGTTAGGGCCAATTTCTCATCAACATCATAAACATCAACCTTACTCTGTTATTTGTAAGTTTATGTGGCTGTAGTGCTATGTAGGAGATAAAAAATGGGCCCTTAGACGTTGAAAGTGTATGGTGCATAAACTTTTTATACCTGCAGGGAGATCAAATTGATTTTTAATTTTTGCCACGCCCCTGCTTCCCCTGCAATTTGTATAAAACCTCAAATTTCCCACTATTTTGAAAATAGATTGTACGGATCCGGATTGTACGGATACTTATCGATCCAACATACTTCATTTTCCGATCAGATGAACGATAGTAGCACAGCACTGAATGCAATCGTGATAGGCAGCACTTACGCAGTTTGTAAAAGTAAAAGTTATCAGTTATATACAAACTTCGGCTTGACCGACTTTCTTATTTCTTTTATATAGAGTTTTTATTTCACGCCCGTTTCGCGTCGAGTGGAAATATAAATAATATTTCCAGCTCACTCGAAGATGGTTTTACAAACGCAGGAACCCATATTTAAGTTATCAAGTACATGGATGATCTGGTTTTGTTGGCAGAGTATAACTAGTCAAATTTATTATATATCCTGGAGTAACGTTAACTGGTCATATGGCATTTAATATCCATTTTCAGCTTAAGCTAAAAGCTATCAACTCTCAGTAGCCACTTTTCCCACAAAAGAAAGATTTTTAACCTGCCTGAAACCCAACTTGTTTCTATTAGCTTCGAAGTTCAACCTGCTTATTGACTACCCAACGTCATGGAGAGAAATATCATTACACGCCCGATTATAGGCGACTTAACCTCTCTCTTCGTATGGTAATGGTATGGTAATAATGAATGATGCGCTGCATTGCTAAAATGTAGGAAATCAGAAGTTTTTACTGGCAGCAAGAGAAATGCTAAACCGGATTATCAAAATTATAAATAGAGAAAACTGGGCCATTTTTATACCCGTTACTCGTAGAGTAAAAAGGGTATACTAAGTTCGTGCAAATGTTTGTAACAGGCAGAAGGAAGCATCTCCGACCCCATAAAGTATAAATATTCTTGATCAGCATCAATAGCAGAGTCGATATAGACATGTCCGTCTGTCTGTCTGTCCGTCTGTCTGTCCGTCTGTATGAACACCTAGATCTCAGAGACTATAAGAGCTAGAGCTACCATTTTTTCAGTGTAGACTTGTATTGTCTGCACGCAGATCAAGTTTGTTTCAAATTTTTGTCACGCCCCCTCCCGCCCCCGCAATATTAAAAAAACCTCATATCTCCCACAATTTTGAAAATAGATTGTTCAAACCTTCTAGACATATATTTTAATCATCATTACCTATCGATCCGCCATACATCATTTTTCGATCAGATGAACGATAGAAAAGTTCCCGCCCCCGCAATTTGAAAAATTCCTCATATCTCCCACAATTTGGACAACCTTACCCTGAGTAACGGGTATATCGAAGTCGAGCAGGGCCGACTTCAACTTACGCTCTCGTTTTTTTGAAGTACGGTGAGAATCGATAAATAATGCTGATTCCGCATATGTCTAAAAGTTCCAAACAATTTGCCTACAAAATTGTGGGATTACCCTACATATAGATGAGTAACGACCAGATATGGCCACAAGCCATATCTGGCTCTGAATCATTCTTGATGAGTGTTTTCGTTAAAAGATAACGTTTTGTCTGCTGCCCCCCCTCCACAATATATAATATCGACTTGTGTTGAATTTGTGTATTAATTATTTATTTGTTATATCCGTTTAAACTAACGCTTTTATTTATGCTGGAATTAAATAACTTAAACTTGTTTCTAGACTTTTGGATACGTTTCTAGTGGCGGCTGCTGGTTTTTGCGTTTGCGGTTATCCTTTCGGTTCTTAGTCAATCCAACTCAACATAAACGAAATCAAGAATATTATGTACTTAGTTTTCAAACCACGCGTTAGAGACATAGTGCATATACATATATCTTGATAAGATTTATACCTAAATATCGAAGTTCCATTTTTTTTTTGTTTTAGCATATCTCGTAGTCAGATGAAATAACTTTAGTTTCTTGGTTGGTTTTGTGTAGAGTTGTGTGTGTGTGTGTTATATATATAGAGTGTTTGGAGTAGTACAATGTGTTCTCTGTTGTTCGGCCATCGCAAGCAATAGTTACAGTGTTTCAGGATCTAGAGGTTACGAATTTTACGATGCACAGCGGGCACAAGTCACGCTTCGCCTGGTTTTTGAGGGTTGTGTATCATCTAGTAAGTATAGCCGCTTAACTTGAGGCGCATTGCTGGACACGTGGGCCATCCTGATAGCCGCCATCGTCCTCATCGTAGGCCATGCGGTGATGTTGCTGGCGGCGTTGCTTGGGATCAAAGTCCTCCTGCAAATATGAAGGATATCAGTGAGAATGATTCATAATGCGCCATCTAGGCAGGGAGGGGGGAGACTTACCAAAGTTGTTTGCTCTGCATCAACTGGAATGTCAACCTCTGGCGCCGGTGGCAAGCACTGCTTCAAAGTCGGCACAACTGACGGATTGATCACGTCGGGGAAAATCACCTCAAACTGTATTATGAGCGTTCCCTTTTCCATTGGATTCTTAAATATGGGCATGCCCTCCTCTGAAATACACTTGGTCATCTCGTGCCGTATAACCTCACCGGGCTGTGTGGACACCACCAGATCACGATCATCGAGAGTCTTAACAATACGTTGGAAGCCGCACAGCGCCTCCACCAGCTGCAGTGGCATCTTCATCATTAAATCCGTGCCCGCATGGACGAACGTCGAGTGCTCCTTCTCGTCGAGCAGTATTATGATATCACCCGGTTGAGATTCGGGCTCGTGATCGCCTTCGCCGGTAAACACTATCTTTTGTCCATCCCGCATACCCTTCTCGATGTGCACCTCCAACACTTTGCGCTCGCGCACCGTCTTTCTGCCGCTGCAGGTCTTGCAACGATCCTTCTCCTGTATGGTCTCACCAGTACCAGAACACTTCCGGCACACCTGCTCGATATGTTGCATAATGCCCGGGGCGATCTGCTGCACTCGTGTCTCCACTCCATTGCCGCGGCACTGCATGCACTTTTCAATGCTGCCCTTCTTGCCGCCCCGACCCTCACACTTGTCACAGATCACGTTCTTCTGCAGCTGCAGCTTACGGGTGGCGCCATTATAAAGTTCCTCCAGTTGTACGGACATCTGGTGTACCACATCTTTGCCGCGTCGCTCGCGACGTCTGCCGCCGCCACCGCCCCCAAAACCGGCGCCAAAGAATTTCTCAAAGAAGTCCATCGGATTGCGGAAGTCACCAGAATCGGCGCCACCCTTCTTGATGGCCGCCTCGCCGCCGTCATCGTACACCTGGCGCTTCTCCGAATCCGAGAGAACTTCATAGGCCTGCGAGATGGCTTTGAATTTTTCACCCTCATTCGGGTTCTTGTCTGGGTGATACTTAAGAGCCAGTTTTCTGTAGGCCTTCTTCAGCTCATCGGGTGTGGCATTGGGTTTCACACCCAGCAGATCGTAGTAACCAGTTTCCTTGACCATTTTGTAGCTTTAAATCTGCAAAACAAAACAAAGTTGTTAATGCTAACAGCTAAAAATAAAATGTCCAAGTAATAGTTAATACATTTTTAAGGTTCAATATTTAATTTTTGGATAAACAAATCCCAAATTTGTTATCATATATCTGCAAAAGCTTAAGAAAACCACTCCCCGATCAATCCCTCTTCATCTAACTTGCCAGAAGAATAGCCAGAAATACGGTTTAAGATGCTATTCTTATTCCCTTCCAGAGGTTAACGGATAATATTATAGGGTGGATGATTTTTTTGAATTTTTGGAACCGAACCCCTTCAACCGAACCCGAAGATAGTGTTCGGTTTGGGTTCTGGAACTCATACAAAACGGGGGTCGGTTTCAGTTTCGGTTGACCGGACTCAGTCAGAGCGGTCTTTGAGCATGTACGGTGACCAGGCAACAGCAAAAAGTCATTCTGTTTATGTCAGCTGCTGTTTGTTTAATTTTTAAACAAAGCGGGCAAAAGAGTTCGTAAATTAATTGTTTCTAAAGCGCTGAAGCTGGTCAGCGCTGAAGGAGGATAAAGTGACGACAAATTGTTGTCCAAACCTCATAAAATGGTTTGAATCATGACCACCTTTGGTCACCGTAACTTCTTCATCCTCCGCATACTTCTCCAAATTATTTCTGTTTTGCCTTTCAATCTTCTTTGAATTCATTTTTATATTTTTAATCTTTGTGCTTGATTATCGGAGACACCTCTTCGAAAAATCAAACATGTTTCATATATTTCGAAGAACCCCCACCTCGCGAGAATTTATCAGACATTTTTTTTAACGATCTGGCAGCCCACTGCACATTCTCAGAGCTCATTTTCGACAACTGAGTAGTAGAATGCTTTCAGAATATTCTTTCAAGAGCCATGTATTTAGTGGTCATCTGGTTCATTCTTGAAACAGTTACCCAGAATACTCCTAGTGTGACCATATGATCACGCACAAACCAATTTTATGAACTGGTTCAGAGCCGGTTATTATTCGGGAAAATAAATATCCTTGCTGAAATATTTTCTGAGATATGGCTCTTAGTAATTTTTGAAACGGTTTAGCCACAAATTACTCACATACACACCAAATTTAAATTTTATAGCTTTAATAGTTTCAGTGATATGGCTCGGAACCACACTTTAAGCCGGTTTTAAATTTAAAGCTAGGGGTACTCAGACACGAATAACATTCTCGCTGCCTATCTATGCATTTCACAAAGAGCCATCCATTTTTAATTTTATAAACATTTATTTTACAATCTCTGTTGCCCGCTTATTTTTAAGCAAACCACAGCTGACAAAACCTGAGTGACCATTTCGGATTCAGTGACTGTTTACAGCCTTTTCGCTGTGGTTTGGTCACCCTACATTCTAAGAGGCCGCTCTTCGAATTATGAAACAATTCTAGCAGCGAGAATGTTATTCGTATCTGAGAACCTTGCTTAAACAAAAGAACAGCTCATTCAAAATGCAGAAGCAACACAATGGGGACAGGATTTTGTATTTTTAGAGATGTCGATAACTTTTTTGAACCTTTTTTTTTACCTCAATGTTGCCTCTCAGAGGCCGCTCTTTTAATTATGAAACAATTCTTACTGCGAGAATATAATTGGGTGTCTGAGAACCTAGCTTATTGAAAAGTGTCTATCGACAAACATTGCGTGACACGGAATGCGTCGGGTGGCAACGCTGTGGCATCGACTATTTCGCAACTTTTGCGGGGAGCACCAACTACAGAAACGGCTACCAGCGAAAATAATTTTTTTGTTTGGAGTTTTTGGTTTCGCAAGTATTTCCAGTTACTTAATAAGAACTTAATAGAGAAAAATAAGCAATAAACGACTTTGGTGGTGTATTATAGACTTGACCTGCTCTACAGCGTACGCTAGGTCATTTCAAAAGTATTTTTCCGGTGTAACGCTGTGTGACGTTACGAGTGTTGTTGTTGTTTTAAATTTTGATGATGTAATTGGATAGGCTTTTGGTTTTAAACCGTTCTTGAAACAGTAATATGTTTCACTCCATATTGCTTATCTATACACCAAATTTTAAGTTTGTGGCTTAAAAAAATGTCTGAGATATGGAGCCAAACCACTTTTTTGAACCGGTTCGGAACCGGTCTTGAAACGGTAAAATGATTAGCCCTAAATTTTAAGTTTATAGCTTTAATAGTTTCAGAAATATGACTTGGAACCACCCTTTAAACCGGGTTTAAGCCGATTGCAGAGTCACCTCTCGAGTTCAATTGTGAACCTTAACCATCTAAGGTCCCACAATATTTAAGGAGGAGTTCAGTGACAAACGCTGGGACAGAAGAATTTATATAAAAAGCTTGTATTTATCAATAATTTTGTGAATAACAAGACAAGGCATATTAATTGCGTTACCCCCCCGCAATAATTCTAACCATTTACTTAATGTTTTTCGGTTTCTAGTAGCGAAATAAATTCCAATTTAGCTGAAAGCTTTTGAAAAGCTGTCTTATTTATATGAAGCATAGTGCCGAAATAAATTTGTATGGCATCTGGACTGAGGCCTTCATCAAAAAACAACTAGGGTATTCACGACCATATTATTCAAAACATATTATGAACCGAACCAGTGGTTTAAAAACTGAGTGAACCACAGAACCGAACCACTCCTTATTTCGGAACGATTTGCGTGTTTACCAACACTGAAAATGAAATTTAACCAGGTAACCACATGACCCAGCTCTAGCCTGGTGATGTCAGCTTACTTTTCGGTAGTACATTTTGTTGTTGGAGATTTAATTTTTCAACAAGTTACCTAATGAGCAAGTTATCGTGAATACCCTAATTTTCTTGCCGGTCAGTCATCAATTGTAAACAAAGAACAGCTCTATCAAAATGCAAAATGCAGAAGCAACACAATGAGGACTGGATTCTGAATTTTCAGACATGTCGATAACTTTTCTGAACCTTTTTGTTTACCTCAATGATGAAGTCAAATTATTTTATAAACTCTTTTGCCAGCTTATTTCTGATTCAAAGACTGTTGACAAAGTTTTTGCTGTTGCCTCTCAGAGGCAGCTCTTTAAATTATGAAACAATTCTCGCTGCGAGAATGTTATTCGTGTCCGAAAGTGTTCATCGATAAACTATCGCGTGACACGGTATGCGTCGGGTGGCAACGCTGTGACTTTGACTATTTCGCAACTTTTGCGGGGACCAACTAAAGAAACGGCTACCAGCGAAAATAATTTTTTGTACGGAGTTTTTGGCAGTTACTCAATAATAAGCTTAATGGAGAAAAATAAGCTATAAACGATTTTGGTGGTGTATTATATACTTCACCTGCTCTACTGCGTACGCTAAGTCATTTCAAAAGTATTTTTTCGCTGTAACACTGTGTGTAATCGATAATATTTAAATGTTAAGTGAATTGTGATGCTACGAGTGTTGTTGTTTTAAATTTGGATTGATCTGATAACCCTTACTGACTCATATGATCGAAAAGAGTTTTAGTGGAATAATACATAATTACTAGATATGTGGAGAAGATTCGAACAATCTACATAGGAAATTGTGGGAGATATGAGGATTATTTCGATCTACCTGCAAATAAAAGGAGTCAACGTGCCATAAACTTGGAGCCTCCAGCTCTTACCACCTCTCGGAACTGCATTTTCATAATATATCGATTCGGTTGTGGATGCTGATACAAAATATATATTTTATGGGGTCGGGGAGATGCTGCCTTCTGCCTGTTACATACATTTGCACAAACTCATTATACTCTTTGTTCTTTTGGTACGGAGTATTATTTAATTTAATTTTATAAAAAATCATGCACGAATCAACAGCTTCCCAGTCGGACTTGGAAGCACTCCGGAAGTACTTCTCAACGTCATAAAACTTATATGTTACTTTTCCATACTAAACTAGCTCGCAATTTAATGCAAAAAATTCACTGTACTTGAGTAGTCCATGAAAAATTCATTTATTTCTGTAACTACGTTCCGCAAAGTCCGACTGGGTTGCCGAACATTTTGTTATCAATCAAAAGCAAACGGAATTTTCAGCCATAAAAGGATGCAGGTTCCGGTGGGTGGCACTTTTAAGTTATACATATGTTTGCAATGCTTCCGGCAAGCCCAGTTCAAGGTCAGTGTAACATACTATTAACTGCGACGCAGTCCACACGTTTTCTAGAAGTTTTTCTATTTCAATACGTTGTCGAGCAGCTGACGCTACCCTTGTCCCTGCCCCGATGAACAACCCCAGACAACCAACCAACCGACTGACTAGCACAAAATTTCTAGAAAATTTCGTCAGCTCATTGTAGCCCTGGTTTACGAACAGCAAGCGCAAAGCATAAAGTGCGATAATGGAAAAAAGGCACCAGCACTATGACGAGGTAAAAAGCAGCACAAAGTGCAAACAAAGCAACTATACATGAAAAGAAACTAATTTATAGAATTCTTCTATTGATTTTCCATCCTGTTCTTGAACGGGCTGCCAATTTTTACAATATAAAATTAAATACATATGTACATACACACACACACACTAGCAGACGTTCAGGTACAAACATGTGCCGCGCACGACGCTGCTGCGTCAGAAAATATTTCGCATGAACAACGAAAATGTGCAAGGAAAATGGAGCAGACAAAAGGGAAGCGGACATCCCATCGATTTTACAAATTCATATTCACACTTCACTTTTGTCATTTCTCGGATTTAAAAGGGAAGTAATTATTGTTGATTACTTAACAAAAAAAAAAACTGGGCAAAGAAGTCTCTTTGCCATATACACACATACAAATACACAATGCCAAGTAAAACGGAATCTGCAAAACCCAATACATAAATCAATTAGGGGGACTTCATCTTACCTTTGCTAGCAACTTTCGCTGTGTATTTATATGTGTATTGAGCAAAAAAAAGCTTCTGCAGCACGTTAATAAGTTTTACTACAAAAAATTACACTTTTTACAACAATTTTTATTGAACTTCGAATTCTTTTCAACTGCTCACTAATGGCCGCCACCACGTTGAACGAATCGGAACTGTGAAGAGTGTGTGAAGAGACTGAGAAAATACCAAAGTAAAGGCAACGGTCACTCTAGCCATGTGTATCGATTAAATGATATCGAACAGCTGTGTTCTTCAGTGAGGGGGTGTGTACACACTGAATCAAAAGCAACCAAAGCCATTTGGTTATTTAATAGAAATTAATTGTTGTTTATTGAAACAAAAACCATGAGACACGCACAGTTCCTGGCTCGCACAGTCTTGGTGCAAAATAATAATGTGGAGGAGGCCTGCCGATTGCTCAACCGTGTGCTGGGCAAGGAGGAAATCTTTGATCAATTTCGCCGCACAAGATTCTATGAGAAGCCCTACCAGGTGGGTGGAAGCGGAGGAGGAGGAGTGGGAGTAGACTTTGCCAATAAAACTCATTTGTATTTTCCAGGTCCGTCGTCGCATCAATTTCGAAAAGTGCAAAGCCATCTACAATGAGGACATGAATCGGAAAATTCAGTTTGTGCTGCGCAAGAACCGCGTAGAACCCTTTCCAGGATGCAGTTAGATCTAGTATTTGATGTTTCTTTTGATTTTGAGTACAATAAAATGTAGAACACTTTTAAGATGGACATTGCTAAATCGACTCATCTCGTCATGCTGATCAAGAATACATATACTTTATGGGGTCGGAGATGCTTCCTTCTATGCTTTACAAACATCGTGACAAATTGAATATACCTTCTGTAAGGGTATACAAATGGAAAGCTAACATTGGCTTCGCCCATGTTTAAATACCCTTTCAGTTTTTAAAGATGCTACCATTGATAACAAAAAAGTTTTCTCATTAGAACTAGTTTTTAGACCGATCGTTCCTATGACAGCTATATGCTAAAGTCATCCGATTTCGATAAATTTTTCCAGAATTGTGTGGAAGCATATAAAACTAAAATATACAAAGATTGGAGATGCTACGATGAGAAACAAAAAAGTTTTTCTCACTAGAACTAGGTTTTAGACCGATCGTTACTATGACAGAATTTTATGGAAGCATATAAAACTAATGTATACCACGATTTTTGACGCTGTGATGGAAAACAAAAATGTTTTTCTCACTAAAACAAGTTTTTTGACCGACCGTTTCTATAGCAGCTATATGTTATAGTGTTCCGATTTTAATAAATTTTCCCAGAAATATGTGGAAGCATATAATACTAATATATTCCACGATTGGTGACGCTGCGATGGAAAACAAAAAAGATTTTTTCACTAGAACTGATCGTTCCTATGGCAGCTATATGATATAGTCATCCGATCTGCCCCATTTCGACAAATAAGCAGCCTATATGTATTTAAAGACTTTGAGCAAATTATGCTAATGCTGCTAATACGGAAAAAACCCGTTTTCGTATGAGTGATAGTTTTCGTAAGACTTTTTGGTAGAGGTAAAACTAAATTTCAAAATAACGCGTTATGCATAACGCTCACACGGACACAGTTTGCTCTCCAAGAAGCCGTCTGGTCAAACGTGGCATTGCAATTAAACTTAAACCACTTGACCTTTGGGGTGGTTTCTGACACTGTTTTTCAACACTATTTTCCCTTACTATTGGTCTACACTGTTTTTCAACATTGCTTTCTAAAACTGTTTTCAACATTTTTCCCAACACTATTTTTCAACACTGCTTTTCAATATTGTTTTCTAATAATGCTTTTCAACATTGTTTTCCAACACTGCTTTCAACATAGTTTTGCAACATAGTTTTGCAACATAGTTTTGCAACATAGTTTTGCAACATTGTTTTTACTCTATTTTTCAACACTGTTTGCCAAAACATACTTCCAACACCGATTTCTGACACTGCTTTTCAACATTGCTTTCCAACAGTGTTTTCAATATTATTTTCCAAAACTGCGTTTCAACACTATTTTCCAACACTGCTTTTCAACATTGTTTTCTAACACTGTTTCCCAAATCTGTTTTTAACATTGTTTTCAGCATTGTTTTTCAGCATTGTTTTCCAACACTGTTTTTAACATTGTTTTTAACTCTATTTTTCAACACAGTTTCTCAAAACATACTTCCAACACTAATTTCGAACACTGCTTTTCAACATTGTTTTCCAACAGTGTTTTTAATACTATTTTCCAACACTGCAATTCAAAATTATTTTCCAACTCTGTTTTCCAAGCAATAGCCTTGGCAAACGCAAAATTTCTGACTGTATCAACCGGGCTCCCATATTCACTTTCGCAAACATTTGGATTTGGAGACAAATTGCACCTAAAACCGGTTTGAACGAAAATTCATGGCTGTATATAAAATTTTTTCAATCAACATGATTCACATCAAAGCCTCGTGAATGTTAATGTTTCGTAATGAGCACCCCAAAATACACAATCAAATTTTTGTTTTAAATATCGGAAGGTCCTTCTTTTCGGAAATTTAACCCCTATCAAGTTGTGGCCATCTTTTGTAGCCAAGAATATTACCAGCATTTGTTGTCCTGTTTAGGGCACACTTGGCAACCGAGTGCTGCTGAGCTTTGTCGAACAGAGTGAGCTTTTAGTTTCGATCCAGCGCACGTTTAAATTTGGTTCGACTCAGAAACTTTTCTGCTTTTCAACGGTGAGGACGCGTTCTTATTCGGTTCTGCAACTAAAAGGTAAAACTACCAACGTTTATATTATTTTTCGGTTGAACAATGACATAAAAAGGTGGTTTACAAAAACATAGCATACTTTTGTGCGACAGAAAATGCAAGTTGCATGTGACAAATGTAAAGTTATTTGTTCGATATTGTGTGAGTGTGTATGTGTGTATTCTGCAATGCAAATGCAGAAGGATTGCAAAAGAGATTGTCAATGGTGTCCTCCCACAGCAGGGAGTCCCGAGCGTGCTTAAGTGCTACACAAATGCATCGATAATTCGCTTATGTGGCCAATTGACTCAATTTATACCAAAAGGGGCCTGTGTGTGTGTGTGTGCGTGTCTCAAAGTGGGTGGCCCTAAGACCCACAACAGAATGTTCAATTCACCATTCACCGCTTGGCCTGACTTGCCTCCTTGCGGCAGTTGTTTTTACTGCCTCTGCTTTAACTTGTGTTGTTTTGCTTGCTTTATCGATTTCTTGTGTTATTTTTAGCCTGATTTGCATATGTATGTAAGTATGCACGTATTCTGTACGTGTTTGAGATTCCTTTCTGACCCACCGTTACATCCTCTGTTTGTCTGTGTGTATATGTAATCGAATCTTTGGCAGTTAATCAAATGAATTACATCTAATGTCACATTTCAGCTTTGATATTACGCGGCATGTTTACGGGAAAACTAGTGGCTGTCTTTTTGCTGGCAAGTTTCAGCCTGGCCCAGGCCTATCCAGCCTTGCTGCCCTATATCTATAGTGAGTCCCTCTCCACAGTAGAGCTCTGCTGCTAATCTTAAGTTTTCACACCCCCTAGATCCGTCGAAGCGCAGCGATGCAGTTTTTCCCCAAATCGAAGACGATGTGGGAGAATTGGATCAGTTGCGTAGTGTCACCAAACGTCAGCTGGATGGCAGCACCGCTCGCACCACCACAACCACCAAGGAAAGCGTTGAGGAAGTGGCTGCCGTGCCAGAGCCTAATGTGAATGTTATGCCCGATTTGGAGCGACAACTGGAGGTGGCCACGCCACTGATATCGACCACCACAACCACCAGCACCTCGGCCACTACCACCACGGGTAACTCGAAGGAGGACAGCGAGCGTTCACAGCTGGAAGAGCCCAAGACGGCTGCCAAGCCGCTGATGGTTGAGCCGTCGGCTCATGCCAAGGTAAGACTCCATCTGCTTGTCCACCCTCGCCCATCAAATCCTGTTCCTTAGTCTGGCCTGGTCTTATGTATCTTTTGAAAATCCAAGTGTATATCCACGAAACCACCCAAAAATCAACAGGCATTTTATGGTGCAGCTCGTCTAGCATTTGGCCAGAATCCCGAAGTATTGCCCACATCATCAACGACATCTACGACCACAACTTCGACTACAACAACAACATCCACAACGGTAGCACCACCAACATTAGCAACTGAACCCGCAGAAGCCACTGAGGATGTGGATGTGGCTGGGGAGCCGGTTGAGTCGGAAAATGCCGAAACCCAGCTGACTGCCCTAGCGCCCCCTAAGCCGGCCAGGCAGCCTGATCATGATCTCAACAGGGAAACCATAGGAGATATACTAATTGACGAACTGGAGGCAGTGGCCAAGACCACTGAACGAAGGTCCAGCCACCCCAAAACGATGTCGTTGGCCAAGGTTCTTATGACAATACTCAAAATCATTCCACTGATTGGCAACGAATTGGCAGCACCCAGCGAAATTTCATATAACAATTTCAAAAAAAAAAAACAACTCTTCCTCTTCTCATCCAGATTTTTAATATCGATCAATTTGAACTCTTTTTCAGACCGCTCAGAGTTTGTTGCGCAATCCAAATGGTCAATACTCCTCGTTCGATATGGCCCAGTATGTGTTCTGGACCGGTGATGAGACGGGCGTGGCCAGAGCCGTGGAGGAGCTTATTAAAGAGAACTTGGTTCGTTTCTCTATTAACAAATCTCTTAATCTCTCTTTTAATCTACTCCAAATTCACAGATCTCTCGTGAGAATGCTCTCAAGTTTTTGCGCGATATTCGTTTGGGCATTGAGTTCCTGCAGCGTTCCTATGCCAATCGCATTTTCCCCGAGGAGCTGCGTCAGAATCACCTCAAGCGCAATAGTCCGCCCAGCACAACTACGTCCACTACAACAACTACAACCAGTACAACTACAGAGAAACCGTTCCCAAATGTGCACGAATCGGATCTTGTACCAGAGGCTGCAGCAGTTCCACTATCAGTTAATCATCTGGACAGCCTTAGCTTCTGGAATAAGCTGAGCCAGATGAACAATGAGGTCCAATCAGGTTGGTAAAAGGGGAATGTAAAATACACATGTATTATAAATGTATTCCGATCATTTGTAGATCCACAAGACTATGACGAGGGTCGAGCCAAGATTGTTGAGTATTTGTATAATGAATACTCCTTGGAGGAAATTCTATATAAACTGGCCAAGGTAAGTTGAAAATCTGCATTAACTGATGGTTATTTTAGACAATTACAAACTTGGGCTACAAAAGAGAGAAATAATATTTTTTATTTATTATTTAAAAATTGCATCTGCTTCAAACAATTTTTCTTGTTTTAATCAAAATCGGATAAATATATCGTATAGCTCTTATATCACAATTGGCTTCTGGATTGGTCAGCTTTTTGTATTCTTAGGAATTATTATTTATTTATTAATCAAAGAGTATGAGTTACATGTTGAAACAAAAGTAAGAATGAGTATTTCATCATAATGTCAAGTGAAGAACGCAAAGCTAGTTATAATAAATCGCTATTCGATTTATGACTGAATTGGAACATTGAAATTGAAACTTTGTAAAACTTAAATACAACATTTCTTCCCCTCTTTCTATGGCGAATATATCAGCGGACGTCTTCGAGTTCTGCTAGATCTTCTTAACTGATGGTCTCTGCTGACGTGAAGTGCGATTTCGCCGTGGAGCGCCTGGTGATATTTGAACCTGCCGTATGTTGTGTAGGTGACATGTTCGTTTGAGTCGTTGCATGTCCTCCTCGTTCATCGTATTAGGTAATGATGCCCTCGAGGATGATGTAATGGATATGAGGTCTTTCTCCGGACTGATGGAACAGGCTCTGTTCGTGTGCCGAAATAAGGTCTGTGTTCGTATTCCATGTGCCGTGCGAATTTGGTCGATATGCGATTTTAGGTTGTACTCAATTTCGAATGAATATCGCCAAGACACCGATTACAACACCACAAAGCCATTACGCGGGTTGTTAGACAGAAACCAAACCTTGCCTTGTTGAAATGATCGGAATTGTTTGTTGTTCTTTTGGAATTGTTGGTTTGTGACTTCATTGCCACGGTATCCGGAGTCACCAAACCAGCCTGACGAGTAGCCAGAAACAGGAGGAGGTTGTCCTGTGTAGAGAGGTGCACGCCGGTATGCGAGAAATCATTAAATCGTGGTGACTTGAAGTTCCATTCCTTCGTGCATTTTTAATCGTTTGAACAGATCTTTCAGCTTGCCCATTTGTTGCTGGATGATAGGAGCGGTGCTTTGGATTTGACTCACTTTTATGTAGTATAGAATTCTTGAAGGAAGCTTGTGCCATTATCCGAAACTATTGTAAAGAACCCAACGCTGGAATAAACGTCAGAAGAAAGTGCGCGTTGAGAATTTGTACTTTCAGCCATTTCAAGACAAAATAAGAAGCATTGCCAGCCGGTAGCGAGCGATATGGACTCCAGGTTTTGGAATCCAAGTTCAAGGGGATTGTGCGAATTTTGGTGAGCTAAGAGTCAAATTCCAAGTCTTGTCAATCCGGCCAATAACGAATGACCGGCCAATTTCATTGATTCCCAAGGTGCAGAGGAAGATCTTAGGATTCTGACGGAGTGTAGCAGAAAATACACGATGTTCGAGAGAGAACCCGAATTAACTGAACCGAGATTGATCCACACAAGACCCACTAAATCAGACCAAGGTTCGAATAAGTTGAGGACAGGTAGAAGAGATAGAAGTGCTTGCGGTGAATAACGAAACAAAAGCGAAACGGTAGACAAGATCTATGGTTATATCGAAGGTCAATGGGGATATACATAAAGAAAAACGAACCGCCCAAACGATCCAACGCTTGTCCATTTGGGGATATTTTTGCTAGACGGTTAAGAACGACTCGCGTACGCAATAGGTCTGTTTCATTTTCCAAACGGTGCGATAACACAGCACCTAGTCCAGTTTCTTGATCCGTGCCAACAGTAAAGGAAGCTTAGGGTCGTATGGCATTAAACTTGAGATGTTAATGCATTTTTGATATCGATGAAGCCTGTTGATCACGTCCACGAAATGACTCTCTGATTATCTCTAGTGGTCACTACGCGTTAAAGTGGCAAAAGATGAGTAGCGCCTAGAAAAAATTTTGGAGCATGCAGGATGGCCGGGATCACAATCCCGTGACAATTTTGGGCCAAGAATCACGAGAGCCGCAAAACCTTTGAAGATAAGGAGTATTTTTCAGATTGAGATCCGGAGTGTAATTATAAGCTGATAAAGCGTGAATGAGATGTCATCAAGCTGATAGGTAAACTGGCGCACGATGTTTCGCCGCCGTGCCGTACAGACAGGGGTATTTGGTAGCGTGAGAAAACGCGCGACGGTCGTGGGAAAAGCATCGGTAATATCAAGGTGACAAAAGTGTTGCTGAGTGTAAATTGGGTTTGTGGCGGTTAGGCGATTCTTCTGTCACGGAGTAGAGTGCCCAGTGTATTGAAATCGAAGGATTTTGCGTCTTTGCAAAGCTCTAGAAGAGTTGCTCGGATGGTTGCCCGGTTTAAGATGAAGTTTTGCTAGGACCATAAGTTTACCTGGATTTACAAAATATCCTGACTCAAAAGGATTTCTGTAGTATTTGCGCCGTGGATTCAAATTGAGTCATTTAGTTGATTGGGAAAAAAGTCCAGTAATACAAAGAAGGGATACAAGAGGGATCAAGAACCAGTACATTGGTGGGGTCACTGAGCCCGCCAACGGATTGGTTTATAGCCGTGTTTTAGATTTAACGATCGAATTTACACTTTTCCGCAAGGTGCAAGTATCCACTTCCATTTCGTTACTCCATTGAAAGAACGCTAACCTTTGAGCATGTGAACGTTTTTACTGGATGGCTTAAGGCCGTCGTCGTGTTGTTTGCTATTACCTGGAGTTTTCGTTTCAGACTTTTGAAAATGGCCTTTTAAGTAAGAGGTGGATTCCGAAATCATTCCAGTGCCCCGACCAAACAGGCAGAAATTGTCTTTGTTGTTGGGAACTGATTTTTCTTTGTTTAGTTGGTGCGATCTAGTTTGTTGTGGATTCCAAAACCGAAACAGGTGCAGACGTTTTCAGAGAAGTTGGTGGACTCTTAGCGTATGGGCGATGTCATAGCTTCCGAATGTAATCGGATTCGAAAAATCTCACGAAGAACGGGTCCAAACAAGAGTTGTTCATCAGCATTCGGTCCAGAAATTCACCGTACTCGCAATAAAGGGCCGCTTGTTTTAAGCGAAGCCCGAAACTTGAAATGGATTCGTCTTCTTTTTGATAATGACGGAATTTTACACTCGATATTTGTTCTTGTGACCATCGAAATGTCGAATCAAAACTCTTTTGATGTCCTCATAAGTTGCAGACTCTGGAAGTAATGGATGAAGAAGGAATTGTAAGGCTTCATCAAATGTGCCAGGCACAGTGCGTAGGAAACAAGGATAGGTTGAGGGTGGGAACGTTGAGTGTTTTCCACGTGAAGTTTCAGTAGGCTTGTACTCTCCCACGCAAATATGGGAATTCTCGAAGACGCAATTGTAGAGGGCTGCCCCGAGCCATTTGCTTTGTTGTTGTTGTTGAAATGTGGCTGCGCTGGGCGGAACGCCACGTAGGGACAGCAAGGGCGAAGTGAGAAGTTGGAAGTCTTGAATCGAGCGGATGGTTTCATCCCACTTGACACCACTTTTGTATTCTGGAAATATTATTTATTAAAAAGGAGAGTACATGTTGAAACAAAAGTAAGAAGAGTATTTCATCATAAGTCAGGAAGAACGCAAAGAGTTAAAAAACGCTATTCGATTTATACTGAATTGGAACATGAAATGAAACTTTGTAAAACTAAACAACAAGCCAAAGTCAGCTTGGGAAAGCTTCTAAGCGAAAATGCATTTTTTGAAAGAAAATCAAGAAACCCATTTCTTTCGAACCCAGAATTCCGATTTTTCGTTTACTGTGAACCGAACCTTGAACCGTTCATTTTCCTTGTGGGTGAATTTTCAACAACGGAAAAAACCAGTCTAATTGTTTTCCTAATTTGCTCACAACCGATTTCAAAGTAAATCGTATGAAAATTTAATTAATTCCATATAGAATTTTCCGGCCATTTTCCCTACCTGTGGACGAATTTTCCAACATTGGGAAATCACTTGTATAATTATTTTAAATACTAACCTCACAAACCGAGTTTGAAGTCAATCGAATGAAAATAGTTTTCCCCAATAGAATTTTCCGACCATTTTCCTTGTGGGCGGATTTTCCAAAACACGTGCCCAATTATTTCGCTTATATTACTTACATTTTTGAAGTCATTCGGATGAAAATCAAAATTTTCCCCATACTATACATATCAGCATTTTCGGGAGTTTTCCACTCAGGCTTAGATCCCTCTTTAATCCCTCTCTTACAGTTTGAGCTCTGCGTAGCAGTGTGTCTGTGAGGACAAATTTTTTTATATATAGGGATTATATGAATTTCGTAGAATTTTATCTTGAACTATTTACAAATAAGTAAAAAACTGTTGCTACTGTGTGTAGCTAGTTCAAAAGATAAAACGCGAATCTAGGCTTTATTTGAATAACAGAATTTACAAGTTTCAGAATTCAGGGGTCTACTACCGGGGTAATATTATGTGCTGTACTGTGTAATGATACAAATTTAATTGAGTTAAATACCAAGGCTGCAAACTGGTTTTAAATCGAACCAGTTCGAACCCGGAATTCCGAATTTTCTTTTACTGTGAACCGAACCTAACCTTTTGTGATAAAAGAATGTCTGAACCTAAACCTGTTCCGAACAAAAACTTTCGGTAAAAATAATAGCATAGACAACCAATTGCTTGAAGAAATAATGCTTATAAATCAGGGATGCAAACCGCTCGGAAATGAGGAGTGGTTCGGTTCTGTGGTTCACAGAGATTTTAAGCCATTGATTCGGTTCATACAATTGTTTTTTTGCAGCAATCCGAACCACGGATTTGGTTCGGTTCATTGGTTCACAGTTAATATATAATTTAAAAACGGGATCAGGCGTGAAATTCTGTTTGCGAATCTCTGAACTTTCGAAAAAAAACTTAAGACATTTTGCATTAATTTTTGAAATGGATTTCTTTAAATAACTTCGATTCTTAATAGAAATATATTAATTATACAGAAAGAAATCAGGTACCGCGCATAAAATCCATTTTAGCCTTGTCGAGCTGATTTTGTATTTAATATTATATAAAAGGACAGTCGTGAGGGCTCTAACATGCAAAAATGTAATATTTATATACCATAGTAATTCGAAAACGGTGCTTATCAACTGGATCTTCAGCTAGAATGGCGAGCATAAGTAAGCGTCCGTCCATCCTCTGAATAAGCAGAACGCGTAATAATCTCTTTATAATCATTTGATCGTTTGATTGATGAGAAAACACTACCACTACCTTAGAAAATTCACAAGTGCAATATCGTCTTTACATCATTAAACTCATCGATAAACAGAACCGTACCGTTTATAAAGGCGGTTTTTCGGTATGGTTCAGCATTTTTGGATAAACACCGGTTCGGTTTACGAGCACAAAAAGCGGCTCGGTACGGTTCGGTTCAGAATCGGTTTGCATCCCTGTTATAAATTTAAATTGAAAATAAAAAAAATAATATATTTGTATATTTAAAACAAATTAATTAATCTTCTATATAAGAACCTTAAATTTGTGAGCCTTAACCATTGGTAAATTTTGGTTCGAACTCGCGAACCGGGCCTCCGCAAAAAATATTTGGGTTTGCAGTCCTGTTAAATACAAACAAATAACAATTACCTTTCCTGATACCGCCTGATAGTGATTCCTGTCAGGTTTTCTTAATTCATTAGAGTAATTCTATTTCAAGAACAACCCGGTATTATATCAAAACAATTTCGGCTCGTACTTTTTCATGATACACTTTTACACATTTTTATTTATGAAAATAAAAGTAAGTGGGCTGCAGTGGAGTGTTCTGTCTCCGATATACCCAGTTTTCTTGTTTTCGTGTGCTTTTATACGCATATATTAACATACACAGGCTGCCAAAGCTTACTTCCAGAACTCCCGTGATTTTTAACCGATTTTATTGACCGACTTTCTTACTTGTTTTGTATGTATGACTATGTTCATTAATGTAGGAATCACGTATAAAATACTTGATATTTTTCTCTCTGTACACCTGACCTTCATGCTGAATAAATTAGTCCCGCCGGGACAGAGTTCCCTTTCGCTGGCTTCTGATGTAGCTTTTTATTTTATTTTCTGATTTGATGTTTAACTTAAAAGTTAATGGGACAATTAACTTAAGGGGGGTCGGAAATACTGCAAACAAAGTTTACAATCTTTTCCTATCTTATAGGTAATGTTCTCCCAGTCCCTTGCCCATGGTTCCGATGAGGCGCAAATGGAGTTGCAGAAATTAACCGAATTTCTCGAGCACGAGGGCAATCTTGGCGTAATACCCGCGGATTTGCAAAAAAAAGTGTTACGTAAGTATTTTTAGAAAAGCCGATTGACACAATAATTATTATCTATGGTTTCCAAAGGTGTCTTGCTCACCGCCTTGTCGGATACACTAACGGAGCATCCAGAGCTGTTGCCGGCAGCGCATGTCAACTTGGCCAATCCCTATTTTAGGCTTCCAATGCATACACCCAGCCAATAGAGCGGCAGAGCTTTTCCACAAGAAGCTATCACAATTAAATGAATCCAAATAGAAAATCACATATTAATACATAAAAAATTCAACTATTCCGTTGAACTCTGATTGTTTTTGGAAATGCGCTCTCTCAAAAAAGGAAAAAACAAAAACACTATCGTGATATTTTTGATCAGGCAAAGGAACCTTTTCTTTTTTTTACATTTTTGGTATTATATGGAAAAGTTTAGAGAACCAAAAACCTAACCAAAGAGAGACTTGCGCCATTTTGAGCTTTTAAATGAAATATGTATGAGTTAGTTTAGGAACAATGAGGTTGAAGCTAAAATGTATCCTTGGTTATAGATTTTTGAAGCAGGAAAGGGCTCTGAGTCCGCATATATATCAGTAGCAAATCTGAATTACAGCGTAATAATCCACTGCTTGCTACATTTTTTGCCTACTAAATAAATAATAACTGAATACCATATGCGTTATTGATTGATTAATTGATTGTTTGCTGGTTACATATACGCTATATAAATTGTATGAGTATTAAACTGTGTGTGCATACGTGTAAGAAGGAACTAACCCTGTATCTGTATCAACAATTATCGATTATACAATATACAATACAAATATAACACATACATATAAAATATATGCTCTATATTGTTTAAAAGAGAAAATGCATTTGTGTATTTATTTTGAATATTCCTACTGTTGCTTTTTGGGCTCTGTGCCGCTTAGGTCGAGTAATTGATTGAGGCGCTCATCGGTTAGGGGTTCGTTGCCACTGATGAGTTTTTCAATTTCCGCCTTTTCGTCCTCCCCCATATCCTTGGCATATTGCTTGGCCATTTCCTCCAAGCGCTGTTGATTTTTCTTCAGATGTCCAGGCAGCCAAAAAATAGTCTGCACCATTCTAAAATCACAGCATAAGTTACTACAATTGGCTAATAAATATCAGTTGGGTATTTACTTGAGAAGTATAAATCCACATAGAGCCAGCAGTAAGCACAGGCCAGATGTTTTCAACATAGTCCAATAATCAACCACAACTTGCTCATGCTTCATTTTGGTTGTCCGTATTGCTGTATCGCTCAGAGCTAAAGTATCCATTGAACTGTCATACGCAGCATATGTGGGAGTTTTGAATTATTGGAAGAGCTGGGGTCATTGTTGTGGCCGCGTTGTCAGGGGCAGCCAGTTGCATACGTGTCCAATAATGGGGTAAGTGAGTTGTATTCCTTTTTGAAGGGCTTGGATTTACTCAACTCAACTCAACTTTTACACTTCTGCACGTAGTATACATAATTGACTTAAGGAGTTTTTAAACTAGAGAAAAGATTTCTTTAAACCACCAAAGTTTCTATGCCCTTGCCTTAATGACCCAAAGATGCGCCTATATATCACACAAAATGTATCATGATAAATACCCCTAAAAGTATGCAAACATTATATGCTTTAATTATTATCTATATGAACGAGTCGGTTGTGTTAAAGACACACATAATTTACACTGCACATTTGTTCATATTGTCGGAGAGATTATAAATAGTTAGACCAAATAAATGAGTATTAAGCCATAAATAAAAGAAAAAATTATCCTTAATTGGACTTAGCATACTTAAAAGGGCATTTATCATGATATATTCACTATACATTTATCTGAAACAGCTGATGTTTTAAGGCCTTATTCAATGGTCACACTTCAAGCAGTTTTTGATGCTCAAACTCAAAGTTGTCTGTAAAAATTCCTGAATTTACGGATTCGGACAAAGTAAAGCACAAACTTATTGGACTATTGTATAGAGGACACTTTATTGAAAGATATTGCATTAACAGTTATGATAATACACCAAACTTTTACTTCACGAAACAGAATTACTTTGAGGTAAAGTTAAAAAAGGCTGTTACAGCCCCATAATGGGACTCTCAATCTCCTGGCTCGTGTGTCTTTTAATTTTTGCTCAAGAGAAAGGGACCTACAGTTTAACGCCGAATCCGATCGGCAAAGTTTTTTGAGTAGCTTTTTTATGGCTAGATACTTCACAACTGGCGCCAACAGCTGTAAAGGTGACCTTGTGCGTAAAAGTTTTTAAAGAAAAACTTTTAAATTAGATGTTCCGAGGCGGGATCGAACCCACAACCTCCCGCACAGTAGGCACACACGCTACCCACTGAGCCACACAAGGTGAGGTAAAGCTTGCCCATAACAGCACACAACAAAGACAAATCATGTATCCAAAACAAACTCAATCGAAATTGTATTAAACATACTTTGACCATTATTTTCCATGTTTTACTTTTCCATTGAAAGCTAATATATTTGGACAAAATTTTGACACAATCAAATCACTAATTATACCCGTTACTCGTAGAGTAAAAGGGTATACTAAGTTCGTGCAAAGTAGTAACAGGCAGAAGGAAGCATCCCGACCCCATAAGTATATATATTTTGATCAGCATCAACAGCCGAGTCGATATAGACATGTCCGTCTGTCCGTCTGTCTGTCTGTCTGTCCGTCTGTATGAACACCTAGATCTCAGGAACTATAAGAGCTAGAGCCACCATTTTTTCAGTGTAGACTTGTATCTTTTGCACGCAGATCAAGTTTGTTTCAAATTTTTGCCACGCCCCCCCCGCCCCCGCAATATGAAAAAAACCTCATATCTCCCACAATTTTGAAAATAGATTGTTCGAACCTTCAGAATATATTTTAATCATCATACCATCGATCCGCCATACATCATTTTTCGATCAGATGAACAAAGAAAAGTTCCCGCCCCCGCAATTTTAAAAATTCCTCATATCTCCCACAATTTGGGTAACCTTACCCTGAGTAACGGGTATATCGAAGTCGAGCAGGGCCGACTTCAACTTACGCTCTCGTTTTTATACCCGTTACCGTAGAGTAAAAAGGGTATACTAAGTTCGTGCAAATGTATGTAACAGGCAGAAGAAAGCATCTCCGACCCCAAAAGTATATATATTCTTGATCAGCATCAAAGCCGAGTCGATATAGACATGTCCGTCTGTCCGTCTGTCTGTCTGTCTGTCTGTCTGTCTGTCTGTCCGCTGTAGAACACCTAGACTCAGGAACTATAAGAGCTAGAGCTACCATTTTTCAGTGTAGACTTGTATCTTCTGCACGCAGTTAAGTTTGTTTCAAATTTTGCCACGCCCCCCCCCGCCCCGCAATGAAAAAACCTCATATCCCACAATTTTAAAAAAAGATTGTTCGAACCTTTAGAATATATTTTAATATATTATACGATCGCCAACATATTTTTCGACAGATGAACGAAGAAAAGTTCCGCCCCGAATTGAAAAATTCTCAAATCCAAATTTGGGAACCTTACCCTGAGTTGGGTATATCGAAGTCGAGCAGGGCCGACTCAACTTACGCTCTCGTTTTGTTTTGGAACCATTGTGCAATGTATTGATCCAAAACTATGAAGAAATTTTTTAAAAAAAAAAAAATTAAGAAGATTATTAAGGACCCTAAGATGATTAAGAGGGGTCTTTTACCTTTGAAATGTCATTAAAAATCTGTATATGTCAATAAAAATAATAAGAGCCTTTTTCCATTTCTGGTTAAATGCATGAAGACCGTTTGGTTAGGCCGCACGCGCAGCAAAGCAATCAAAGCAAAAGTATTATCTATATAAAAACAATAATAAATTTAAAGAGTTGCGATACGTTCGTCGCGTGCTTCTTTGAGTGCGAAAAGCGGCAATATAATTGAGGGCGCCATCTATAGACAGTCAAATATAGATCAAATGCAAAATCTATAGATAAAACACAGACAAGCTGCCGTTACTCTTGCGTGATTCTCTCATCAATTGAGTTCGAGCGAACGCTATTACCATACGTTTGTTTAAGAATTCAGATAATTTGGTACTTTTGTCGAAAATTAGAGCTTACTCACATATGCTTTACATAATTTCATATAAATAAATTTAGATTTTATTTAACAATGTTATAGAGAGATTTCCCTAGCTGTTCTTGTTTTTAGAACGGAACAAACGGTAGAGGACAAGTGTAACAATATAACTGGCTTGCAAAATTTCTAAAGCAGCTTTGTCCACAAGATCGAGGCAAAAAGGTGAGAGTGGATTGGTGTCCAAACATTATGCAGACCATAGCCACCAAGGGCCACATGGCTGTGTGAATCGGAGAGCAGAGAGTCGGTTTACGACTGTGGCTGTTGACCAACACAAGCTCATTTTTCTTTTCTCTCCATTTGGCCGGCCCTAATATAATGCGACGTAAAGCGGCTCTGACCTGCTTCATCGAACGCTGGCCAGCAACTGATTGGCTTTGCCGATTTGTTTTCTCTCTTGGCGAAGAGTACTCTGTGTGATTGGACAAATGTGTTCGTCAATCAGGCGTTATGGGTGACAATCTCGGCTCTAAAGCAGGGTTCGTAAAATAAGACACATTTTTTCACGCAAGATATTAACACAAAGTAAAATAACATCAAAGTAAAAAATAATTTTTTATGGGCATTTCCGCCAAAATGTCCACCGAGGCTAAAAATCTAAAAGTTCTTGAAATCTCTCAGTTTATTCATATTATGGTAAAGAATCATTCAAATTTAACTAATTTAATTAAAGTGAACATATGGTCATTAACCAGAATGAGTAAATCTACAGCAAAGTTGCAAAAGTGCATTTTCTTTTTTTTTGCCATTTTAAATTGCATGCTTTATTTGTTATTATCTTCTTTAAGAAAGATCATACATGATTAAGATTATTCTACAAAATGTCTCTTACATTATAATTTATCTAAAAAAAAAAGCAAAGGGTACAATCCAATCGCGATTAACTGCAAATTTTTGGTTTCCTTTAGTCCATTTTTCAATGTCCCGTTCGATACCGAAAAGAACATTAGTTATCAGTGTGTCACAAATTGAAGAAGTGAATGCATGGAAAGTTTAGCTCAAACAGATTTTTTTATAAGCAATTTAATAAAAAAAAATCCCAATTGGTAAAATTTTTTTTTTTTATATTTTAATGTCGGTCAAAGTTGGTCCCGATCGCGTCTGTAAGTGTACAGTTTAGTGGTTAAAAATTAATTCATACTAATATTTTTTGTGTTTTTGTGCAAAAACCATTTCAATACAATTGTAGAGACCCGAGCAACGTCGGGATTAGTGCTAGTTATTGATTATATTTAAAATGCATAAATATATACATAATCATACCCACTTGAATCATATTGGAAAAAATGTCCCGTTCGCAATGTCCCGTTACGAATCAGATTATTATTTATTTAAAAAAAAAAGTACTGAAGATTTTTTGAAGCAACTAAAAAACATTTCAAAGTACCATTCATGCATAAGATTCTAAAACATTTTGGGTTAGTTAGTTAGTTCTGGCTATAAGTAGGTGGCCCCGAAAGCAACTTCTGTTTTTATCCCGTTCAAATCGCTTCATATTTTGCCATTATTTTGGAATCAGTATTTCACCTGTCAGTCGTTTAAGAAAATTTATAGTGCTACTCAATACTTCATTATAAAGTAAAAAACAAATTGAAAATGCCTTTTATTTTGCCTTTTTTTACTTTTATGTAATACGAACGTCCGCGTTCGACATCATGGAAATGCCCATATGGAATTTTTATACACTTGAAAAGTGTATATTAATTTTGCCCAGAAGTTTGTAACGCATAGAAATATTCATTTCCGACCCCATAAACTATATATATTCTTGATCAGGACGACGAGCTGAGTTCATTTCCGCTTGTCCGTCCGTCCGTCTGTCTGTCTGTCTGTCTGTCTGTCCGTCTGTCCGTCTGTCTGTCTGTTTCTACGCGAACTAGTCCCTCAGTTTTAAAGCTATCGAGCTGAAATTTTGCACAGAGTCTTCTTTTTTCTGCACGCAACTAATATGTTGGAACCGGCCGGATCGGATGACTATATCTTATAGCTGCCATAGGAACGATCGGTCGGAAAATAAGTCTTAGTGAGAAAAACTTTTTTATTTTCTATTGTAGCGTCACCAATCTTGGTGTATTTTGTTTTTAGATGATTTTACATATTTGTAGAAAAAAATTTATCAAAATCGGATGAATATAGCATATAGCTGCCATATAAACGGTCGGTCAAAAATCTAGTTCTAGTGGGAAAAACTTTTTTATTTTCCATCGTATCGTCACCAATCTTGGTATATATTAGTTTTATATGCGTTAACACAATTCTGGAAGATTTTATCAAAATCGGATGACTATAGCATATAGCTGCCATAGGACCGATCGGTCGAAAAATGTGTTTTTACAAAGAAAAGTTTTTTTTATGGTATCAAATTTTTATTATCAATGATTTAAAATTTAAAATATCTGATATCTATATCCTCTATATTTTTACCGGTTAAATTAGCTGGAGTAAAGTTTTTCAAGTGTATTAAAAATTTTTTAAATAAAAAATTTTACACATGGGAAAAAATATTTTTTTCATGTAACTAACACGTGCATTTTTAACACGACTGTTCTTTACAGGCGTCAAGAAGGCAGCTCAAATTATTGACATGCCTGTAAAAAACAATTGTGTCAAAAATGCCCCTGTTAGTAATATGAAAAAAAAATTTTTTTTTCCATATATAAATTATTTTATTTTCATGTCTGAAAACAATTTTTTTTTTATTTTGATGTTATTTATCATGGCGTCAAAATAATTTTTGTGCATTTTACGTACCCTGCTCTAAAGTTATGTTTAAGACTAGAGACCAAAATAGCATGCACTATTTACTTCAGCTCGGGAGAATAGACTGCTTATAGGCATATCCTGGACACCTGCTGGAAAGATTTAAGCACAACTTGGATCGCCTTACTGGAAAAGACGGGCAAGAGGTCCCTCAAAACAAAAACTATTGGCTTTCGTAAAAACGTCAAAGATTTTACTAGATTTGTACGTGTAGTTGTTGCTGCTGCGCCCTTTCGTTAGATTATAGAACGCACTAGTGACAGTTTCGAGAAAGAAGTCGCTTGTATCAGCAAAGTAATACCATTTTGGTGAAGACTTTCAAATTAACTTAAAAACATCAAAGAAACTAGTTGCTCAAATATAATGTGATATGGTATGGTGGTGGTGAAAATGCGAAATTCTACACTATTCTTAATAATATATATGCTGTCTGGTCTACCTAATCAATGGTACACATTTTCGTATAAACGCTTCGATGGTTTATAAGTTTTTTATGTATACTCGGCTAGTTCCGACATATGGATCGAATTTCAAAAACCTTCTTTCAAAGCGCGCACCTTAAAATCCTAACAAAAGACTATGTAAAGTTTTAGAACTCCAGTGTAAGTGGTGTGGGCTGATATGTCAGTGAGTCAGTGTTTTAGAGAATCGGGCTTAGAGATTTATAAGTATAAATAGATGGGGTTGGAGAACATAATACCCCCTACTAAGGTATAAAAAAGCATATAATAACTTTTAATTATTATTAATAATTTGTATATTCCAAAAACTGTACTTGCTTCTCCAAAAACCTAATTTTCTAAGAAGTTTGATAGCATTAATACAGTTCAGCTAGTCCGTGTATAAATCTAAATATAATTTTAATGATAACCGAAAACAGATGGTGTTTGTGGGGGGGCGGAGTGTGGAATTGTAAATTAGAAACTTACGATTGAAATCAAGGCATTTGGCTGATTAGACCCGTGGACTATCTATGTGCGTCCATTTTTAGCCCAGACATAGTAAATCTGATTACAACTAAAGTATTATCAATAGATAACGATAGAAGAAGCCTCCTATATAAGAAGACTCCTGGAATGGCTAGCACCACAGTGAAATAATGAGAGCTTTACTAGTGTGTCTTGTGTTGGGGTTTATGGGCCAAGCCCTGGCCGGGGAGAGGCCCATTTCGGATTGTGTAAGTTCAGGGAGCGCGTGTCTATATGTGATACCGATTAAATGGACTATTCCAAAACCCTTATAGGCGGAGCGCATCTATAATGATGGCTATCCGGTTGAAACACATGAAGTAACAACCCCCGATAATTACATCCTAACTATGCATCGCATTCCGCCAAAGGCACCGACCGATAAGGTCGTTCTTTTGTTTCATGGCATGCTTAGCTCATCTTCCGACTGGGTACTAATGGGTCCCGGCAAGGCTCTGGCCTATATACTCTCGGATGCGGGCTATGATGTGTGGATGGGCAATGCTCGTGGCAATACCTACTCGAAGGCTCACAAATATTGGCCCACTTTCTGGCAAATTTTCTGGAATTTCAGCTGGCACGAGATTGGCATTTACGATGTACCCGCTAGCATTGACTATATACTTAAAAAGACTGGCCAGTCCCAGTTGCAGTATGTGGGTCACTCCCAAGGCACCACCGTTTATCTGGTTATGATGTCCGAGAGGCCTGAATATAATGCAAAGATCAAGTCGGCGCATTTGTTGGGACCTGCTGCTTATATGGGCAACATGAAGAGCCCCATGACCCGTGCCTTTGCCCCAATCATGGGTCAACCGAATGCCATGGTGGAGCTATGTGGTTCCATGGAATTTATGCCTAGCAATCAGTTTAAGCAAGATATGGGAATTGAGATGTGCCAGGCCACGTCTCCCTATGCGGAAATGTGCGCAAATGAAATCTTTTTGATTGGAGGCTATGACTCTGAGCAGTTGGACTATGTGAGTATTAGGGTAAGAAGTTGAATTAAAATAATGAGCTGAATTCCTTTAGGACCTTTTGGAGCACATCAAGGCTACCTCCCCGGCTGGTGCTTCAGTCAATCAGAATATACATTTCTGCCAGGAGTTCAATTCGGGCAAATTCCGCAAGTTTGACTACTCTGTCATCCGCAATCCCTACGAGTACGGCAGCTACTATCCACCCAACTACAATCTAAAGAACGCCAAGGCTCCAGTTCTACTCTACTATGGAGCCAACGACTGGATGTGCGATATCAACGATGTGCGCCAGCTGCGCGATGAGCTGCCCAATATGGCTCTGGATTACCTAGTGCCATTCGAGAAATGGGCTCATTTGGATTTCATTTGGGGAACGGAGGCCAAGAAATACGTTTATGACGAGGTTTTGTCCCAGATGGCAAATTATGAATAGATTTGAGCGTTTATTAATGCAATAAAAAAAACTGAGCAAATTCACTCGACTTGCATTTCCAGCAAATATTCCAGCTTAATCTCCTCCTGCTTAAGCAGCTGGCCAACCAAGCGATAATAGCCGGGCATTAAGTACTTTTTCAGGCGGCCCAGCTCCAAGGGATAGTCCTTGAGATAATAGTTTTCGGGTGGTAAAGGACAGGTATCCGGATCGGGTGCATTGGAATATTGCTTGAGTGACTCATAAAAGAATTGCCTGTAAAAGGTTGTCATGACTTGACAGACCTCAAGTTGGGGCAGTTTTAGAAACTCTGTGTATTTAGAATTGGGACCTAGGGCATGTTGGATGACCAGGTGTAGCTATACACAGAGGAAGTTTAGTACACTGGATAATTGTTAAAATCAAAATGTTAATACCTTCCATTCGTTGTCAATGGGCACATGTTGCTTGAGCTCCCCGCTCAACAGGATCTGACCCTGCTCATTCTTCTCACCCACATGCAGTTGACTTTGTAAGGCAAGCTCATCCTCTTGAAGCTTTTCCAACTTGTGTAGTGTTAATTTAAACTCCTTGCCGCTTACCAGCAGCAACAGGTTAAGCGCGAGCAGAAAACGGACAGCCATATTTCGAGGGAATGTTGGATCGCAACAGTTTTATAGGGTTCGCGGCCAGATCAAATCTAGGCTTGTAACGCAAACTAACATATTTCGGAAATAAAACACATATTTTGTTTTGTATCGTTTTTTTTTTTTATTGCAAGGCAGTCTTAACACATGAAGCCATAATAAATCAAATTACATTTAATTAATAACAACACGGCAGCAAAGTACATGGTAGCTAGTAGTGTGGGTTGGGTTGTTCATGAGTGAGGGAACAAACATGAGTTTTTTACTTAACTTAACAAGTGAACATGTTCTTCTTCAAATTGTTCTTTTGTGTTTAGTTTCTCTCAGGGAATAATGACATAACCGGAGCCGAGACCGTTAACCGAAATAAACCTTTTAAAGCCAGGTACGGGTTTCACAACCGTAACCGATATACAAAATTTTTTGAGAACCGAAAACCGTTAACCCGTATAATAGGAACCGAAAAAAACCGGAACCATAATCATTTTATTTAGTCTTATTTCAGTACGTACCGGAACCAGTACCGGAACTGATATTCGCTTCGGGATTAATCCCTGGTTACTCTTGATAAGTTGATCTTGTACAGTTATGCTTGTTCAACTACTCTTGTTCTGTGACACTTGTTCAGTTATTTTGGTTCAGTTGAACATGTTCCGGTACTTTTACTCAGTGACTCTCGTTAAGTAACTCTTGTATTGTGACTCTTGTTCAGAAACTGTTGTTTTGTGACTCTGGTTCAGTTACTCTTGTTCAGTGGCTCTTTATCAGTTATTCTGGATCAGTTAATATTGTACAGTTACTCTTGTTCAGTTTTTCCTGTTCAGTGACTCTTGTTCAGTGATTCCTTTTCATCTACTCTTTTTCAGGGACTGTTCCTCAGTTCTTTACTAAGTAACTGTTCAACTCAATTGTATTCTTTGGTTCAGTGATTCTTCGTTCAGCTGTTTGTTCTCTATGTATGTGGATAACAAAATGTGAATTTTAAGTACTTATTTTAACTTTACACTTACAAAGAAATCTGTCCTAAAGGTGCACACGTGACGTGAATTTAAACGTGTCACCTTGTGTGACGTCGTTTCACGACGTGATCGTAAGAAAACACAGCCTTTCGTGCGTGTGCATTTGTGATCCGTGCATGATTCGTGCGTGTTTAAGATATACCTCGTGAATATAAGTGATGCAGTATTTACACTCAGAAAAAATAGCGTTCGTAAAGGCAGCACAAATTTCTTACTTTTATACCCAATCCGTTCTTATTCTTATTTTTTCCGTTCTTAAAATAAGTCCACGTTCTCAAAAGTATAACATCCGTTCTAAGCTAACGAACTGAGAAAATTCGTTCTTAAAATGGTTCTTGAAAAATGACCGACTCTCTTTAACACTGACCTTAGACACAACATGATAACTTTGTACTGTGGTGGAACTCTCTGGACACTTGTTATATACAAAAACGTAAAGTGGGCGCAGTTTCAAATCACAAGGAAATTAAAAAATAAAAGCTTTTTCAACATTAGAAAACTTGTTTTTACTGCGGTTTCTCTTAGATAAGAGGTTATTATTGAAGAAAGGTTGGTACGGGGAGTGCGCGGGAGGTCATCAATAAAATTTTGTCCGTTCCAATAATAAGACCGGATAGTTCTTAATCGCGGAATGTCCGTTTTCAATCAAAGCGTTCTTACCTTAAGCCCACCGTTCTTAGTATAAGAAAAAACGGACTTACCCTACTATTGAGAAAGAAAAACAAGATTTTTGGAACATTTAGAACGGAATTTTTTTCGGGGGTGGTTGATCGTTCGTAATAATTCGTGACCTCTTCTATAATCGTGCATGAATCGTGCGTTACGTGAAGATCACGCGCGCACCTTAATCTATCCAATAGATCCAACAAAGGATAACAATTGGTTTGAATGATTGCGACCATGCCTTGCTAAAAGTTGACAATCAACTGAACAACTAGACAATTGAACAATTTAACCAAACAACAGAGCATCTCATCAACTGAACAATTGAGTGAGTTGACTGACTTTGAAAAAAGAACAGGAAATGAAATACCTTTACCCAACACTATTAGCTACTAAGTAATCTCTCAAAGTTCAATGTATAAGCAATTTAACATACATAAAGCCTAGTGAACTAACACATCTATGCATACTTCTTGCCACTTGGATAGGGGATAAGCGAAAACTAATGTAAATACAGTGCTTTAAACTTAAATCTCAAAAATAGAAATGTTTAGTTATGTCTAAATTTAACAAAATATAAAAAGTAAATGTATAACAATTGCACAGAGATCCTCAATCCAAGCAACAAGTTTGCAACAATAAAAGCATCTGCATTAACAATTAAAATTGACTATAAATTAAGTTTATATAAGCACAAATTGCAGCTGGAATGTTAGCATTGCGTTAGGGATTTGCTAAACATTGGAAATTGAAGTTAACTCGTGGACTTTACATAGCCAAAGTTGAGCCGCAGCTGTTCTAGGAACACAAACGTAATAATGGTATGTGGGCCCAGGCGTACAAATGCCGGAATGTAACCCTTAAAGAAACCCATGGGCCCCAGTTTGGCCGTATGCTTAACGATATCCCACAGGCCGTTATATTCGCCGGGCTTTGCGTTCATCGAACGTGTCTTAAGCACATCCAATGGTTGGGTTAGGGTGGTAGCTATTGTGCCCGCAACCAGAGAGGCGGTAAAATGCGTCATCAGATTATCCTGGAAATAGGGCGTCTCCAGGAGATACGTCTTTGTTTGATCATAAATTGCAATCTGGCCAATGGTCATGAGTATGCCACGTGCTGTAGCAGTTGTGGCACCGGAGAATAGACGAGTGAATCCCTCCTGGCGATAGACCTTAATAAGGCCGTCGAAGGCATTCTTGTAGCTGAGGGAAGAAAAAGGTAAGAAATTTAATAATTAGAAAATAAGTTAAAACTATCATTATCTTTATAATAAAAAATAGTATCAAGGTGGTTGGTCTTTTATACATTTGTTTAAAGAACCTCCCGCTTTTATCATCAGTAGTCTTTGCCCCACAAACTGCAGATCAGCTACTGCCTTCTTATGTCAGTACTGCTATAACTGCTTGGGAACTCCAAGCTAACATTATTGCAATAACCGACACATGATGCATGTCCTTGTACTTGATGTCGATTTGTGTGATGACTGACCGCATTAGTAAAAAGATTTTCTCCTTCTCTTCTACAAAAGATTTTCTCTTCGAACAACTACGCCGTGAATCCAATGTGACACAGAAAACTAATTTATTGTTATGTTTAAGCATAACTGATTAGACCTAGAGGCGTCTAAAACTTGCGAGTTTTAATTATAAAGGGGTCGTTCGCTAAAACAGTCGCATTTTTGTTAAACAAAAAACTATTTTGGAAAATAAATAATATTTTTTTTTGTTTGCTGTATACTGATACGGGGGGGTCGTCTGATAAGGAATAAATGCCTTCAACACAATCAAATAAATTAGTTGGCTTCTGATAATAAATACTATTTATATAAGGTGCGTTTCAAAGTAAGTGAAACTTTAAAAAAAACTACAGCTAATTTTGATTTTTAGTAAAATTTTTTCCACATGTCTTTATATCTTTTAAACTTTTTGAAAAACTAAAGCAAAATTTTTTATGTAAATTATTAAACTCAGTAAAATTTTTCAACAAGTCTATATGACCAAATATGATTACTCTAGACCTTACAGCAGTGGTCGGCAATGTGAGCAGAGCAGAGAAAGCTCTTCGTTCGCTAGCTGGACTTGCTTATGGTATAATCATATATGATCATGGTGGAATGATGCCTGATTCGGAGCTCTTTATCTTGCTAAGAGAAAAGAGCTTTTGCTGAAGAACTGTTAACTAAGAAGAGGACGTTTTAAGCAAACGCCATACCCTCTTACCGCACTCCATTGTCAACTGAGAGCTTTTATTAAGTGCGCGAGAATGAGACCGAAGGGGGCAGTACGCAAATTTTGTATGCAAGAGGGCAAACAAGCTGACGAGAAGCGTGGAGACAACCTTTTGACTCAAGTGTCAGCTGCCACAGACTAAATCTAGTCTAAATGTTTGCGCGTCTTTTTTGGTTGCGACGCCGTTGAACCGATAGAAAATTAAATCGAACTGCGGTTGCTTAGGTTTTCAGTACTAATTAGTATCATAAATCGAACATATATCGTACCAACTCTAACCTTTGCTGCCAAAATCGCTCTCTGTTGCTCGATATTGCTGCCAGAGAAGACTGAACAAAGGAGCAGTCTAGATCAACGTGTTAAAGAGAGCGCCAACAGGCTTGGACGCGCACATGACCGAGCCCTTAAAATCAATATGCTAAAACGTTAAGCTATCGTTCAACGAGAAAGTTTCAGAGCCGCATTATATTTCTTTGTTCTCACTTTTTGCCTTGCTCTTTGTGACTAAGAGATGATCTAAATCAGGCCGGCTGCTTTAGCCACTGGGAACTAAACTTGCGAGGCCGAAGTTGGCTGTAAAGTCGGTGAGCACAGAAAATTGATCGAACTTTTGCTTAGGTGTTTGTACTACGTTCGAATGACATTAACGCTCTTTTTGCCAACTCGCCTCTCAACACAAGCTCATATTCTTTCATGGGACGAGCCGTCTAGGTTAACTCGTCTGTGCAGCTGTACACTGAAGCTATGTCAACTGAAGATAAAGCGACATGGGCTTACTGTGGCTTACTTAAAATCCATGCAAACACGTTGAGCTTTTGAAAGTTCTGCAAATATTTTCTCTGTTGCCACTGAAAATTTCTCTTTTGAGTGATCAACTGACGGAGAGTCATAAAAGGCTTATCTTTCAGATGTTGCCAAGTGTCTTTTTTTCTTAGTGCCGAATAATTTCAGATTGATTTAAATTAAATTTTTTTGTAAAATTTAGTGCTTACTTTCTGCGCTGCTCTTTGGGCAGCTTCACATCATTCTGCATCCGCACATTGACCATATCGGCAGGTGTGCCCACTATGCCGCCCGCTAGGCCCGACACACCCGCCAAGGCTATCTTGCCAAGGAATGAATCGGTGTTGATATGCTCCTTGCCCACCTCGTATACACCAAAACGAGTCGTTGAATAGGTCAACTGTCGCAGCATCGAGGCAGACAGACCGCTGTAAAATGCCAGCACTCCCTGCTCGCGAATTATTTTTGGCACCAGTTGCAGCACCGACAATTTGCCCTGCTGCGTCTGCAGCGTGACCTTAATCAGGTCGAGGGGATGTGTACAGCATGCCGCTCCAGCGCTGGCCAGACCGCCAAAATACCAGCGCGACTGTTTCTTACCGGTGGACATTTCGTTAAGATGAATATCAAATTGTTAACTGCAAGAAAAAACATAATTAAAATCCATTAAAACTGTTGGCTCGAGCGGCAGTTTACATGTAAAGTGGCAATAGAAAACGTTATATTCTATCCAGGGGGCGGCATTGTAAGATATTGCAGGAGTTTCTCAATGTTATGTCATTGCTGCTTAAAGCGTGCAATCAGGAACTGATAAAGGACCCATCAGCATCAGCTGAGCCATAACCATGACGTAGGCATTGGTAAAAAGCTTAGCTTACAGCTTTTTCATTTGTATGCGCGCGCACACTTTGAAATTACATTTCCGCGTTTAACAGCACATTTTTTGCGCACCAATTGCGTCCAACAGCACAAGGGCCGAACAGCGGCACAGCTGATTTACAATTACGGTCATACTTCTACAACATTTTTTTGTTTTCTGTGTCAAATTAATTGTTTTTAATTATAAAAGTGAATCTCTGCAGTCTATAAACGATCTAGGAGCATTGTGATTTTGTTATTCTAAACTGGTGAGTGATTTTAGATTGATTGCATTGGCTGCAAGCTTGTGCAACAAGTAGTCAGACAGCGTCTGGCTGTCTTATAGATTTGTGAGGTTGCAGTTACAATTCTATTTTCTATAAGCTGAATTATTATTATTTGTGTTTTAAGCATTAAACAAATTGCTGGAAATTAGTTGGTTTAACTTTCGACAGCCGGCACTTCATACATTTGTATGTATAAGCTTATGAGTGATGCATGTTAATACCCTTATCAAGAGTATAATGATTTTGTGACCAAGTTTGCAGACTAACAGAGAATGATTTGCTCAAGTGTGTGCATAGTATATATTCATTTTTCCCAAAATAAATATTGCAACGCTTAGAATTATTAATTTCCGAACCCAAAACTATAAATATTCTTGATCTGGGCGACGAGCTGATTGAGATTGATTGTCCGTCCTTCTGTATGTTAGTTACTACTTTTGTCTTTTTAATGTTTGCTTGATTAATTGCAGCAATTATCCATATTATATGCTTTCAAATAGATCTGCAAAGTTTGGTCAAAATCAGATTACTTTCTTTTATGACTCTTAAGGCCTCATTTCAGATGGCATACAATTTTATTTCGGCACTATGCTTCATATAAATTAGTCAGCTTTTCAAAAGCATTCAGCTTTCAGTGCTTTTAAAAGTGTTTTCTATTCATATGAAGGATTATGCCGAAATGTTTTTTGTCATCTGGACGGCGGCCTTTAGCGTTCTTTTTTTTTTTTTTTCTTTTTAATTTTAGCGTTCTTAAACTACGCAATTATTAATACTATAATTTTAGATTCTTAATGATTACGAATTTTCCAAAATCTCAGAGTGAGCTCATATATTACTCCCTAAGCTATGTATGTATATATTATTAGTATTCGGTTAAAGGATAAAATTTTGGTTTTGAACTTATTTAGGTTTTTGGTTCTAATACGGTAACCGGATTTTTATTTTGGTACAAGTATAATTTTGTAATATTAAAAAAATTTACGAAAATAATGGAATTCAAAAATATCTTCGAGTACTATTGCATTCTTATGATTTGTACGCGACATTATAATTGGGTTTTGAGAATATGATTGAGAATATGGTTTTTTAAAAAATGCTCATCTCTAGTCTTATCTGATTTTTGGACGAAAAATTTCGCGAAACGCTTCTGTTCGCGCCTCCAATATTATTCCTACAGTCAGAAAACAGTCCTAGAGTTAAGAAATTCGCTATTCCCTTGATTTTCTGAACGTAAGCAATATCTGGTTAAAAAAATAGGCCCTTAAACAATGAAATAATCTCGAAAAATTACAAAATAAAAACTTTTAGCCTAAAAATTATTCGTTTTAATTAGATTTGACGATTTTTTAAGTTTCATTTAAAACATTAAATTTAGTTTTCGGCTTTGATAAAGGCATTTGTGTGCGTTTTTGCGTGATCATATGGTCACACTAGGAGGATTCAGGTTAAATCGGCCGTAGCCCCGCCAAAAATAGACCTACGCTTCTGATCTTTCGCGTTTTTTATAGATTGAAACCCGAACGATTAGTCTACGTTCCAATATGACCGTATCGTAATATTTACAAAAGGCCCTAAAAATATTCTTTCACACTTTCTAGATATAGTTTATAACTTGGTAGTTATTTAATTTTGCATTATGAAATTAATGATTTACTTAAAAAATTTTTACAATACATTTATTTAAAAAAAAAAAAAAAATTTGTTTTGGTCAGTTTATTGCTTTGTTAATATTAAAAATTCGCTATCAAAACAAGCTATTATTCGTTAAAATATGTAGATAATCGGCTCACTATCAGCAGACTGATTATTTTCCCGCAGCCTATAGTGCATGAGCTTTTATGTGCCAAAGCTTCAAAGAGAACTTTAGAACTTTTATAAATTTATATGACAGTTGTGTCCAAATGTTCTGAAATTGATCATACAGAAAATTGGGTCGTTTTTGGATCGATATGGTCTTATATTTTAATGATTATTCTATCCAGTTCAATCTAATCCCTTGATAAGCCCAATTACTAGGGTCTATAAAGATTGGGTAAATGTTTCAAAGAAAATTGTCTTTATCACTTTATTCATATGGTCGGGCATATTTATTGGTTATATGTTGATATCATTGCCGCCTCGCTTTTGCCATAAACAAGTATAAAAGTCGGTCGGTGAGTAAAACAAATTATTACTAGCTATATATGTACCACCGTACACATATGTATAGGACGTTGAGCACTTATCAACTTCCAGTTTGTTGTTGTCAATTTTTGGTGGTATCGATAACATGTTTATTATTATCAAAAATCGCAGCATACAAGCTTCTATTGTTAGCATGTGCTCGTTTTCCCTGCATTTTATTTGATTATTTATTTTCGTATATTTGTGCGAACTTGGCCACGTGCCGCATATGGTTTATAAATTAGATGCTATTCTGTTTTAATACTCTTGCAAAGTGTATATTACTTTTGCCCAGAAATTTGCTTCGCATAAAAATATATAAATTAATTAATTATAATTATATATTCTTGATCTGTGAGTGGGGTCAAGTCAACTTTTAAGATCACGAGGTTAAATTTGAAAACAAAGAACCGATTTCGTCCGGATCGGATGATTATATTTGGGTTTAAAAATGGGTTTTAGTAAGAAAAGCATTAACTGTAACATATAGCTGCAGAAGAAAATATCGGTTTGAAAACGGTCTTATAAGAAGAACCATTTTAATATTGATTTACATACAAACAAATGTTTCTTAAAGTTTCGGAATTTATCAAAATGTGTTTTATAAATCGAATTGAAATTGAAGTGTATTTAAACTTTCGTTTATATAAACATAGTCTTAATCAGTATTGTCTAAAAATTCACCTAGATTGTAGATACTATATTATAAAAACTATTGTAATATTATTTGGAACTGTAACCGGAACCGAAAAAATCGAACCGTAACGAAACATCGGATCGGTACATTTTCGGCTCTGAGATATATCTCTTTTGTTCAGATTTATTGCTTAGGATAAAGCAACCCTCAACAGGTCTTTGTTGTGAAACAACAAGCTGGTGCGTTTTTTCGACTCTTAGCAAAGATTTTTATACCCTGTAGCCATAAAAATGGATATAATGGGTATCATGAAGTTGAGCAAATGTATGTAACAGTCAGAAGGAAACATTTGTATAAATATTCTTGCTCAGTGTCAACAGCCGAGTCTGTCCGTATGAACGCGTCGATCTCAGAGACTATAAGGCTGCGTTCCCACGGTTCAACGCATGAGACATGATGATCTAGCCCTTGTGTTGTCTTGTTTTCATTGTAAAAAGCTTGTCATTTGACATTAAAAATATGTCAACATGAAGGTTAACTAGATTATGATGTCTCATGCGTCGCACAGTGTGAACGCAGCCTTAGAGTAATAATAGCCCTGTTCCGCTGGCACATTTTTGACAACATTCTCTGAATTTTCTAAATATTAACATTCGTTCGATGTATTTTGAATGGTTATTCGTCACATATGTTGGGATCACTGTTACAACATTCGCTATTCGCCCGATTTTTTTCGAAATCGACACGCTATCAAATATTTAAGTGTCAAAAATTTTAAAAATTTATTGTTGTTGCTTATTTGGTTGTTAACTTGACAATTTAAGAGTTATCGATATGGACATTCTTCAAAGGAACAGGAAAACATTCACATTCAGGAATGTTGTTAGAATGTTTGCCAGTGGAACAGGGCTATTGGATACCCCAAATGTTTATCAAGTTTGTTTCACTTTCGAAAATTCTAAAAACTGTCAGAGCCACAATTTAAAACTAAGAACTTTGTGACTTAAAACATATTAACTTAGGCCTAATATCCATCTAAGCTGAAACGCCCAATAATATCGTTTAAAAAACGCCGAAATTTTACAAGTAAAATGATTTTCAACCATCCAACATGTGGCGGGGCACCGTCGCTACTACGGCGTCGTAAGCGTGGGCAGCGCGTGTGTGTTTATGTCCATATCGAAATATTGTAAGACTTCTGCCATTCAAAAGATCCCAAGTTGTATGTGATTCATCGATTTTCTCTTTGATCATTCAATATAGACCAATTATATATGGTTAATCTTCTAGTCTGTTAACATAACACGCGTACTGTTAATGCTATTTTAGTTGTTTATACATGCACTTGACAACAATGTATACCAAATTCGTCCGCTGCCGACTTTAACATACACTTTTGTATTTGTATATAATTTCTATTCAAGTTTTTTGCCTTGAATTTTATCTGATTATAAAAATTATTGTTCAATGGTCAAAGTCGAATTAAGAACGTTTATACATACATAAAAAAATGTATATATATAACGCGTGATACTTGTATTTGGAGACGCGCCCCTCTTTATTTTCGAAATGTATTCGCACCATAAAACAGCTGATTTTGTCACTAGGTGATCGTCAGAAATTTCGCCCTCGTCTTAAGGTCAACCACAAAACATCGCGTGTTAGTTCAATAGATTTTCCTAGACACATTTTGTTGTCTATTCGTTTTTTGAAGCGTCATATTTGGACCTCATATAATGCATGGAAGCACGAGCGCATTAAGCTTAATTGAATAGTTCATTTAGTTGTAAATTGCTGCTACTGCATTTTACACTCGGAGCTTTTTCCCCCCATTGATTCATGCTTCTCACTCAGCTGATCCAACATTACCTTGAAACAGAATCCGTTGGCGTGCTTTTCGTTAATAAATTTGTGTTTAATAGGTTTTTTATTTTGGCAGCCGCTAAAAACACACCACACACACACGAGCGCGAGAGCGAATGTACATTCGAACGTCGACCTCAGCACATCATAACTGGCCACAAAACTGGTCTGGGGTCCGGTCAGGTTTCTTTCTTTTTGCTGGAGGCAAGCACAAACGCTACGTTTGAGCACAGAAATCGTACTGATCGCATGTGAATCGCCGGTATCAGGCATAACCCGCCCTCGTTGTGCTTCCAGACATCAGCCGGCAGCTCTCAGTTGAGTAAATGTTTGGCTTGACATTATATTATGTTCTTTATCGCCGATCTAATGACAAGGCGGTCAAGGCGGGCATTTCGGAAGTGTTTTTAGTTTGGGATCGGCTTGGTTTAGTCCGTTGTCAGACCGCTAGTTTGCCAGTCAGAGAAGTCTGAGAGGTGTAAAATAATAACAGAAGTGCAAGAGAAATATTGTGAGTGAGTCAGTTGGTGAGAGGGAAGAACTACTGGTGAGAGCTTTTTATTATGACGTGTGGCTGTATTTTGATTGTACATACAATAGGAAATGTGAATGTATTGTAATGGAACTGTAACTTTTAGCAGCTGGTTTATAGACCATTCCAATACCTTTTAGTTTTTTAAAGTTTTGTTATCAGAATTGCTCTTTGAAATTAGCTTTAAGGCCGCCGCCAATTCAGATAATTATGCCTTGTTTGATTACTACAACTTTATGTAATTAACAATAACAAACAAAAAGAGCGAGTCTCTTTGAGCATGTGGATAGAAATCATGGGACATATAAATGTCCAATCGCTTTTTCAATTCAGTTGATTGGTTTGTTTTAATTAAAAAAGCTTGCAATTGAAACTAAGCTGGATTAACCGTTGATATTTGGTTTCGAATTCAAAGTCCAGGCTTTAATTAGAATGTTAAAATTTCTACTGTAAATATTTGATGCTTTGAAATTTTGCCTAGTAAACAAGAGTTGCCCATATCCCGTGATATTGGCATACTTAAACATTGTTTTACTATTGCAATGCACGTTTTCTGTACTTGTCCCTCCATTAACACATCGACACTTTGCTGTTAGATTAGCAGCTTTAAGTGTTAACTTTTGATTAAATATATCTTTTGTTCAAAACATTTACATTTGCAGCCAAATTTAAAAATAACTGGTGAAAGCTTGACGAAAAGCTTTTTCTGTCTATGAAAGCTTGAGCATTACAATTGACATCCCTTTTATAACGGCCCATTAGCTCAGTTGGTTAGAGCGTCGTGCTAATAACGCGAAGGTCGCGGGTTCGATCCCCTCATGGGCCAAATTTTTTTTTTCATTTTCTATATTTTTTAACGATTAATTTTTTTTCAATTTAAATTTTTTTTCCAATCGGTGTTTGACAGAGTAAGACATAGCGCAACCGATTCGTAGCGAACAACGCTCAGTAGAGCGCTGCAGTTTTAAGGACCCTTACAGGTCATTGGCTGGGCACACATGTCGCTAGACTGGGTGCACCCTTTAACAGAAGCTGCAGAGATGAGTTAGAAGGTAATGAAGATGTCGAAGCTCTGAGTCGTCGAAGGCAGAAGTTCTTCGGCTTATACTTTTTAACAGATATTTCCGAGTTGTCGGCTATATTTTTCAGACTAATCTCAGTATTCATAAAGGCCTAAGGATGAACCTAGCCTCTAAATAATTCAAGGAACTCTTGAAATTAAACGTAAAATCTCTTAACTAGCAGGAATGGACAGGAGACAATGGGTCAATTTAATGGCCTTGGATACGTTTTCATATCTTGCCGATAAAGTCTACTTCAGGAATCGACTTTATGTAAAATGCAAAATTTAAGACATTTCGACTTTTTTGTGAAAGGGTGGCAACTCTATCCAAGAGCTTTCAAACGAGTTGCCAATGCGAGCCTAAAATGTCGGAAATGTTGCCAGTATTAACTAAAATATACAAAGAAGAACTTTAATTGCCAAATTATTTGGTCGATTCTGGTGCAATGGATACCATATTTGCCTTCAGTGCGGGAGACCTGGCTTCGACTCCACCTTGGAACTTCAAATAAAATGTTTTATTTTCCAATATTCCAATAACCACATCGATAACCATTTGGGACATTCAAATATATTTTTTTCATCACTTAAGATAATCATTCGGCCCAAAACTCATGCATCTCTTGAAAGTGCTTTAGGACTTTATGTCAAAGAAGTAGATGATATTTGATGATATTATTATTCATATGAAACGAACGTGTCGACTCGTAAAATACGTTTCACAGGACGATTCAGTACTGGAAGAGCCAGTTAGGAGAAAATATTACTAATCTTTTCATTCTTTTTTAATTACGTTCTTGCGGCAATGGCGGGCGACCAGTTCGAATTGTTTTTTCGTGATTTTTTCGGATCTTTTCAAAAATTTTGAATTGTAAAGTAGCTTTTCTCCCAATTTCGTGATGGCATTTTTTTTGATAGGTCTATCCTAAAAAACGGTTTCGCGATATTCTAGTTATGATTTTAGAGTAGGTTTTTATTCTAAACATAGACGGTTTTGAGTCATTCATTCCATTTAAAACTACAATTTTGAAAATTACTTCCCTGACTTACAAATCATAACTTTAAAAAGTCCAAATATCTATATAATCTGAAACGCACAATAAGATCGGTTAAAAAACACGGAAGTGTTAAAATAAAGGGACACTCGACTGCAGGGATCTTACTTGTTAATAATTTGTAATGGTATAAAAACACAAAAATTAACATTCAAGTTAACAGACTTAAAAGACGTTTCCACACGCTGGGGTCTAATTAAGCATTAAAGGTTCTATACGGGGCTTGGTATTTTAACAGAAAAATGGTGACACATCATTTGGAGAGTTACTTGTTGAAGCTGCTTACTTGCCACCTCTGAGATATAAACAGATGGACAGACAGACATGGCTATATCGACTCGTCTGGAGATGCTTCTCAATATACATTTTGTAGCTTTGATTCAGAGTAAAAAATTTAAAAAAAAAGATTTGCGATCTCGACACATTAGAAATAACTTTCAAATATCCAATTCCGAGTTTCCCAAAACCCAGACGACAAAAAATGGTAAATTAAACGAGGAAGGCTAGAAATTTCCAGGACAAACAAACGGTAAGATCAGGGTGGAATCACCAGTCCAATATAAGCAGTTCGCACCCAATGACACCATTACGGGGGTGGTCTACCATTAGCTTTACATTTGGTACGTTTGCATTAATCGAAAAACGACCACAGTATTGGGAAAGGCGGGTGTTATATCATGTGACCCACAACTGATCCTTGAACCCTTTGGGATAACTAAAAAAGAGCGATGCAAAAACAAACTATCCGAATTGGCGGGGTTTCCGTTCCATGTCGGCTTGCAACTTTGCTTAAGCCATTCTTTCCAAATCGTATTAAGTTTTGAATTGATTAACATCAGTTTGTATATAGGGATTATTTGGCAGTTTTGGCTATATCTTAACAGATATTAAACTCGTAAGTTGGGAATAGTGAACCTAATGCAGCTGTACTGATGATCCCTAATCAATGTAATATTTCAAGGTTATCTTAATGGCCTACGTTTAAAGATTTAAAACGTAGCATACTTTCTGGCGTTGCATTAAATCTTTAAAGTTCGTCCTTCATGCTTTATTTATTTTTATTTCCTATATATCCCAATACATAATTGAAATCTGAATACGATTTGATTTATTTTTGCGGAGCTGTGTTATTGGCGCCTTATGAGGCGTGTCCCTCAACTCCTGCATCATTATGATTGCACCGCTTTTTGGGCCACGTGTGTCGTTGACAGCCATGATGAAGTGCCAAAATGGAAATGAAATTCACCCACCCCCTTGCGCTGTTCTTTTTGTCAATAAATTAAAAACGTCTGCGACGCAACGTTGCCCCGGTCAAGTCAAGTGTTTTGAACTTTTGGGCGCGGAGCACGTGACCCGACGAAAAACAAAATATTTCTCTGCTAATTAATTGAATTCATTTGGTGGCATTTATAAATTGACTCAATGTCTCTCACTCTCTTTTTTTTCTTCTTTGCTTGCAGCTCCTTACGATTTGTCAATATTATGGCCACCTCAGTACTCTTAGCCTGCGGCCTGAACGAGCAGAAGCTGCCTGGCTTTGTCCACATCAGTGAGGAGTCGAATGTGGATGGCAGTTTTCTGATCAGCTGCATTTTGGGCCAGCGTCTACGCATTTCCAATGCGGGCACGCTGCTCGTCTGCCTGCAGCATCATTATCAGCATTACTTCAATGCGGGAATGCGTTTGGGCTACAACTCCAACATTTTCCAAGGCAAGACCCTTAATGTCATCGATGTTTTAAGTGATATGGCACGCCAAGGTTTGGCCTGCAAATGGCTCAAGACTCCGGATGGCCTGACGCTGACCGAGCAGCTTGTGGTGGATATTCGTGCTCAGTTGGCCAACAACTATGCCAATCGCAACAGCTACACAATACTAATTGACAATCTGTCCATACTATTCAATCTGGGTGCCAGCAAACTGCAAGTTCAGCAGTTCTGCCAGGCTTTGGCTGCCCTGGCTAAAGAGCACGATAATTTGACTGTCATCACGAAGCTGAGCAATAGCGATATACACCAGTTGACAGACAACAATGTGGCCAAACTGGGCAATGTGCGCATCCAGGTGTTGAGGCTCAAGAGCGGTGTGTTCCGCGAGGTCGATGGAAAGCTATTGATTGAGCGTGTACTCGATGAGGGCAGCTATGTCAGCGAGGAGACACGCAAGGAGGTGCTCTACAAGGTCAACGATCGCAATGTCAAGATTTTTAATCCAGGCGAGATTGGAGTTAAGGTCTAAGTGGAAAGTGCGTTTGCTATATTTGTATGAGTTTTAATAAAGCCATTTTTTGTATATTCTAAATGATGAAATTTGTCATCCTTAACGTGTGCCAAAAACATCTGGTGTTTGGTTATTGCTTGGTCCTTCTGCTGTCACAACTGCTGGCCAAATTATGATTTTATGTCTGGCTTAAGTATTAATGACTTTACAGAAAAGTTTGTGCCAAAACCAGATAAGCCTCAGAAAGTCTCATATAAATGTTAAATTACGTCGCAGACAATAAAATCCGGCAATTGAATTTTTCTACTACGCAAAAAAACAAAAAAAAATTGATTACGTCTGGCAATTGAGTAACTGGAGTCATTGGTTGGCAATGCTTTTCAGGTGCTCTGATGGCATAGGCAAATGTATTCGAAATAAGAGAGTTGCTTTAAGTCGGCCGTGTTCCGTTACTCTTGGATGACAGAGATTAGTAACCTTTGGTTACAGTTAAAAGAGCTTTAACAGTACGTTGTTAGGATAGCGAATATTGAGATACAATTAAAGTTAGGTTGGAATGGTAAAAGCGGCTTCTTCAACAAGGCTAAAATAGACCTCATGTGATAGCTATAAACAGGACTGGCCGAAAAGAATATTTTCTTACCAAAATCGAGTCATACGGGGAGACATGATTGAAGGTGTAAGTATGATGAATTGGTCGGGACATCAAAAGGAATTAATGTGCAGTGGATAAGGTACACGAAATCCACACATAAACTCGCAATCTGCAAGACCATTCGATGAATTGGGTAATCTATTGAATAACCAGGCAGACAAACTGAGGCAGATAATTCAGGTAGCCAATCAATGCCAAAGCCGAGGCGAAATAGACCAATCGAAATCCAAAATACAACACATAATAACATTATTGGACAATACTCATAAAACGCTGTTGACTGTGTATCAACTTAATGCATTTGAGCATTAGAAGATATTTGAACTCAAGTCGGAAATCAATGTGATGGTTGAATTGCTTGAGGACAGAATACAGATATTAACAGTAGCAAAGGAAGTAGAGCCATTTCCGATTCCGATATCCGATTTAAAACAAACCAAAATAAATTGTGTTAACACAGACAACATTCACGATTGAAAAGTATATAGACGCCACCATTGAAAACTATAAGTGGTTTTCACTAGAACTAGTTTTTGGACATATCGTTTCTATAGCAGCTAAATGATATAGTCAACCGATCAGGCCGGTTCCGACAAATGTGCAGCCTATGTGAATTTTAAGACTTTTTAGGGAGTGAAATATTATAGAAACAGACTAGGCTAGATCGACTTGGCTATTGTTGCTGATCACGACTATATATAAAGAAATCGAAAAAAATCTATTGAAATAAGCCCATTTAAAGTTAAATCAATCCAAGAATTTCAGAACTGGAAAATTCGTAGTCAAGTCAACCCTTTCGAACTTGAATTGAGAAAATTTGGCAGTGACTTTTGTCGTACAACTAAGTTAGCGGAATATTTTTCAGCAGGGACCGAACAAATCACTCCTTTTTATACAAAAATCAGAAAATAAAAATTATTTTTTAATTTTAATTTTTTTTCTCTCCAAGTAATAGTTATTAAAGATTTTTATTATTTTTCATCGTTTATAATAGATGGATTCCTGAAAGTGATTTGCTTTTGATTTTCATTTCGTGAAAGCAAATCAAAATCAGATGAGGGAACACCACGATTGGCCGCATAATTTTCTTCGGAGAATACGGCCACACTAGAAAGCAAAACGAAAACAGCCCCGAAGCTGATTTCGTTAAGTCTATTAGTATGACCTTAGAATCCTTACGTTTTCTAGGCACACTGCACATTTTGTATGGAGCAGCTGTGAACAGCTGTTCGACGAATTCAAAATCAAAAGCAAATCACTTTCAGGAATCCCTTTAATAATTTTGACTGATTTTATTTTTATAAATCAACAATAATTAGTTACTTGTCGAGTTTTATTTGAAAAATTATTGATAATGTTTTATTTAGAGTTTTATTTTTATTACTCAAGCATAATGATTATTCTGGATTGTTTTTCGTTTCTAATGAAAGCAAATCAATTATCAGAGATTTTTTTGTCTGAAAATCATGAATATTAATCACAATAAGAATTGTTTTCGGAACTACAATTGTTATACAATGTAGGCGTATGTTTTCCAAGGGACGCGATTCAAAACCCTTCGATGGATTATAACTTGAAGATCTCAAATAAAGTCTTCTAAAATAATTTTAAAAAATTTTTTAATCATTTTCGATGTACGTGCTCTTGGACACGGAACGTTTCGAAGGAATCATTAATCACACTAGGCAACATGGCCCAGTTTAAAGAAGGAATGGTGGTGATTCAAGATGACTTTAGTGAGATAAACATTAATCTGTTTAACAAAATGATCCATCAGGCAAGGATTTTTGGTAATTTGAGCCTTAAGTGGTTAATTATGTCTTTTAAGAGCACTTTCAAGCATGTTTTGTGGGCATCTTATACGTTTGTTTTTACCCTTGATATTATCGGAAAGATATATTCTTTAATTCTGCAATTTTTTTAACGAAGATATACCATTTTGAATTCAAGTGTTTGAACTAACCAGATGTGCCCTTGCCCGCATGTAAGCAAAGGGTATCATTGAGAACTTTCATTATAACTTAATAAAAATACCAGGCGATGTACCGATTTTAGCTTAGCATCCTATTATACAGCAAAATAAGGTCAGTCATTATCTAAATTCTAAGACATGTATTCAAAATGGTATATCTTCGTTTAAAAATCTCACAATTATCGAGGATAATGTTTTTTTAAGCTAAGGAATAGTACTTTACGAAAATACCAATGAAAGCCGAATCAAATGTATTGGTTTCCCACAAATCATGTCCTAAATGGTAAAAATATGCACTTTTACCTATTTTAGTTTCAACTTCAAAAATATTTAGCCGTGTTTGAGTATTTTATCAAACTGATTCGTGTTAAGCACACGAAAATAATTGAGAATCACCACCACACCTTCAATAAACTGAAAAAATTAAATTTTGTTGCCTTGTGTCATCATTGATAGATTTTATATTTTTCATCGTTCATTGCTTCCTATTGGAATTAGATGTGGAGTCATTTAAAGTTGAATTTTGAATTTCTTTCGTTTGATAAATGACTTATTGTGGTGAACCGAAGCTTTTTTATGAATAAGTGCTAAAGGAACTTTAAACCCAAGAAAAGGATGAGGGGGGCGAATGGGGGGGAAGTGTGTCGATAGGTTTTAAATATGTGCTAAAGGTTCAAACAATCTATTTTCAAATTGTTGAATGTGAGGAATTTTCGTGCGGGGTTGGCAACTCTACTATGTCTCTGTCGATGTGTTGGCGGTCGTGGTTGTGTTATATATGTCAGGGTTTGAACGTCTATTTTCAAAATTGGGAGATATGAGGTTTTTCATTGCGGGGGTGGCAACTCCTTATCGTCTCTCGTGTGTCGGCTGTCGTGGTATATTTTAAATATATGTCTAGAGGTTCAAACTCTATTTTCAATTGTGGAGATTGGGGGTTATTTTTCAAATTGCGGGGGTGGCAACTCTACTAAAGTCTCTGTCGATGTGTAAGGCGGAGTCGATAGGTTGATGATTAAAATATATGTCTAGAGGTTTGAACAGTCTATTTTCAAAATTGTTGGAGAAGGTTTTTTCAAGCGGGGCGGGGGGGGGGGCGGAGGGGGGGTGTGGAAACAAACTTGTCTGCCTACAAGCTACACTGAAAATTTGGTAGCTCAGCTCTTATAGTCTCTGGATCAGGCGGACGGACAGCGGACGACGGACTGTCTATACGACTCGGCTATTGGTGCGTCAGATATATACTTTATGGGGTCGGAAATGCTTCCTTCGCCTGTTACATACATTTGCGAATAGTATACCCTTTTTCCGTAACGGGTATAAAAACCTTATTTTTTTAATGTACAGTGACGTTACCCCTCATCCAAGTTGCCCCACAGCTTGAGAGGACTTGCTCCTAAACAAGACCCACAGAAGACTTAATTAATTACACAAATGCTTTTGTGCAATCGAGCGCTAAATGTTTCTATTGTAAGTTAAAGCAATACCAGCTCCCGGTGACCCTCACAACAGTTTCCAATATAATCACAAAATTTTGCCTTAAATAAACGTTGAATAAGGGGAAACGTGAGCAAAAGTCAAAGTGGAAGCAAAGCGAAACAGAACTAAGAAATGTGTATTTGGGGGAAACCAATTTGTTGGTTTGTCCTTGCCCACATCAAAAATGAATGTTATGTCAGTGTAAGTAAACTGTGTGCACAGATGAAGCACGAAAAGGATGACAATTTGATTAGGCCACAAAACATGGTTGGATGAGCGCAAGTTAATGACAATGTGACACACAATTTCGCTGCATACTTTTCGGGTAGCGGCTGAGTGGGTGCACTTGCCTGCAAAAAACTGGCCATTAACGAGTATGTACGTACAACACATCCTCGGGGAGAGCACCAATTCATGACAATGGCGTCATCATGCAACAAAAAAATTGATACAGCGCAAGCCATAATTTATTCAGATAGGCCGACAGGAACGTCATAAACATAAATTCGACTCGCCCGGCTGTCCTTTCATCAATGATAATAACAGCGTATTAGTGCGGTCCAGTCTGAAAATTGAGCGAGAAACGACTAGGGTACAATGACCAAGCAAACGAAGCCCTTAACACACACACATACATTTCGCTCCTATTTTTTTGGTACAGCAAAGGCATCAATTTTTTAAGGTTTTTGCCTGGCATCTGATATTTGCCCCATGTCTTTCGATTTTCATCGTCATTGTGTCGCCCGCTACATTTTGCCATCATATTTTTTGTTGTCGCCCCACATGGCGTATGTGTAATATTTAACTGCCGCCACACTCACGAGTTTTAAAGCGAGCGCGGCTTAAGCTGTTCTAGCTGCTTTTAGCTGCCAATGTTTAGTCAATTTCACCCTTTTTGCACAAGCAAATTTAGCTAAATATCGCGTTAAATTTTTAGCATATCGCGCGGGTTTTAAGCGTGTTCTGTCCTGACACACAAGCCCGGAATAAAACGCTTTATATAAAATAAATGAAAATAAATAAATATTAACTTAAGAAGCAGCGCGCTTTTGCCACTCTGTCTCATTTCTATCGGCTTAGGGTGCTTAGGGGGTTCAGACACATTCTTTTGTCAGCTCTTGAACATTTGTCTTTTCAACACTGCCGCTGGGGTAAAATATGTGGACCTACTTTGACTTACTTTTTGTATAATATGCATTCGAGGAAAGAATATATGAAATATTAAGTTAATATTGCAATACCAAATCATATCATTCTGATACTAAATGGTATTAAAGTGATCTTAATTAAATGATTAAGAAAAAAAAATCATAATGGTACGAAAAATATAAAACTGATACGAAGAAGACTTATAGTGTTATGAAAAATATCAAAATGAGCTGCTTTGCGATCAGTTCGTAATCAACATTCGAAAAACAATCTCTTTCTGTTCAGCAGAGAACATTTATAATCCGAAGGAGCCAGCTGTTGTCGAACTTGGACAGACTTATCGACTCTGATGAAAGTGAAAGTCGACTGCCAAGGGGCTAAAAGAATGATGTAAGGAAATTTTTAACAACGATAGGCAACTGCCAGATAAAGGAATTTACGGATGTCATCAAAAGGTTTAAAATCATGCCAATGTCTAAGCTGTGGTGAAAAGTTGATGCATGCTGGAAAATATGCTAAGAAGTCAAGAAATCTGTAATATACAAAATATCCGCAAAAAAATTAACTCCTACGCTCAGAAAGAAATCAAGATTTCCGTACTTAAACAGGGGATCAAGTACGAATGTTCTCAATAGCTGACTAAGTTCGGAATTTTTATACCCGTTACCGTAGAGTAAAAAGGGTATACTAAGTTCGTGCAAATGTATGTAACAGGCAGAAGGAAGCATCTCCGATCCCATAAAGTATATATTCTTGATCAGCTCAATAGCGAGTCTATAGAAGTCGTCTGTCCGTCTGTCTGTATGAACACTTGATCTCAGAGACTAAAGAGCTAGAGCTACCATTTTTCAGGGGAGACTTGTTTGTCTGCACGCAGATCAAGTTTGTTCAAATTTTTCCAGCCCCTCGCCCCCGCAATATGAAAAAAACCTCATATCTCCACAATTTTGAAAATCATTGTTCGGACCTTCTAGCAATTTTAATCTCTACCTATCCGCCATCTCATTATGTGGGTGTAGGTAGAATTGAAAGACCTATAAATTTTGAAGTAGATTGAACCCCTAGAATTATTATCTTCGGATGGCGATGAACAAACGTTGGGTTAGTGGTAATGGGAGAGGTTTAAATTGGGCGATGGTGATGATTTGTGAGGTGAAGTATCGTGGGTATGAGGGTGAGGTAGTTAGTCTTATCTAGATCAGGTGTAGGTCTTCGTGGATGTTTTGTATTTTTTTTGTTTCATATGAAAGATTATATTACTACACCGAACACAATAGAGAACGTGGTTGCGAATGGGCAGTGTGATCTAAAAATATCTAAAAAACCTTACCGAGTACGGGTTCAAGTCGAGCAGGGCCGACTTTAACTTACGCTCTCGTTTAAACTAAAAACAACATTCTTATTTCAAGTTAGTTTCGAGATTAAAAAATTTAGTAAACTTCAAAAAAATTTTATCGGATACATTATTATTTTTTCCAATTCAATCACGCCAATACTTATATTTAGGAGGACATTTTTTTTCCTGGATGTACTGTCCATAAAATATGGGATCATGGTGAGCAGCTAATGCAACGACAACTTTTATCGATAGGTGAGTTGTCAGAAAAAGCCCCAGTCACAGACTTGGGAAATATTGACTGAACGATTGCGCTGCATTTTTAGTTGTTTGAGAGAGAAAAACGATGACGGTCGATGGTTTGAGAGAGAGATTTGCGTCGAACTGAGGTTGCGAACAGCTGTTGCTTAGGTTTTCAGTACAAATTAGTAGGCCATATCAAACACGTATCGTTCATGTCGAACTGGTACCGTTCAAAACGCTGCCTTTGCTGGCAGAGAAGAGGGAATGAGCAAACGGGCAGTCTGGGTTAGTTTGTTTATGCCCAAGTATCTGAAAAACAAGGAATACAAAATCTATAGATATGCGAAACAGTGCAAAATATTTCGACATCAAGAAAACACGTACCTTTTCAACATGTTGTCGGCCTCCTCTGATCCCCGTATCTCATCTTTCAGACACATCAGAACTCTTGACGAATTAACCGACGAATATTTACCATAAAAATTAGATCTATTAAGTACTAATAATATGAATATCAATATTAACAATATTTAAAAAAAAAATTAACAATTCCCACGTTAGAACTAATTTTGTATAAAAATTATTTTTTTTTTGAATATAAAATGATATATTTTTTTTAATTTAGTTAATGGTAATTAGTAGAGGTGCGCGCGTGAGCGGTTTTTCCATCACGTAACGCACGATTCACGAAATAAAAATCTCTTGACGCACGATTCACGCACACAATTTTTTAAGCGTTTTTCGTCACGCACGATTCATGCACGATTAAAAAAGAGGTCACGAATGTTCTCGCACGATCAACCGCCCCCGAATTTTTGCGTGGAGAGAACTTAATTGTTTGATGGGTGTAATGGCCACACTACGCTTTTTGTATAAAGCAGCTGTGAGTAGCGGATTCACGAAATCAAAAGCAAATCAGTTTGGGAATAATATTGTTAATCAAATATTATAGAAAAAAAAGTTCGTGAATACTGCATGACTTATATTCACGAGGTATATCTTTAACTCGCACGAATCACGCACGGATCAAGGATGCACACGCACGAAAGGCTGTGTTTTCTCACGATCACTTCGTGAAACATAGTGAGTCACCGTGACACGTTTAAACTCACGTCACGCGCGCACCTCTAGTAGTTAGTTTTACAACACCTATTTCATGAAATCTTTTCAGTGTATTTAATAACTTTCTTGATTAATAAATTATAAATATGAACTCTTTTATCGTCCCCTTTAAAATTTTCCAAATATCTCTTTCCGTTCAAAAGATGTGATTTTTGCAAAGCTAAAGGGTGACCCCGAGTGATTTTTAGTGTTGAAAATCAAAATACTATAAAAATACTAGATTTGTTATCGATATTACATAAAATTCCGATAATCACTGTAAATTAAATTTGAATTAATAAAATTGTTTTGTAAATGGCTCGAAAACTCAAATCCGTGTCGTGGAAGAACGATCATGAATCAATTGGAAAAGAATTTTGTAGCGCAAAGTTGAGCACAGCGAAGCATACATATATTTGCTAGATCACGAAACTTCAAAGTATTGGGCTCTTGTATATTGACCGACTTTCTTACCACTTTTTATTTACTACCATCTCCTTCATCTTTTCAAACTGTTTATTAAATCAGAATAACCTTTTGGAAGTGTTAAAAACATCTTACTAGAAATCAATGCCAAATACAAAATAATATACTGATTAAAATACGATAATTTCGCTCTAAGGGGTCGATATTGTATGGTCATCCAATCCCCCTGCAAGGCTATACAAAAACTAAAATTTCACTTATTTAACATGAACATTAGAGAGACTGAAATTGGCCAACTGTTTAGTGGCCATCATGTATCTCCGTCGTCTACCCTTCCTTGACTTACTTCATGGCACATTGCACTGCTTTTTCCCTTTGTCACATTCCGTTCCGGTTCTGGTAAAGCAATTAAAGATACATTTCACAGAGTGGAAGCTAACGAATTTAATAATTTGGAGCAAGAAATGACTGTGCACTGTAGTGCCAAGAGCGGAAGTTTATTTAATTTGGCGGATTGCAGTTACCAAAATTGATTGAAAAGTGTTCTTTCATTCCGAATGATACATATCAGTGCAATAATATCAGACAAAGCCGCCGCAAAATGTACAAATTGATTTCGTTGCGTATACGCCGCATTGGACGCCCGCTTTAGTGTATGACTTTTCACAACCTTGAGTGGTATTTGCTAGACTTTTTCCAGGGGGGCGTTTGCTAAGCATGTTTTGGTTGTGTCACACTTTTCGAAATTCGAGCCACGGCCTCAACTGCGGGCTGTGTTGTGATTATGCGGTTGGTTGGATTCATGTGGGCGTTCTTAGAGCGTAAACCGCTGGCGCAAAGTGCTTTTGTTTTTACACCTACGTCACGCAAATTGAAATTTTAACATAATGATGTGACAATCTCTTTGGGTTTTAACATCGACATGTTTAAGTTGGCAAAACAATTACCATTTTTGATATGCAACACAGAGACGCACATTTCCGGCCCATTAAATGGCCTAACATAGAAAGATACAATATTGATGCCTCGTTACCAGCAAATTGTATAAAAAAAAAATCGGTTGGTTTGCTTGGCCTTGCTTTATTTGTTGGAATACATTTTTTTATGGCTGTCGTAAAGATGCCTTCATTGGCATTTGGGTCTGTCCAGACTGGTCATTGAAGGGCAAGCGGCAGCAACACGTGGCAAGTGCTTTGGTATTCTAGGATTGAATACTGCAATAGATACTGGCATCTGTATCTTATGTTTGGAATTATAACGAGTTTAGATTTTTGCTTTTCTTTTTTTGTGTCGACTTCGATTTCTCTGGCTCAGCTTGAAAGTATGCTATGCGTTTTGGTCTTTGTGTGTCCCAACGATGCCAGATGCATATTTTTTGTATACAAGTATGTTGTCTGTGTTTTAGAGCTGCTCATAAAATGGTGAAAATGTTGTGATTGTTTGAACAGTAATTGACAACAACAACAACTTCATGCTGCAGCGAAACTTTCGGCTTTTGCTTGCACTATGAGGTGCACTCCTTTAAATATATTCCCGTGAAAAGGACTCCATGTGAAAACTTTAATTTAAATTTATACTTTATAATTTCCAAAACCACTTTCCTCTTTAAATGTCTTACTTCGCGCTGCTATCAAATATTGGGCACATTCCTAACAATGTTGACCTTGCTGGGGCCAATTGTACAACAACTTGTAAGCTTTGTGTTGTTATTTGATGTCCCTATCTAATGGCAAATCGTTGCCATGTAACCGTGGCCTGTCTTGAATAATCAAACAGCTCGTTAGCTTTGACCGCAAAACGCAGTTCCACGCAAAGTCTTATTAAATTGCCACTTATATATAAGTTTATGACTGACCAACGAGTTCTGCATTTGATAAGCAGGGCGCCGTGCGTAAATTATGCCGCCGTATAATACCTTTAATTACATTCTCCGCGGTTGCCTAATTTGCCTTTTGCTGACGCTGTCTCTGACATTCCAACACAAAGTTTATTGCTGTAATTTTGCTTAAAACTTTGGCGTTGCAGTAAATTGTTTGCACAGCACTTGCCAAGTGGGCGTCGACCAAGCAGCAGTTGGGAGACGCAAATTGAGACTCAGCTAAAGGAACAACATGGTAAACATGAACAACACATGCTTCCCAAGGTAAACACATTCATAGGCAACGCGTTACACCCACACACGCACACAGGTGGCCAAAAATTTACTGCCAGAAGTCGCAAGTCGCGTGTTGTAATTTTTCTGTGTTGGCAAACGAAAACAAAAAACCCCAAACAAACTGGCAAACAACAACAAAGCAAACACTGCCAAACAAACCGCCAAATCGCAGCGATGATAATAAAAAAGATTAAAGCTGATTTAAGCCAGAAAAGAATTGAGGAAGAAATGCGGTTAATCTCAACTGTTATATACCCCTTAAAAGAAGGAGCGGATTCGCAATGCAAAATTCTTTTGGTTCAAAAATGGAAATTTTTAATAATGCCAAAAAATCAAGTGGGCCGAATGGACACCCAATACAACGAATGAGACGACTTTACAATTGTTTTATTTCTCCTAAAGCTTTACCAACTGAAAGTACTTATGAAAGTTCACATTTTAGAGTAATTTAAAGATATTTAGGACTTTTATTAAACTCTTGCAAAGTCCACATTAGTTCGCAACGCATAAAAATATTTATAGATTTATTCTTGATCACGAAGACGAACTAAGTTCATTAAGCCAAAACCGTCCGTCCGTCTGTCAGACAGACTTTAATTTTTTTGACTCTGATAATAACAGATAATGTAAATCATCTTCTGCTCTTGGAAAAGCGGTCACTAATAGGATTCCCTGACCTACTGCTCAAATGGATTCATACGTATTTAGCCGATCGGACTCAGAGTGTCTTGTTTAATTATGTTTCATCCAAATTAGTAAACGTTACTTCGGTTGTTCCTCAGGCGAGTCATCTTGGCCCATTGCTCTTTGGTCTGCTTATAAATGACCATCCCCAAATTATCACTGATTCTATCGTACAGCAGTCCAGAGTCGCATTATCTGTTGCAGAATGATCTGTCCTGACTGCAATCTTGGTGCCTTAACAATTTGCTGTACCTTAACCATTCAAAATGCAAGTTGTTGACTTTCCAACGCAATAGCCCTCATTTGCTCAATTACTCTAAAATTAATAATTACTACTAAAACGCATCCAAACCATGACTGACCAAGGTGTTCTATTCGACCATAAACTTTGCTTCAATGTTCATTGAACATATTGGAATTATTGTTAATAAATCTAAGGGTGTTTTAGCTTTTATTAAACGGTGGTCTAAAGAATTTGATTTTATCGTCCATTTCCTGAATATTGCTCATGCGTTTGGTCTCCTCAGTACGACAGGAATCAGGAACTTATGGAAAGTGTTAAAAAACAGTTTGTTCTGTTTGCATTGCGCGGCTTAAACTGGGATCCTATTCTTTAACTTCCATCCTAAACTGAAAGGCTTTGGCTAATTAACTTGCCAACTCTTAAGAATCGAAGGACTTGCCATGGCGTGCTATTCGTTCATCAGCTGATCATTGATTCTTGTTTTCTTCTAAGCCTACTACGATTTGGGGTTCCTTCTAGAATTACGCGGTCATATCAGCCTTTAGCACTGAGCACTTGCAGGACGAATTTCGCCTTGCATGATCCGACTCGCGTTTTATGTGCTAATTCTAATGTACCACATTCCTGTACCACTTGCTATCAACTACGTGTTCCCTAGATAATAATACGTATAATATTTTATTGATTTTATCCTCGCCACGCTCCTGAATCTGTTTTCCCCATTCTTTTGATGTAAGCCGGAGCAAATCTATAAAAAAAAACTCCGCTAATCTGGATGGAGAAACAGATAAGGATATTATTATTATTATATATTATGTTTCCTCTACAGCGTTGACAGAATATTGTTAAACTTTTTGTTATAAACAAATAAACAAGATGTTTGATGTTCTCATTCCTGAGGGAACATTATGTAACCCATCCAAACTGGATTAGTTTTCACGTAAGCTACAGCGCGATGCAGCCATTTGTATTGATTTGACAGCTGATTGTTGTTGACGTGTTTGGCATCATGAGTATGAGTATAAAACAAGGATTAGTACTGAGCGCACACGCCATAATTTGGGCGAGATCCTGCATATGAAAAATAAATCCAATCCAATCGCTTCCCATCACTATTATCTCTTCCCAAACCACAAACGATGGCTCACCATTAAAAAATTCAGGAGATTTCGGAAAATTACTTTTCGGACGGGATAAAAAAGTTGAAAATCGCAGGATTAAAATTTTTTAAAATTAAGAAATTTTATATTCCATTCTAAGGAGGCTACTTTGCACCCAGTATAATGACAGCCGAATCTCTCAACGGCCTCTAAAGTTGGAGCTTTTCCGCTTTAGGGCTAGTTCCCCGGGTCCTGTCGGTTTGCTGTTTATAGGTGTGGCTCGTGTGCGCGGTGCGTTTTTGGGAAACTTATTTTTTAATAATTAAAAAATTTAAACAATTTTTTTCCATTTCTAAGGAGTGGTTAATTTCATAGCAAGTATGTAATGATCAGCCGAAATTCTCTTAATCGGCCTGGGCAAGCTAGCTCTTGCCAAAACACGTGCGTATACCCCAAGGATCCCTCTAATATACAAAAAACAACTGTCATTACCAAGACCGCGTGTGCGCAAAAAAACAAAATAAAAACGTAAACCGCCCCCGTGGTCCACGTCCCCGCGCCCCCGCCGTCAAAAAAAGAAAAAACCTTGTTGTGTTCGGCCCCCACGGGCCACCGTACCGTCTGTTGCGGATACCAAACGGAAAGGTAAACAAAAACCTCCGTTTTTAGTATGCCGGATTTTTGTTTTTGAGGGGGGGGGGACCGCTTTAGGGGAATAAATAAATGCAGTTGTTGGATTTCTATTTGATCCATTATAGCATATAGCTTATATGATCTAAAGAAAATTGCCATAAATCAAGAAAGGCTAATTCTGATTTTGTAAAGATGTTGTGACATGTGATCCTTTGAATAGGCCAGATAAAATCCGAAATTTTTGACTAGTTGGACTACAAGACATTTCTTAGGACAATAAATACTACAAATCCGTTTTTGCGACATTTATTGGACAGGTCAAACAATTTTTTTTAAAAGTTGAACGTTTCTAAGAATTCGACTTTCACAAAACTTTTGTGATTTAGAGACAAAATCTGGTGTAAAATTGATTTAAACTCACTAATCTTTTGCGGAAGTGAAGTTAAGAACAAGGCTGATAAGGGAATTTTGTTTACACTTTCTCAAAGTTACATGCTGATGGACTCGTCTGTTGCTGCTGATCAAGAATATTTGTTTTTTGTAGAGTCAGAGAGTTTTTCTTCTTATCATACCCTTTGTACCATTTCATACTGGGTATATCAAGGCGCAGTCTAAATAAGCAAGTTAGTGACTTTGTATGCCATTCACGTTGGCAGACCCAAATCACGATGAATTGATGTGGATGAGGGTCGTTCGACATGGTTGTGGTTTTTCCTGGACTAATTTTAATTATTTCTTTATTCCAGTTTTCATCCGGCGAATCTAAAGCCACAACATGAGCCGAGCACTTATCAACATTTATGTACACGGGCAAGTCAAAGTCGAAGTCAAGGAGATGAAGCAAGTGACGATGCCAGGCAATTTGTTTAATGAAATCATCAAATTAAATGAAATGTGCGGCCCAAAAATGTAAGTGTAAGCAATTTGCTGTTGTTGCTATTGGTGTTGCCATAAGACCACATGAAATATAAAACCACAGTTGGGCACGCCCCCAACAGCCCACTCAACACGTGCAACACAAACAAACACAAGCCAGTTCACAGAGTTGTAACCAAAGAAAGAGATATAACTTTGATGGGCCAGTGTTTGTCGCATGTTTTTGTGGTACCCAGTACCAGGAGGGGGCATCCGTCGTTGCCTTTGGGGCATGTTGCCCCTCTTTGTTCCTATTTGTCCCTTAATAACAATATTAATCACATCACTGGCAGTCGTATTTTAAGCACTCTCTTCTTGTTGTCGTTTTTGGCTAATAAATTTATTGGCCAGCAAACTTTTTCAATTAACACAGAATTATGCAAATTGAGTTTGTGCCAAAAGGCAACGCAATTTGAAGTTGCTCAGCTACCATGATTGGCATCAAAATGGAGTGCTCACATAAACTGATGGAAGGACTTAAATTTGAATGGTTCTTTTATTGAACATTTTTTTTACTCTTCGATCCGATTAATAGACTAAAAAGTTAACTAACTCTAGTAGGTGGTGAATAAGAAACTAATTTAGACTTAGGTCTGTCCTCGTGCTGAACTTTATGGCACGGACCTTCTGATTTTGGAAAAGTGAAAGGAAAAGGATTGAAAATTATGAACGTGAAATGATTCGCATTATCTGTAGAATAGTTAAGATTGAAGTCATCCATACTTTATTAATCAAAAAGGTATGGACACCATTACCTCTGTTCAGGATCTGGGTTTGCGTCTAGGGCTACCTGGGGTTTATTATGCTCTGGTCTAAGACTAAAGACTCAGCCACCAGGGCCACTAAAGTCAAAATTATTCTTGTCATATCTCAAGTACCCTCAACATTTTGTTGCTCCTGCATCTAAGCTGGGAAAATCCTTTAAATTACATTTTATATATCCGACGATAACTAATGCACTTGAACCTGTGCAGTTGGTTGCTCATTAAGAGTCTGTCAGAATATGCCAAAATTGCCAGAGGTAATAATAAATGTACACGAAACACACACACACACACAATGCTGTACCCACATTATGTTCTTTTGTGTTTGCCATACGGCAGATGCTTGTGGAAGAGAGCGGGCCCAAGCCATTAACGACGTGACATTCACCGCGTTGGTGCATTCTCTGGCATGGCCATTCATCTGATGTTGGCATTGTCTTTGGATAGGTTGGAGTTCCGTGCGCGTGGAGCTGTCGCTGTCTCGTTACGCTTACTTAGCCGCTTAATTTATACATTGTGCAGTTCAAAAGCGATGAATTGTCTACGCCCGGAGCGTGTGTGGGAGTTAATAAAATTGAATACCGTCCCACCCATTTCGAATCAGAAATTTTTATATTCATTCCGCACCGTTCCGAACCGAAAAGGAGTAACCGAAAAAATTTTCTGGATTTTAAAAACTTGTTAAATCAATTTCTTAATATTTTGTTATGTAGAGCTTGTAAAATAATTTTGGAGCCATTTTCCGACTTTGGGGAAAGATTTTACAAAAATTGAAAGCTACATACTCCATACTCATTTTTCCGGAGGTCGGGTTCGCGGGTTTGAACCAAAATTTACAATGATTAACCTGAATATGCTCGAATTAATTCACGTAAAATTAACAAAATAAAAAAGAGTTAGCAATATTCATAAGGATGCTTTTAGACTATTAATTATTCTTTTTAATTAGATCTTCAGACGTATTTTTAAGTTTTATTTGATACATTGCATTTTATTATCCAGATTGTGGTTTCCTGGCAATGGATGTTTTAAAAAGGCATTTGTGTGCGTTCTTGCGTGATCATATGGTCACACTTGGAGAATTAAGGATAAGGTTCAGAAATTAAAGGTTCAAGGTTTTTGTGATAAGGTTTTGGTTCGTCCGAAATTTTTCCGAATTTGTAAAGAAGAGTAATTTAATTATTAAATAAGTATTATTTCTTCGAGCAATTTTTGGTCTATAATACTTTTCTTATCAATAAAATGCCCGCTTAACTAAGACTTGCAACTTTTTTTAACCGAACCGAAAGTTTTGGTCCGGAACAGGTTCAGGTTCAGCTATTTTTTTCAAAAGTGGTTCTGTTCAAGGTTCGGTTCACCATAAAAAAAAGTCGAAATTCCGGGTTCAAACGCCCCAAAAGGATCTGGGGCGGGCATCTTTTCAAAAGAACTAGCGACACAGCTCTCATTCCGTCTACCGAATTGGTGTAGCGGATTTCAGGCAGTCCTGAACGTCCTTCGTCACGTACCACCAACAGCAATCAAGTCCGCAGTTCGCAATGACTGCCCTGACCCAAATCCAATAGCACTCCATAACTCTCGTCTGGTTACCTGGCCACTCAGGCATACCAGGCAACAAGGGAGCGAACGAGTGTGCATGGACGTATAAAGACCCATTCAGGATATTCTGACAGAAATTCATAAGACAAGCAGAACCAAGTCAGAGCGACAATGGGACATCGCACCGGGTTGTCACATCTCCCAATCACTCTGGCCAATATACAAGCTAAAACAAACCTCCCAACTCCTACACTTTAGCAAGAACAGGATTAGGACTATGATAGGAGTCTTAACGGGGCACTGCACCATAGGTCAAATGGCCGCCAGGATGTATGTACCCCACAACGATTTCTGTCGTAGCTGTAGGAATGAGGAGGAGATAAAAAGCAAACGCACTCAACACCATTCTACACCTGCAAAAATATTTTATTATTATGTATTATATCGACTGCCCATGGAAAACCATTCTACGAAGATCTGGGTTGTCTGGGGACCTGGCTCTTTTCATCGACTCCTCAAAATGTTTCTCGTAGACATCGATCGAGTTTTTGTGATCCCTTCAGTAAAACTGAAAAAAAGTTTTATTTTGTTGCCTTGTGTAATTCGGGACCATCGGTATCGGTATCATGAATAAATCCCGTCTGTTCAGCAGCCATGTGGGAGTGCATACTGCGGCTCAAAAAACAATTCCAACAATCTTTCCAATTATTGTGGCCAATGTGCACCTATTGAATTGCAATCGACAACCCACACCTATTTCAGCTGCTTTCAGTGAAATTCAATAATACTTATAATTAATTTTTGTTGAAATAATCCCTCGAGGTGCCACAAATGGCAAAGTCTTTTCTTTGCGCATAAATCAGACTGTGGAATGGCGCAATAGCGCTTGTTCAATTGATTTAATGTTGACTTATTGCTGTTTTCTTTTAATTTCTTGTCGTTGTTTATTCTGTGGAAATTTATATTTTTTTGCTTTTCCGCGTTTTCCGTTTGTGTGTGTTTAAATTTTCATTTGGTATAAAATAATGGGGCGAAAGAAAAAAAAAACTGTAGCCTGCTTGCAGGCGTTCAGTTTTTGTAACACTCCCTTGAACACCCCGCACCACCCTTTGGCTTAGCATTGATTTATGCATTGAGTGTTTTAAATGTGGGCGTGCTATTTATGTTCGTCGTCTAATTTTTTTTGTGCTTGCACTTGATTTGTGGCCTGGCCGTGTCCTGACGAAAGGTCACCTGATGTATGGGATCTTTAGCTTCTGGGCTGTGCATCTTGTTTGCATATTAGTGGCTGCTGCTGTGTCAGCAGCCGAACAAATTACTTCAAATATTATCGCCCCCGTCTGACTGCCAGATTGGCGCGCAGGCTGTGCCCAGAAATTTGATAAATTTGATGAGATTTGCTGTTCATTTGTACGCCATGTTGCGCCCTGTTTTCTTTGTCGTTCCATGTTAGATTGCATTTGGCAACTGATTTTCACATCAACATAACAAATGAGCACCAGACACGACACTCCTCGTCTACATCAACATCTCGACCAACTTGCCGCTTGGCTGGACTAATAAACCCATTGACATAACCGACAGTTCCAATGCGTAAACAAAAAGGCATTTCAATTAGTCCAAGTTCAGGCCGGTCTCGCCCATGCAAATGTGGGCCACATGCCGGGCAATGGGAAATCAACATTTTAATGTTAGTTAAAGCTACAGACTGGCAACCGCAGGAGGCAAAAGCCAATGAAACGATTGAAACCATTGCTCATGTGTGCGCGTGCTGCTGCTCCAGCAGACCGTGAGCTACGTGTCAGACTCCGACGACACCCACCCACTTACCACCCCACATTTGGAAGTTGGGCGACGTGCCAGCAGCTGCGAATTAGTCGCGTGTTTCTTTGTGTGAATCGTTTGTGGAACGGATGTTAGCAACATGTCCCACGAAATGCAGACACATGTCCTTGCTAACGAGCTACCGGTCTACACTTGTTGGCCCTTAACTCGTTTGTCCTTTCGCTGCCATTGAAATAGTTGAAATGTTTGTGCTATTTTTTTTTTTGGTAATTGTTTGGCATTATAATTTTAATTGCATGGTTTATCGGTAGGGGCAAAATTCAAATCCATTAAAAATTATTTGGAATGAAATGAAATGAAATTTTAATAACAATTTCTATAATTCCGGCTAAATACTACTCATTTGAAAAATTTCCAAATTCCAGCTATGGAGCTGGCAGATAATCAAACAAAATTCCACAGAATTTTTAACTTCAATTATTTTCACCAACTCTAACTGTCTTTCCCCAGAAACAATTGATGTCAATTTTTCTCCGAATTTTTCATGGTGGTTAAAATTAATTATTTTAAAAGAATAATATAATATTTTTATACACTTTCAAAGTGTATATCAATTTTGCTCAGACGTTTGCAACGCATATAAATATCCAACCATTTTCTATTAGCATTTGACTTTAACTTGTCAAAAATGTATGCTTCGCATATAGGGTCATTTTGTCATAAGGTAACCTTTAACGTTGTCCGCAATGTGCCCCCCAATCACCTCCAAGCTTATTTATCAAATGTAAATAAAGGCTCCTCATCAGGGCAGATCGCTTTGTTTGGCCGCTTTGGCTTCTATGAATGGGGTCCATCAATAAATTTGCCGGGCTGCCGCCTAGTCAATCATAATCTGCCATAATAAAGATATTAATCAGAGTCATAAATTTACTTACGGTCTAGACAACAAGCATCCAGGATTTTGTCAGTTTGCTGTCTTTTTGTGGATTTTATGTTGAACTAACAGTAAGCTGCCTGCATATTGTCCTGGTCATTACGCACAGACATTTTAGATTATTTTTGCAGTTTTATATACGACAGACTTTAACAAATTTTTTTTTGGGTGAAAGATTACGACGAACAACAGAAATAAGTTGACCATAAGCTGAAATGTTTATGTCCAAATTTTAAAGCCAAGCGTTCACATGCATGCATTCTGTTGGTCATTCTATGGTCCTTGTCAGCACAGCACAGACTTTGCTTTGAACTCTCCATGGAGTTCACTCGAGTGCCTCCCACAAATGCTGTCTTAAAGAGCTTTGTATTTAACTACTTGAAATGATGCAAGGCAATTTAAAAATTTAAGCTTATGTCTGTGGTTGAGCAACCAAAATCCAATTAAATTCCTGTTAACATAACGGACGTAGATCTTCCCATGAATACTTTATGCGCTTGTGTTTATTTAGTGTCCATAGTTGGCAGATAGTTTCGATGAACCCAATTGATTCTTTTGTTGTCCTTGTCATGGGGTCAACTCTAAACAATAAACATTTTATTCTTTTGTGTGTTTTCAGATTGCGGCTACATTTTGGCTTTCATGGAATTTCTGTAATCAAATACTTGAAAAATTTGTTTAATTACAAAAACCAAAACTTGTTATCCTTGCAATTCAATTGCGCAATTGAGGCCTGAAGTCCCAGCAAATTGCCAAACCGACCGCATTTGGGGTTAAATGTTAATCTCTGACCACTATACAAACAGAAAACAGAAATGAGAGCAATTTGAAATCCAGCTGGCATAAAGTATGTCGCCCCGCGTGGAATGAAGGGTGATTTTTGACAACAAATTAGACGCAGCCGCCCGTCCCGTCCCGGTCACAGTTCAACAAACTAAAAGTGTTTGCTTTATGGCCTCGATGTACTTGAAATGCCGTACTTTAAGGCAAGGCGAAACAAAAGGAAAACCAACCAAAAAGCAGACAACTGAAGATTAGCTGCAGCTTGGGCCACAAGTCGAGAGCTAAAAATAACTTGAAATATTTCGCACAATTGCAGCCGTACAATCAAGTGTCCTAACCTTGACCATGGACATGGACTTGGACCACTGAACATGAACCCCGTCCGCTAAACTTGACGTCTGTTTATGTTGTTTTTCTCGGATTGGTCTTTAAGCAAGATTGCCTTAAAGCTGTTGGTACAAATGAATCTCCTTGTTTGCAGTCTAAAACGTGTCTGGGGTAATTTGTTTGGGATTTGGATGGCGCTGGTGCCATTGTTAATGACGTCAGGGGGTGTTGGAGCAACTTTTTTTGACTCGGAACTGAAATTTACGCAAATTGCGTCAACTCGTGCGTAGAATTCAGCAACTTCAAAAATTGTTTATGGCATCAATTAAAGTTTATTAATTAGCAACTAATTTGTGATCTTATTATTTGTTATCAATTTCACTCTCAAATAGGTTCAGCCTTGGCGCTTACCTGTCAATTTCTTTTATCAGGACAACATTTTGCAAATACCAACAGTTTAACTGCGCAGTTAAATTTACATTTGGATTTAACACAATTAATTAAAACAGCTTACAAAACAGATGTACGACAAAAAAGCAATCAATATGGCGTATTTAATTGGCCATTTAATTCAATTATTTATCAACCACTAAACTACCTGTCAGTTGACTCTTAAAAGTGACAAATTCTGTATAAATGAATAAAGAAATATGGAAAATTTCGACTGTGCCGCAGCTTTAAAATACTTGCAAATAGTCGATCCAACTGATTTAACCGAAAAAAAATATATGAAGGATATAGATGTTTGATAAGCTCTGGTCACAGAGAAAAAAATTGATATGAAATGGCAGTCATTTCATGATTTTTTGAAAATCGGTCAACTTTAAAGGGCTATATCATTTAAAATAAAAATTTCTACCTTTGAACATTTTTTTTCTTCGATTTTTGTTTTGTATTATTATTATAGCTTATACACATTCCTCTTTCATGCCCTTCAAAAAATTGTTTATTTGGTAGCGTCTTTATGTGGATGTTGTTAGCTTACCTCTATTTATATAACTTCATTTGGACAGCCAGGGTGTTCTGCGTCCTCAGTCAGCGAGCCAATTAACAATTGTTGATTTATCAGGAGCAGAGTCCGTATAGTATTTGTCAAGCCACTTATTGGCTTCAGCTGTATTTTTGACCCTTAAAATCCGAGTTTAGTCAAGGCACGAAATTCTTGGTTTTCCATATTCAGCAAAATATTGCTTAGGGCGTTACAGAAAACATTTTCCCTCATAAAACAAGGGTCCAAATGTAATCACAATTCTTAGGAAAATTTGATTTGATTTGAACAATACAAATTCTTTGGAACAAGTTGCACTTGTTAGCGAAATTGATTTTTTGCAGATTTGACAATCTCCAGCACTCACATTCACTCAAATTCATTGAAATGAGTGTTACATGCATTCAATTTGAAAATGAACGCTTTATTTGCTGTCTTGTCCACACTAATGTTCGTGTATTATATAAGGCCGGCCCTGCCTTATATGTTTGAACAATTTGACGCACATTTGAATATTTTTTCTCTAAAATATATTTTGGCATATAAAAATAATTTTGTTTTTAAAAATTAATTTTGCAGTTCTTCGTTAAAATGGGTTATCTCAAAATTCTCTTGCATTATGATACGCCCTCGAAATATAGATGTGCCAATCGACGAGGAAACGACAAATAGATCCACCAAAAAAACATACTTGTTGACGGGCACTTTTCTGTTAATGGCTGCTTTTCAGTGGTATTTTGTGATGCTATTCATACGGTCTGACATGACACATTGGAGCACGGGAATGACCATGATAGCGTTTATATTGGTGAACGTGTTCCACTCCTTGCCACCCATGAGGCATGTATATCCGTACAACTTTATTGTAATAATGGCTATTGTTGAAGTTATGATATTGGGTGCCGGATTAATGTGCGTTTGTGAGTCGTTCGAGCTGATGTTGCTCCTGATAACAATCTCCCTATTCATTTGGCTATGCTTGGTGGCAGTGGGGGCTATACTTCAACAGCATGTAGAGGTAGATCCGCTATGCTTCCTAACCACTATTTTTCTGAACTTTATGATTACCGTGATACTGATCTATATGCACATCGTACTGGATATTGAAACGGTTTTGTATATGGGTCGCATCATTGTTTGCTATTCTATTGTGGCGGTTGTGGTTTATCATTCAATGATGATACATAGAAATCAATCACCCTTATATGAAGAGGACTACATGCTGTCGGCGTTAATACTATTTGTGGACTATATATGTCTGTTTATGCTTGGTGTAATATATGTACAAAACAGAAAGGATGTCGTTGACAGTAGTTGTAAATAAATTTCGACAGGAGGAACTTGAGAGACAATCTGCTCACTTTTGGGTATTTGTGGCAGGCTTGAGTGGGTTCCAGTTTCTAACCACACATGTAGGAAAGTCGGTCAGACCAGATTTACCCTCCAACTAGTAATAGTTACTGCTATCCACCTTTTAGGCCCTCTTTACTTCATTTTGGTAAGAAGGAACTATCAGCAAGAAAAACGAGAGCGTAAGTTGAAGTCGGCCCTGCTCGACTTCGATATACCCGTTACTCAGGCAAAGGTTTATTTAAGAATATATTCGATCGTAAAACGGTGTATATGAGATATTTTCCAAATTGCGGGGGTGGCAACTCTACTATCGTTCATCTGATCGGGGAAACGATGCATGGCGGATCGGTAAGTAATGATGATTATGTCTGAAAAGTTCGAACAATCTATCTTCAAAATTGTGGGAGATATAAGGTCTGTTTTAAAATGCGTGTGTGGCAACTCTACTATAGTTCATCTGATCGGGAAATGATGTACGGCAGATCTATAAGTAATGATGATTAAAATATATGTCTAGAAGGTTCGAATAAACTATTTTCAAATTTGTGGGAGATATAAGGTCTTTTTCAAAATGCGGTGGTGGCAACTCTATTATCGTTCATCTGATCGGGAAATTATGTACGGCGAATCGATAAGTAATGATGATTATAATATATGTCCAGAAGGTTCAAATTATCTATTTTCAAAATTGTGGGAGATATAAGGTCTTTTCCAAATTGCGGAGTCGGCCTACTATCGATTATCTGATCAGGGAATTATGTATGGCGGATCGATTAGTAATAATGATTAATATATGTCCAGAAGGTCCAAATACGCTAGCTGCAAAATTGTGGGAGATATGAGGATTTTTATACGATACAAGTCTTCACTAAAAAAATGGTAGCTCTTGCTCGTATAGTATTTGAGATCACGGACAGACGGACATGTCTTTATCGACTCAATAGATTGATGCTGATCAAGAATATATATACTTTTTGGAATCGGAAATGCTTCCTTTTGCCTGTTACATACATTTGCACGAACTTAGTATACCCTTTTTTTCTCTACGAGTAACGGGTATAAAAATCCTTTAAATTTTCTTCAATAAGTACTGGAACACTCTCACCTGACAAATCCCCTTGAATAATAGCCCAGGCGTTTGGCTTGGGTGAGTGCAAATTGAAATGGCTTAGCTGGAAGATGCATTGCCGGCAAAATCCTTTGCTGGCAGCAGACAGTTCCTGCCAATCGCTAAGAACAATGCTAAAGCAAAGACGTGAGCTTAAGAGGTGAAATGTTTTTTTTTTACCTGTTTTCCCTTTCGTATGCAGATGCAGAAAAATGGACTTGAAAAGTTTTGTCTGCTGCTTTAATATTGGCCAATACTTTAGTCACTTTATTTACTTGTGGATCAACACTTAACACTTAATTTATGTCAGCGCTTAAAGTTATATGCGGGATTGCCCGACAACAGCAGCGAGGACGGAGCGGAGAACAGTTCGTCACTTTGTTGCCTCATTAGCCGGGCTTTATGCTTGGCATAAATCGTCTGGGTCTGGTCTGGATCGTCGTTTTATGGCCACTTGGCCGAAAATTTGCATGCAAATCGCCGGGGCAAGTTGTGGGCCCTTTTTGACAAAGTTGAACAACTAACAGATCAAAAAGTTTTTTTACTAACTACTTATGTATCCGGCGGCTGTTGTGACTATCACTGGGATTTGGGTGTGCCGTAGCCCAGGTTACCCTCCTCCTCCTTCTGCCGCCTCTTGCGCCATGGAAACTTGCGCGATGTGGACAATTTATCAGCCGGACTTGTCTCCGGGTCGGGTAGGCTGTTGCTGTCACTGTAAGCCGCCTCATCGCGACGGCTTATCACACGCGTTAGCTTCAGGCGCGTGCCCGGCTGAGTGTTATCCATCTCCATGGCGGGAGCCACTAGCAGTGCTCCATTTTTGGTGGCCAGCAGGGCACGCTTGGCGCGTCCAACTGAATAATGTCGACTCGCTTCCACCACATCCGTTTCCAGCAGGGAATTGGCATCCCCCAGCGAAGACAACTGTGAGACCTGAGTCTGCAATATGCGATGCGGCACAGCACTAAAATCCTGTTTACGCACACGCCTACCTCCTGCCCCGCTGGCACTGCTGTTAATCGTTGTGGTTGTCGTTGTGGTGCGTATGCTGTCCTGCAGGGACAACTGGTGGCTGGCATCGCGGCAACGGAACTGTACCACACGATAGGAACCATACGGCTCCAGGGCATTGTTATTGACACTGCAACTGGCGGGCTGAAGTCGCATGGAGCCATTCTGACGCAGCAGAGCACTGTAGTTGTGCTGATGGCGCTGGCTCTGCTGGTGTGGATTGTTCCTGGCCAGGCCGAATTGACGCGTCAGGGTTATCTAAAGGAAGCCAATTATATTTAAAATCAAATGATGGGCAATTAAAACATTTTACCTTGAAGGCTTCGCGAAATTTGTGGCTCATAATGTTGTACAGCAGCGGGTTAATGCAAGTGGATAGAAAATAGAGCACACCAGATGTGTAGTCAAGGATGCGGAAGTAATCGTTAAAGGCATCCGGGTTGATGCCAATGTTAATCAACGAAGGGCCGTACACGGCCATTAGCCGCTGAGCATGGAATGGAGCCCAACATAGGAAGAAGGCGACGGCTACAGCTACTGCAAATACGGGGTAGAACATCAATTGGGAATTAAGTACTTCTATCCAATGGGTTGACACCTCATCTAATGCATAAAACATTAACAACAGCTCATCCAATGGAAGGCGGACTCTTGTTTGATGTCACCAACGCAAATATGTTGACAGTAATTTCAATTTCCCACAAAACTTTTCACCAGAGATTGGGGGCTGGACTGTCTTCAAGTCAATCAAGCCGCCAACTCAACTCACCTACCCAACATTCTGATGACTCGGCTCTGAGCATTTAGTCCTCGGTTCGTATCGTAGGCGCGACGTGGCTGCGACTGCAGCAGCCGACTACGCTTCAGCTTTACTCCAATCAAAACATAGAGCACACAAATTGCCGTCATAGGTCCGCAAAAGAAAATGAAACCCGATACGGCAAATACATGAACAAAGAAGTCGTTTTGCATCTAAAGGATATAGAATATAGAGTTAGTTGGCTGCCAGTTATTGTGATATGCCCTAACGTACCGTGCAGGAGGTGCCCTCATTCTGATTGACCACCGAAAATTGCATGGCCTGGGGCAGGGCCAATAGGAAGGCTGTCAACCAAATGGCGAATATAAATTTAATTGCACGCGACAACTTCGACATTGTATGCTGGCTATAAATTATATAAAAATATAATCAGAAAATATGTTAGAATATGTTAAGGATATTGTTCTACGGCTATCCCAAGTACCAATGTTCACATACTTTGAACAAAAATTTGTTTGCTCAAAAAACTTTAATTTTCAAATGGCCAGAAAATAGATTTATACTGACCTAAGGTGCTCCCAACCTAAACCAACTTTTAATTTCTCCCTCTAATGCTAAAACATATTTTAAATATTTTTGAGATTGTGATTTATAAGCATGATTAAGTGGGGTAACGTACATATATTTAAGTGCACTTTAAACACGATTTTTTTATTGAGTAAAAAATTTTATGAAAATATTTTCAAAATATATATTCTCCATTTTGATCCAATTCCATTTGATATCTTTGGGGCAAGAGATTGATTCCACGCTCATAAAAATTTTGATCCTTGCAGGCAAAAATCTAATCCAAGTGGTTTTTGACGACCTGATTTGAGGTGAAGGTTCTCCCATCCAAAAAATTTTGCAGAGACCGGAACAAGTAATAATCCGAAGGTGCCAAGTCTGGAGAATATGGTGGGTGTGGTAGCACATCCCATTCTAGCTGCAAAAGCCTTTGGCGAGTCATCAAACTTGTATGAGGTCTCGCATTATACTGGTGGAACTATTGATCAATTCTGGCCTCTTGTGTAAGTGCATCACTGAATTTGTCTTGCTGATCACAATACACTGCAGAATTAATCGTGGTATTATCGGCAAAAGCTCAAAACCAACCACCAAACAAACTACATAACCCTTTTTTTGGTGACTATCTGCCATCGAAGAGGTTTGAGCTGGTTCATCTACATTTTAGACCATGATCTTTTGCGCTTTACATTCTTGTAAACAACCCATTTTTCGACGCCAGTAACAATGTGCTCCAAAAATGGATCACTTCTATGACGGTTGATAAGCACATAACAGTCAATATTGCGACGAAGCCAATTTCGTTCGGTAAGAACATGAGGAACCCATATGTCAAGCTTCGAAATTAATCCTAGACGTTTTGTGTGCTTGTTAAAGGTCGCGATAGACAAATTTAGTCTTTCAGCAATCTCTCGAGTTGTTATTCGACGATTTGCAGCGACCAACGACTTTATTTTATCCACATCGGCATCAAGAGGCCTTCCAGGAACGAAATTTTGCAAACCAATTTTATTTGTTAATCACATAATTTTCGTCTTGCTCGAACTGTATTTTTACCCTTTTGATAGTAAAACAGTAAAATATACCGAAAATTCTGTTTTCAATCTTCCAAAGAAATACTATTTAAAAAAATTTAACATATTTTACAAAAAAATCCTTATCAGCTGTTCAAATATATAGCGGTAAAGCGGTTAAGTGTGAAGTTGGCTGCGAAAAAAGGTCAGCTGTTGTCATCAATCGAAATTACTTAGTGAACAATATAATATATTTTGTTTCTTTTCTTACGTCGAACTGCTGTTATGTGCGCCGCTGTTGGCATACCTGCTATTGATCATTTCTGCACAGATATGCCCAAGAACTTAAAGAATGGCAAGCAACTTTGAAATGCGCGATTGTGAAGACTGTTCTTGTAGATTTAGTGAGGCACTACAGTACGGCCTAAATTTGTATACACCTTCCTTCATTTAAATTAATTGTACCGTGTCATAATGCAGCTTTCTTACCCTAGCCACATTTAAGAAACCCCATCCTCCCCCATCCAAATAGTGAAATAAGTGTCGTCAGCGAGGTAGGAAGTTCTGTTAAGTTTCCCAGTGCAGTCCATAAATTGGTTCGCTTCTTTAGCTCTCTTGTCTCATTTTAAAGTTGTCAGTAGTAACGAAACTTACGAGCAAATGTCATCAAACATTTTGTACGAACAAACTACTCTAAGCAGCTGACCTAGACTGCTTTAGAAAGGTTGAACATTTCTCTTTTATTTAGGGTTTACCTCCGCCCTAACCTAACTATCCTAAGTTTTAACAAAAAATTACGCATACGCCTCGTAAGCAAAATTTAAATTTGTTTGTTTGTTTAGAAAATTGGTTTAAATATGAATTTGTGCTGCGTGTCAACGTTCGCATAGAGACGCTGGTTTGAATCCTAGCTTTTTAGTGGTATCATCCCCTTTCCCTTTCTTTACAAACTATTGTTTGGAATTGCTCAAGGTTTCAAGCACGCTCAAACTAAGCTAGAACCTGAATATAGAAATAATTTCTGGGACCTTGAGCGACGCCAGGTAAATATGGAGTACTACCTAAAATACACATAATTATGCAATGCATTTGTTTATATTTTTCTTATAGTTATACTATTTCCACCATTAGTCCCAAAATCATATCATAAACAAATAATTAACAACATTTAATTAAACCAATAACAAATGAAACTAATCGTAACTGCTATCTGCCACATAATTTGATTGAATTACCGACTTACCGAAACGGATGACAGATGGCAATATATCGCTCCACGGTGAATGCTGTGATGGTGAGAACTGTCGCATTGGCAGCCATTTCAGATAGCACACTCTCCATGATGCACATGCCATCCGTAAAGGGATACGAATCGGGATACCACAGAGTGTACAGCTCCGGTGGAATGCCTAATTATATTAAATGTTACGCATACGCCTGGTTGGCCGAGGTGCTTTGGTTTCGCTCACCTGACACCAATAAAATCAAATCCGAAACTGCCAAATTGAACAAATAGAAATTCGTGGCCGTGTGCATAAAGTTGTTGCGCGAGATTACAATGCAGGTGATTAGGTTGCCCAACACGCCGGCCACAAAGATCAGGGCATAGCACACGGTCAGAGCGATTAGCATGGGCAGCGACTCATTGATCAATGAATCCGTCGCCATTGCGGTGCCATTTGTGCTGTTGCCAGTGCTGAGCAAATGGGTGAGATTCTCGGTCGTTATGTTGAGCAGCTGAGCGACATGTGTTAGAAATTTGTCGTTCTGCAGCAGCAACTGCTCGGGGCTGGCGCTGGCGCTGGGGCTGGGCGATATATGAGCCATGAATGATTGATTGAGGCCATCATCGTCGCTGTCGTTGGTGATGGCGATGGTTTGTAACATGCTAGCAATCTTCAATTAATTGTGGGCGCGGCTGTAGGCTCCTCCCCCCTTGGCTCTGTCTCCGAAAATAGCCCAAACTTTGCCGCTTATCTATTTGTTATTAATTTCGTCTGGATATGATGGAGCTGGTGTGGCGTATCCCCTGCTGCGGTGGCACATGGTTGATAAGCAGACGAAAATTGTGCACTCGCCTGTGAAGCAAACAACATTAAAAGTCATTAGACTCAAGAATGAATTTAAATTGAATCTGAGCAGGCTGCTGACATAACATTATGCGAGTTGTACCGCAGATGGCGACAGGTGGATGGTCGGAGTCAAGAATGATAACTGCGCAGTTTGTCTCAATCATTGGCAATACAATTTCTAAAAATAACTTTGTCATGTGTGCCAAACTTTACCCGGTGGATAAATGAGCTATTGAGACAGAATATCCGTGTTTACGAGTGCTTTAAAAATCGACTCTTACAGTTAATAACTCACTCATTATGTCGTCGGCACGTTTTCCATATGCATCAATTTAATAGCTTAGCCTAAAGTCAACGTTCGAGGTCAAAAGTCAAAGTAAAAGAACATCTTGGTAAATTTAATGCCAAACTGAATTTTGGCTTTGGCTGCTGCCAAAACTTTGGCACACACTCAGTGGGAATTATTCATGCTCGTTTCCGGTTTGTAAAGGCTTAATCTGTACTGAATTTATTTTCCTGTCAGTTTCAATAAGTTTCATAACGCCACACATGAACGAGGGTGGAATTTGAAGTAATCGGCTTTGGAAATAAATGGCTCTTCCTTGGCACCAATTCTGTCCAAATGTATATCACTCACATTAATACAACATGTATTTTTAACGGAAATTTTTATGTATTGGCAAAGGTATTAAGGTGCTTTTTATAATATATTTAAACGACACCCAACAGATTCCCTATACGAATTAGAGATACAAAAAAAACAAGTCTAAGCAATAAAGGGAGGAAGAAACAAGTGTGAGTGTGGTAAACACTCACGAGGCTTTGATGTGAAACATGCTAATTGAAAAGCGTTTATGTACAGAGGGGGAGAGGAATGCCACGGTTGGCCAGGCAATTTCTTGGAATACAGAGTTGGAAAACTGGGCTAAAGAACAGTGTTTAAAAACTGTTGAAAACAGTTTTATATAATAGTGTTGGAAAATAATGTTTAAAAAAGAATGTTGGAAAACAGGGTTGGAAAAGAATGTCGAGAAAGAATGTTGCAAAACAGGGTTGGAAAACAATTTTAAAAACCAGTGTTGGAAACAATGCTTAAACAAAAGTATTGGAAACAAAAAGCTAACTGATTAATTTAATAAGAAAATTCTAACTGATTTAAGGTAAAATAAGTTAAGATACAATTAAATTGTTTAATATGATAAAAAATTTGATACCATAAAAAAATGTTCAGTAAATTCGAGACGGTTATCACTAAGATGATCAATTTTTCTGTATTAAAAGCAAAATATAAAGAGGGACGGATGAAAAAGTTGAATAGAGCGTTAATATAATAGATTGATATTTCAAAAAGAAAATAATATATAAAAAGTAGTCCAAAAGATTATTTTCAGATCGTATGCTAGATAGACGGTGAGTGAGAAGATTAGACTGTAAAGAGAGATAGCGTAAAGAAGAAAGCGAGGAGAGAGGAGGGGGGGTTTGTCTGTAAGAATATAAAGTTTAGGGGGAAAGAATAATAAAAAAAAAAATGTGGATAACACGAATAATTCATAATTCGAATCTCGCGCAAAATGCAAAATATCTTGGAAACTTAGGGTGATAGAAAAAATCTGTTACAGAGTGGGAATGTCAAAACAATGTTGAAAAATAGTGTTATATAATATTGTTGGAAAACTGTCTTGAAAAAAAGTATTGGAAAACATTGTTGGAAAAGAATGTTTGAAAAAGAATGATGGAAAACAGGGTTGGAAAACAATGTTGAAAAACAGAGTTGGAAACAATGTTTAAGCAAAAGTGTTGGAAAAAAACGTTGATAACACAAGGTAACAAAATCCAATTTTTTTCGCAAATTATTTATGAATCAAATGTCGCCCAAAATGCAAAATAAATTGGAAACAAAGGGTATAGAAATGTGGATGGCTTGCTTGGGGTTTTTTGTGTTGCAGGGTTACATATTACCAACTGTTTTGGAAAATAGTATTAGAAAATATTGTTGGAAAAGAATGTTTGAAAAAGAATGATGGAAAGCAATGTTGAAAAACAGAGTTGGAAACAATGTTTAAACAAAAGTTTTGGGAAAAAATTTGTTAACAGATTCGGAATCAGGACATCCCAAATACTATAGAAATATGGATGGCTTGCTTGGCTTGTTTTTTGTGTTGCCTTGTGTAATCAGTGTTAAAAAACAATGTTGTTCCAACACTGCTTGGAAAATAGTTTTAGAAAACAGTGTAGGAAAACTCCACAAAGGCTAAAGGTCAAGTGATCTAAAACATACTATTACTAAGTTGAATTGAAATGCCACGTTTGGCCAGGCGATTGCTTGGAGTGTATGCTGTGTCCGTGTGAGCGTTCCGCATTGAGCGTTCCGCAAATTGAATTTTACTCATACCAAAAAATCTTCCTTACCGAAATTACTGATGTTTCACATCAAGAAAAAGAGGAAACAAAAATTATGAAACCAATAATAAGAATGTCTATATGTTATTGGTCAGCCACATGGTAACATAAAGTGGAGCCATCAGTTGGTCTGCTTGGAAAATCACTCATGAAGTGAAAATAACATTTTCATAAGAAAATCAGTTAACCTTTGCTAATATAAATTACAAAGTAACTCCTAATTATCTAACTGTGTCCTAATGTGCAATCCGTACCCCTTCCAGCGAGCGCCGAGTGTTTTGCCACTGCAATGTGCAAAAGTAGCATGCTGGGTCCATATTACAGCGGGACGCCCAACATGGAAATTTATCATGAAATGCAGAGCTGTTGCTTGTACTTGAAGCCAAAATCATTGTGTCATCCGCATAGGTAACAGTAAGTGAACCTCTGAACACTTCCTTGTGGGACAGTTGAAAATGAATAATAGTTTCAAAAAGAATAGTTCATCAAAAAGAACTAGATTCACCAACTCTGTTGTTCAACTGCGCTGGGGCAACTACGAATCGCTAATGGTGGTCCGGAATGGCACACTCAAATAGTCAACAGCCAAAAGACTAGTCAGCAAGAGCCGCTCGAAAATATTGGAGAAAGAAGGTAGGAGGTTAATATGCACCATATCCACAGGGGCCCTCCTTCCAGAACGACATTAAACAGCCGACATAATAGAGGGGGTTTTCTGCCTTCGCACATAGTTTTTTGAGTGTTTTTAAAAAAAGTCCTGGAGAGAAGACCATAAGAGGCAGATCAACAAGTTATCGGCCTGCCAATTCAGGTCTCCGAAAAAAAGGTGAAGAGGTGCCATGATTCCGGTTCTCGGAAATGAAAACGGTAAATGAGGTTGTGATCAGAATTCATGTAATTCTGGCCAGTTCCGCAATCATTAAATAAAAATATTATTTTAAAAAATTGGCGGCCGTTTAAAAAAAAGTCGACTTTTAAGTTTTTTCTTGTAGTTTATGGTAAAAAAATAGTAAAAAAATGTTTTTCTTCATGATTGAGATACGGGCCAGAATTACATCAATTCTGCGTCGATTGCAATATGGCGGATCAAAATCGGTTCAGTAGAACTGGCGGAATCATGGCTACCAGTTCGAAAAACGTGGATTCGAGAAAAACCCCCTTAAAGTTTTGAGCAACGTAAAAAATACTTTAATGCAAAAAATTGGCTTTATCTGCTAAACTATTTCGAATATTTAAAATGGTTTGAAGGGGATGAAAGGGGAATGCCCAAGCTATAATAATAATGCAAAACAAAAAGTCAAAAATAAATTTTTTAAAATGTAATAAAACCCCCTTAAGACAATTTTGGACTTATTTTAGGAACAATTTGATTTTATTTTGGTAATATTTCACAATTAATTTGGAGAACATTTTGGTCTAATTTTTAAAAAAAAGTTTGTTCACTAAGTATTTTTCCCCCTTTTTGAAATAAAACGATTTTTAATACCAATATAAATAGTGCAGATGTTTGTAACGCATATAAGGAAGCGCCTCGGACCCCATAAAGTGTACATGTTCTTGATCAGAGTGAGTTGATACAGAAATGTCAGTCTGTCGGTCTGCGGTTTCTATGCGTCCCCCCTCAGTTTTTAAAGCTATCTGGGTGAAAACCAGTTAGTGTTTAAAACTTTAAGACCTATATAGAAATCAGCATTATTTATTGATTCTCTAAGCATAAAAAATATAAGTTGAACGATAGTTTATTTATAAGAAATGTTTATGTGGCATTACCCAAAAAAAAATAATCAGTTACAGGCGGGTGCAGAGTATATTACATTCTGGCTTGACTGATTTGCTTTACCCGGTACCCATAAAAATGGGTAAAAAGGGTATCATGAAGCTGTGAAAATATAGATAAAAGAAAACATTTCCGAACCTATAAAGAATATACAGTATGTCAATAAAGTGTTTTAACATAGGAAAAATTCACATTTTTTTAAGTTTTTTTGATTAAAAAAATGGTTTCTCCAGTTGTTTAAAATAGTTTTAAATTTTATTCTGATTCTATATAGCGTAGTGCTCACGGATTAGTGATGCAAGTTATTTTCTAAAGCTTTCGATAACAATTTTGATGCACAATGACTTGGTGCAAGTATCACTTTAAAGATTTTTGATACTGATACTTAAATATATATCGCTTCTCAAGTAGCAGAAGATTATTGAAAATGTACAAGTGAACAGGCAGCAAGTTGATTTGCTGAAGACGGCCATTAATCTTGGTTCTTATTTCATGGTTCTGGACGATGCAAAGAAGTTAAGATATCGAATCGCTCGAACCGCTTTAAACATAGAGCTGCTGATACCATATTCGAAGTCTGCAGAATCCAAGTATGGATGGCTTTCGTTCATATTTTTTTCTTTCTTTAATAACGATTAATTGTATGACGCAAACGAAACTACATTAGGGCATTTTAGTAATTGGCAAAATCGTACCCAACCCTCATGCTGCCCAGAAAAGTATGCTATAATTTTGTTTAACGACCTAGCATTAGTCTTAAGCTACTTGGCTCTTCTTGTCTTGTGGTTGTTTACTAATTGGAAATATAATTGAGCTGCCTGCTCAGGTGTGAAAGTTGACTTGGATGTGGTTGAGCAAAACGCAACCACAAGAATGATAACCAATTACACGAGGATGCGTATGCCATAACCAATTTGCCCTTGATCAAAATTAAACTGGACTCAGTCCAGTCACCATTCAGATTGACCATAGCAAAGGGGTTTGCAATTCAATTCTAGTTTCCAATCCCAATTTGTGCACCGCAAATGAGTCCACACTTACAGGTGACAATGCGGTAACACAAGCTTAAACAATTTTAATTAAATTTGGTTGTGCCACGTGGGAAAAGAGTTTCCCAATTTCCACGAACTGCTTGATATTCGGGGTAAATAGCAGAAAATCTACTCTTTTATGCCGAAATATATTCTTACCTAAGTACGTTCAAATAACAAAAGGAGCGTCGAATCCTTTTCCTTTGTCTGGTACAATCGCGGCTGTTAAAGGGTTTGAATTTATTTTAAGTGCCGCACTTGAACAGTCCTTTTCATGCTGAAGGTTGTAATTATTAATCAGCAGTTTAATTAGTTAAAAACCATTAACAACAAGTCATTTAATTAAACATTTATTTCTTTTGTTTTTTTTTTTAAATAGTCCAAAAAATGTGGGTAGCAATTTTCTTTAATTTAAATTTTAAAATTATTTCCAAGAATTTCCGTTACTCCGCGAATTATTTTACTTTTGTTCCGTTTTCAGAAATTCACGCACGTCCTACAATCTGCGTAGTCAATGCCAGACTGAGTTCGCTGGCGGCAGGCGAGGCAGCGCGTTGGCCAAATGCTGTTAACAGCGGCGCAATGTCTGTTAAGTTACCCAGTCCTGTCGTTGGTTTTCTCTTTCTCTGTTCGCTCTTGTGTCTGAGCTCCACAAACATTTGGACCTAATTTCATTCATAAATTCATGCACTTTACCTTGACTTTGAGACCGAAAACGCCTGTCTTCGGCTCACATGCTCGACTGTAAGTTGTGGCTTACTTGGCGTATGAGTAATGTGCTAGGCGATTCTTTATAGAGCCTGGCCATAAACGGCAGTCAATCTAATTGAATTGAATGGGAACTTACGTGAGGCCAGCTGGCGGCAAATTGAAACTGCAAATGGCATGAACCACTTACACTTACTTTTAATATTTATAGTTGGTGGCGCCGCCGCCACCAAGGCCAATGAAAATGTTCAGCTCGTTTTTGGTTCACCGACGAGCATGACCTCAAGTCAGGCTTCCATCTCTTTCATCACAATCGCAAATGCAATCACAAGCAAAACAATCAAAGCGCACGCGAAATCAAAGGCGTTTCGCTACCAAGTCTGACAGCCGCTCAATGCACAATAAAATACGAAAACAAATGTGTTTGTTTTGCCGGGCATGAACCATGACTTCCTTCTCCAACCAGCCCGCCCATTGAGTGGGAAGGCAAAACCGCATATTAATGTCGGCTACTGGCCGCGGATCTGTGGTATTTGATTTCACATTTTTTCCATTCTTTTCCATCCTTATGCAGCCATTTTTGCTTAGGGCTGACTTTAGTTGAGTCCTCTTGACGTTTATGGCTATGATTGCGGGAAAAGACTGTGAAGAGTTTTAAGTTAAATTTGTTATGGTTGTCTGCTTACGGAAAATATGCAGAATTGCTGGGCCATATCCTTGGTCAGGGTTGAAGAATTACTGCAAAAAAAAAACATGACATTAAATAGCACATTTAAATATGAAATGAAAATGGGAATGAATGTAAGACATAATTATTACGTTGCTTTATAAGTGATAACTTTGACCAGGTAGACAAAAAAAGTCCAAAACAATCATCTGGTGGGATAATTTTGGTGATATCTAAGAGTTACTAACAGTTCCTCAACTGTTCCCACCCAACGAAAACATTATAATTGTGGACTACCAGCATTTATAAGTGTGTTTGAGCCATGCATTTAGCGAAAAATTATCACTGTATCAGAAATGGATTATTACACGAAGACTAGTGGCCTGGTCTTACGAACATACCAACCTGAATCCCGTCCCGAAACCCAACAATTTTGGATTCCGAGAAAATTTTTTTTTTACTATGCACTTATGTATATTAAAGGATTTTTTTTTAAATATACAGAATTGCATTCTTAAACATCATATTTTATTTATAAATAGAAACATTTTAGTTTAGAAATAGAATTTGCTCGAAATTGTCGCCGAGCGGACGTGTTCGTCTTTCTTCTAAATAGATTCAAGAATTCTACTGGAGATAGAGAACACTCTCTCACTGGTTGCTGATGAAGTTGGCACTTCAAATACTTGCCGTGCACGTTTTTGCATTAGTGGAAGCTCATTACGGTCTTTCCAAAACAAATAGATACTTGATTCTAATATTTAACACAATTTTTTTTAAAATAAATTTCATGATTTTATCTACTTTATTTTATAAATCTTCAATAAATTCTGAGAAACGATCAGAAGTATTTTTAACCGAACAGTTATTTTCATTGTTGCTTATTTGATCTCTTTGAAAGGATTTAAAAACAGTGCTACATAATGAATAGTAGGTGGTTCACAGGGCTTTATCAAAGCTGTTTTACAGATTCCTCATATTTGTTGCATTACTTTGGTGTCAAATAAATTTTCTGAGCAATATTTTAATAGTTTTGTCTACCACAAAGCGTATTCATGCATTGTAGGTTCCCTGTCAAAGCTCCAACTTTCAGAACATTCCGTTAACTTGACCAAAAAGATAATAAATCGTTTTAAAGTTATAATGTTTATAGTTAATGTTGGACAGCCTTTTTACATAATTTCTTTCCACTAGAATAGTCTGAACTTCGGTTAACCATGGAGAAAGCAGAGTTCCATCTTGTTTTTACGTGCTGTTTAAGAGATTTGGACAATTTAATATTAAGTTCAGAGTGCTTAAAATGGCCTACTAAAGACTTAAAGCATTTGTTTCTGCGTTTTTACTTACGAAGTGGACATTTACAGTGGACATTCTATGGATAAATGGTTGTGATGTTATTGAATTGTGATGTTATTGAAAAAAAATAGCTAAACCAACTAAACTGTTCTATAGAAACTTAAGCAGGCATAAAGTTTTTTTTTACCTTTGGGTCTTTATATTTGAATCATTTTTTTGACGATTTTTTTGTTTTGCATTATTAATATAGCTTGGACATTCCCCTTTTCATCCCCTTCAAACCATTTTTAAATATTCGAAATAGTTTAGCAGATCTGGCCATTTTAGTAGAGCAATGTTCTCGCTAATGTGAGTATATTTTACGTTCCTCAAAACTTTAAGCGCGTTTTTTCTCGAAACCAGGTTTTTTGACCTGGTAGCCATGATTGGGCCAGTTCTTCTAAACCGATTTTGATTAGCCATGTTGAAATCGACGCAAATTTGATGTAATTCTGGCCCATATCTCAATCATAAGGAACAAAAATTTTTTACTAGTTTTTTACACTAAACTACAAAAAAAACTTGAAAAATATATATATATTTTTTTAAATTGCCACCAATTATTCAAAAAAATATTGAAAAATATGATTAGGTACGGGCCAGGATTACATCAATTCTGATTATACCCTCATTTACCGATTTCATTTTCGATAACCTGGAGTCCCGGAATCATGGCTTAACACCTTTTTTGGGACACCTTTTTTATTTTTTATTTTTTTATATAATAATATTGGGAGATACCCAAATTAAACAATAACATTTATGTTTTAAATTAATAGTTTATTTATTTTCGAGGCGCGCAAACTGGTTAAAATCAACTATAAAATAGAAGCAGCCCGTCGAATGAAACGTAATGGAACTGAAACTGTACAGTAAGATCTCTGCAAATCTTCTATTAATTTTTTATTTTTGCATACGAATAGAGGAAAATTAGTGAGACCATTTATATGGGCATGTTCAACATTAATAAATAACAAAAATCAAAAAACCGAATTGAAAAGCTCTCATGGTTTTTTTTCCAGAATTCTTTTAAAAAACACTCAAAAAACCCTGTTCAAAGGTAGCAGAGCCCCTTAACCGACTTTCTCGCTCGTTTTATTGCAGATATTTATGCTGATTTTGAAATTCTTAAAATTTTCATATCAGCTCACGAAATTTAAGGTATAAGGTAAACATGGCTTTCGACATTTCACTCTTACTTACCAAATACATAAATACAATTTAATGGTCATCAAGTTAATGTGGCGCAAATAATCTCAGCTCATAATCTGTTTTGCCAGCTCTGTGGATTATTCATGAGATGAAGTCCAATGGACGAGGGCAGTGAATGAAAACGTAATCGATATTGTTTGCATTTTCACATCCTGCCCTTTTTCACAGTTGGCATAAGCCCAGCCTGGCAGCAGAGATAATTCAATTTGCCAAGTATTTCCAACCAGCAGGTTGGCCACTATTTGGTAGCTCAGCCAAGTCAAATCTGCTGATTAGCATAATACCGCCCGGACACACATGTGGACAACCACACACTGTGTGATACAAGGGATCTCCATGTCCATTTGACTTTAATCAAAACGGGTCGCCCACAGACTTAATGGCACTGCGGTTGGTCTTCGTCCTGGAGGGCTTATCTTGATTTACGACTACAATGAGTTAAACGATAACGTTAGGGCTAGAATGAGGCGAATTGCTAATGAGCTTTAAAATGCTTTTTAAATGTGGCCATGGTATTTGAGCTGCGGCTAATTAAATGCAATTAAACTAAATGTGAGTGTCCTTGGCCTTGCGCTTGCTCTACACAGGCACATTGAACTTATCCTAACACTTACCAAACTCAACTTCATTGCATTACTCACACAACCCGTTTGATGGGCTTTCATGTGAATTGTGAGTTTTATGCTTCAAATTTTTTGGTATTTTCAATGCTTTTAAGCAAATGAAGGCAAATGCCTGCGGCACGCAAATATTTACCAAATATATATTGAAATTTTCTGTTGTAATTCCAATTAATGCAATGTGAGGCATTAGGGACAGTCAGGTAACCATTAACAGGACTCAAATTTGTCAACTACCCGCGTGCTTAAGTGATATAAAATGGGACCCGAGAACCAGACTATTTGGGGCTGTCTCGATGTTCAATAAAATTGTTATTAAAATTTATTAGGTTCAACAATCAAATCTTTTTAAGGGGGTCTTCTACCTTTGCACGTGGTTTTTGAGTGTTTTTTCAAAAATTCTGAAGAGAAAGCCATAAGAGCATTTTCAATTTGGTTTTTGGTTTTTTTGTTAAAAAATTAAAAAAAAATTTTAAAATTCGAGGGCTGTTCAACAAGTTATCGGCCTGTCAAATATGGTCTCAAAAAAAAAGGCGTAGAGGTGGTAGCCATGATTCCGGAACTCCAGGTTATCGAAAATGAAAACGGTAAATGCAGTTACGATCAGAATTGATGCAAGTCTGGCCCGTATCTCAATTATATTTTTCAATAATTTTTTGAAAATTTAAAAAAATAAAATTTTTTGTTATTTAAAAAAAATACTAAATGTTTTTCCTCTTGATTGAGGTACGTGCCAGAGTTACATCAATTCTGCGTCGATTGAAACATGGCTTTGCAATAATGGCTACCAGGTAAAAAACGTGGTTTCGAGAAAAACGCGCATAAAGTTTTGAGCAACTTAAATAATAGTCACTTTAGCGAGAACATTGCTCCACTAAAAAGGCTATATCTGCTAAACTATTTTGCATTTTTGGAAATGCTTTGAAGGGGATGAAAGGGGAATGTCGAAGCTATATTAATAATGCAAAACAAAAAAATCGGAAAAAATTTTCACAAAAGACTGATTCACTGATTGGCTATGGTAAGAGCAAGAAAGCTAAAAATTGGTTTGTAATTTCGATTCCAGGGTCTGACCTTATTTCTAACTTTCTCTCTCATTGTTCTTAAATTTATTCCGTATATTGATTTCAAAAAAATTCAATTTTAAATACTGCATTCTGTGGCTTGTGTTTGGTCATGTTCGAATTTCGACTAATAAGTCGTCATGAGAACATCTTCCCGGCTGTCTGTAACCGACAACGGGTTGGTCGAACTGCGAATGCCTTTTGACTTGCCTTGCCTTGCAATAAAACTAAATGAATTGGAAACTTGCACAAAATTCAAGCAAACTGCTGACGGGGACCGACTGTCGACGATGACGGAGTCGAAGTCGATGGCAAAACTTCAAACAGCCAACGAAAAAGGCCAACTAAAAGGCGCCTCGAATCTGATGTCATGCTCGGTGTTCATAAAGGAAAGTAAACGAATTTCTAGCAAATGAAAGTGAGTGCCTATCGGGCAAACTCATCCCGAAAAATTGACAGCCGAAAGTTTCCACTGGCAAAAAAAAAAAAAGAAGGGATGTCTTTGAGCACTTGCTTTGAAGGGGATACAAGATATGAGTGTTTGTGTTCGTCAGGGCTCAGGGCCCAACTCCGCTTCTGTTCATGTTGGTTTAGGACTTTGTTTTGATTAAGTGCCAGAAATTGTTTCACATTATTTGCATCAACTGAAATGTTGAATCCAGGCTTTGAATGTGATTTATTTGGCTGGATATTTTTGATCTTGGATAAAAGTACAAAATGACATAGAATTAATATCACAGGCGTTACTTTTATGAGCCGCAAAGCTTCGATAGATTTGCACTGGCCATAAAAAGTAAGAACCCCAGGGAGCTCGTAAAATGTTCATAAAATAACACTACTGAAATGTCCTTGTTTCATGCACTTTAACCAAAGGTTACCATTTGCATTGTCCTTTTGGCCTGTTAACATCATAATCAAACAATTTGCCGCCTTGAGTTTTCTTTTTAATATGCCACTAAATAAGATAAAGTGCATGGCGCTACAATTTTATTTGCATTTTTATACCATTTGCCCGGACACAGAGAGCGGAGAGCCGAAAAGCAACCGGTAGTTCTTTGGCAGCACGTCGCGACGCGTCGCTGTTAACGTCGACTGAGCTGCGACTGCGCTGTTGCGTTGCTGTTATTGTATTATATTCTGTTCGCACATTTGTTTTAAGATTTTGGCCAAATTCAGTCACTCGGATGCTGCCGGCCAGTTGCTGTCGCCCTCGCATAGCGACATCGAGTTAACCACAAGAAAAGTACGAGTCCTAACCGAACGCGTGTTTTTTTTTAATCAAAACAATAAAGTATTCAGCTGAGTTTCTCATATCTGCATGTGTTAATAATTATTTAGCGGATTGTAAAAATGTATTAACAATAATGAATAACCCGAGTGCAATGTACGCGCTTAACGAACAAAATCAAAACAATTGAAAGCCATAAAAAATAAATGCATAAAAAAATGTGGCAGGCATCGGCTTGATAAATTTAAATTTTAAAACAAACGTGTTTAAAATGCACAAACGTTGGCCAGCCGCACTCTCGACTAACAAAAATATAATTAATTGCCATTAAGTAGAGTGAAAACCCATGGCAAACGAACGAGTTGCAAAGTGTATCTCGCGGCATTGAAGGTTGATGAGCTGCTGGCCAGACACATTGACGCTAGGCTAATGACAGCCCCCCCCAAACGCCATTAGACCAAAATCAGCGCCAATAACTATGTTCAGTGGCTGGGCTATTAAAGCTCAAAGTAAAATCTCAAATTTCCTTCCAAAAAAACAAAACAAACTCTTAAAGAGCAGCGACAATGCAAAATTTTTGAATGCCAAATATAAGCAAGGGCGTACGCAATCGAGTGCAGTGGGGGTACAGCTGCCAATAATTCGAATCATTTAATGAATCAATTAAAAACTAAACACAGAAACTAGAAAAAGTTAGGTAATCAAATCAGTTAAATTTTTCGCTAGTACAATAAGCATATTGCGATTGGTGCGTATAGACCTTGGAAGCCTACTTACAGAACGCACGAAAATAAATTTTTAGGCCAAACTCTATAGGCCTCATTCTAGATGACATAAAAACTTATTTCAGCACAATTATTCATATGAATAGAAACACTTTTGAAAAGCTCTTAAAGCTGTATGCTTTTGAAAAGTTTATTACCCCCCAGAAAAAAGTTTTTTTTTTTTTACCAGAAGGTTGGAACGCAAAAAAAAATTACCGACCCCAAAACTATATATTTCTTGATCAGGACGACGAGCTGAGTTCAATTCCGTCTGTCCGTGTCTTCCGCCTGTTGTCTGTTTCACGGAACTAGTCTCTTAGTTTTGGCTATCGAGCTGAAATTTTGCACAGAGTCTTATTTTTCTGCACACCGGACCCCACACGAGAACGGCGAAAAAGTCTTGGAGAAAACTTGTTACGTCAAAGAAGCGACAATATGACAAAATTTCAAAAATCTTGAAACAAAAACAGTGGAAACAGCTAAAAAGTAAAGAAAAAAATACGACAGCGAAGAAAAAAAGAAACACGAACAAAACGAACGAAAAGAAAGATAAAAAGAGAACTGGCATTTTAGGTTAAAACCAAAGATTTAAATAAAAAACAAAAAGTGGGAAAACATAATCGTCAAAATATACCAAATTTATTACCGACGACTATTTTTGAAAGCTACAGTTCCAAAAATTTACATTTTTTTTTTTCAAAGATATAGAAAATTTAAAAAACGTTTTGTTGTTTATGCTAATACGAACAAATTTATCGAAATCGGATGACTATATCATATTCCAAGACGATTTCAAAAACTAGGGAAAAACTTTTTGTTTTTCATCGAGCGTACAATCGGGTATATATTAGTTTTATATGTTACAATCAGGAAAAATTTATCAAAATCGGATGACTATAGCATAGCTGCATGGGAACGATCGGTCTAAGAACAAGTTCTAGTTAGAAAAACTTTTTTGTTTTCCATGTAGCGTCACTAATCTTGGTATGTTAGTTTTTTGCTTCCACAAATTCTGGAAACAGTATCAAAATCGGATTACTATAGCATATAGCTGCCATAGGAACGATCGGTCGAAAAATAAGTCGTTGTGAGAAAAACTTTTTGATTTGCACGTAGTGTCTAATCGTAGTATATATTAGTTTTATATGTTTCACACAATTCTGAAAAAATTTATCAAAATCGGATGACTATAGCATATAGCTGCCATATAAAGGGTCGGTCAAAAACTACTTAGTGAGAAAAACTTTTTTGTTTTCTATCGTAGCGTCCCCAATCTTGGTATATATAAGTTTTATAAGCTTCCACAAATTTTAAAAAAATTATCAAGATCGGATGGCATAGGACCGATCGGTTGGAAAATGTGTTTTACTAAGAAATAGAATTTTATTATCAACGATTTAAAATTTTAAATATCTGATATCTATATCCTTTATATTTGACCGGTTAAATCGAAAAAGTCAAGTGTATTAAAACTTCGGCACAGTCGAAGTTAGCTTTGCCTTCTCGTTTATATGAAGCATAGTGCCGAAATAAATTTTTATGCCATCTGGAATGAGGTCTTATATAAAAAATTTCTGGATAAAAATTGATTGAGTCGCATTTATTTTTTGATTTTCTGAAGTAACGCTAAGTAAGCGTAAAGTGAATTGTAAGCTAACTGGTTGACTGAAACTAAATGAAAAATAAATAATTTGCTGCACATTTTTTCGGGCAACATTCAACAAAATGTATGCGAACCCGAAGCGCAAAGAAATGTGCAAAATACAATAAATTAATTAGCAAATTAAATAGCATCTATTTATTTTGCTTTGTTTTTATATTTTTTGAAGTTTTGACCATCGCGAATTCTCACTCACAAACAGTCCAACTGAAGAGTTCACGACGGGTGAAGTTTTGAGTTTTAACTTAAATTTAGTTAATAAATCAAAATAGCCTATTTGAGAATCTGTGCCGAAAATATTGGCTTCACACTCGGCTGAAAATTTTTTAAGTGAATGCTTCATACTTAATTTTCTAATCATTTTTTTTTAAATAACGATTATTTTCGGTCCCTGTTGAAAATGTTTTTTTTAAGCAAACGCAAAACAGCTGACGAAGCAGTGTGACCCAAACCAAGATGTATCTATTACTTTTCGGTCATTCGGTCATTCAAAAGCTTTCATTTCCTTGCTTACATATTGTCAGTTTGCTATTTATGCGCACTTAGAAAAAAGCTTCGAGCTTACAAATTTTATTGTTCGCCACACCTGTAATAGATACACCTTGACACAAACATTCTTTTTGCCCTTTTATAGATTTTTATGGACTTTTAGGGCTTTGTGGTCATACTAGAACTTACAATCCATCTGAGTAAATATCTGGCATTTCTTGTCATAAATTTATATTTGTTCTGGAAGGAGGCCATAACCCTTGGCAAAATTATACGAAATATCAAACGGCCACACTGATTTGGTCAGCTGTGTTTTGTTGACATCTGAATTTGGTAAATGTTTTTTTTTTTTTCAAATAAATAAATATGAAAATGTAGGGTATTTGGATATTATGGAATAAAAAACGTCATAAACAATCTAAAACCTTCTCACTGGTTTCAAATAAAGCCACTCCATATTTTATTTGTTCCTGAAATTCCGTAGTGTAGCTTCCGTATAATTATTTTGAAACTGTCACATAAATTGTCTTCGCCATGAGCATTCAGCGCCAATTTCAGTTCATTTGAGAACAAATCCAGCGAATAAACTAGCTGAAATTTTCCGATAGCATTCCGGTGCCCTTTTTTGTATGGACTATATACCAATCGGATTTTATTAAAATTAAATTTATGCACAAAAATTATTTTCATGCCATGATAAATAACATCAATGATACAAATAATTATTTTCATGAATTACAAAATGAGCATGAAAATACAAAATTTTACATATGGAAAAAACAGAAACAGAAAAACTGTAAAGAACAGTTGTGTCAAAAATGCTCGTGTTAGTTACATGCTTAAAATAATTTTTTCCATATGTCTAATTTTTTTATTTTCAGGTCTGAAAATAATTATTTTTTACAGCTTGTATATTTTACTTTGTATTAATATCTTGCGTGTAAAGAAAAATGTGTGTTATTTTACAACGTAGCTTTTACCTAGCTTAAAGAAGAAATAAATGATGATGATAATGGAAGTTAGATTAGGTGAGGTTGGGGCGGTGGCTGAAGGCATTCCACTTGCGGACCTAATTCTCGTTTGTTTCTACTTTTTGTGGGTATTAATTGATTTTTAATTTCATGAGTTTCTTTGTGGTAGATACGTTTTAGGGGCTAGGTCCATTCAGATGCCTTTATAAATGATGAGATCAGTATTGGAGATATAGACCAATGCTCACAGATATCTGTAAGGAATTATGAGCCGAAGAATTTCTGTCCTTAACGACCCAGAGTAGGACATGAGCAGAAGAAGTGTGAGACAAATTTAACTCATCTCTGCAGATTCTGCAGAAGTCATTGTAGGGTGCACCTACACTCATAAAAAAATCAAGATTTTCGTTCTTAAACAGGGAAAATTCAAGTTCGAACGATCTCTAAGTTCGTAATTTTCAAATCGGAAAACAAAATTCTCCGATTCTGCGAATCGGTCTGGTCAGCCGGGCTGTCCTGCAGAAGCTAACTGACTGCCATTTTTGAGAAGCTTGGTTTCATTTAAAGATGGTCCAAGAAATTCGATGATCCTCAACAATTATGTCTCCCTGCTTAGATCAATTCTTGAATTTGGATTATTGGCTCATTACCAAAAATATCAGGATTAACTTGAATCGTTTCATTACTCATTATCGATCTTCCTTCTCTTAAGAACCGCCGAACTTGCCAGTGTGTGCTTTTCATTTACAAACTTCCATCAGTGGAAAAAAACTCTTGAACACTGCTAAGACAAAATAATCTTGTGAATCCCTCGCGTCGTACAAATAATTTCATTCCAAACTATCTAAAGCCATGCCTAAAAAAGACCATTTCGTTGCTTGGGTCTTAACTATAATTACTTTCGATTTAAAAAGATCCGTTTCGTTGAGATAACAGATTATTCCTTAATCAGTATGATTTAAGTAAATAGCAAAGGCTCCACCGCCCCTCCCCCCTAATCAAAATCCTGCATACGCCCTTGCACTGTAGCCCCCATTGCTCATGCCCATTTCTATGCCCAGCGCCAACAACTCAAAAACCAAAAACCAGTTTGATTAAATATATACAATTTGATAAAAACCAAATTCGACAACATTCTTTAAGCGTGCATATATTGTGTAAATTATTTTTATGATAATGATAATAATAACCACCAAAAACGGTGAACAACAACAATAACAACAACACACACACCATGAATGGAATCCAGCTATGCAAATGTTGTTTCGTTTGCCATGCCCAAAGATGCTGCTTGAAGTAAGGTGTGAGCTACATATTTCACTGACCTTGAGCCCGAAACATTGAATTTTCAGTTCAGTGCACAGCACAGCAGCTCCTTAGAGTATAAGGCGCATGTCAACAAATGTATTGCAAATATTTTCACTAAATGCCACTTAGCAATTTAAATTAATTTTCAGCTTTTCCTGGCTTTGGCCTGGGACACGCGTGTGCCTGACTTGCTGACAAATTGCCAGGTAAACCGGCACACAGACTCTATCAGCATAATGCCAAAATCATGACAACAACAGGTTGTCAGATATTTTGACCTAACCCAAAATTGATGGGAAAACTTTGTGCATTATGAAAACTTGATTAAGAAAAGTCATCAATTGTAACGATTTAGAGACCAGAAGCGGAGGCTTAGTGGCAGTTGATATTTTCCACAGAAAAAAAATGTTATTCCAGACAATATGATTTTAATTGGCCAATCAAAATACATTTTTCTCTGCACACGCTTACAACAGGACACACACACACACATACGCACACAGAAACAATACACGCGTGTATATAAATGGCAGCCATCATGCTGGCCATTAACACCTCGACTGCTGCTCCGCTGGCAGGAGCTGATTTGCATATGTTTCAAAATGAAAAATTTCTTTTGAATTTAACACAAGTGCTGAACATTTCGGCGGACAATTTGACCAGCCTACTGCAAGGACTTGAACCAGAGGAACTGCTGCAGCTGGATCAGGCCCAGACAATAATGCCCACGCACACACCCATGGCCTTGCTGACCGCATTAAGCGTGGGCTATGCCCTCATCTTTGTGGCCGGCGTGCTGGGCAATCTCATTACCTGCATTGTGATCTCACGCAACAACTTTATGCACACGGCCACAAATTTCTATCTCTTCAATCTGGCCATATCCGACATGATACTCTTGTGTTCCGGTGGGTTGGGCTTTTCTGATAAACCGATTTACTGTATTTTTTTTTAACGAATTTTATGCCAACCAGGTATGCCACAGGATCTATATAATCTCTGGCATCCGGATAATTATCCCTTTACCGATACCATCTGCATACTGGAGAGTGTCCTGTCAGAGACGGCAGCTAATGCCACTGTCCTCACCATCACAGCGTTTACCGTCGAGCGATATATTGCCATTTGTCATCCATTTAGGTGAGTGAACCGTGGCAAATGGGTTTCTTTGAGCACGATGCCAGGCTTGATTGCTTTCATCTCCCACAGGCAACACACTATGTCCAAGCTGTCGCGTGCCGTAAAGTTCATTTTTGCCATTTGGATTGCTGCTTTATTGCTGGCTTTGCCACAGGCCATTCAGTTCTCTGTGGTGGAACAAGGAACAGGAGCTGGCTCATCATGCACGGTATGAAATGAGTTATTGATAACTCCCCAAAGTGAAACTTTGATGAGGGTGTGGCTAATTGTTGAATGGAAATAAGGCAATAACTCAGGGCGACAAAATTAAACTTGAGGTAGAAGCCATGAACGGGACCAATCAATTGTGAAAGTAGAAGCCTCAAAAACAACACCTTATGTCAGTTATTGCATTAAATGGCCACTTTTATAATAACAACACACAACTACAACAACTGTTGCTAGTTCAAATAAGTTGAAGTTAAAATTTTGCAAAAAAGCAGCAAACTAAAGGGGGTCCCTGCAATTGTCATACTAAAAGTCCTCCTCTGATGGTTTTAAATTGCTCACTACTAATAAATCGCGAGATCAAAGACAGAAAAATTAAATCTTTACAAAATTATTGCATCAGAACGGTTCATCCGATTTAAGCGAATCAAATTGTGAAGTTACTATTATCACGTCTTCTATCCGAGAAAAAATAAGAGGTTAAAGAAAAATTAATTCTTAAGTATGGTTTTGGCAATCTTTAATCAAAGAGGGCCGATATTTTCATAAAAAAATTTTTTTCTGTTTGAGGATATCCGTATACATATTTTACAAAAAATCTGAAGATGGGACAATCAATAAATGCGCGAGAAAAAATATTTTTCTATAATAAAATTTTTTTGAAGAAAAAATAATTTATTGAAAAAAATGTCTAAAATATTGTCAACCTCGGTGGATATTAAAATGCTGCTTTAAAATTACTTCCTTGATTTGACATAATTAAAATTAGGAGTCCAATTAACATTTTAAATAACAAAAATATTTTTCCTCACGCATTATTTGATTGTGTCATCGTGATGTTTTTATACCCGTTACTCGTAGAGTAAAAAGGGTATACTAAGTTCGTGCAAATGTATGTAACAGGCAGAAGGAAGCATTTCCGACCCCATAAAGTATATATATTCTTGATCAGCATCAATAGCCGAGTCGATATAGACCTGTCCGTCTGTCCGTCCGTCCGTCCGTCCGTCTGTCTGTATGAACACCTAGATCTCCAGAGACTATAAGAGCTAGAGCTACCATTTTTTTTCAGTGTAGACTTGTATTGTCTGCACGGCAGATCAAGTTTGTTTCAAATTTTGCCACGCTCCCTCCCGCCCCGCAATATGAAAAAAACCTCATATCTCCCACAATTTTAAAAATAGAGTGTTCGGACCTTTTCGACATATATTCTGAATCATCATTACCTATTGATCCGCCATACATCATTTTCCGATCAGACGAACGATAGTAGAGTTGCCGCCCCCGCAATTTGAAAAATACCTCATATCTCCTACAATTTTGAAAATACTTGTTAAAACCTTCTAGAGCATATATTTTAATCATCATTACCTACCGATCCGCCGTACATCTTTTTCTGATCAGATGAACGTATAGAAAAGTTCCCGCCCCCGCAATTTGAAAAAATACCTCAAATCTCCCACAATTTTGAAAATGGATTGTTCGAACCTTCCAGACATATATTTTAATCATCATTTCATATCGATCCGCCGTACATCATTTTCCGATCAGATGAGTTATAGTAGAGTTGCCTCCCCCCCAATTTGTAAAAACTCATATCTCCCACAATTTTGAAGATAGATTGTTCGAACCTTCCAGACATATATTTAAATCATCATTACCTATCGATCCGCCATACATCATTTTCCGATCAGATGAGTTATAGTAGAGTTGCCTCCCCCGCAATTTGTAAAAAAAATATCTAATCCACAATTTGTGATCTAATGAAATATTCTTAAAAATAACGTTATTAATCGAGAAGCAGGGCCGACTTCAACTTTTCGTTTTTTTAGAATAAGTATACGAATATCCTTTACCAGAAAAAAATTATTATATAAAAAAATCGGTTGGCCCTTCTTGAAAAAAAGAACAGACGTTTTTGAACCTTTTATTTTTTGTCGGACAGAAGACATGAAAATAGTAGAATCACAATTTGGGTCACTTAAATCGGATGCACCGTTACGATGCTATAAAATTGTTACCTAGGTAACGTAGCTGTCAAAGAAAAGTCAAGTATTTTTTGCTACTTAGGTCTTAAAGAAGCTCAAAATCCTGACCTGAAGAAGGTAATAGGTATAGTTTAAATCAGAGTAGCATTTTGGAAGTATAAAAACAATGAAACTAGTTCGGCGTAGAAAATCAGAGTATCCTTTGAAAGTTTGAAATCATTTTTTGTAAATCAATGCCAACTACAAAAATATATGTAGATCAAAGGCAACACTACGTATGAGTGATAACAAAAATTTAGAGCCTTGTCGCGCAAATTAAAACTGAACTTTTTGAACTTTATTTTTTTTTCCACGTGAAGTACACACCGTAATCTTACGAATATGACCTTTAGTTTTCCATATAAAAAAAACGATTTAGTGGACACAGGACAAAAAAGTGTAAACATATGTACATATTGTAGTTTATCCAAATATTTTTTGATTATGAAGATTTGGGGAAAAGCGGACAATGATTAATTTACTTTGAGGTTTTAAAACTGTCTTTGTGCAGTGCTTAATAGCTTGATCTAAATATTGATTCTCTGTATATAATGAGTTGTTATAATAACCTGATTTCATTTCGAAGTATTCTCTACCCATTAAAATATATTCATTTTAGAATTAAAAAAAACGAAAAACCATGACGGAACCATTGAATTGAATAACTGAAAATGCAATGCGGTCCAAGGCTGCAAACCTAAAAAATTTTGCAGAAGGTTTGGTCCGAAGGTTCGAACACATCGTTAAGTCTAAGTTTTGATTCGCAAAACGGTTTCTAATCAGGTCAAATTAAAAAAAAAATAGACAAAAAAAAAATGCTGCATTATTTTAAATTATTTTTATTTTAAATTAATTTTAAATTATTATTTATTTAAAATTATTATTTTAAATTTTGAAACAAACTTGATCTGCGTGTGATATACAACGATTGGTGGCTCTTATAGACCCGTAATCAATGCGATCATACAGGCACACAGACAGCCAAACTTGACCCTGATCTTGAATATATTTAAACTATTTACCTGGGATCAAAAATGTTTCCTTCTGTACATTTTCAAAGGGTACAGGGTTTTAAGATAAGATATTTTTCCAGGGTTTCTGAATAATATTCCAATAGCTTTCCAATTCATTGAGATTAGCTACATTTAACTTCGGGTTAATAAAATTTGTTTGCATGCTAAGAGAACATACGAGTTTTCGTATGTTCAGTCTCAAAGTGGTAAAGTATGCTAAGTTCCAAGAAGTGTTTAACTAATTAACAGCCAAAAGCAGGCACGTTGGCTTTTGACGAGTTTGACACTTTATACCATAATTAGCTGTGGTGCCATAAAAATGAGTAATTACACACCACAATCGATTAATTAATTCTTAAATTTGAGAAACTCTAACAAAAGTTAGATTTGCTGATTGAAAAAAAAAACAGTCAAAAATATGTTTAGCTTGTTATTTTTAGCCTTCATTAATTTTTATATTTTTTGCATTGATATATAAATATTACTATCAATTTCAATTCTTAATTTAGTTAATGGGTTCACGTGTCAAATCGAATAGTCGACGATTATTTACAATATAAGAATTACTTGTGCATCTTAAGAAATTATAATAAGCTAAACTTAAATAAATAACCATTTATTACTGGATTGAATATTTAACGCATAATTTTTATGCTTATGATACTGCCGATCGATTTTGATTAAAAATGGTTTTAATGTTTAAATATTTAAAAAGAACTACGGCAGTTTTTGATTTTAAAATTCAAATCCCTTGTGCTTTTCACCAAAAACCAAATCTTCTTGTTATTACAAAAAAACTGATTTGTTTGTTTGTTGATCGGTTTAGGTATGGGATTAAAGTGTTCAAAGTGTTCGCAGCAGTTGCGTAGGTGCTCTTTGAATACACACATGAGAAACTCAAACTTGTTTTTATTTTTGTAATAATTATAATTATCGTATCAATATAATTATTAAACATAGCATTTTATAGGCGATATACCCGGTATCTGCCAAAGTGCCTTGATTTTGTGTGTATCCAATTCATAGTTGGTCGTGTAGTTGACAATGCCCAATTAATTTTTGGGGATCTGCCTGCAAGTATAAGAACTAAATGTTCCATACACCTCAAACCTCTAGCTCTTACCATCTCTGAGATTTCTTCGTTCATACGGACAGACGGTCATGGCTATATCGAATAAGCTGTTGATGCTAATCAAGAATATATATACTTTTGCTCAAACTCAATATACTCTTTGTACGTTTTTAACAAACGATGAATGAAACCGTCGCTCTATGTCATCCAAAGGGGGGAAAGTGTTAAGTGTGGAAAACTATAACTATATATTTATAGATTCAATATGTCTTATTTTAAGCAAGCTCTTAAGTATAACGTAAGAGCACAGATCTTACATTATGATTCAATCCTGCAATTATATAAATATTTGTTTCCCTCAGATGAAGAACGACTTCTTTGCCCATGTGTTTGCCGTTTCTGGATTTTTATTCTTTGGTGGTCCCATGACGGCCATCTGTGTGCTTTATGTCCTAATTGGTGTAAAGCTGAAGCGCAGCCGGTTGCTGCAGGCATTGCCAAGACGCTGCTATGATGTGAACCGCGGCATCAGTGCCCAAACACGCGTAATTCGTATGCTGGGTAAGCTAAATTCCTGCTCCAACGATGTCGATCTACTGCTAAGTTACTGATTCCTTCTTGCAGTGGCCGTGGCCGTGGCATTCTTTATCTGCTGGGCTCCCTTTCATGCTCAACGTTTGATGGCGGTGTATGGTTCCACCTCGGGCATTGAGTCGCAATGGTTTAACGATGTCTTCAATGTCCTCAACTACACTTCCGGTGTGCTGTATTTTCTGTCCACTTGTATTAATCCGCTGCTGTACAACATAATGAGCCACAAATTTCGTGAGGCTTTTAAGGTGAGTGTGGAATTACATCGACTAAATATTTTTACATCCACTGATTGCGCTAAGAACCCATTTGGGTAGGTCACTTTGGCGCGTCACTTTCGACTTTCAGGCAAGAACCAGGGCCAGGGTTTGCCGCATACTTACAGCGCCCTGCGACGCAATCAGACAGGATCTCTACGTCTGCACACAACGGTAAATAATTAATAATTAATAATAATAAATAAATTAATAATCTGTTTCTTTGCAGGATAGCGTACGCACCACCATGACAACAACAACAACCACGTCCATTTTGAATGGAAGCAGCAGCAATGGCGGCGGTGCAGGAGTTAATCCAAGTCGTTCCTCTCAGCGTTTGAATCGCTTCTCATTGGACAGTTCTCAGGGTCAGAATCGCAGCAGGCAGGATTTGTTTGCAAGTCGCGGTGCAGGGGAACCACCGCATCCACATCCGCACCGCTTGTTGCAAACCCAAATATCGCAGCTATCCTCCGTGGGCGACGCCCACTCACTGATGGAGTCGGAGACACCATGGCCAGGGGGGGAGCACTATGAGCTCGTTGGACGTCAGCCAACCATGTGCTCAATTGACGAGCTAAGCTGTCAGTCAGTGGATTCCCGCTCACGTCCCAAGCTGACGCGCATCACGCGCCAGTCGCAACAAAGTGGGGGCGGAGGCGGCGGCATAGGCTTAGCGGAGGAGGCAAATGGTAAAGTGCACAAGGCAAAGTCCAAAACGCTCAAGACCTCGAATGCTCTGAAGAGTCTCAGGGCCAAATTCAATTGGCGTGCCAGACGCAAAGGCAGCCACAAGCCGCAGACAAGAACGGGCTCAGATTTGGGAATGGGGCCAAGTGAAGTGGCAACAGAACGTGGCGCTTACTGAGTGCTCTTCAAGTCACTTCCAATTCCGATTCCGACACACAACTGTGATAAGAGCAACGGCAAGCGTCTCTCTCTCCTCCAGCCTGTTCTAGCCAATTATTCCACGTTTGGGTCAATTAGTTGTCGCTCCCATTTGGTTAGCACATACTCATAGTATAAATTGTAGTTCTTATTCTAATCTTAGCTGATCTGAAAATGCTTGAATGTGTCAAAATAAAATAGCGCATTCTCTTCACTCCAATTGGGGATTTTCCTTTTTTAATGGACGAAAGTGAGTTCAACGCGCGTCTGGCTAATGATTGCCATTTGGGACGCGTGCGGCACTTAAAAACACGCTCCCTCTACATCATAATCCCGTGCAATTAAGATGTCTATCGGGCGCATAAATACGGTTTTTGGTCTAGACGACGGAGAAACTTGCGACAAGCTCAGCAGCAAATTGCGGACAACTGTAAACTGCGCGTCAGCCATTTTCCACACACTGAGGGGGGGTGGGGATGAGGATATGTGCATATGTGTGGCTAAGCGTAATTACACACATGCATTCAATTAGGATGCTTTTAATTGAAACTTCCACCAATGCGATTAATAAAGTAAGTTGACCAAAATGTGCCGGCATGCCGTGTGCTGGCTGAAATAAATGAATTTTAATTCATTTAGTGCAGCATCTGTTGAAATGTTGCGGCTGTGGGAATGAATTGTACCACAAACACAAAAAAGGGAATGTAATTAGAGCAAGTTCTGGGAAATTGATGTGCGCATGGTTGAAGGTGAGACCGCAATTTTCCTGAATAATTTAAATATCAAAGCTTGCTATGTTTGAATATCTGAACAATACTGTGGTTCCCCCCAACAAGGTTAAACAAATAATATTTTAATTAATTTATTTTTTTCATTTCCGAATATATTTCAAGAAAATAAGTAAAAGTAAAAACCTTTTTTTCGTTCTTCGTTCGACTAGATCCAAACATATTTTTACGGCCCTTCAATACACAATTATTACAACGTTATTCTAAAATTTTGCAAAATTAAAAAATCCAGTTGAAAATACTTAGTTTGATATCTAGAACTTTAAAATTACTGTTGGAGCTGATCGAATGAAAATATACAACAAAAAACAATCTTCCGCCCATTTTCCGACTTTCGTGACATATTTTCGAAAATTTAAAAGCGATATTTTTCATATTTTTCTATGTGCAGCTTGGAATATGATTTTGAAGCAAATAGGGCAAAAATTTAAAACCGACCCATTTCCACGCGGGCGGGTGGATTTTCCAATAAAAGTCATTACAATTTTTATGAAATTTCCATATAGAGTTTAAAAAAAAGATTTTGAGTCCGATCAAATGGAAGACAGAAATATTTTTCACATGAGTTTTCTGCCAATTTTACTGATTTTTCAAAATGTAAAAACGTGACGTTAATATTTTGAAATATTTTTTTTCAAAAAATGTTTGGAAGTAATTGGATGAAAAACATATGAGTTTTATATAACATTTTTCCAGCCATCTTTCGGTTGTGGAAAAAGGTTTTTCTTAAATTTAAAGTCGTATATGTGTAAGTGTAGTTATTAAAATAAGTTTGAAGCTAATCGGTCGGAAACTTAACTTTCAGTCATTCAAACTTAATTTGTTAAATGGGTTTGAATCTAATCGGGTGATAACAAAAAAAGGTCTAGCATTATCCTGGTGCACTACACCTTTTCTATTGATCAATTCTGGCCTCTTCTGTTTAAGTGCATCACTCAATTTGTGATATTGTCGGGCTGAAAGCTTAAAATAAACGATTCCTTTGAAATCCCATCAAACAGACAACATAACCTTTTTTTGTGACTATCGGCCTTCGAAGTGGTTTGAGCTGGTTCATCCTTTTTAGACCACGATCTCTTGCGCTTTACATTCTTGTAAACAATCCAGTTTTCGTCGCCAGTAAAAAATTTGACTAATTTTGTACTAAAAAGCCTTACTGTATCAGCTGTTCAAATATATATAACGGTAAAGCGGTTAAGTGTGAAGTTGGTTGCGAAAATTCAATAAGATCAGCTGTTGTCATCAAACGAAATTACATAGTGAACGACCCAATAGTAGTTGAATTGTCCTGCAAAAATCAAACTTCAACGAAAGTGTATCAATCCGAGGTTTTGGAAAACGTTGTAAAGCCTCTCAACACGAAACTATTTGATCACAAGGCAAAAAACGACTGAACATCGTGTATCAAAACAATTGCGAGTACGAGGTATAAATAGCTGTCATAGGAATAATATGTTTAATTGCATGTGGTTAATGGTTTTGGTTTTGTGTGACCCCTCACTTTAAATCAATTAGTTATTTACCATATTTGGCAGGAACAGAGTATATTACAGTCGGACTTGACCGACTTTATTTCCTGTAATAATTTTTTTTGTTTGAAGAGTAAAAGGTATACAAGTGCAAGAATACATATAACCCAAATGGCATTTCACATTTAACATTTAACTTACATATGCCTGACATTTGATATGCCAGCAGTCCTGTTAACTTTTTAATGTTTGACTTGAGATGCTAATCAGTTACACAAAAATCCGTATGCTTTATGGTCGGCGACCATGACGACTTTCTGTCTCTGAACTTTTTTTAACCGCCAGGACCTTTCCATTTGGTGGTTAACCATTTATGTGGCATAAAAGTCAAATGCTGGCGAATAGTTTCGATGAACTTCATCATTTATATGCGAGAATGACAAGGGCACAATACCACACATATGTAGACGACACACATAGGGGTTACTTGGCAATAAATTTTACTGTCTTTCATTTCGGTGAATTTACTATCACTTTGCCAACCATTCAACTTGTCTCGATGGGCAGACTAAAGTCAATTGCAACATTCAATTTACGGCCAGCTAAGAAGCCTTTTGCTCAATTTAAATTCAGTAATACTTCTTTATTTGTATCGTGCACACAAGTTGAAGCTCATAACTTGTAAATGTGAAATAAATAAAATATCATGGCGACAACGAAATGAAACCAGGCTTGCTGCAGGGCTCAATTTCATGTGGCAATTTAAATGGACGATATACAATATATGGTGGACGCGGCAGTGTGGGCAATTAGGGAATTCAATAAAATGTTGCCTACCTTTCGCGTTTCCTAGAAACGATAATTGGCAAAAATTTAGATGCACTCGCCGCTGAGAGGTCATATTGAGTTGCAAATTAATATTAATTATGAAATAGATAGGCAATCGGTAGTTTGGGTTGAGTTGATCAACAATCAATTTATTAACACGCTTGTGCGCATAGACGAGCCGCAATTAGAACCTGTTCCTTCCATTTTGTAATCAAGTCAAAATCTTATCCAAAATATTACCACACACATGCTGATGCTTACTTTATATATAGTAGACGAGGGTATTTGGAAAAGTATGCGACAAAGACAACAAAATTTAAATAGCAGAAAAATATTTACTTCTCTTAATGGTCATCTTACGTATCTACTATGGATCTTCGTTATCCTGTTTATAGCATTGTAGTAGAAATGAAACACTGTCTTCCTTCTCTACATTGTTGGCAAATCTTTTATCACGAATTAGTTGAAATTATATGGATACGTGGCTATTAACGTATCAGTATAAATAAATTCACCGACGAGTCGCGACGCCATCTAGGCTATAACCAAGGGAAACCCAAATCAGGGTCAGTGTAAGCCAGCGAGGGGCAGCCAGCCCAATCCTTTATTTCTTTTAGCAGCGGTTATTTCGACGCCGGAAACAAACGGAAGCAAAAACAAAATACCAGCATTTTGCGATTGGATTCGATGCTAGCTTTTAAGGTTTGATTTTTTTACTGTTGTTGTTGGACTGCTCACAAACTAAAATATCATGCCCATCGCTACTCAAAGCTATGCTAAAGCCCTTAAACTTAGCAAATAAATAACATTTTTTCAGTCTATATTATCATTATTGGGACATTTCTTTAAAAAACTAAGGTTTTTTTCTCTCAAAATTTATTCTAACAAATCAGAAAATCGCTAGAAAGTTTGTGACATCATTTTTATAAAATGACTAATGACTGGAAACACGTACGTCCAACGAACTAACCTCTTAAGATCGAGTTCGGACCTGGATTCCTTTTAAAATAACATCCCAAATCAAACACTATTTCTTTAAGCAAAGGTTCAGTTCCCAAAAATCAACTTAAATGGTAACAAAACTTGCTTGATATAGGAACAATAATCTAATCATCGGGCTATAAGCAGATCTGTCATTTGGGGATTCGAATAAACATACATCTTTGGATTGGGAATTATATTTACAAACGCTGATGAAATGCTGCTTTTCCATATTATATAGGATCGGACATTGCTAAACTCCTAAAAAAAAAACCCACCATTTAAATCTTGGTAAAAAACAAGAAATTATACTTAGTATAAGTATTGTCAATTTTTATTAGTTTGTGCTTCAACATGAATATATTTTGCATATATTTGCATTTTATTTCGTGAATCGTGAGTTACCTGAAGGACAAATACCTCACGTGCGCACCTCTACTTTAAAGTATTATGAATTTTATATATTTTTTTAAGTCAGTTGTCAATCAGTTTGAGTACTTTTGGGACTACATCCCGTATATGCGAATTGGAGATGCCAAACATGTCGAGCAGTGTGCGTTTGCCAGGCTATTTTCTACCCAAAAGGGCTTTACCACAGCTCTCGATAGCTTCGCCCAGTTGGCACGTACGAATTGTGGCTGCTGTTTAAGATTTATGGTTAAGCATGGCATACTTTGGCTTTTTCTAACTTCCTCTGACGCTGTACATTTACTTTATATTTACTTTGTGAATGCCTTCTGCCATGTAAGCCGCGTCTTGGATTACTGTTTTTGTCCCCATTTTTTCGGGTCTTGTTTGTGGCATTTCGCACTTAGTTAGTGGCACATAAAGTGGAATTTGATAGTGTTTGGCAGGAAACATGTTGCCATCAGCATTAGATTGCTTATATAGCAACTAAACTGCAATTCAATCGTCGGGTCGTGGTAAACGACATTTCAGGTCGTTTTTGTCGAGAAGTAAGTGCTTAAAACATAAGAGGGTGATATGGGCATTGTAGCCAAATACACTCGAAAGCTGCTGCGAAGGATAATCGATTGAAAAATCAACAAACAATTGAAAACAAATATGCCAGAGGCTGGAGCAATAGAACAAGGTGGTGATAGTGACATTTTGGACTCATGAATTGGGCATAATTCCTACTGTTCTTGGGAATTTAACCAAGAATTGAATGGCAGACAATAATATTTCTGTAAAAACACATGTCAGATCTAATTGCCTTGGATAAATATTGCATTAAAATTGTGGTACGAACATTTAATCACAAATTCTTTTAAAAGTCATCTTTAGCTTAAATCAAACGAATGTATTTGGCAGCATCGACAACATGAGTTATTAAAATAAAATAACAAGACATTCATTATGTCTACCAAATGCCAAACTAAAGCCATGAACAGCACATGTTATGCTTTAAAATAAATATATATAGTTTATTTGCTTTTCAACATTTATTTATTTATTGCTTGCTTTTAATACATTCAACAGCCTTTGACTAACCAACAAGTCGAACCAGTTAAAGCATTTGGGGCAACATTTGGAATTTATAACAAAAGATTCAACCTATTTAAAGAAATAATCCCTACTTCTGTTGATGTTTAAGCGCTTCCGTTTTCAGAAAAGGACATGAAGATGAATGGTGAATAAGTGAGGCTGATAACGGTCAACGAATAAGGGCCAAGTCAAAGTGATAAGAGCCATGACAACATTTCAAGCTTGGCAACTCCATTAATCTGCCATACTCTTCTAAATTTTCTCTTAGCGACAAGTTTCAACGATAATAAGCAAATCAAATGAAATTTGTGTCAATTGCAATTTATCTATAACAAAAAACAAAAGAGAATTTACAGAAAAGTTATCATTCGTCGAATGGCTAATTGGCAATTATAAAATCAGTTAAACTTTATCCTCCCAAAAAGCAATAATTAATTAATACAAACTTTAGCGCATTCAACTTTTAGAGCAAATATAAATATGATTTTAAACTGATTCAATTTTAATACCCGCCTCAGAAACAAGACCGCAAATTTATGGCCAGATTTTGAAAAGAATTCATCACACAGCCAACTTATTTGCAAAAAAATGGCAACATAACAATCCAAATTAATTGTAAACAAGCCATGAAACACATCAACGTCAGAGCTCTTGCCGCTCATTTTTATGACTGCGGTACATTGAACAGGGAAAAGGCTGAGTAGGCGGAGCAGGGGAGCAGTTTCTTCCATGTGGCGCTTTATTTTTTTCCGACTGTATTGTGTGTGCCAAAGAGTGACGGCGTTGTCGACGCTTCCCATTTGTACGCCGTACAATAATATTTTGATTGAATTTGCCCGGCAACTCGAGGTGACGATAGCGATAGGATGGTGGATTGCCAACAAAACGAAGTGGCATTTTATTTACGCCAACGTGGAAAACAAGATGTTAAACCGAACGTTTAGTCAAATGGGGAATGATGAGTTTCAGAGACAGTTTGTAAGTAAGAACGTTTTAATGACCAATGTAGAATAGGACCGCTATGCGAGTGCAAAAATGTAAAGAATAAATGATCTAAGACACTCATAGGATATGTTACCACTGAGAAGAGGATAGAACTTATTGTTATTACTACAGAGAGTGCGAAATGGACATATGTTAGAGGCCTATGAAGAAAACGCAATTGCAAGCCACTTTAGTGTATAATTCCTTGTCTCTCTTTTCCGAACATAAAAATTCTCACAACCACGTAGGATCTCTGCATCAATATAACACAGAAAACAAAATTAATATGGTTTAAGGTCTAATTTACATGTTGAAATATATAAAATCGGGGGTGACACAGAAATCTTTAGGAATTTTACGACGATTGGTTTGAAAATCTCTCGAAAATCCGTCGGTAAAATAGAACTTCCAGAAGTTTTAATATCTTATTCAAAAGTCTAGTTGGAAGGTTTTTTGTGTCTGTTTATTGATTAAACCCAGCCCATGCGGACTCCATTTGCATCATTTTGTTTGTTAATTTTCGTTAACAAAACAAGCCCGACGTTTACAGAAAAACACCACACGTTCACAATAAACGACCCTTGTTACTAAAAGTCTCACATCCCTTCACAAAACACGAACGCCACGTTCATTAAAAATGCCCAAAAATTGAATAAAATTAAACCAAAATGTTCCTCAAATGAGCCCAAAATGTTCCACAAATATAAATAAAATGTTGACAAAATTATCCCTAAATGTACCCAAAACTATAAAAAATTTTTCCTAAAATGTGCCCAAAGTGGTCATAAAATGTTATTAACACAACGAAACGTTCATGATAATCGAACAGCGGGCTTTCAAATAGCGTTCATGAAATGACGCCACCTTTCATGGTTCAAGAAAATTCGGGATTACTCTACTTTTGTCAACGAATGTGCTTGATTTCGGTGTTTAAAGAACGATTTTTTCAAATTAATTAATTCAATTCCATATGATAAAGCCAGAAAATATAATTTTTAAATGATCAAAGTAATAAGTAAGTTTACATATAAGCAACTGCCCCCTCATGACAGAGTGCCATATTTGGTTGGAGAGCTCAAGACCAGCAACGTGCAACATCCGCCATGATTTGTGTACCCCATGATCTTTTATTGTATTAGTGAGAGAGATTTTCTCCCTACTGCTAACACAATGCCCAATAAACTAGTCTGCATAAATACAAACAAACGGCGATTCTTACTTGTTGTTAAATTTGAAAATATTTTGTTTTAGTTTAGAACAACAACGCCATGCCTAGCGTTTTTTGTACACATATTGAAAGTCCCAATGAGCTTTTAATATTCAAACTCTCAAGTAAGTTCGTTAGGTAAGTCATTTTTCGCAACTTCTTAACTATTTTCATTTTCTTTACGAATCAAATCCTGAAACAGTTGCTTTACAATAGAGCATGCTGCAACTAACTGATCCGGTTAAAAAGAATAAAATAAAGTAGTCTCATTTTAAAATGAAGTGTCTAAATAAAAAATGGATGAAGCATTCGAAGAATTAATTAATTTTTAAAGAAATATTGAGTGTATGCATTGAAAGACGAACACCATTTTTTGACAGTGACAGCTGTTGCATTTTGAAGGGCATAAAAAAATACATTAAATTCGATCTGTCGAACTATTAAATTGGTTTAACACATGAGATTTTTATTCCATTTAAAATATGTCAAAAAACAGTATTTGCGGGAAATTTTGCTTCATTGATTCCAATTTGAAGAAAAGTGCTCCGAAGGTCATCGTTTGCTCTCTGAGGAATAAATCTTAAAATTTTCAAAATAATAATACGCGGTTTTCAATGCATACTCCGAATATAACTAGAACATAGTTCTTCTTGCTAAGAGAACTTTGTTCAGATACAGACATTTAATATGTTTAGTCGATGATAATTTTAAACAAATTATTGATTAAATTATTGACTTATATTTAAACTTAATGTAGAACCCTTTGATCTCTCATTAGACAAGTATTTGAATGAATTTTATAAAGTTTAGTTGTGAAAAAAGAATTTGGTAATGTTTTGGTATAAAAATATATTTTGTTAATTTTATTAATTAGGTATCATAAATAAATTGATAAAAAGCAATAGTTCCCTGTACTTTTGTAACATAATGTAGTTCTTTTATATTTTTATACAGTGTATATTAATTTTGCCCAGAAGTTTGTAACGCATAGAAATATTCATTTCCGACCCCATAAACTATATATATTCTTGATCAGGACGACGAGCTGAGTTCAATTCCGTCTGTCCGTCCGTCCGTCTGTCCGTCCGTCCGTCTGTCCGGCTGTTTCTACGCGAACTAGTCCCTCAGTATTAAAGCTATCGAGCTGAAATTTTGCACAGAGTCTTCTTTTACTGCACGCAACTAATATGTCGGAACCGGCCGGATCGGATGACTATATCATATAGCTGCCATAGAAACGATCGGTCAGAAGAACTAGTTCTAGTGAGAAAAACTTTTTTGTTTTCCATCGTAGCGTCACTAATCTTGGTATATGTTAGTTTTATATGCTTCCACATAATTCTGAAAAAATTGTATCAAAATCGGATCACTATAGCATATAGCTGCCATAGAACCGATCGGTCGAAAAATGTATTTTACTAAGAAAAATTTTTTTTTTATGAAATCAAATTTTTATTATTAATGATTTAAAAATTTAAAATATAACTATATCCTATATATATTTTACCGGTTAAATCAGTTGGAGTAAAGTTTTTCGGTGTTGTATTAAAACTTCGGCACAGTCGAAGTTAGCTTTGCCTTCTCGTTATTTTTATCATTTTTCAGCTTACACCATTTTCGCATTTCCATTTACTTAACTTTTTCTTTGTGATGATGGTCATTTGAAATTCGACTTGGTCGTTCTAGCTTTTTCCTGCCTGGTATATATTATAATTGTCAGTTTTATGCATTTGTATTTTATATGCATGATTTGTGATAGCAAAACATTCACCCGAGTCAAATACCTCGTTCGTCAATAAAATGGTGATTCATTATGTGTTGCTTCTCGTTGCCTTTGAACCAAATCAAAGTGTGTCCATCAAAAATATTGTAAACATATTAATTTGCATATAAATACGCCTGAGAATTTTCTGTGTAATTTCTTAAATATGATTAATGCGACTGCGACGCGAATGGTGCGTGTAGATTTATTTATGGGAATGGACAGACAAACGGACGGGCAGAGATTTGGCAGTTCATTAAAAATTAAGCATGTGTAAATGTTAATGAATTTTCCGTGAATGAAACAGTGACCGCAGTTGTCAGCAATTTGGACAGGCGTGACCAGGTGATTTGACATTGCGGCCAAAGTGGCAGTGGATCTTTAAGCCTCGAAGCAGCATAATTTTTAATTAAAGTGCAACAAAGCGAGAAAACGAGGAAATTCCATTTGAAAACAGCCGCACAATTTGTACGGATATAAATTTAAATAAATGTCCGAGAAAACGCCATCGAAACTTTGCCAATAAAGGCGGCTTATCAGGCAACTGCAACATGGACTACGAAGACAAATGCATGGCGCGTGGCATAAACAAACGAGAATTGCAATCGAAGCAACTGAAAGCGGAATCCCGAATAGCGCAGCGTTAACGGAAATTGCTAACGCACGACAACCACAAAATCTAATCCATAGCTTTGTCATTATTTACCAAATGCAAAATCAAGTATACGCAGCGTGCTGAAAAGCAGTAAAGCTTACTGAATTTTCCCTTGGCCATGGCTTTAACTTCTTTAAATGCAACCAACAGCAACATTTACCATTCAGTATTTGTTTTGCCATTTTTGTATATTTATAGCCTTGTTTGCTAAACGAAATACAAACGCTCATAAATCAACTGTCATATTCCGGCCACAGACAATGTTCCACCACGATTGGCTATGGTAGACAAACTAACAAAAAAAACAAAGGCCGATATAAGGACTCTATTGCATAGAAATGTGAATTTAAGCATTTAATTAAAACACTTAAAATGCATTGAAAGCCGCATCATTAAGCCGTGGGCTTAAAGTTCACTCACATCACGTATACGACATGCATGCGCGCCACTATGCAGAATACGGCGGCATGTGAGGCATTTAATTACAGACAGTCGCGCCATTAAACGATTTTTATTGTACTTCTTTGGCAAACATTTTAGTACCAACAACCAACAACCAAATTTTATGCACTTTTACGCACAAAAAAAACATCAATCCATGAGACAAGGCTTAGCAGACAGACAATAATCTGCATATAAATCAAGTCGGGGACTGACACATGCAATAAATATATGAAAACACCAAAGGCAATCAATAATACAGTTTTCTCAAAATGCTAGCATGATTTGTGAAAATGTTGTCCCAATTAATAATATCAACTATTTTGTCAAAAATATGATTAATCAATATTGTTTGTACTTAAGTTTATTTACTTTATTTTCTTTTTCGTTAAACACTTTGAACCCAATTGACTTGAAAGAATTCCTAAAATATAAATAGCTCACCATTCATAAAAAGTTAATTGCTTATGCATAAACAAAGCCAGCAGAAAAATACATTGAAATAAACAAATTCTTTAGGTATTCTTCATATATTTATTTGTTTGTTTGTATATAGAAAGTGATGTTAAGATCCAATGATTAATCAGTCAGTGCTTCAGGTGAAGTGCTTACATTTTAATAATAATCCAAATTTCAAATTTTGACTCCTATTGTCTGCATGCAGATCGATTCTGTTGGAAATTTTGCCACGATCAAATATTACGGTTAGTCACCTTATTTCGCTTTTGATTTTATTAAATAATAGCTTCCAATAGGATAAATGTCTTGTAAATACAAAATCAGTATTGCTCTTGTCACCTGATCATATTCTAAATTTAGTTATTATATTTTTTATCGAGTTTTGCTGGCTCGAGGTCATGTAGTTGTGTTTGCTCAAAGCATAAAACAACTTATGCATTCTACACAAAAAGAGCGGGTTGCCTATACAACACTGTTTCAAAGACCTCCTGGTCTAATCATCATTAGGCTTTTTGCTGAAGACTACAGGATTGCCCATTGTCTTTTCCTGCAATCAATTCCTTAAACATTTGGGAACTGCAAAATAATGAAACCAACAAAGATGAGCTTTTTGGTGTAGTGCTCAAGCTTAACGGCAGACGCTTAGAGTGACAAAGTTTTGAGCCGTCAAGCGAACTTAAAAGCGGGTTTTAAATTTGAATGCAAGCATTAAAAAGAGTATCCATTGATTGAAATATTTTCAAGGATATACCCATATTTGTAAGGATACTTTGGGGCTACTGACACAATGGGGCCATTCAGCAGATAATTTCGATAATCACGATTGCTGAAAAGAAACCGGAAGAATTTATATTGAAATTTTCAGTGTGGACGACTCTAATACGTTATACTGAATACTTAAATACTGAATTTTAATATGTTTGAATAAAAAGAACTAAAACCACTAATTCCCCTTTAGACTGCAATCAATGTCATTCAGCAGAGACATTTCAGATATCAAAATAGCCGAAAATCATTCTGCAAAAGAAGAATTCGACCTATTAAAAGCTGCTGATGCTACCACAACACCATGTAAATTAGGTTAGATAAGATAATTCCGAAGGGGACCACACATAGACTGTTTAGTAATTAGTGAGACCGGGTTTTTGGTTATGGAGGTTCCGACTTTATAGTCTATAAGGATCCTTTTACGTTCCGGCGAATGCCAGTATAATTGTGAGGGTCTCCTGGCTACCTCTTCCAGTGAGGTAGTCCAGTGGGCGTGGAGGTGTTGTAAATTATGTAAATTTAAGAAAACAATTTTTAACTATGTGTGAACTTCTTTTTAAACTTAAAACAGGTTTTTCTCAAAACTGTTTCTCAAGTCGTTGATCACTGGATTTAAAAAACGGTTAAACCGATCGATCTGAAATTGTCACACAACCTTCTTAGACATAATCTACGGGGATTGGATTAAGATATCCGATAATTATTTAAATTTTTTAAACCATTTTTCTTAAAAATTTTAGTCGAAAATTCAAATGTTTTTTTAATTGTTGTTAGTTTATCACACATTGAAATTTTGACTAGTCCTTCCATCAATCCCAGCATACGACTATTCCTTAAAAGAATCTATTCGGTTTTTTGATAAAACCAGGGATCACCGCCAAACCTCTTTTGGAAGACCTTCGGGGTATTGTCTACAGGAGTGTTATCCTTCAATATTTTTACTTGATCTAAGTGCCATTAAAAACTTAAAATAAGATACTTTCTGAATAATTATTACTTGCATCTGTATAATAAATTACCTATTTAAAAAATTTATTAAAAAAACGTCTTTTTTCCAAGCACCTCGGTCGCTAACGTTTTTTTGCACCAATCGACCCGAGTCTAATTTTAGGCTATTGTCATATTATGCGGTATCCAACGCGACAAATGCCTCTTTAGAGAAAAACATTTAGGATTAATTAAGTATGGTGGCTCAACAATAAAAGTCGAAGTAAGTTGGTCGACGCTCTCCTATCTGTATAATCCACCTCAAATGTAATGAATCATTGCACGAACATTTTCTCGAGTTAATGTAGTTTTACTGTCTTAATGATTTTTTGAAGATTACGCAAACAATAGACAGAGTGACCGTACTACAAAAAGTTCAGAACAAGTTTTTGTTTTATAATAAGTATCAAATTTTAAATGAATATGGCAAATCAAATATGGTTACACTTAAGATAACTATATAAGTAGCGGCCCATTTATGTTCAAGTTTTTTAAGCTGCTCGAAAGTGTTCTATTCATATATACGCTCAGAAAACAAAAATCGAAACGGGAAATTCAAGTACAAACGATCTCAAAAGCTGACTAAGTTCGGAATTTCCAAAACTGAGAACAGAATCTCATTTCAAGGTCTTAATTTAATCACGGTCATGTCTAAATATAGGATGGAATTTTTTTCTGAGGGTAGTATTGTATCAAACTCAATTATTAGCTCATCTGAGTACAGGCCTTCATGTTTTTCCATATTTTTTTCTTGCCTTTTATGTATTTCAATTATCGACTGATTTCTAGGTGAATATTATAAAATTATACAAAATCTTGAAGCATTAAAACATTAAACAACAGCAAATAAATATTAAAGTTCCACTAGCAAGCTTTTCATTTCCATCTGGGTTTGAAAATTAAATTTTTACGACCCCTTAATGTGTCTTTAATTACTAAACCGCTCATCAGTCGGCCGCTCGTTGATTAAACATTTGCCCCAAATTGAGATTAAGTGCAGAGCCTGGGTCCCCCTGGAACGCGGTGGCCGACGATGAAGTTTTAATATAAACATAACATAAATAAAAAAAAAGAGAAGCGCACTCATTTCCGGCTTGCCAGTTTGTCAACTGGGGCATATGCCATCAGAGACGCCTTGGCAATTAATCTGCTCGGCTGGCTCACACCCACATTTAGGCAATTGGCTGTTGTTTGTTGAAATGAAATATTAATCATTTCGAGTGGCCCCGAAGGAGGATGTTGACTGTGTAAAAGGATGAAATCATGCTGAGCCACCAACAGTTTAGAATAATGCCGATTCAATTAGCAGCTAATGAAGCAATTTCATCGGGTTTACCAATTAATTTATTTTACTGTTACGCACATTACGCCTCAACAGGTTGGTGGCCATTAAGGGATCGAGCACCATTTGAATTCATTCTTCCAGGGTCATGGCAACGGCCAACAAAATACACTAATTTAGTACAAAACTAGGCATTCCAGATGGTAGATAAAGCGACCGTAAAAGTCAACACTTGCACGTGACACCATGGCGTATGAGCGATATTCTGTAGCAGGGGGCAGCCAAATGTCTGACACTAGAATTTTATGGCAATGCTGGCGTTTGTCCTGCCAGCATGTGCAATTATTTTTTATTAAGACACAGACAGAGGCAGCAGTTTCAAGTTAAATGGCGAACACAAAATAAGTGTTTGACTTCCATCTCATTTGTGTGAAAATCTGTGCGTCAAATGGGGCAAGATAAAAACAACCACAAATTAAATGAGTTTCAAAAACGATTTCCATATACAAATAGGCGTAGGCAGAACAATTATGTACCGATTTCAGAGCCAGATATCAGCATAAAGCTGTAAGGAGCAACAGTGTGGATTTGGTTTCATTTTCCAATATTATGATCTTAAAGCTGAATTTAAATGGGTAAGAGATAATCCTGTGACAGCATTCCAGGATGGTAGTCTAGCTGGTTTTAGTACAAAATATCTCAAATAAACACACAATAATTAAGAATCCTTTAACCTTTCTACATTTTTTTTTGAATATATCAGTTATTTTAGAGCAAAAAATTATAATTGGTCACATTTAAACCAAATTGACGCAAAGCGAAATAAGTTTGCCTGGCCTTGGGCCAACTATTTCGGAATAAGTGTGCCTGAAAAGTGGCATCGTTTATGGCACACAGGGGCATAGAGCTAAGGAGCAGGCGAGCAGACCATCATTTGCATTGGGAACCGACTCTCAACGTTGTTGTTTGGCCAATTTAAATGCCTGCAGCTGTTACAGTTACAGAAGTTGGCTGCCTAGAAGTTCATTATCTTGCCTAAATTCCTCGCCGTACGATACATTAATAGTTTATGCTACTGTCTGGCCGAGTCAATTGGCTGACCTTGACATGGCCGAACTTAAAGAGGCTGGAACACTTAAAGTTCAAATTCCCCAATTGCGGACACAAAATGCATGACAATGTGGACTATTTACGAGCCAAATCAAATCGAAATACTCGCATATAAAATAAATTGCTGTCATGGTAGCGTCAGATTGTTGGAGCTCATGCTGAATATTGTCATTTGTTGTGCGACTGGCGGTGATAATTCACTGAGCTAAAGCGAAATTTATGCAGCTATTTTCATCTGTGGCATCATCATATTTGCGCATTGGTTACGCGCCATTTGAGTGATGTGGATTGGGCTTAGCTTTTAAGCGCAGACCTTAATAATTGGCGTGGCAATGTTATCAATTTAAGTCGTAAACAAATTCTTATCGTAATATTTTGCTGACGCCATTGGCCACAAGTAAGCAAACAATGTTGATGTCTTTCTTTCTTTTTTTTTTATATGATATAAAATCTGGTGGGACTATAAAAGCGCACAGAAATGAAATTAAGCCAACACGGTCGCGTTGTTAGTCGTTTCCGTTTCCGCCATTTTATTGGAATACCAGCCTAGAAGTATGCAATGAAATTGTTTGTTTATACTGAAATAGGCCACGGTCAAGATAATAAACAGATAAATAAAGTTTTGTTTATTTTAATTCGAAATGCTAAAATCGAAAAGGCAGAACTTTTCCCAAAGGACATTAAGCGTGGCTAAAGGATTTACATACCTACAGTTCTCATCATTTGATTAAGGCTGAAGGAAAATGTGCACATTCATAGGGTAATATGTGAATGTAGCAACCTTTCCAAAGTATATTTAAAATTATCAATAATTATTGTACCGACTTACTAAATGCATAATTTTTGTAAAGAAAAAAAGCAAACCCTACACCAAAAAAGTTTATTTTTTTTTAAACAACAACAAAAGGAAAGCCATTATAGAGTGAGTGCGTTTCTAGTCGCTCAGTTTAAAGGCTATCTGGTTCAAATTTGTGACATGGGCGTATATTCCATTTAAAAAAAACAGCCAGATCGGTACGAACGATCGGTAATTAATCATGCCTTTTTCCATATCCGAAAGTCATCAAGAATAAATTGATCTAAAAAAACGCTTCCTCATCGAAAATTCCGAGCTCCATTTTCTACATTTTCCATATTTAAAACAAAATGATCGGCGTACGGTATACATCCTAAAGCACGAAGCAACGTGGCGCCATTTGAGTTTTTCAATTCAAAAATCACAACTTTTGAACTAAATGAGATAATTTAATAATTTAAAAAGCAAATGATAGATAATTCGTCAGCCTTTGAAACTCATGTTTGAAAGGGTTGCTCAGCCTACTAAATGCTTACCTATGGGTTATCAAAGTAAAAATTTGGAAAAATCAATTTTTTGGTAACAAAAAAAATTTTGGTAATAAAAAAATTTTTTATTTTTGTTTGTTTCTTTTTTTATGTTTTTATGTTTTAAAATTATTAACCAATAAACTTAAAATTTTTTTGTTTTTTTGGAATTTTTTTAAAAGTTTTAATAAGTTTTTTCCAAAATAATTTTTACAAAATTTATCTAATACTCCATTTTAAACTAAAACTAGTCGATTCTAACACTTTTCGTGACTTCACATGACGCAGAGATGAAAAAGTGGGTCGCAGAATGGGGCCAACATATTGAAGAGGTTTTCATTATGCCATGTCTTAATTACCTATTTTACCTCTAACCGCCGAACAGGCAGCGGAAGGCAGCTAGAACTTTTTCAATTACTTAAAGAAATAATGAAAGAACGTATTTTAAAAATATGGCAAATACACAAAAATCTATATATTTTTCTTTATTTTCCATCAAACTTGAAAAATAATGAAAAAATGGATAGTTATTAAAAAGCGATTTATTTAGAGAAACAAAAAAGCAAACAATATATTGTTAATACAATAAGAGCCGATTTCTCATCTCCTGCTTAACACTATATCTCACATAAACCTACAAGTAACAAAGTAAAATGTTTGTTTATCTGTCACATAGCAGCAGTCACATAGCAGCTTAATGAATACATCAATCATTAGGCAAAAAATTATGACGATTCGTTACTTAGTTTTCGAGATATTCTACCTGAAAGCGGACCAAATTACCTTAAAATTGTGTGTTTTTTTTAAATACTAAAAAATAGCTCAATTTTATTGAGTTGTATTTAAATCGCATTTTATTAAGGATAAATTTAAATGTATTGAGGAAACCGTTAAACAATTTCTCATGCTCATGCTCATGAATTTTTGTTTTTGCAACCTACTTTGTTCTACGGGGGGCCATTGGGCGTCGTTCGATATCTTTTAGTATCTGAGAGCGAGGGGTTTATACAGACGGATTTGGCTTTATTGACTCTGCTATTGATGCTGATCAAGAATATCAGACGGGCTCCCATAAGTTTAAGAGTTGTTATTTTTCAGGTTTAGCAGCGGTAGTTTATAATAAAGTCAAAACGTCATCTGTCAAAGTGAAAAATTTGCAGTATACTCTGCCATTACAAACGAGCAACAATTGCATATTGTTGAATTTTATTATCGAAATTCGTGCTCTGCCCTTAAAATGGTCAAAATATGCACAAAATATGTTGGTAACATTATTTTCAAATTACCAAAAATCCTGATGGAGCTATTTTGATTAATTTCATCGAAAATGATTTAGAATCACTACCAATACCTCTATAAAATGGACCATGTTGACTAATGTAATTATTAAGAAATGGCTCTTATCCACTTTTAAACCAGTGTAGTTTCAGTATCCATTTTATTAACCTAATTTCTTTCTTTCACTGAAACACTTTTTAAACGGAATATAACCTTTATTTTATGATATATATTTTAAGCACGTAGCGTTTTGTAGTTGCTTAGGATTAAATTGAAGGATTGGTGGTGGACACTTTATATTATAGTCTGAAACGAAGTTCCATGCCTTCGTCATGCTGTCGTTGTTCAAATTTGGCTGCATTATGCTTCCCTTAAAGGCACACAGTCCAATGGGCCCTCGATTACTCCGAAATAGTGAATGATGCGTGGGCTGAATATGCGCACGTCGCGCACAAAGCCCAGTAATGTAAATGTCCTCCAGTTTAATGAGGTTTGTACTCCAGGCTGCCTCATACAAACGCTTTACCACATCCACGGAGAGCAGATAACCGCTGCCAGACAAATAATTGGGAAATGCCTTTTGAGCAAACTTATGGAATTCCATATACCTTTCGTCTCTTGCTCTGCTAATGGGCCATGCGCTGCAATATAGATGGCCTAACAGCACTTCCTTTGTTTTCTTTAAGCGGTTCGCTGAAGACATCACTTGAACGGATGAGCGATCGTGGTACTCCAAAGTATCTTTGTACAAGGGAATCGTGCCGCCAAGCAGAATGTGTAGCAAATTGGGTACATTAACAAATGTGTTATCGTCGCACTTAAGAAGGTACGCAGTGCTATTGAAACACCATTTGCTTATATGCTTCAGGGTCATCACAGACTTGAGCGTCAGATTATCATAGCTATCGATGAAGTTTTCCTGTATGAGGTCGTTGTGCTGTTCAGCTTCATTGTGGAGTCGCTTTAGTATATCGTTGTTTTGTAAGGACTCATTGTGTAGGCGACCCACAATAAACACAAGCTGTACAGTAGCTGTCAGTGTGACACCATTGCCACTGAGATAATCTGCATAGAACTTTAATCGGTTAGCTGAGACGGGCAAAAAATGGCCCTTAAGATGAGCATGCAGCTTGGCAAAGTCGGGATAGTTAAATCCTGTAATGTTGCCCCAAGTTTCACGGATTGTCTGTCGTTCCACAAAGTTATCAGGGCTGCTGCTTACAGAGATGATCAAAAATGTCTTGTTCCGACAAAATTCACGTGGCATTATTAGTTCTGTTTTTTCCGAATGGCTAAAGTAGTCCCCAAAATGGGGCGATGTAGCAACCATCCAGCTCTGAAGACTCACTGCAAATATTATACAAATGTTGAGACTGAGAAATATATCTTTTGACTACTTATCGTACAAAGTTGTTCATAGCGATTTGGTAAGTAGAAGAAGGAAACGAAGATTTCAAAAAATATGTAAAAGAAGCAGGTGCTTAGAAGCAAGCGCCTTAAAAATTTTTTAATCAACATTTTTTGTTGCAATTGGCAAGCTTTGAATTTGCCTTTTTTTTGATAAATGACAGAGCTGCAGCGTTAGCGTTCTATAACTGCGATCAATTTCAGTGTGCAATTTGTTGACCCAGATGACAGGCCTAATACAGCTGTGGATAAATGTTCAATATGACAATTCCGCAAACAAATATTTAAATTTGCACAGTTGTCCATATTATTACAAAATTGCTGAGATCGCTGTTGGATTAAGTTCAAATCTGACCTATTTGATCCACGGAAAAGTTTTCAAAAGCATAACAGCGAAGCAGGACAACAGGAGTCTGGTTGTACAATCTAAGTTCTAATATATTTAGTAATTTCTTGAGTTGTCTTGAACTGGGGCAAAATTGTTTGCTTATTTTCATAAGGTTTGGTTTTCCATAAGGTTTTCTAAACGGAACTAACATATGGTTTCGGCTAGATTCTGGTTCTATTGTCTTAATTGCTTTTTCTAGCAATAAACACTGCTTTGTACATTTATTTGTGGCTTGTAGCTTTTGTGTTCCTACCAATGCTAATTCAACTTGGTCCCGCCTGTCGTAACACAATGCCATAGATTTATGTTTTCCCATATATTTCATCAAAAAATATCATACGTATTCACAAGTTTTTATATAAATGCATTTGCACTGCATTCGCTAGCTAAGACTATTTTGAAATCCATTGGCAAATTTTTACAGTTTTGATATATTACAAGAAGCGTCCGGTCTATTACTTGATGCGATTGCTCTCCGCCGATTTGGCCACGAAGTTGGCCAACCAGTCGCCCACCTGAGCCTTGTTGAGTTGTAGCCACTTGATATTAGCTTTAACTGTTTCCAAAGCCTGTTGACGAGCGGCAGTTCCAGCACCTGCCTCTGGGTATTTCACAAAGAACTGCTGCATTTCCTCTAGCTTAGTTTGTGTAGAGAAGCGCTCTGTAATGGTGGGAATCAAGCGGCCCAAAGTACGTTCGTTTATACCAAAGCGCTCAACCAACTGCGTCCAATGCTCGCGCACATAGTCCCACACAAGACTCTGACCCACAGGGTTCGAGGAAATGAAGCCAAGCAGCGTGAAGTAATCCTGACGACGCACATTGGTCTCATCCCAAGCCAGATTCATGTAGCGCTGCAACAGCCAGGGCACCTTAACGGCAGTCAGGGCACGCATTAGCTTGAGTTTCTCCTGAGCATCGGACTCGCCAATATACAGCTTCCACACCTGATCCCAAGCAGCCTCAGTATTCACCTGCTGCAGGCCGTAATAGTAGACCACGTCGCGTACATCGGGACTGGGACGAGTTGCAGGTGTGGTCAACCACTGACTAAACAAAGTGGCCGCCTGTTCCAGGGATTTTTCGTGACCCACGCGGCAAGCAGCGCCAAGAACCTTAATGCGCAAGCGGCTGGAAAAAGTACAAAAATTAGTAAACCGAATCAAAGTGAATGCTCGTTGGAAACCTACTTCTCCAAATGGTCGGTGCCAACGGTGAATGTGACCTGCTCGACAATTGGGGTCAGCAGTTGGCGCGCATATGCAGTGAATTTGCTATATTCGGTGGTATAGTAGAGGCGATTTTGGAACTTGGACAACCACGAAGTTCCCACACTCCAGGGTACATAGTCCTGTTCACTTTCCAGATATGTGGTCAGTTCGAGAGCCACAGCATAGCTCAGTTGACCAGCATCGGCCAGAGTGGTGGCGTCGTTCAGTAAATGGGCACGATCTGCAGTGCTAAAGGTTTCGCGGGTTCCCTTAAGTGCAGTAGTCAAACCTGCCCATTGCTCTTCAGGATAGTTAACACGGTAATAGCCGACTTGATCCTTGTTGAATTTAATCCAACTAGCCTCGCTGGGTAGTGTAATGGTGATCTCGTTGTCATTGTGATTGAACATGCTGGTCTGCACTTCGCTGTTGACGCTGCTGGTGTAGGTGAGGGGTATGGACCAACGATAGCTAAGAAAAGAAATAATGTGTGTTAACTACATTTAGGAGCACTTGGGTTAAGTATTTACTTGAAGGAAGAGGGCTCCACCACTGCATTGTAGTCATCCAGATTAGCCAGAAAACGTTTCTGGGTTAGCTTGTAAACGTTGCCATTCTTTTGCACCTCAACCACAGGAAAACCCATTTGTTCCGTCCAGGTTTGCATGATGAGTCTGATAAATAAAATTCAAATAGGATTAATTGAACTAGAAGATCACTGGGCAACCAGACTTACTTGACATCAAAATCAAGACCCTCTTCTTCCTCAATGGCCGTCAGATAATCTTCGGTGGTTGCCGTGCGATAGATATGACGATTCAGGTAACGTGTGTTGGAAGTCCTTAGTTTTGGCTCGCCCACCAGATTCTCCAGCATACGCACCAAAGCAGCACCCTTGGAATAAGTGATGGTATCAAAGTATTCCGTAATCTGTGCCGGACTCTCAATTGACTTGACAATCGGATGGGATGCTAATGAGGCATCAATGATCATTACAGGATGCAGCTCCTCGATGACAATCTGATTGTGCATATCCCACTCGGGATGCATTTTATGCACACCCTTGTACATCACAAAGGAGGCAAAGCCCTCGTTTAGCCACAAATCGTTCCACCAATTCATGGTTACCAGATTGCCGAACCATTGATGCGCCAGCTCGTGGGCGATGACTACAGCGACCCGCTGTTTGTTTACACTGGAACTGGAGGTCTCGTCATAAAGCAAAGCTGTCTCCCTAAAGGTCACCAGACCCCAGTTCTCCATGGCTCCCGACACAAAGTCGGGTATGGCAACCAAGTCCAATTTGGGCAAGGGATAGAAGATGTTATAGTAGTCCATGTAATACTCGATGACGCCGGCACCAATTTCCAAAGCATACAGAGTTTTCTCCACCTGGGCGGGCGGTGCAAATACGCGCACCTCAATGTTGGTTTCGCCAACCATTTTAGACTTATGGGCAAAGTCGGACACTACAAACGCGGCCAGATAGGTACTCATGGGCACAGTCTCTTGGAAGGTCACCTCGGTCAAATCGCCATCTACGTACTCGGAATCCACAGGCATGTTGGACAGAACATGGTACTCTGTTCCACTGGGTCTGGCCACGGTAATGGTGAACTGGGCCTTTAAGGCGGGCTCGTCGAAGCAGGGGAAGGCCAAGCGGGCATAGGTTGGCTCGAATTTCGTGCTGGCAATCCATCTGGAAAGTAAAACAAATGACAATTATTCATGGGAATGAGTCAATCTTAATTGGTGGCTGGCATTGGATTGGTTAGTGGCTGTTTTTGTGTGTTGGTTAGTAGCATTGTCACTACCTGCTGCGGTTGCTCTTTTTATCCCAGTAGGAACTTTGATATAACCCAGTTATGCGATCTGTCAACGATCCATTGAACGACAACTTTAGCGAATAGTTGCCCACCTCCAGGGCTTGTTCGAATTCGGTCACGAAATACTCGAACTCCGGATATTCGAAGGTCAGATTTGGTAATATGCTCCTCAACGGCGCCCCGGAATCATCCAGTCGCTGCACATCCACACGGCTCACATTTAGCTGCTTGATATGCACAGGTATGAAGGCGATGGGCTCCAGCACCTGCAAGTGAATGCTGATGTTGCCCGTGAAGTTCTTCTGAATGAGATCGGGACGCAGATGCAGATTGTATTTGCTCGGCTTCAGTTCTTTGGGCAGGCGATACATTAATTTCTCCAAAACTTTACTGGCTGCTTTCACGGCGGGCGCAACAGTCGGCATGGTGCGGATAATGGCAGGCACTTGGGTGGTGTTAAAGCGGTTATCTGGTGTTGATATGCGATTTGATAGTAAAAATTAAAGAAACTTTAAATAGGCCATTAGGTGGCGAACAAAGCAGCCGTGCTGCCACCTAGGCAAAACTAATCGATTTATTGAGAAACGAATTTCTATCGATACTTGTTTTATATCGAAACTAAAGCAAATGCCCGCCATTTTCAAAATTAACTACAATTTTGTTATACATTTAAAAAAATCAAAAGAAATCGGATTCTCCGCACACAATATAAATGTAATGCATCTTACGTAGTATTTATAGAACATTAATAGCGACAAGAGAAAATGGTAGTTTTTACGAGAAATGTGAAAAAAAAATTTTAAAAGCAAATCATTTATTAAGAAAATTGTATTCTCCCGTTAAGTTTTTGCACTGTTTTGAAACGGTGTAGATAAAAACGTTAATCATGAACTTTTGTTCCTTGAGCTGATTATATAGTAACAAAACTTGCTAGTTTGAATATTAAAAGATCGTTAAAAAACAGTCACAATGTTTACTTTTCTACTTGTCGATTTTTGTTTCTGGCTCGAACTCGTAATTTATAAACGACAGAACTTATTAAGCGACTGAACTATTAAACTAATTAAACGAAACTAATACCTAAGACATAGCTCACTCAAATCTATTTCAACCCTAAAATACTCTTCTCTGGATAACAATTTGAAACATTTCCACACCAACCTGACAACACGCTCAATATCGGCTTGGTGGACAGCAATTGATCACGATCCACATAGACGGTGCGAATGTTGGAACTTATGGCTACAGCCAGGCTGTTATTCGTCAGGCTTTGCTTCTGATGTTCATCGGCTATATTTTTGCCCACATAAACCAAAGTTCCCAACAGGAAGCCGCACAGCACCAACAGGAATACACAGAAGGCTACCAGTGTAAGGATCGTATTGCTTGGCGCTTTGTGCGGACGGTTCGTGTCCTTGATGCGATGGTTGTCGTCTGTGGAGAGGCTGCTGCGTGGGCGCACGTTTTTCGTTGCATACATGCCGTTGTTTTTTGATTTAATTATAACTGATAACTAGACTTATTTACACTGGTACTGGGAGTCATAAAAATAAAAGGCGAATATTAATTTTGACCTCGATTTCACAACGCTGCCGGCGCAAATGTCACTGCCACAAGCTCATTAACTCTGACTTGAGTTTAAGTTATAACTGCCGTTTTATCATGAACTGAAGCTGCCACCAATGCACAAAAACCAATTTCTATTGTATCATCGACGCGTCGAGTGTAATTCGAGTCCGCCATAGACATAAACAGACCGAATTACATACGTCGTTGATGCACTATGGGCCAAAAGGCCGGCAAAAACGACACTATGTAAGGTAAGAGATTAAAACCTTAACTATTAAAGGTTAATCATTTTGTAATCAAAATTTTAATATCAGCAGTGTTACGGAATCTTTAGAGATTTTGGCAGCGGTTGTTTGAGATTACATTTTCTTATTTGAAAATTAATTAGAAGGTTTGTGTCTATGATAATACGTTTGCTTATCTGGCAAATAATCTTAATATTCAGGCCTGTTCTCGTTTCCGAATCCGAATAATAGTAATTGGCAAGAGAAATTATTTTTAAAAAAGGATTAGATAATTCGGTTGAAACTAATTGCTATTAAGACAGTTGAATGAAAATAAATAGATATTGGAAGTTAAAAGCCGAATAACACAATTAGTTTCTGGAATTTACCAAATCAACGAATTGGGAACAGGCCTTAGTAAGTTATAAGATATTTGTATGTTGAATGAAAATTATACCGATATTTTTTATGATGCATTATTCATTTTTAAAATTCAAATATATTTAAGTAATTTTTTCAAGAAATGAAATGGAAAATTTATAAATAATTTCCGCGCCAATCATAAAGTTATACTTGATAACCCTACGCATGTTTGATTTTGTAAAACTATCAAGATTGCGCTTGCTATGCCCACTAATGTTTTTTATACCCTTGTAGGGAATGTATTAAAATTCTGCAGATGTTTGTACCTCATAGAAGTAACCATCTCCGATCGAATAGCTGGTTGCGTTTCTAAACTTGGTATTTATTAATTGTTTTAGGCATTTCTTTTATGTCGAACGGGACCGTCTAACACATTTGACGAGAAAAAAGAAAAAATAAATCGGATTTTTATTTTGTCAGAAGGCTTAACATATAGCTCCTAATTAGCCCCATAATTGGTGCTAAGGATTACTTTTTAAGATAATTGCTAAGAAAAACCAAGGCATTCGCACGGAACAAAACAGAAATGGTTTTCGCCACCACCAATTTAAAAGCGGAATTCAGCGAAACCTGAGGCAATAATTGAATGTGTAAAATTTTAGAATGATTTGTCACTTAAAAAATGGTTTCTGTTTTACCCAAAAAACCTTATAATTTTTTTTTATATTTTTCAATTTGAAGCACTTTTGCACGGGACATGTCGCACGGGACATTTTTTTCCATCATGATAGTAATGTTATTTCAGGTGCTCTTTTCACGAAATTATATACAAAAAAGCTTAGTAAAAATGTTTTTAAATCAACAGAAGATTTCAATGTATTTACTTGATAAAAACAACAAAAAAAACAATTTTTCTTATATATTGAATCGTGCTTGATCTCGGTGTACCTTTCGTTGAAAATACCCATATGTATATAGTTTATGGGGTCGATTACTGAGTAACATATAATAAATTTTTTCATTTGACATCTCACTTAAAGACCTAATCGAAAAGACCACAGCTTATCAATGGAAAATCCAAAAAAGAAATCTTATCTTTTCCTTTGCTGATTTTTGAGAACAAATTTGCATAATGCAGTTTACCGCCTGGGTATTAAAGCAAACAACTTAAATAAGCTTTTACTTAGTTTACTAGAAAGAATTGCTCAACAATGAAGTGGCTCTCGATCGTTTTTACTTTGGGTGTATTGGGCCAGTGGCATAGAGCAAAGTATAGCATAGAGCTGCCATAAAAACGATCGGTCTAAAATCTCGTTTTTTTTTTGTTTTTAATAGTAGCATCTTTAGCCTAGTTAAAAGCGAAATTATTTCTTATTATAATTTCTTTGAAATGGAACTTATAAATTGTTTGCCTATCAAATCTTCTAATAAGATCCAATATTCAGTTTTTCTAATAAATATGTTTTGAGCATTTTTGCCCATAGTGCATTATTATCTACAATATCATCACTTTTTAATACCCCTCAAAGCCACTTATACACAAACTGAAGTTTGTTTGCTTAACTTTTATGGTGGTGGTGGGGCTTCCGTCACATTTCTCTTGCTTTAATTTTGTCTCTGCTAGAGATCAATCAGATGTAATTTCTGCCCCTCGCGCGGTCACGTAATGAAGTTGGTCATTTCATGAAATTGTAACTACACACATTTTAAGCAATTTTTTTTATTTATTGCCATGGCGCCGCCGAGTGGCAAACCGCAAAGTTGCATTACAAATTTTCAGGCTTGTTGCAGCGCAATGATACGACTTTCTACAGAGGCGTCGGTGGCGTGGTGCGATTGATTGATGGCAAAGGTTATTGGCCTGTCAATTGGTTTGCAGAAATCGCTTGGGAAAAATTGGTAGTTGAATTCACGTGGGCATGTTAAGGTGATGCGCAGAACAATGTTCAGGATATGAGCAACAATCGTTTCTGCAACAGCCAAACTGTGCGAAATGAAGAATATGCTAATTTTCACCAGCCGCCAGAGTGTATTGTCTCAGGCCCACACAAGTCTCTCTGGCTCTGGTGCAGCGATCATGCTCATCATGATGATAATGGTGATGCAATGCTTCACGACTCTGACGCTTCGCATTGACTCAATTAAGGCACACAACACAACAAGCAACAAAAAATGGCATCAGCATCATCATCACTACCTTATGAGCCCATAAAGCCAAAGCTGCAGACAATGACTGTGATGCGACTACATAATTTTGCACACTTCATTGTAATCAAGTTTTCAAATTCTGGAGTTGGGCAGATGTCAAATCAGAACGGTTCTTGCATTTAATTGTCTGTGCGCAAAGTTGATTGCACTTAGAATGTTTTTGTTGATTTTGTACTCGTTTGTCTACTTTTTAAGGTCATAACTTTCACAAAACAAAAATTTAAAAAACAACAAGTAACGAAATGCAAATTATTTGCCGTTAACGTGACAAGTGCAACCCGAAAACACCCAAAAAGTAAAAATGACTGACCCATAATATCATAGATGACGCACGGAGAGTTTCGTTACATACGTGCAAGCAATTTATATTATTTACAAATAAAAAAAAAAAAAAAGAAACTTTAATAGTTTCACAAAAACAAAAAAAACAATGAATTGATTACCACAATTTGCATGCTTGGGGGCTAACGGAAAGCAAATTAAATAAATCAATCAAGGAGTTGCATAATTTTGAACATACACATTGGCTGTTTCGTATTGTAAAGTTAAAAAAAAACAAAGCTCATATCATTTCTTTAATTATTACTTAAAAGGATAATCATACGAGGAAATCTTCATCTTCAGGCTTTTTAGATAGCTGAATAACTGAATAGCCTGACTAATCCTGGATCCAGCTGAGACGAACCTTAACAACTTCACAATATTCAAAAGAATGTTTTGAATATGAGAAACAAGCCTTAAACACTTCATGTTGCAATTGCAAAGGATTGCAGACTGATGACAAAAAGTACAAATATGTGGGTCATTCCGTAGTGCGGCTCAAAACGACAGAGAACTCTTTTTTAGACTTTACTTATAGCCAGTGATTGGAAAGGTACTCATTATTTTATTCTGGGTAACTGAATTTTTCAATAAATGGTACTAAATGGAACTTTTAAAATTAGCCCTTTAAAGCATTGTTTTTAGTTTTTATTATATTAATGAAATTGAAATTAAAATAATGTTACCTCAAAACGAGTATTCTTAAACGAATAAGAAAGGTTAAAGTTTTCGAACCTAAGTTGAGCTTTAAACACCCCATTATTTTCCATTGTAATAAAGCCAAAAGTGTCGTTGGTTCTATCAAGAATTTAATGATCCATTCAACACCAAACAACTTTACCTTTGCTGGTTCGACCAAATATAGAATATTGATCCTATTCGAAGTATCAAATACAGCATGATCAGATTGAATCAGTTCATAAACTGTTCTTGACCTTTACACTTCGTGGACTAAATTGGAATACCAGCAGGCATCTACCTCCAGAGTATAAGCATGGGAAGCTAAACCAAAGTTAACAAAAAAAAGGATTTGATCCCGACCTTCGGATTGAACTTTTAGTTACTAAAGACTTGGAACAATACTAGAATTCTTGTATCAATCCGAAAAGGCTAATTTCAAAATCGCATCCTACTTAAATTTCAAGTAAATCCCTTCGTACTGGGTTTTGAGAAAATCAGGGACTTTTCACAACGTTTAGGATCAATTTTTGTTTGTTTTTCTGTTCAAGGTACTTCCTTACTCTGCTTATATCGATTAACAGAGCATTAACTCCATGTTAAGTTAGCAGACTAAAGACAGGACAATTTTTGAATTGGATTCAGTTTGAAATCCAAGTTCATATAGTCGTTTGGTTGGTTGTTAGTTTAATTGTTTAATTAAACGATCAGTCGTTCTTGAAATGAATAATCAATACGAACCACTAAGTTTCTATATATGCAAGTCCCTTGTTCGCTCAACATTAGAGTATGCTCATGCATTTGGTCACTTTAATCAACACTCCGAAGAAAATCGAAAAGTCTTCTCTAAAAGTACCGCGTTTATCGTTCTCAAAAGTAAGGTAAGTGCGGGCTTAAGTTAGGAACGCATTTATTGAGATTCGAACCTGGGACTTCTGCATGTTTTTCTTAGGAAGTTCCACCACCGTAGCTAGTTAACAGTGTTAAAGTTAGTCGGTTATATTTCAAGAATCATTTTAAGATCGAATTTTCTCAGTTTATTCGACGAACTAGAACGGATGGTATACTTTTAAGAACGTGGGCTTATTTCAGGAACGGAATTGGATATAAAAGAAAGAAACTTGTGCTGCCTTTTATAACTTGACTTGTATAAAATAGTTTTAAAATGTTCAATAGTAGGAAAGAAACCGAAATAAGCCATTAATTGTGTAAGGGTTATGCAACTGCTATACCATAATAGTAAGGTTAGGATTACATTTTTTTTTTTGGTTATGATAACGGTTTTAATCTCTGTTGGTCATCTTTCTATACCAAGCAATCAAAAACCCTTCCAAAATGTATACTTCTCTAAACTATAAGAGTTTCTTCCCACAGTAACCACAAACAGTATGAACTTCACCTAAGAAGTGTCAAAAATAAAAAGGGAAAAAAATTAAAAAGAAATCAGTGTCAATGAAAATGAAAAATGTTTGAACGTAGCGCGTTGGTTAAACTTTCGAGAACAAAACAAAACAAGAAATATACTACGAAAACAAGTGGCTCACAGTCGAAGTCAATGATGTCGACCCATTTTTTGTTGTTTTGGCATTTTGAAGAAAGTAACTTGGCCGGACGCTCGGGGACAGCGTTTGTAAACACTCGGCGCATTGGTTTGGCTTGACTTAGCTGTGCATTGGCCGATTTAAGGCCAAGAACTTGCGCGGCAAGTGAACTATGTATGCATGAGAGGCACTGCAGACTGGAAGCCTGTTTACTTGCTCTGCTGCTGCAACCTGTTTTGCGTGCGTGTTGGAGTTGTTTTTTTTTTGCGGTTATTTATTGTGTTTATTGTTGAAAGTCAAAGTTGGCATAGAATTCCATGATTGTGATATTATTATGATACACATTAAAAATTAGCTTGCGGTTCAATGCGCGCTCAATTAGAACACACGGGCCATAACGGAGCTCGGACAGTGACAATGACAGCTTCGGCCGAGATTAAACGGTGTCTCTTTTTGATTTGTACACTTTGTGGCTTAATTTATTGGCAGTTTGCGTTTTGGGCAGCTCTACTTCCACATGATTTACAGTTAAATCTGTCGTTTCGTTCCCCGGTGGTCATCACTTTTGATTGGACTCAATTCCTAATTCGCGAAGGCTTAATTCTTGTTTTGATAGCGGCAGCTGATTCAAATCTAAGGCGAGGCGCGCAGAGTCAAGCCCGGCAAACGAGAAACAGATATAAAGAAGACTACGAGATCGAGATCGGAATCCCAGACGCGACGCGCATTGACAACCGTCGCGCTCAGCTTTAAACTTCCCACTGAAACCAGCGTTTAAAGCTGTGGCACTCGGTGAGCTTTCTGGCAAAGCTTTTCTCTACAGCTGAGCCCGGCCCGGCAACAGTACACCAACAATCCACCACTCCAATCTCATACATTAGGGGTATTCACTATTTATAGTAGAATTACTCACTTTTTATTGCCATTGGCATCCGTATAGCTGCTTCTGTAGGCCCCCATCAGACTATCCAGATTGCACTCGAAGCTGGCCGAGAGTGTGTAGGCCTTTTGCATGCTCAGCAACTCCTTTAGCTTAATAATGAACATCTCGCGTTTTTCATCCATATAATACTCGTCAATCGGAATGCGCATGCGTGCCATCATGTTGAGAATACTAATGCTGTGCACCTCCATACCCTTGGCATGAAGCACTATTAAATTGGTCAGCTCGTTCAGTTGGAATTGAATGGACACGGAGCCGGAGCAGCCGCCAGTCTTCAGATCGGGATGTATATATACCCTATATCTGACGGGTGTCAGTTGGGTGGGCAGGCGCCATTCAATCTATGAAAAACCACAGTAACAAATTATAATTATATAATAGACCATTAATCTAGAGGTCGGATTGGACTGGTTCCGACATACATAAATATGTGTAGCCTTTAGGAGGAGAGATAGCATTGAAATCGCAAATGGACAGACGGACATGGCTATATCAACTTAGCTCGGACACTCTCTGCAAGAGTTTACAAATCTGGGGGAATTGCATACTTTTAGGCTGACATTATGAAATACGAGAAATTTCAAATGGTAAAGCATTTCATGCGCTTAACTCAATCTCTAGTGCAGCATTCAAAGAAAATATGAAGTAAAATAGCAGGTGAACTGCAAAAGGAACACTGTGGCCCTTTCCGCTAAAGAATTCAAACTGCACTATGATTATTTCCTTGCAGAGGGCATTAAAAAATTGGACTTAAATTTGTAACGCATAGAAGGAAATCCCACTGAGCGCTTAAAGTATACACATTCTTGAGTTCATATAACCGTGTTAATTTGTCTGTGTCTATGCGTTCTCCCTCCTCAGTTTTTAAGCAATCTGTATAAAACTTGGCACGAAGTGGCCCCCAATGGGGCGATCGATCGGTCACTGAGAAAATCGTTGGTGACTATTCGCCTAGTCAATTGGATGCGGCAAATAGCCAAGTCCAACATACACAACAGTTTCTATGTAACCATATTTCTCACGAGTTTCCTTTATTGACTGTAGCATTCACACAGTTTGCTTATAGAATGGACGACGGTTGAAATAAAATCGTAGAAATCTCAAAGTGAATCTATTAATCTCACCAAAAATGCACAAAAGCATTAATCCTTCTGTTAGATTAGAAAAAATATATAAATGTTAGATTGAGGGACCATTTGGTCCATACTGTAATATTCATACAAAATATCAATTTAATCGCATTCTTTGTAAATATTTTGCTTCAATACTTTCCAAATATTATTTTTCCATTCTTTAATCAATGTTAAATGTGTTCAATGTCATAATTTCTGACTTAATTTGTATAAAATTATTAAGAAAATTTTGAACGACACCCATAGCATACTTTTGGGCAAAGAAACGATGTATTCAAAATGGTATATCTTCGTTAAAAAAAATCGTAGAATTTTTTGGGACAATTTACACCCAGAAAAAAAATCCGTTCTAAATGTTCCGAAAACCTTGTTTTCCGCTCTTAATAGTGGGTTAAGTTCGCTTTTTCTTATACCGAGAACGGCGGAACGCTTGTTTGAGACCGGACTTTTAAGAACCATCCGGTCTTGAATTTGGAACGGAAAAAAATTTACTGCGAACATTTTACCCTAACACCCATTCATTTGAAACCATTTATCAAAATGTTAGGGATATAATATGTTTGTATTAGAAAATCAAGTCCAAATAGTCCTTTAAGGGTTTTATTAAAACAAAACCTATTTCTTTTTTGAATTGTGAGGTAATGCCTTATTCTAAAGCTAAGGTCCCACAGGCAAATAATTTGGCCAAATTTTGATAAAAATTTGACTAAATCGCCATTACCTTAGATTTATCCTGATAATTCTCTTAAGTCCTGACTTGAAACTGAAGCAATGGATCTAATAATCTAATAATCTGCTAAAAGAGTGCCGAAAAGTTCCCTATTTTGGCCAATTCAGCTCAAGTTTCATCAAACATTTTAATATACCATCTCCAATGTTAAAAAAAGGATAGTAGAGTTGCTGAAAATCACGAAGAATGATAATTAATACTGCTTAATAAAAAAAAAGATGTAAAACAAAAAAATCTTTGTAAAATAAGTCAATAAGTTTTGATAATATTAAATGTAAATCAGGCCTGTTCTCGAGTCCGAATTCGATCGATCAGAATTGGTAAGGGTTCTTATTTCGAAGAAACGATTAGAGAAATTGATTAAAATATTTTATCCTCAAGACAGTCAAATGAAGATAAATAGAAATTTTAAGTTGTTCACCGAAATATACAATCGATTTTTGGAAACGGAAACTTTTACCAATTCCGAGTCCGCATGATTTGATCGGAATGCTGTATGCAACATGCAGTTTCTTTTCGGTACTATCTTATATCCGTAACGGAAAAATAACCGTATGAGGCAAACAGTTAAACGGTAAAATATTTCAATAAGATTGTTTAATATCCATAAGCAGCCGATAAGATACTAATCTGCTACTTGATAAGACGATAACTGATTGCCTTGACATTGTCAAGTCGTAAATCAAATGGACTTTGTTATTGTAATAAAAACTTGTCAAAAATGTTCTTGTTATTGTGAAATAATTTTCATCTCCATTTTAACTTTTTTATTTGAGTTTTCATTGAATCTAAAGCTAGGGTCCCACAGGCAAATAATTTTTAAAAAAACTTGTCTTTTCGGCAATATTTGAGCTAGTTACTTGTGTGTGGAACCATAGCTTTAGTTCAAAGTCCTCCAAAATATGAAATTTTTTTTAAAAAATTTGGGACTTAGCTTAAGTATATAATTACACAATTCTATTCATAATTTATGCTATTTATTTCGCCAATGTGCTTGGAACTGATGTGAAATATCAGACAAAACGTTGGCCTGAATGTAGTCCTCGAGCACATCCAGTTTCATTTTGGCTTCCTCCAACTGCAGCCATAAATTATCCCTATGGACAACGACAACTACCAGAGCCACCGCCAGACAGGTGGCTAATAGACCAAAAAATATGGCTACGCGTTCGGCAGTGATGCTATCTAATGATTATGAAAATTGAAAAATAAATCCTGTCCAGTTTAATTGGGATTAAGGTGTGCCATACCCTTTAGATTCGCTTTCAACTTTCCCATGTCTGTGCGTTGGTCACGACTAAACTGACTAAACTGAACACTAATTTGGCATGTGCTGCCGAAAAAAAAACCTTAGATTAACAGCCGATAAGCACTCGGTGAAATACGATAAAAAAAAATGCGAATTGGAGGCAATGCCGACTTTACGATGTCCAGCCAGCTTTCTGACTATAACGCAGTGCGAATGGTAAAAGAAATGTGATTGATTCATATGCACTTACATCTTCAATAATGGGCAGTCCGGTGGGTAAAGTTGGATAAATTGGGTTACCGTTGTCAGTTGTTGTTGTACTGGGCGTAGTTACACCACCACCTGGAGTTGTTCCACCACCAGGCGTTGTTCCACCACCAGGAGTTGTTCCACCACCAGGTGTTGTTCCACCACCAGGTGTTGTTCCAGCTCCAGGCGTAGTTCCTCCTTGAGGTGTGGTACCACCATCATCGGTAGTAAGATTGGGATTGGGTGTGGTGCTGGTTGTAGATGTTGATGTCGTTCTATCCGCTGTTAGGGCTTCTATCTTATCGAGCGCATCCTGCAGATCATTTTCCAAATCAGCTTTCTCCACAGCCAACACAATGGTGGCCACACAGAAGGCCGTTGTGGCTAAGCCCAGGAATATGGCTACTGCCTTGACTGTCAGCCCTGTTTATTAAGGGTTGAAATATCACTTGCTTAATAGAAACTGGCCTTATCGAATACTTACAGGCAACCATTTTGTTTTAAAGAGATCCTTGTTCTAGGAGACTCCAACTTATGCGAATGCTTCTGCTGCGCTTAACGCCAAATATCGTACTGAATGCAAACAACGAATCTGACCCTACTTTTTGGACTTGATAAACAGATTACTGTTTGATATCTAGAAAAGTTATAAAGCCTTAGACGTGCATATCTAAATAACTAACATACATACATAAAATGTTTATATGAGTTTTAGGTTTATTACTTTGATATAGATCGAAATTTATAGCTGGACAGTCTAACGACTGTTGATTGTCCACTCATGATTGGGCTGTAAAAATCGCACATGGTTGGATAAAATAATAATTCGTGGTTTCATTTATGATTTGATTTGCAATTTTATTGACCCTTTGATTATGCAATTTTAGTTTCGGCCATTTAAGAAATTATTGGATATAATGAACTTTACAATTGGGTTTTTTTTTTTTTTGAGGGTCAGTTTAAAGGTGTTGACGTGCCATCTAACCAATTGCTGATGTCACCGCTATTTTGCTCCAACCACTGAATGTTGTACTTGATGGTCTCCAATGCCTCATGCCTGGGATTGGCACCTGCTCCGGACTCGGGATATTTGACATAGAACTGCTCGACCTCCTCAAGCTTCACCTGACTGGCAAAGTTCTTTGTGATCTGAGCAATCAATCGGCCAAAATTGCGATTATTCAGACCAAAGCGTGCGGTTAACTGCGGCCAATGCTCGCGGTAATATTCCCAAACCACAGGTTCACCCACAGGATTGGCAGCAATGTTCTGAACGCAGGTGAAATAATCTTGAGAGCGCACTATGCTCTCGTCATTGGCGAGTTCAAGGAAGCGATATAGTATCTGGGCATCCTGCACACCCGACAGACCAAACATCAATTTCGATTTCTCGCTGGCATCCGTTTCGCTCTGGAAAATTGCTAGCAACTGGTCCCAAGTGGATTCGCTGGTCAGCTGTTGCATGCCATAATAATAGACAATCTCGCGCAGATCGGGATGGGGCCGATTTTGTGCAGTAGGATTGGCCAGCCAGCTATTAAAGCGTTGAGCGGCTTGGGTTAGACAATCCGGTAAGCCTAGGGCGCAAGCCGCCGACAATATGGAAACACGCAGGCGACTAGAAAGAACAGAAACAGGGATTACTAAATAGATACGACAATTATTCTTAGTTTAAGTACCAAATTTTATGAATCGATCTAAAAACATGTGCAATTCAAAATACGAACTTTTTAAGACGAATATGTCTTTGAAATTCCCAACTGGTTCTATCACTTTGCCAACGATGAAATGGTACAGTCATACCTTCTTGGTCTTTGTTTAGTTTATAGCTATCGAATCTTTGCGGCCTATGAAACAAAGGCTTCGTGGTAAAAACAAATTAGGAATTGTTTAAGAATTTTGTGCACTTGAAAAGTGATGTGTGTTCCACAAACGAGCCAATTTCCATACAACTTGGGTCGTTTTTGGGTCGAAAGCGATTTGCAGAAGACGTGGAATTAAGTTTGCCCAGAAGTTTGCAACGCATAGATATACACATTTCCAACCACATAAAATATATATATATTTTTGATCAGCGCGACGAGCTGAGTTGATTTTACTTTGTCCGTCTGTCTGTCTATTTCTACGCAAACTAGTCCCTCAGTTTTAAAGCTATCGAGCTGAAATTTTGCCACCGAGTTTTTTTTTCTGCACTCTTCTATATGTCGAAAACAGTAGGATCAAGTGTTGAGCGCTTCTTGATATGTTTCTGGTTTCGAGCCTACTTTCCTCTTGTGTAACGATATTTACAGAAGCTCAAAGTCAATTAAAGACTAAAAGTATTCTTAATAATTGAACGGATCGTTGAAAATCAGTTTTATTGGGAAAAAATTTTTTATTTTCAATGTTAGCGCTCTTAAACTCAGCAATTATGAATAATCTATGTTTTTAAACTGTTTTGCAAAATGTGGTCAAAGTTGGGTTGATCAGAAAATAAATTTAAGTATGAAAAACTTGTTTGTTTTTAATTATTAGGACGTTGACGTACAATGCACATTATGTTAAGTAATCTAAGTTTTACCAAGCTGTTTTCCAGGCAAAATAGCCACCCTGGTCAAAACCGTCGGGTCAACTGCTAACGTGCGATACGATATCACGGTGGTAATCATGATCACTCGGTAAAGTTTGTTATAATCAGCACAGAGGAAACGAAAAGGCTTATGCATAGCATAATTAGTACTATATATAATTAGTACTATATGAATACTATACGCTTTCACAAAGCTTTGCAAAAGCGTCAACCAATTGGTCGATGACTATGGTTATTAGTGAGAAAAAATCATAGAACCAATCGGTCGAAGAGTGGTTCTTAGGTGTATTAAACTTTGCACAATGGAAGTTAGCTTTGCCTTCTCGTTTATTTAGTCTTATGTTGTTTCAAGAATGAATTGGTTTTGTATTTGTACACAGAAAAAAAAAATGGGGAGCTAAATCCAAGTATACAAAAATTTCTTTGATTCCGACCTTCAGATTGGAGTTTTAAGTACGGAACAATCCCATTATTCTTATATCAATCTTAAAAGGCTGATTTTAAGTTCTTCCAACTTAAAAATCTAATCCAATCATTTTGGGATTGGGAAAGTCGTACTCAAGTCTATCCTTTCGTACTTGGTTTTAAGAAAATCAGGGATCATCCATTTTAACTTTGTTTAAGATTGATTTTTGTTTCCCAATATTTTAAAAATTTTTTCAGTGTACTTATTTTAAGCCTGCCGAATTCTTGTTTGAAGAGTTAAACAGGATTGACTTAAAATTTTAACTTCTAAGAGTGTGATAAAAAAAACTGTTTTTAATATATCCCAAAATGGTCTAAAGTCAAGAATTTTCGGATTGCAAAAACGTTCTAGGTACAATTTTGTACTTTCCGTACTATTTCGAGCCCGGAATTTTTCTTCTACGGGCGAAATCTTATAACAAGTTGAACCTGAACCTGTTCCGCACCAAAACTCGGATCGTTTTAACAAAAGTTTCAAGTCTTAATTAACGGGCTTTTTCAACCCTAACAGTTATTTTGTCTGCTCAAAAAGGGTGCCAAAAATCGTACTTTGTGAATTGAAAATACTTGATATCGTATTTAAAGGTAGAACGATCTGTTTTTATATTTTCAACAAATAATTAGCATTTCTATAAAAACTTGGTGAAACTAGGTACTGTTCGAACCAAACCCTAGAACCAAACCAGGAACCTAAAATATCTTAACTTAATTATTGGTACTTTTTTGGTTTGAACCCACAAACTCCTTTATTTTTTGACCTGTACGACACGAAAATTCAATTTAACATTTCGAAACCCAGAAACGGTACGAAAACCCTCCCAAAAATATACTTACTTTTTCAAATGGTTATTGGCTTCGACTGTCCAGCCCACCTCTTTGTAGATGTCGTTTAGCAGGTAACGCCCATAGGTCAGATACTTGACATAGCCCTCGCTGAACATGAGACTGCGGTGCAACGACTTCAATTTCTCTGCAGCCACATACCAGGGCACAAAATCTTTTTCCTCAGCTAGATAGGATGTCATTTCCAGCGGTAGGCTATAGGACAGCTGACTGGCATCGGCCAAAGCGAAAGCATCATTCAACAAGTGCGCACGATCGCCAATGGAAAAACGATTGACATCATCGATCATCTCTTTGATGAGCAACTTCCAAATGCTCTCTTCATAATTGACGCGATAGTAACCCATTTGGTTAACATTAAGCTTGATCCACTTAACATTCTCCGGTACGGCCACACCCAACATATCCTGATCATAATAGAAAATTAGGCTACTTACAGCGCCGCTCTCGGTCGTGTCCAGCATATACGTGAGTGGCACACTCCATTTGTAGTTGAATTCACTATCATTGACTGCCTCATCATAGCTGGCTTTGTTGGACAGGAAACGTTGCTGGGTAATGGTGAAGCCACCGTTGCTGCTGCGTACCACATTCAAGACGGGATAACCCATCTGCTCAGTCCAGGTGCGCATTAGTAGCTTAACATCAAAATCAGTGACCAAAGCGGCCACTTCGGTCAGAAAATCATCAGTGACTGTATTCTTGAACTCATACTTGTTGAGATAATTGGTAACAGCCTGTTCAAATTTCGCAGGGCCCACCAGAGTCTCCAGCATACGTATGACCGAACCACCCTTCTCATAGCTAATTGTATCAAAAATGGCGGTAATTTCATCGGGTGACTCCACCTTTTGCACAATGGGATGTGATGAAAGTTTCGAATCATAGACCAAGACCGGTTGCAGGGCGGCAATTTGAAATTGTTCCAGCTGAGCAAGATATACATAAATGATTAACAACTCAATTTAAACTGTTGGCTTACACTTACCATGCCCCAGTCGGGATAGACGGCATGCACACCCTTGTATTGCATAAATCGGGCAAAGCCCTCATTTAGCCAAATATCGTTCCACCATTGCATGGTAACCAAATTGCCAAACCATTGATGCGCAATCTCATGTGCCAAAACACCAGCTATGGCCTGCTTGTTGGCTGTGGAACTGTACTGCTCATCATACAGCAACGCTGTCTCACGATAGGTGACCAGACCCCAGTGTTCCATGGCATTTGAGGCAAAATCGGGAATGGCAGCCATATCCAGCTTGGGCAGTGGATATTTAACCTTATAGTATTGAATATAGTACTCGGTGACAGCAGCTCCAAAATCCAAGGCGAACTCAACCTTGTTAAGCTGATGGGGGGTGGCATAGGCATGCATAGTGAAGTCCTCACCAATACCATTGGCCTTGACAGTCCTACTTTCCGAGCCAAAGTCGGAGACAATGATGCAGGCCAGATAGGTGCTCATCTTTACGCTGCTCTCAAACATGGCCTCGGTGTATTCGCCCAAGTATAAGGAATCCTGCAATTTGCAATTAAAATGCTTTAAGTACTTGCCGTACTTTAAAAACGCCTTACCTTTTGGTTCATATTTGAGACGGCACTGTAGAGACCACCCGAGGGATGTACCACGGTAATCTCAAAGGTGGCCTTCATGGCAGGCTCATCAAAGCAGGGGAATGCTTGGCGTGCGTAGGTGGGTTCAAATTTTGTGGTGGCAATGTTTCTAGAGAGCACAAAAAAGAGTAGCATACTTGTGGGCACAAAAGGGTCTACTTACCTCTGATCTCCGGCCGTCGTTTGATAGCTGCTGCTATAAAGACCCACCAACTTATCCCTCATCTGACCATTAAACAAAATACCCAAGTCTATGATGGTATCCACCTCCAGTACTTCTGTCATTGTGATAATTAAAAACTGACGCTCTGTGTCCAGCACCCAGTTGTCTACTTCTAGGTACGGAACATACACGTTGGTCAGTTCCAGTAGATGAGAATGCAAAATAATTTGTTTGGTGGCCTCCATTACACTAAGGGTGATCACCTCCTGACCGGTAAAGTTTCCCGTTTCCACATCTGGATGCCAATACAGTTTATAATGTGTGGGCAGCACAGCAGTGGGCAGGCGATAGTTAATCTTCAAGTGTTTGGGGGGCGATTAATATGAAAGTCACTAATCTAAGCCCTTATCTTACCTCAACATCACGTTTCACTCGATTTTGTTCGCCCAGATTTTCATACATTTCAATTTTCTGTTGTACATCCCGCAGGTCTGACTCCACCATGGCACGTTGCACGGCCACCACAACGGTGGCGGTGGCAAAGGCCACCACCGCCCAGCTTAAAAGCGCCTGCGTCCAATAGCCCGTCATGAACATCTTTTCGAATCGGACACCCGCTGGTAACTGATTAGGCACGGCCAAAGAGGCTTGCTTAGACAGGCTATATCTCCGAATCTATTGATAAGTTACTCAATAGCAAAATTTTGATTGTGTACACACTTGTATTATTTTATGTCACCTCAATCAGTTGCGATAATGTTGGCACAAATGGTGGGATGCTTAGAGTGCGGCATTCGCAACGTCAAGCCCTGTTGCTGGCGTGTCCAATCAATCAGCACTGCTTAATGGTCTGCATGAATGTAATTGCTTATTTATAGAGCCATTATTTTGTGGTTTTCATAACAATCTAATCTTTATTATCAATGATTCCTCATGTTTGGTTATGGTAGCAATTAGATGGGTACAAAACTATATACTTTATACATTCATTCCTTTAGTGGCTGCTTGTCCAGCCAGGCGTCCACGCTTTCCAGATTTTCCTTTAGCCACACAATGTTGTTCTTGACCGTCTCCAGAGCACGCACACGAGCCGCTGTGCCTGCGCCCGCCTCGGGATACTTTTCAAAGAAATACTCCATCTCCTCCAGCTTTGTTTGCGTTCTAAAGCGAGCCGTTATCGAGGGTATCAAATTGCCCAGATAGCGCTCGTTTAGGCCGAAACGATCCACCAACTGCAACCAGTTCTCGCGTACATGATCCCAGACAAGAGATTCACCCACTGGATTGCCCGCGATGTAGGTCAGGCAGGCAAAGTAATCCTGACCACGCACATACTCATCATTCCAGGCTAGATCAATGTAGCGCTGCAGCAACCAAGGCTCCTGTACGGCAGCTAAGCCATACATTAACTTTGACTTCTCACTGGCATCGGTCTCGCTGACAAATAGCTCCCAGACCTGCTCCCAAATCTGTTGGTTACCCACCGACTGCATGCCAAAGTAGTAGACTGTCTCACGGACATCGGCTTTGGGTCGCACTTCCGGTTTGGCCAGCCAGTTATTGAACTGAAGTCCAACTTCGGTCAGGCAGGACTCCAGACCCAGAGAGCAGGCAGCATTCAGGGCAGTCACACGTAGACGGCTGTGAATTAAATAAAAAAAAGTGTTAGTGTGGTTAACACTCACGAGGCATTGATGTGAAACATGTTCCCTGACCCCAGATCCCTGATCCCCCATCCGAATTCCCTGATCCCTGATACCAGATCCCCAATCCCTGGTCCCAGATCCCTGAACTCAAATCCCTGATCCCAGATCCCACATCTCTGATCACTAATCAAAGACCCCTGATCCCAGATCCCTAGTCCGTGTGCCCAGATCCCTCATCCCTGATCCCACATCCCTGATCCTCCATCCCAAATCCCAGATTCCTGATCCGAGATCCCAGACCCCTGATCCCCCATCACAGATCGCTGATCCCAGATCCCTGATCCCTGATCCCAGCCACCCTGACCCGATCCCTGATCCAAATCCCTGATCCCAGATCCCCCATCCCTGATCCTCCATCCCAAATCCCTGATCCCAGATCCCCATCTCGATCCCTGATCCCAGATCCCCATCCCAGATCCCCATTCCCAAATCCCGGGTCCCCCATCCCTGATCCCAGATCCCCCATCCCAAATCCCTCATCCCAGATTCCACATCTCTGGTCCCTAATCCCAGATCCCAGATCTCTGATCAAAAACATGAAGGCTTACTAGACTAACTAACATGTCTCATGCGTCGAACAATGTGAACTCAGCCTAAGAATTAAGTTAAACTGATCACTTACTTATCCAAATGATCTTCTCCCACGGTCCAAGTGAGAGCGGTGTATACTGGTTCAATTAGAGCATTGGCATATTTCTTGTACTTAACATAACTGCTGGTGTAATACAATGTGCGCTTCAGCGAAGTCAACTTGGAGGCAGCCACACTCCAAGGCACATAGTCCTCCTCCTTATCCAGGTACTTAGTCATGTCCAAGGCAATTTCATAGGGCAACTGGGTAGAGTCGGCCAAGGCGAATGCATCATTCAACAAGGAAGCACGATCGCCCGCACTAAAACTGCTGGGCTTCTCTACCAGCTCCGAGGCAAGAGCCTCCCACAACGACTCTTCATAGTTGACGCGATAGTAGCCCACCTGATCGATGTTGAACTTGATCCAATCAACGGCACTGTCCAGTTGTATGGTGACTGGAAAAGTCAGACGAGATCAACAAATCTTGAGAATCCACCTTTGCATACAGATGATACCACTTACTTTCGCTCTGATCGTAATAAAACCATGCACGCTGCACCGTGGAACTGGCACTGGTTGTGTATGTGATGGGTATCGACCAGCGGTAGCTACAGTATAACAAATGTGTGAACATTTTGATCAGATACGCTTCATCTCTGACAGTTTTGCAACTCACTTGAATTCCGAAACCTCATGTTCCTGGTCATAGTCATTGGGATTGGCCAAGAAACGTTTCTGTGTTAATTTGTATGCATTGTCAGAGACCTTCTGAATCGTGACCACAGGCAAACCCATCTGAAAAAAAATACGCAAAATTTTATCAAATGGTTCGCAAAAAAAATTCTTGTACGTTTCTCCCTACCTGAACAGTCCAGGTCAGCATTATAGCAGTGACATTATAGGGCAGACCCAACTTATCAATCTCTGTAAAGAAATTAGCCGTCTCAGCTGTCTGATATTTATACTCGTTCAAATAGTTGGTAACGCCTTGACGGAAAGTTGCCTCGCTAAGAAAATCTTCCAACATGCGCACAAGTGACGAGCCCTTGGAATAAGTAATGGTGTCAAAGATTTCTGTTATCTGATCGGGATTCTCCACCGTTTGAATAATGGGATGTGAGCCCAAAGTACCGTCCAAGGTAAGCACACCATGTAGGGTACTAACAATAAATTGTTCACGCTGTGATTAGAAGGCAGGTTAAGACTTTATTATCGATTAGTTGATATAGCTTAAGACTTACCATTTTCCATTCGGGAAAAACAGAATCCACGCCATTGTACTCAATGAAGCTGGCAAAGCCTTCGTTTAGCCAGAGATCATTCCACCAATTCATTGTAACTTTATAGGGAAAGGGCAAGAATTTTGTAATTATTATTCTATGGAGTAGATCCATTGACTTACCCAAGTTTCCGAACCACATGTGAGCAAATTCGTGGGCTATGACGCTGGCTATGCGCTGCTTGTTGGCCGCAGAACTGGTTTCTGCATCGTACAACAGCGCCGTCTCACGATAGGTGACCAGGCCCCAGTGCTCCATGGCACCCGAGACAAAGTCTGGTATGGCTGCCATATCAAGCTTGGGCAAAGGATACTCAATCTGGAAGTAGTCAATGTAATACTCGATTACACCCTTGCCCACATCGAGAGCAAAGTCCACTTTGTCAATCTGCTCCGGTGTGGCATACACGCTCATTGTGAACGGCTCGCCTATACCATTGGTGTCTATCTCCACCTGCTTCGCCGTGAAATCGGAGACAATGAAACAGGCCAAGTACGTGCTCATGGGTCGGCTTTCGTGGAAAGTCACCTCGGTGAATGCGCCCTGGTTCACACTCGAGTCAATGTTCATATTGGAGAGGGCATGGTAGTCTCCGTCCACGGGATGCACTAGCGTTATACGGAAGGTCGCTTTCAGAGCCGGCTCATCAAAGCAGGGGAAGGCCTGGCGTGCGTATGTGGGCTCAAACTTAGAGGTGGCTATCCACTTACGGCTATCGTCTTTCTTCACATACGACGAGCTGTATAGACCCACAATTTTGTTGGCCATGAAGCCCTCGAAGCCGAGGTGCAGTGTTATATCGCGTCCTTTTATCAATTCTTCCGTCAGTTCGATAATCAGAAACTCGGTTACTGCCTCTAAAGTGTGTTGTTTGACTTCCAGTGTTGGGCTACCCGTATTGAAGACGGAAATGCTGGTAATATTCAGATACAAGGAATGTAGGATTATCTTATCGGTGGCCTCGTTAACTGTTATGGTAATTGTTTCCTGTCCACTAAAGACTCCCTCCTCAATGTGGGGAAACAGATAAAGATCGTATTTGGTGGGCGTCAAAGCGGTTGGCAGGCGATAGTTGATTTTCTCCTCTGGTGCTGCTGTAGATGGGGCTACTGTCGTGGTTGTTGTTGTGGTCGTACTGGTTTGCTGACCCGCCTCCAAAAGATCCAGTTTTTTCTGTGCCTCGCGTAAATCATCCTTCAGGTTGGCCTTCTGTACAGCCAAAACAATGGTGGATACGGTAAATGCCGTGAGCGCCAGGCTCAAACCAATGGCTACCAATTTCGATGTGATTATCATTTTCGCGCACTAATCCAGCACAGGTGGCATCAAAAGCGCTACTAAGCTCTATCAGTGGACGCCAGGCATAAGGTAACCATGCCCGTAAGTGGCCCCTATATCTTAATTGGACGACTGCGATACGGCACACACAATGATTGCTAATCTAATCGCGTGTCGATGAGCCGTGCGATGGTAGAAACCCGCCAAAGCAACATATGTACGCTCGAATTTATGGGCCACTCCGTTGTCTATGCGCTTTGATTAAACTAAGAAATGCCAAAGATCTGTGCTGAAATCCCTTGAGAGTCGAGAAACTCCCGGCGCCGGCGCCCAAAGTTTCCAGAACGCTGACGCCCATGTGTGTGTATGTGACGGCCAATTGAGCAAATTTTTTATGCACTACCTGATAATCCCAAGCCCAAGTGACCGATCGATGTGTAATAACCCGGCGCTTAGGTACTAAAAAACCCTTTTCCGGTACCTTTGAGACTTTCGACCTAATTAGAGAGTTAGGTATTTTCATTGTGTTAAAACCCAAAAGACGAAATTTCCGCTTGCGCTTACAAGGGCTGGTAAAACAAAATAATGACTTGGTCCCAGAAGTGTGCAATGCAATATTTATGACCATGATGATGAGGCGGTTTCCGCAAACACACTTTAATTTTTTTTTGTCCAATTTCTTTTTTTTTTTTAAGGAAAATTTCCGAAGTTTGCAATGCAATATTTATGACCATGATGTTGAGGCGGTTTCCGCAAACTCACTTTCATTATAATTTTTTTTTTTTTTTTAGTGTTTCCCAGTGATTTTTTTAAAAATACTAATAACACTTTCATTACTTTGATTAACTGTTTTTTTATGTTCGGATTCTCATTTTCTGTGCTAAGGATTTCGTATCAGTAAGATATCAACACACATTGAGACAAATTGATAAAAGGTTCTTCCTTCGCCCATTAACTTTTGCCGGAAATACCAACAACAACAACAGCAACAATTTCGACTTCATATGGGGTATTCACAACAGCTTACCGCTAAGCGCAATTAATTTCCCAAATTATATCCACACTACAAACACAGATACTCTTTATTTGTCATATGTTTTGTTAGATAATTGGCTTGTCCAACCCGGCAGGCCAAACACACGGTTCTATTCTCCAGTTGAACTGGGGAAACTCCGTAAAAATGAATGGAATCGGGTAAGTTTCATTCATAAACACGTAGAGCGCCGCATGATGTCTACCTGCCTAAGCGTGGGAAAGTTGCACCCACCCAGGATACCGGCGATCAGGTAGTCCCAGCAAAATTGGGTTGCTCCGCAATTGCGTCGCCGCCGCCTTGGGCTGATGGGTTATTTGTGCGTTGCTGGGAGTTTTTGTCTATGTAAAAAGACCCAAGTAGAAAATACAAATTTCCGGTTTTTTGACCAGGCTCGAATTTCCCACGGGCAAGCCCAAGCGGGCAGCATCCTCCGGGTATAAAAGCTGTCTGCATGGTCTGCTTGGCAATCAGTTAAGCCAACAACAGCCAGGAGATAACATCAACGAGCAAAATGATTTTCCTAGTCAACATATTTTTGAGCATTGCCACTACGTCGGCGGGCGTTATCGAACCCATGAACTACTATCAGTATACACAGTATCAGGCGCCACTTTCCTGGGAGGCCATCACCAACACGGGCTTGGAACAGGCTTTATCAGTATGCCAGCAAAGTTTTAGATGGCAACGTTGGAATTGTCCCAGCAGTGATTTTGTGCATCGCCGGAAGGCTTTGGTGGCTGCAGCCACACCAGATCGCGAGGATGTTTATGTGGCTGCCATTTCAATGGCCGCAATTGTGCACACATTGACCAAGGATTGCGCCAATGGCGTCATAGCTGGATGTGGTTGCACCGAAAACGCTTTGAATGTGCCTTGTGCCCATGAGCCCGCCAAGGCTTTAGAGCTATACGAGAAGCATTTTGGATCCGGCATGGGTGCTGCAGCTCACAATCAGCGCGTGGTTGGTGCCCTGCTCAAGCAATCCCTGGAGCAGGAGTGCCGCTGCCAGCAGCCTGGTCCCAAAGGTGACTGCCTGGAGGAGCAGTGCGTCGATGTGCTAAAGCCTTTTGAGTCTGTAGCGCAGGAAATATTGCAAATGTACGACGATGCCATACAACTGGATTCCACCACCAGCAATCTAAAGATAATGTGGCAGAACATACCCCTGGACTCGCTCGTCTTCATGCAGGACTCTCCCAATTACTGTGAACCCGAGGCCAGTGGCCGTTGGACGGGCACACGCGGACGCCAGTGCTCCAAGGATGGCAGCAGTACAGCCGAGGAGCGCCTCTCCTGTCAGCAGCTGTGTCGCGTCTGTGGATATCGCGTGCGTACACAGCATGTGCGTAGCGAACGGCGCTGTAACTGCAAGCTGGTCTGGGGCTTTCGGCTTCAGTGCGATATCTGCGTGCAACTGGAACGGCAGTACAGTTGCTATTAGGGAGAAGCCACTTCCAAAAGGGAAGGCTGGGGCGCTGGTTGAGCCCCACTACACTTGCATTTAGAATTAAGCTAAATTATTTGCTATTTAAACTAATTTATTACTTGAAACAAAATATTATTAATAAATGCGTAATACCTAGCGAAAACTTTTACGAGTATTTTGAATTGCAGTTGAATAACTTGATTTATGTGAACAAACACGAGCCGAGGCCACAATTTAATCATTCGATTTGGTTACTACAAAACATATGTAATCACTAAAAAACCTTAAGAAATAGACCGTTCATAAGCTGATAAGTAATCGGCCTCAGTAACTACGTAAGAAAACCTGAACCAAGGTAACTTCCGATTTGTATTGCCTCAAAGAATAATTCTCTTCTCTTTTCAATGTGGGTGCTGTGGTGCTTATTTTTACACAAGTCTCTGTTGGTGTTCTAGAAAACGTAAAATATTCCCAAAACATCATACAGCAGCAAAACTTTTCGATGGCCTGGCGTTAACGTTTTGTGCTTGTGATTGTAAACGAATGAGAACAATAATATTCTCTCCAAATTTAGATGAGGGATATGTTTTATTAGTGTTAAGTGTAAGGCGTTATGCGTTACTTTGAAATTGTGTTGTTTTACCCCCCAAAAAAAACTGCCGTAACAAAATTAAAGAGGTTTCACATCGAAAACCAGTCATTGAAATCAAAACAAAGAAATTATCGTATATACTATGCAAAATAAAAGGTATTACTTATTTTTTGGTAGCAGCATTAAGCAGCCGCTCTGCATTATGTAATTAATATAAATGACCAACCAGCCGGTGCTTTACGCTTTCTGTTTTTTACTTGCTAGACGCCTCTTACAACCTTACTGCACTATTTTGTCTCAAAAATTACTCTAGCAAATGCCTAGAGAATTTGAAATTGCGTTGAGGCGGCTTATCCCGAGCCACCAACGTCTAGATACTATGCCTGATTTTTATTAAATTTTTATATTTATTTCACAAACACAAATTAAAACAAAAACGAGAGCGTAATTTAAAGTCCACCCCACTCGACTTCGATGTACCCGTTACTCAGGAAAAGGATCTATAAAAAATCTTCTATTAAATCACAAAATGTTGGTATAAGCATCAAATGTCAGACTTAAAATAAACCATTAATATTTTATGTTAACATAATGTTAATATTAACATTAAATGTAAAACAAAAAAAAAATAATTGTATATCTCCGCTATATACTTATTATCCAACCTTCTGAAAATTTTACAGATTATAGATATTGAGCGTTTACGGAGTATCCCAAAACTAACCGAACTTTTTTTGGATATAGTAAAAAATACACATTAAATTATCTTTGGAAGTTATTATTAATTCAGATTCCATTTGACTCAATTCAACGTTAGGAACGATGAACCTGCGCACGCATAGATTTTTTATGTAATTTATAGGAATATAGCAATTTATAGTACCTCGATTACGGCTGCTTGAATGGCTGGGATATCATCATAAAATGCTCCTTTCATCTTGGTTTTGAGTTTTGGGAATGGAAAATAGTTGCAGGGTGATAGATCAGTCGATTTTTTGTCCTTGTGAGGTAATGCATTATCGTGAAATAAAAACCACTTCAGTTCTAACACGACCAATTCTTCTCCGCAAACGATGTAAAACGCCAAAATAGTATTCTCCAGTAACAGTTTGAACTTCTGGAACAAATTCCTTGTGGACAATACCCTTGAATCGTAATTCTTGATTCGAGACTTCTGAAAACGAAAATTTTTAAATCTGTACGATTTACGAATTCACGTATAAACTTTTTCTATCAATTCGTATGTCTCTGCGAATTTTTTTCCAAGTTTAACACTTCATTTAATACTTGCCCATTTTGATTTTGAACCATTAGCACAAAAAGGATGAATGTATATTTTAATTGCTGTGAATGTTAAATAGCTGGCGCTGCATGTTGTATGATTTAAATATAAAGTTCAGTTATTTTTGGGACACACTGTGTATAGCTTCGATATTTATCAAGGGTCTAAAATAAATGTAGTCACCGAAATGTTTTTACCCGATATATTGTACCGCCACATGTAAATATATATCGAAAAATCCTAAAAAGATTGGTTTATCGATACGATACGATCCTAGTTTAAGACTCGTCAATATATTTATCCATCAATCAAGGCAAACTCAGTCAATCAAACCGTTTTCACTATGTATTTATTTCATACGCTTACAATTTAAGCCAAACCTATTTCTCTCCAAAGTCTCTAGCTGATCCAAGTGGTTGGCTTACCCTCCACCCTGTAGCCGTTGTAGGCTGCGGCCGCCGATGAAGCGGCTGCAGCCAGCTCTGATCTTCGACTTGGTTCCCCAGCCCAATACGAAGGCACCTCATAGCTTTGAACCATTTTGTTGCTATTCTTGATGGCCGAGATGATAAGCAGGAAGATGGCCAGTTTGCCCACCAGTATGGATTTGACCAGCAACAGCTTGAGCTTTGTCACCAGAAAAGGCACAATGGCCGATTGGATGAGGAAGGGTAAAATAAAGAGGGGAAGTACTTTGGTGATCATGTCATACTTCTTGCCGCGACCTATAAGAATGGCACGAGATGAAACAAATTTAAATGGCAGGTGTTACTTGGAGACTCACCTTCTTCGCTGTTGTCCGTGCTGAGCCAGCGCGCTGCCACAATCTCTTTCAGATTCTCGCCATCCAATTTGACGTGCACAATATCGTTACTGATATCCAGGCTGACATTTAGGCCCAGGTCCCACCTGGTAACGCTGTATACTCTCATCGTCCTCCAGAGTCTGCTCTGTATTTGCTTCTAGTTCCGCTTGGTCGTCCTTCCTCTTGTTGTTGCGATATTTGCGCTTGCGTTTGCGCCGTTTCTTACCCGCAGTTGTCTCACTGTCATCATAGCTGAGGGTCTCGGTTTGTGCCTCCAGCAAGGCCTCAGCATGGTCCTCACTGCGCAGTTCCTGAGCCAGTGCATCTGCGTCAATCAATTGCTCCCGCTCGGCGGGCTCAGTTGTCTCGGCTGCCTCATTGTCATTGTTGGCCAACTGTGAGGCGCTCACTCGATCCCGCAGTCGCTTTTTGTACTCGCTGGTCGTCTTGTTGCCCAAATAAGTGCTCTTATAATTCTTGTAGATTCCCATGAAAATGTGCGTGTTCTTCTGCGCCTGCTTATCGTCCGGTTCATAGCTGCTGGCTAGCCCGCGTGCCGCCTCTGTGGCCGATGCTTCGCTGGTTGTCTCGCTGGTATCCTGGCCACTGGCCAGACTTGCGCATAAGGCATAAAACAACAGGAATCTGACTAAGCTGCTCATCTCTTCCACATATCACTGGTCACCGTCTGCCAAGTATTAATGCTTTGGTCTGTCTGGATCCGTTCACCGAGCTGGCCAGCCACAAAATGTGGCACAATCTTCGTGCACCAAGCGTTTTATCAACTCAGAAGAAAGCCGACAGAGCCAGACGTGCAACTCTCAACTGGCTGCATTCTGTTGGAATTGGCGTTGGAATTGGGCACAGGCAGCAGCCAGCCGGTGACACAGCTGCGCCAGAAAAGCAGCAAACAAGTTGATCCAGCCAGTTAGATTCAGAGCTAGAACACCGCGTCTTGCTCTGCAACCGAATCCTCTTCAATTAAATTGCCGGCCGTCGTGGTGTCTGTCGCTTGGTCAAAACAATGTTGGCCCGGTGCGAACATTAAAAGATATCTGGAGTAGGCCTGCAATTTCTCACTGATCTCGCTCATTGATTTCTTTTAGCTGTAATTGCCCCTGGCCACCGGCCTCCCCCAGCCGCCATTAGCCATAAACAATATTGAATTGTTAACTAGCCTGCTAACGGTTGCTGTCTTCATTCTTTAGCCCAAAGCCAGAGACACAGCCGCCTCCAATTAGCTCTGACGGCGATAGCATGGGAAAGTTGTTGACAAAATTGGCGCATCGTGCTGATCTTGGCAATAGCATTTAAAATCCAGAGTAGAAAGTAAATTCTATTGATAGCAGGGTGAAAAATCCGCTTAGCATATTTGGTCGCTCAACTTACTTTCACATAAATGAGATGAGGTCTGATCCTGAAATATACAGGAATATATTAAATAAAATAATGAGGCGTTTAAGTGCCATTTCTTTTGAGTGATAAATGATTCAGTTTGGTCTAAAGCTTGCAATTGTCAAAAGGGTAGTATACGAGGGTAAAATGGTTTTTTTTCCTGTACCCATGATAAATGAATACATAGGGTATCAAGAGGTTATCAGTAATCCAGATTTTTAAAAAAAATGTACAGCGTTTATCATTTGAAAATTTTCAGTTTCTACGAGGTCTGTTCAGAAAGAATTGCATATTTTGAATTTCAGGGATGCAAGCCACTCAGGAATCAAAACTGGTTCGTTTTTAGTGGATCGTGAAGGTTTTAAACCACTGGTTCGGTTTTTAACATGGATTTTGTGAGGAAAACAAACCGCTAATTTCTAATAAGAAATTTTAGACTTTTAAGGCCTGATCCCAGATGACAAAAATATCAAATGATAGTACATAATAGTAAAAAAAACTGTTTTCCTAAAAAAAACTTAAAGAACTGCTCAGAATTTTACACCAATGGATCCGTTCATTGGATGATACATTTTTATCAATAATCATACCGAAATAAGTCGTAAAAGTAAAGACAGTATTTTCGAACTAAAAAAAGACGAATCTAAAAATTAATATTTCAAGTTTCTCAAGGTTCAAAATATAAGGGATCTAGCTAGGCCGAGCATTATAAGCTCTTGTCTCTGTCAAGTGTGACCACATAATTTAAAAAAAAAAAAATATTTAAGTATATATTTTCATCTACGTATAACTGGTGTTGCTGATATTAATGCCCTTTCTATCGAATCAAAAAATGTATACTTTAAACTTTACAATCTTTAAAAGAATCTAAAAACTAATTAAAATCCTCCACTGTATTACTAAATATGATCGACGATTTATGATATACTAACTTAAAGACAGTTTCAAGAGTTCAATAGATTGGATAAGATCCAGAGGTTTATATGCGTTTTACTTGTACTACTGAAACACTAGAGATGAAATTTAATTGATTAAGTTTACAGAAAAGGTGAAGATCGCTGGATATAAAGTACCCCACTGCACACTGGATCCGCTAAAGGCCAAAAATCAAAAGAATGAAAATCAAAATATCGGAACCAAATTAATCATTTCCATTTTTCAAATTATCAAATTATTCGGTATACTAGTTTATTTTGCTTCATTCCAATTGTTCCAATTACAATCAGCGCCAAAAGAGCGACAAATTAATCAATCTGGAATTTTTGTATAATAAGCGTCAATTCATGTGTAACATATAATTGGACATTAAGAAAAAGACTGCAAATTTGATTTAAACCAATATGAATATTGAAAACAGAGGTATTAACTTTATTTATTTATAATTCAAATAAATTTATGTTTGTGTGTTTATTCAGTAAAATGATTGTTTTGTCCCCGCCTTCGATAGTGTTTTTTCGTCCACATAAATCATTTGTAGGTAATCTTTTTGTTGTGTTCCCCCCTGAATCCACCAATTAGAATTTTTTGTAGTATTAATGAATCATTTGAAATTCTAGTAAAGTTTAGTTTAGCTGCCGACTTGCGCCAAGCTTAGTGCTAGAAGCTTCAGACCAAACGTTGCTCTTGCTTAGGGCTACGTATTTCTGTTATGTTTACGTGTTTGTGCTTATGTCTTTTTTGAGCTATGATAGTTTTTTGTTAATATTATTATTTAAATGTTAATCTTAGAATTAAAAATTACTATAAATGTGCATTAATTATTTTTTTCATAAATTTTTAATTATTGTAGATTTCTTTTTAAGATTAGTGGGAGTGTGTGCAGGGAGGTTTTAATAATATTCATTTTCATACAATATTTTAAAAATATTTTTAACAGCCATGTTCAAAAATTTTAGCCCTCTAGTGGTGGGTGGGTGGAGGGGTGGGGGAGGAATAAATAATTTCTTTTTTCTTATATTATATTATAATATTTTTTTGGAGTTGTAAAAAATATTTTTCTCCTCTCTCTCCAATAAGTATTTTTGGCCGCTGCTCCATATGATTTAATGATAAAATTAAAATAAATAAACCTGTGTTTGTTTTTAAAATATAAATCCATATTTATTTTTATGAAACTTTTATATTTTTTGGAACTTTTGAATATTATTTCAACATCTGCTCATGCTGGCTTGGGCGTGGGCCCTTTATCAATGAAAAACCGTTAGACTTAAGTACAAATTTTAGCAACAGGTTGTAAATTAATATGCGCTACCTCATTGTTAATTAGCTGCCGTGTGTCTGGTTATTGTTGATAAATCATTACGCCCCGTGGACAAAAAAAAAATGAAAGCGAATGGGAGACGGCAGTATGGGTGTTGTCCTCAATATATATAGACACGCGTCGTGAAAGAATGCCCATGTCCAAGTTCCTATGCAGCACCAACTGCACCGATCTTCAGCAGGCCCGATTTGTTGGGTGCCCCTTTAAGGGCAGTCGGTACCTAGAGCGGCAGTGAAATGCGTATTTAGATTCGACATCGCTGACCAGAGCCATTTCTACGGCACGATTCGCTTGTTTTGGTGCACGTTCGTGAGACATGGCGACGTCCGGCTGCCGAATTTCAAGTAGCCGCCCAAACGGCCAAGACCTACGTCGATAAAAGCCAATGTCAATGTAAGTAAGACATTCAATTGTGTGTCAGTGCTGAAGCGGAACAGTGCCCAAAGGATTAAACGAAACGAAGGACTAATAGAAATGGCTGCCACTCAAAAAATTACCTTCGCGCTTATGTGCCTTTTTCTGATGTGTGATGTAGTGCTGTGCCAACAAACCAGCAATAACTCGGATTCAGATGTAACTGGTCAGTAGGGGTGAAGATCATTTGGGTGGCATTCCACAGATGCTAACTATTTGTTCCACGTTTAGAGAGCCGCACATTTGGACATCATTTCATGCGACGGATTAGTTTGGCTCTGATACCGGGGGCGTTTGTGGTGGGCGTTATCACCACTTTGCTGGCCGCACTTACTGTTGTGTCCATTAAAGGATTGGGCGTGGGTGTCATCTTGCTGGTGCTGGCCATTGGACAGATGTTGTCGCGTGCTCTGCCTGTACATGCTGCTGCTGCGTATGCCGCTGCTCCAGCTCCGGCCCCATTGCCCGTTGTATACTCTCATTCTCATACACAACAGCCCGTTTGGCTGGAGAAGGAGTGGTAGAACCACCTGGAGAGAACTGAAGATGAGGAAGCGAGCTGGTAGCAGGCCAAGTTTTACCTCAGCGCGAGCATGCAACCAAATAATAATTTAAGTCTAGTTTAAATTATTTATTTTACAATTATTTAATTCCAGTAAACGATGGAAAGCATTGATTTCATTTATGTGCTTGCTCATGGAAAGTGAAATTTACGCGAGGCAAGTGTTGTGGCTTCAATTAATATGCGCATCGGGGTGTTAACGATTTACAGTTCTTTCAACTGCTCTTCCAGCATTTGGCTGAGCGACGTGCCAGCCGGTAAAGAAAGTCAGTCGCCAATGCCACAAAAATGGGTCACATTTAGTCAAATTATTACTTGGAATATGGATTTCACTCTAAACTAATGTCTCATTATGGCCAGTGACTAACTAATAAACTCTCACTTGATTGATCGACATTTAATTAAAGCACTTTGCTGGCCATCCATCACTATCTTATTAGTGAGCAGTTTAAGTCCGGCTTCAATTGTTCCACTTTGTAACAACTTCACAATTATGCTCTGATTGAAGTAAAAGATGGGCAACATTGAAAGCGCCGAATGATCACATACACTCTCAGAAGTTGAATTTAATGAACAAAAATTTGCAGTACAACTGCCCGACTTCGTTATACCCCTTAATCAGAAAAAGGATTATATTAAAATCTTTAATTAAATCACAAAATGTTAAGGGCCGATTCTGATCTCCTACATAGCACTATCTGTCACATAAAAGAACAAAACTAACAAAGAACAGAAAAAAAGTATGTTTATCTGACGCATAGCAGCTATTTAAAAAATGAGAATTCGGTCCTAAATCTATATATAATATATTAAAGAGTTTGTCCTGACTGACTGATTCATTGGAAATCTACGTAGAGCCTAAATGCCAAGAGATAGTAAACTGAAACTTTCACCGAAGTTTCTATGTGTGGTGAAAGTTTTAACTAAGTCGGGGCTGCACCCCAAGTAGTGGAAAACTCCCGGAAAAGTTAATATGGGAACAAATTTTATTTTTATCGGTTTATATGTAAGTAAAGTAAGCGAATTAATATTACACTTGATTTTCCGATTCAGAACAGATTCAGCCCACAAGGAAACTTAGCGAAAAAAATGGGAATAAAATAAATGCATCCGATTGACTTTAAACTCGGTTTGATAGGAAAGTATACAAAATATTTATATAAATGATTATTCGAAGTTGAAAAATCTGTGGTAAAAGGCCCAGAAAATTATTCATTGGAAAAACTAATTTTTATCTGATTGACTCAAAACTCAGTTTGTGAAGCAATTTTTTTATGTTAAACGTTATTTATGTACCGATCTGTATTAATTTTTGGGCTTTATGGGCCAACAAAAATTAAAAACAATTTTTGTATTTAGGAAATTTCGCTTTAATGAACAATCGTCCCAAAGTCGATTTTTTTTTGACAAAAAAAAATTTGATTTGTAGAAAAATCGTTTTATTTTGTAAAAGAATATACCCCAAGTGTCATAGATCCGAAAACTTTTAATATGAAATGAATCCCTGAAAGTCAGCCTTTAGTTTTACTGAGCACGTGGCTTTTGATGTGGCAAAATTTTGTCTAAGTTTTTTGGCTTGAAAATAAACGAAAGATGATTTAAACAATTGAAGTAATATACCGAATTTCCGGAATTTTCACAAACCCGAGAAAACACGAATTTTTTAAGACCACTTTGAGTTTGAGTATAAAGAATTGCTTGAAGTGTGGTAAACAAATGAACGTAAAATATATGCTGTTTCCGATTTTATATTTAAAAAATGAAAACAAAGTTTATCATATAAAAAAAGATGAGCAAATAAAAAATAAATAAAAATTTCCATATAAGATCAAAAAACTCATTCATGCTAATCGGCCAGATCGGTTATAGGGCAGCTATATGAAATATTGGTCCAAATTGAACCAATTTTGGTAGGATATTTTGGGAGCTTAAAATAGGTGTACAAACTGAGTTTCAGTTCAATAGATTTAAAAACAACAAAGTTAGTGAAAATAGGCCAGATCGTTTATATGGTAGCTATATGAAATAGTGTCGCAATTTGAACATAATGTGGTAGGACTCTCTGGGAGCTTAAAATACGCATCCAAACTGAATTTCAGCTTAATTGTTTAAAAAACAACAAAGTTAGTGAAAATCAGCCAGATCGTTTATATGGCAGCTATTTATAATAATGGTCTAAATTGAACGAATCTTTATAAGTCGTTTAGGGAGCCCGGAATATGCGTATAATCTAAAATTTGTGCAGATATTTTTATAATTAGACTTTATGCCAAAAAAAATCGAATTTGGGTCCATTGTGCAATGGTCGGAAAGTACAAAATTTGATCAAAATCATACATCCTATATCCTATAGCTGCCAAAGGACCGATCGATCTAAAAATATTTTTTTTTTAACTCAAGGATTATAAATACTTTATGCTTTTAATTATGTTATGCAAAATTTGGTCAAATACCGATCGGTTCGGAAATTGATCTTCGTGAAAAGAACATTCTTGTTTTATTGGTAGAGACTTAAGAAATGGTTATTGATAATATTATCTACTTCAACACAGTTATGGCTAAGAATGGCCAAAGTCGGATGAATATATAGTATAGCTCCCTTATAACAGTCAATTGATCACAGAAGAGGCCAGCTTGCTATATCAATCAATGAGAAAAAATATAACCTATGTAAGAAATCTAATTAATCTTGGTTAGCTGTACACAATTTTTGTGTCTAAAAATTTTCTAAATTTATTTATTTAGAAAATTTTATATTTATTTTTTCCCCTTAAAAATTATAATTAATTTGCTAGTCACTGCATTGATATTTTTCTAAATTTTTGATTAGTTTAGTTGGACATCGATGAAAGATAACGAACTGTTGGAATGGCTAATCAAATGAGAATTTTACTTTTACTTAATGACGCATTGCCCACATTGCTGGCTAGTCTGAAATATGAGACAAATGTGCCAGTTTTGCATCGAATTCGCACTATGTGACCATGACAACGACATCGATATCAGTAGCAGTGGATTGCCTGATAAACCTAACCGCAACTAAGATAAGAGTGGGCGAATACGAGCGATAAATAGCAAATAATCCAGCTATGCTCATGTTTTTGATAGATCCAACAATAGCGCCCGCACATAAATTAGCCAGGGAAATGGGACAGACAAGTGAAGAGCGACAACTGTTTGACCCGCTAAACTAAATCTAAGAGGCAACCAAGTGAAACCAGTTGGCCAGACCAGAGGAAAGCGGCTAAGAAAATATGTGAACTGCATTCAAACGGCTGCCAGCTAAGGATTGCCGATGCTCTGATCTAAGCGTTGTATTCAGTTTTGCACAGGTGGTGCTGCAGTTCAGTTGTGTCGAGTGAGAAACAATCCAAAATGCAACCCATAGCCGTGCATATCCTGCTCGGACTTTACTTGTGTTTCGCCCCAAGCCTGGCTCAAGACCCGCTAGCATTTAGCGAAGACCCGAACCCATACCCATCCACTGACTCAGCGCGAGCGCATTTATCAAATAGTGTGCCCTACTTTAGGGCGTCAATTCCCATGCGTATATTTGAGTGCCTGCGTGATCTAAGTATGTTGCGCTGCACCAAGCTCTTTGTGCTGCAAAAAATGGAGGAGCGCAAACAGATGCCGCATACGGGCAATCTGACCAAGGACTTCATCGATCAGTTCTTTGGCGAAGAAACTCAGCTGGGCAGCCTAATCTCGGTGAAGTATCAACAAATGTCTGAGAAGGAGTTGAATCAGCGATTGGTACAAAATTTTCAGCGCTTTTTCAAGCATCGCGATCTTAAGCTACACATTCTACCCGGCATGCTGGTCAAGATTGTGCCCAGCAAGGAGAACAAACTAAAGTTTACCCTGAAGAAAAGTAAGTAACCGATAACTAGATATAAGCTTAACTTATTAAACAAACTCTTGCAGCAAGCAAATCGCGTATGGGACGTGCCAGACGCCGCGACGATGCTGACGAATTGCAGCTCAATTTAATGAATCTTCCGGCCATGGGCGGAGTCGGCGGCAGCAGTGCAAGTGTGGAGACATATGAACCGGAACCGGATGGTGATTCCAAGCAACAGGGCGTCGGAGCAGCCAATGATGACGGCGGTGGGGGCCACGGCTTATTGAGAAAGCGCAAGCAGAAGAAGAACTCGAGTAAGATCACCATGTTGCAAATGGCCGTACCGATCTTAGTTCTGCCCATTATATTGCTGGGCAGCCTCCTGCCGTTTATATTGCCCGCTCTTAAAATGGCCACCATATTGTCTCTTCTGATGAACAATGGCGCGTTCATGGCTGCTTTGCTTTATGCAGCTCGCACCCAGGCAAATACACACGAGGAACAGCACATAAGCTATAGTTAGCCATAGTATTCCATATTGTAATCTAATTCCCTTAACTAATAAAAACTGTTTGGGCTTCAGTTTTCCAAGTGAAAGTAAATGAATTGGATGCATGTAATAACGCCCGGTGACATAACGCCCGCGTGCCCTCAAATAATCGATTTGGAAATATTTTTTTTTTAGAACGTAAAAGTCGAAATCTTTTAGATTAGAGGTAATAATTAATTTTACGGTCCAAAGTATTTACCCTTCATTTAAATTATATATCGTCTGAAATATAACGACTCACCTCGAATTAGGGATGCCGGAATTATAATCGATATATCGAATATCGATATTTTTGTCAAAAACGATATATCAATATCGGATATTTTACTAACGCGATATATCGCAAATCGAATATTTTTTGGTGATATTTTCGCCGATATTTTTAAGTTCTGGATGGAAGAAAAGACAAATTGGCAGCGCTTTCCGACTTGGCAGCTCGGTGCCATCAGAGCGCTTGGCTTCTACTATAAAAAAAGTTGTTTCCGACAAAAGAAGCCGAACCGATAAGCACATGTCTCCCTAAAATCTCTGTCTAACGAGTATTGTTAAAAACGCTCTTCCGTTTTTTGGATTTAACTGCTTATGATTCTTTTTATATTTTCTTTGTTGTTGATTTGTTTTTACATTTTATCTTCAACATATTCTTTCACGATAAATTCTTGAATAAGTTTCAATCTTTTTCAAACTCTCAAAAATACATTTTATCTATATTTTTTGGGTTAGGAGCTCTGATCTGTAGATTTTGATCGCAGACAGAACGCAGTTCTTAATACGCTTCCAATGACTCCTAAATTGACACAAAAGAAATTATTCTAAAGAAAATGCTTTTTTTGTTAAAAATATCGAAATATCGATAATATTGATTATTTTGTGAACAAAATATCAATATCGAAATGATACTTTTTCAATATCGATATAGATATTTTACAAATATTCGACATCCCTGCCTCGAATCCACCCCAATTTTCTGACCTCAAGGGTGAATTTATCAAAAATTGAGAATTTATTTTTTCATTTAATTCGTTAAAAAACTGAATTTTATTCAGATCGATTGAAAAATAACGCTTGCTCTATAACGCACCTCGCGCCACATTTTCTGACCATGGGGACTGGATTTTCCTACAATGTTGAAAAATTTGATTATTTGATTTCCATTTATTTTCCACAACCGAATTTTATACAGATTGGCTTAAAACTTAAGTTTAACCTTAAAAACATCCCCCAACCCCAATACCATTACCCCCTACCTATCGGTAAAATCGGGCACTCACATTTTTTATTATTTTGGTGGATTTTCCTAAATCTGAAAACCACAATTAGACGTGTGTGTATATCACACAGTATAATCATAATCCGTGTTTCAAGACAATCGCATGGAGAAAACTATTTTCCGGCCTGGTAATTCCAAAATTTGAATTTCACATGTATAATTATTTCGGTAACTATCCTCATACACCGAGTTTCGAGACAATCGGAGAAAATCAGTTATTTCCTACCTAAATTTTCCTTCAAATTTTCTCGTGAACGGATTTTCCGAATTCGGAAAAACACCAGACCCTTTATTTTGCATACTTTACTTGCAAATCGAGTTTCAAGTCGATACATACAAATTTTTATAGAATGGAAAATTTTATTTTCCATGCACAATTTTCCGGCCTGGTAAGCTGAATTCCCAAAATCAGAATATCACATGTCTAATTATTTGGCTAACTATCTTTACACACCGCGTTTCGAAACAATCGGAAGAAAAATAGTTATTTCCAAACTAAATTTTCCGTCTAATTTCCTTGTGGGAGGATTTTCCGAAATCGGAAAGACATGTGACCCATTATTTCGCATACTTTATTTGCAAATTGAGTTTCAAGTCAATACATACAAACTTTTTGACAAATTTTCCACTTTTGTTTCACCTTTCACCACTGTGACCATGCAGTGGCATGCTTATCAAGAAGGGTATAAAATGATCTGCATACCAAAGATAAAAAAAATGTATTCAAAAGATCCTAAAGTAAAAATGATGTACTGGTGTGATTTACGTTATGCTTGAAATAGAAAATCATTTCTGGAATGGGCCGCAGTGACGTAAAGTCACTAGTATGTTCCATTTTACCATTTAAAAGCTCTCTTCAGACCACATCTAAAAACTATTGAGAATACTTGGGCCCCACTAACAAACAAATTTTATCAAAATGGCCTCCTGTTTGGCCTCCTGTTTCCAAATCAAAAATTAAAATTGTAAAATAATGTTTAAATATCGACCGTAACTCCTTTTATACCCGATTCATAGTTCATAAAAGTTTTGTTTTCTCATAACTAATAGTAACAAGTCGGCAACAACATCCTCAGTGAGCAGTTCTTCTATACAGCTTTTTTAAGAACCACCCGGTTCTATCAGCAATAGTCTAATACCAAGTCGGAATTGTTCAAACTTGTGGGAATCCCAAGCGAGAAATGTGCAAAAACCCAAGCCAAAGGCAGATCATATGATCTTCAAACTGACAGCTGTGGTTCCCACGACATATGAGAATACCAAGTGAATTTATGGCTGTTATTTTTAAATTTCCCATTAGAAAATTATCACATTTTATTTCAAATTTATCCATAACCGATTCTGTCTAATGAAAACAAGTTTTGAAATTTGTAGTTTTTGTGTTTTTTGGGATTTTCAACAATTTTTTTTGTATTGGATTTTATAATAGGAGAGCCTTTGGGCCTATATAACTAACAAGATTTACACACATATAAGAGTCGATGCTTAAACTAGACCTTACGAAGTACACTTAACTCTAGAACCTCTTGCTTAATTATTCATATACATTTTTTTTTATATATATAGGTGCACATATATATATATATGCGAGATAAAGTGGTAAGAAAATATTAACGTACATTTTGTATAAAGTTTTGTTCACAATTTTGTTGTTTGTTGCGGTGAATATTTTGTGCTTTTGTTTTTGCAAAATCTTTGACTAATCTCGAATATTTTTATTTGGAATTGAAGCCATTGATACAACTTTTCTTGCTGGTATCGGATCTGGGACTCGACTACTTCTGCTCCTCCCATTAAGGGGTTAGTTTCGATTTGAACAGCCACCGCTTATGTGTAGACATTATTGGAGTTTAAGCAATTAATATAATTAAATACTGCAGTCCCGATTTAAACAAGATATGTATTCGTATAGTTATAGCGTGCTAGATCACGCCCCACGCCCTAATCCTGCTTGCACTCAGCCTCACTGTTGGCAATTGTGGCGTTCTTGCGATCCTCCTCGCTAATGTCCTTATCATCCCAGCCCCATACAGCGGTCTCCTCCAGATCGTGATTCAGATGCACCACCAGCTCGCTAGTAGGTGCAGCATTGCTGTTGTTGTTGGCATCAAGGAGAGCAGCCACATGGGAGCCATCGCCAGTGCGCAGTACACGCTTGTAAACCATATCCTGGGAGACATACTTCAGATCGTAAGCTTGACCTAGAGACGTAGAGATGAGTAAATTGAACATTGATCAATGTGCTCAGGCTTACCGATCTTGGCCATCACATCAATGAAAGCTGTGGTCCAGTTGTGCTTATAGGTGCCCAGCTCAGCTGCTTTGTAATCCCAGGGGAAGACATGATGGTAGTTATGCCAACCCTCGCCAAAGGTGATGGTGGAGACAAGTTTCGTGTTCACCGAACTGATGCTCACATCGTAGGGTTTCATGCCATAGAAATGGGCAGCACTGTTCACCAGCCAGGTACCATGGAGCGAGATGGCATAACGCAGCATGGAGCAGGTGAAGAAGCACACACGCAGTGAGCTGCCCATAAAGTAGTAAGGGAACAGCATGGGCAGGACAAAGCAACAGATGGGCATGACCACAAAGTAATACCTGCAGAGATCAAACAGGGAAAAGGGTTAACAAACTGTCTACCAATCAGCCTGAGTTACAGCTTACTTCTTCTGGAAAGCCACCACGGGATCCTGTTCAATGTCGGTCAGATCAATTTGCTTGCCCTTGGAGGTGACATCCGGATGCTTCTTGCACATCAGCCAGCCCATGTGAGCGAAAAAGAAACCACGTTGGGAGTTATGGGGATCGGCGTGTGTGTCAGTGAACTTGTGATGCACGCGATGATCACGCGTCCATTCCCAAATGCTATTCTGGAAGGCCAGCGACTGGCACAGCATGAGAAAGATGCGCAGCGGTAACTTGGCCTTGTAGGCCTTATGCGACCAAAGGCGATGGACACCGGCGGTAATGCCCAAACCGCCCAAAAAGATGGTGAAGTACACTGAAAATCAAAGGGTTAGCTATATGATCTATGAGCTAAACACAGGCTCTACTTACAAGGCACAATTTCCAGGTAAGCATTTTCGGCATAAACCAAATATAGACCGTACAAAGCCATCGAGTGAAGGACAATGAAAAGTAACACGTTATGCCACACCACTTCCATCTCGTAGGGCTTCATTGCCGGCTTCATCTTGGCAGCGTTTAAAGACTCCAGCTTCTTGGCAGCCGCAGGCTTAACCACCGCCGGGGCAGGTGGAGCGGGTGCAGCGGCCATCTTGTTGTTGTTGCCGTCGGCAATGGCTGTTTCAGCCAGTATAAACGTGCTACCTATGATATTGGGTGTCATCTGCAAAAGATCAGACAAAGTACGCATATTATGTATGTAAAGCAAACGCCTCTATTGACATTCCCACAGTAAGCTCTTCCTGATTTATGTGGACTGTAGGTGCGTCTTTGTCTCATTATGTATGCTAGGCAGGCTCTCGCCCCCCATAAAAGGCTATCCCCCCAGCTGCACGGCTAATTATGGACCACTCTAAGGTGATTGTTGGCTGCTCCTCATCAGCAACGACCTTCGTTATTTTGAATGATACTCAAATCTGATACAAACCGGAAGCCAAAGCAAACCAAAAAAAAAACAACAACAAAGCACGACTTCAACACAAAGCGTTATTCTTTTGGGCAATCAATAATTATGAAGTATTTGCGTTTTTGAAGCGGTCTTCCTAGTGGAAAATCAAAAACCAAATTAGATGCAAAACATTTCCAATGTGACTTAGTGTTAAACCGAACCCCCAATGACCTTGTAATCCACGATTGAGGTAGTCTTCCAAGCGAAATTATTTGAGGGAAAATATATGCATGTATACATTACCCCTAATGATCGCCTGATCAGAATTTAGGTAGCCATTTAATGGGCATATACTTTAGATTTGATCAACAATTTCGTTTTCTGTTATGTCAGCTAACAAGATTATGCAGCTGTATAATTGCAATTTTGTCAACAGGCAAACACAATTAACCCAACTGCCACTTTAGAGTTCGTGACTGGCCAAAGTTAACAATTTTGAATCTTGTAAATAATTGCAAGTGCAGTGGGAATGGATGCGCTGCCGCTGCCACAAACATGAATGACGGGCTCCAGTGACTTTGACATCGAATCGGCAACTGGTTAGCCAGAGTCTAAGCTTCTCTTAAGAATCGACAACCGGTTGACCTCATAACATATGCATGTTACCCACCTATTGATATAAACAAAAGTGTGTTCTTAGCTGTGTGAGTGCCGAGTTATTAACTTGGCATGGTTCAATGTCATGTTTGTGTTTTTTTGAATTTCAGCTGCTTGTTATTTTGTATACGAATCAAAGGAGAAACAACAGTTCTAAAGTCCTTGAGATCAACAGCGACATCGATCGGCGCGAGTTAATTATTTGCTTAAATTATTTATAAGAAAAGGCCTGCCTCACCTTCAACCTGCGAGGTGCTTACAAAATTTTGTGTTAACTTTCTATGCTTATGCGCAGCGATTAGCTATGCATTCCAAGTGCAGGACAGCTATTGGATACTGGATTCAAAGAACAATGTGTTGTCTAAATCGGCTTACAAATAGCATAAGCCACGCGCGCGCGTCTCCAAACTCCGAAAATTCCCCGGCACGAGGCCAAACAAGCAAACAAGTTCTGGCCCCACAATTCTTCTAGCAAAAGTCCATATGCTTAATTTAAGCTTCGATGAGGCATAACATTCAGTCATCCTTACCGGATTATTAGCATAGTTAAATAACCAACAGAATGTTCGTTACTCTGCTTTTGTTGCGAATCAAGGTTCTGATCGGCGACAACTAGTTTGGGCCGTGTCTTTTGTGCCTGCGGGGCAGCGAACCACGTCACAGTCACAGACAATGACAAGTGGTCATAAATATAAATATATATACATATATACATATACATATGCGAATTGCTCAAAAAACCTGACTCAAATCTAATGCGGACCTCTCTGCCAGTGATTGATACCGAGCGAGCTTCCATTGATCGATTCGAGCGGCGCACGCAATGCACGACGCCTGGCGCATAACAAAATCAATAAACCCGGGCTCTCTGGGCTGGAATTGGGAGTGGAAACGTGACATTGGTCTGGCCACAGTTCTATATGCATAGGCATTCGGTTTGAATATGCTTATACACTCATAAATTAATTGATTTCGAAATTTTAGAAATTCGCACCAACAAGAAATGATTATTTTTTCCTTTTTTTAGTCAAGTGTTATTAAAATGTTTGGACATTCTAGTGACAGCCAGCAAATGCTCTTACTAACTTTAACATTAATGTTGTTTAAAATTGAGTTAGCATACTAAGCGCATATTAACCCCAAATATTTGTCATAATGGCAGTGTTCAGCAGAAGAACTTGCTCCGCTCCCTGTACAATTCTTGGTAATTAACGTAGCCTACTTTTCCTCTTGTGTTTTATATGATATTTACATGGAGCTTTTCCAAATGTCAATATAAAAAGACCACCTAAAAGTATGCTACACAATAAGAGTAGTTTAATTAAGCTGATCAGTAATCAAGTGTCTCTGCTGAACGCGCCCAATGTGAACATTTTATATATCTGCTATATATTATCCAATCTTTTTAAAAATTTAACAGACTGTATCTAACGGGCGAGCAAATGTGAATGGAAAATAAGAGCTAGAAATCTGTTGAAGTCGTAGGAATTATTCAAGATTTTTTATTACGGGGGCCGAAAAGTCTAAGAGTCTATATTTTAAATTTGATTGCTCTAGGTATATAGTCTCTGAGACTAGGCGTCAATACGAATAGACGGACGGACGGGGAATTTTGCAAATCTGAAACAAACGTAATCTTAATGCTTACGGTATTCACCTACTTTCTTGCAAAATCTGTTGGCTTTAACTCTGAAAGTCTCTGATATCGAAGCGTTCATACAGGCAGACGGACAAACATGGCTATACCGTATAGATAAAAAAATATATATAAGGGTCGAAAACATTTCCTTCTGTCTGTTACTTACACAACTTTATGATACACTCTTTACATACTTTGAATGAGTACAATGAATGAAAAGTGCATTGAATTAGGAATTAAGAATCAAAAATCATATACAATCATTAATACGAAAAATTAAGTCAGAAATACGCTGAACCCTTGATTATGTGTAATTTACATGACCAAGAGCCGTATTAACTCACTATCTAAAATTTTATATAAACCCGAAAAATCATTTCTATATGGCGACTTCGAGAAGGAAAATAAAGCAAAAGTCATGTTGTGGAACTGTAATACTAAAATTTCAAATTAATGTACAATTTCAAAGACCAGGCAGGACTTTTGAAAGTCATCGAAGAAGACGTTACTTAAACTAACCATAACAAACTTTTGAAAGAAGTGGAAGAAGACGTTATTTAAGCTATCTTAAACGAATATGGTTCATTTGCCTATTGAATGACGTATCAAAAAGCTAGGTAACTTAGACTCGTTCTCCTATACAAAAATATGTTTGGTTTCGCTTAAAATCACCAAAAATAGAGAAATTATGTTATAACGACACATTTGGGAAATGTTTCGCGGACGGTGCTTATGTTTCGCTACCCGAACCTTCTGCAGAATTCTATAGGTTGCATCTTGAAACAATCATGATCAAAAAGAGATTATAATATTTTTACCCTGACCGATCGACAGCAGTTCATAACCGATCATTATAAATCTAGATATTAGATTAAGAGTAACTCAGGCTGGGTTCACACTGCTCAAAGCATGAGACATGAGAATCTAGTAGGCCCTTATGTTGTCTTTCATTGTGAGCTATTCATTTGACATTCAAAACAATACAACATTAAGACTTACGAGATTATCATGTCTGATGCGTCAAACAATGTGAATTCAGTCTTATATTGTATTATGACTACATTTGCGTATTAGAACTCTTTTTTTTTTTTTATCTGACTTCCACCTGCCTTAGGAACAAAGTACTAAAAAAAACTAAAACAGATCGGTTCCAACAACAACTAAACTGTTTTGCTTTCGCTTATTAACAAAAAATAGCCTTAAGCTAACTTCGAAATTTATTTCGGAGAGAGATGGATCTGGAATAATGCAGTTTCAACTTGAAAGAACAAATTTCGAGTATTAATCGTCACCAATATTCTAGTTCGTCTTCTAAAGATGGATCTGGAATAATGCAGTTTCAACTTGAAAGAACATATTTTGAGTACCAAACGTCACCAGGCTTCTAGTTCGTCTTCTAAACTCATCTCTAGCGCATAAATTAATGGGTATGTTATAGTTATTTCTCGATAAAAGACATATATACGATAACTATTATGCAAGTTAGTATTTTAGATCTTAATCAAACTAAATAAGTTTGAAATGGGAAAATGATCTGTTTTCCAAAAAAAAAACTATTCCATTAGTCGGCTTTCGACTTTAATTTTGCGTATATCATTTAAGCCAGAAAATCTGACTTATTCGAATTTTTATATTTATGCAGATCAAGTTAGCTTTTAGGATAAGTGGCAATTCTCTGTAAAGGTCTCATTCCAGATGGCATAAAAACTTATTTGGTCACTTTGCTTCATATAAATAAGTGAGATTTTCAAAAGCATTCAACTTTTAGAGCATTCAAAAGTGTTTCTATTCATATGAAGCATTGTGCCGAAATAAGTTTTAATGTCATATGGAAGGAGGCCTTCAGCCTATTAAACATTAAAGAAAATCATAGTAAAAAAACATTTGTATTACATTTTTTCTACTATTTTAATTAATTTACCAAGCCTTATTACAATATTGGAAGAAAACGTTGAACTGTTTTTTGTTCTTTGTAGCCAATAGCAATGCCAGCCTAAAAGCAGGCAACATACATTTTCAGTATATGCATCTAGCTAGTTTTAAGATTGAGATGCTAATGAAAATTATGTTCTGTTGCAATTTGCAAGAGCTTTTATTTTTTCTGAGTGTACAGTTCACATTATGCGTGGCATCCATATTCATTATCGACTCTGTCGCATTTAAAATTAGCGCGAGCAAAGAAGCCGCATTAAAAAAAATGGTTGTGCGGGCGCAACTCCTTTTGAATTTCATCATCATCTTGATAGCAAAGCTATTGAATTCTACAAATCAATATTTATACACTTGCCCATTGTGCTTTTTAAGGCTAGCATAATTTTATTATGAGGGATACGTGAGTTGACGCAGATTCGGGTTCTTTTTTTTTTGATTTGCGTAATCACCTGGCCATAGTTGTTCTGGGTGCTCTTTGAAATATGATTTCCTATATGTGAATCACAGCGCTTTGATAGCCAATTGTGAAGTGGTCTTGACGTTCATCGAACGAATATTGATGGTGTTGTTGTTGCTTTAAAATTTTAAGTTTTATTCGTGAGCTGTGGTTCAACTTTTACGATTGGAGATTTGTGACTTCCGCAAATCAAATTCAAGTTTGACGCATGGGAAATAAAAGAGACTATTTGTGTCTATGGAAAATTAACAAAATATTGGGCCGGGCCAACTAACAAACAAATGTTTTTCACTCACCTTACAAATTTATATCCCAATAAGATGTTCGTTTTTTTTTGGCAATTCTTTGTGAAGCCTTCGAAATGTCTTTCGTTTACTGGCACAAACTATGTGCCCCGCTTTCAACTTATCACTACACAAAAATAACACGTCACACTGAAGGTTCAAAATAGTTCGTCTCGTGTCCTTTTAAGGATGCTCAGGCTTTGATATTTAACTACACACTCACGGTACACGTCCACGGTGCGCGATTGATGCTCGGCGTATGAAGGTACCGAACGAGTCGCAGTGCTTTTTAAGCGCCTAGTTCAAAGAATTCGCACAATCGAGTGTTAGACGAATTGAGCTGAGAGCGCGCTGCTTTTTGTACTCTGGTTCAGAGACAGAGCCTCAGCGTCGGCGTCTCTCTGGGTTTCGGCTGGGGGGGCGATTCTTGAGCATCGATAGTTAAGACGGGGCCGGGGTCGCCGCTCAGTGAACGAGACGCGTGGCTGCCTCTGTCGATTCCTGAACACTTACACTTTTCTTTGTTGTTGTTAGTTGGCAGTTGGCGGGGGGAAATACCCTGATTTGAATTCTCCGATCTCACGTAGGCCGCGCTCTCGCGAACTGGCCCAGCAACATTTTGGCCCGCAATGGCTTTGGCTTACTCAACGGGGTCGGTGGGCAGGTCAAGCAGATACGACTATCGGTCAAGTTGAGCACGTCGTGCGCGCTGCGCGTATTTTGTACAAACTCGTTGTTAGTATTATATAATGTTCTAAATTGAATTAATAACAAATTATCTGGGCCATATATTAGCCGATGTATGTCAGTCGGCGCGCCGACATTGCGGCCTTGCGCGTGTGATTATGCATACGCGACTCACAGATCCACCCCCCTGATCTTAGCTGTTCTAAATGGGTTTTTCATGACCAAACTTAATTGCTGTTGCTGTTTAGTCCGCATCAATATTTGGCCAACAAAAATATGGGGCAGATATTGAGTTGCCTTTGGTTCTCAGAGTAAACAGCAATTATTTCTTATGCCTCATGCGCCCAAAAAAAAAAGTGTTTACAGTTTTGTGGCTTTTGTTGATTGTTTTTCACACCAAAAGCCCTAAGCTGAAATGAGTTGTGTCTAATTTTGTTTAGTGTCGGTAACAAAATTAGTTGTTTGCCGGTGTCGCGCGGTGTCAAAAGCCTTGCCTTGTGGCAAAACATGCTGAAGGTCAGTATGGGGCATCCAGCGCTGCGTTGCACAGTGACTGGAAAACAGAAGCCAACCGGTTTTCCATTATGTACGCAAATTGATTGCGTTCGTTTTCAATCGGCATTATGGCAACTTTTATTTTACACTCGTGACTACTAAGTAGTCGGTTGGTGAGATCTATAAAATTTTATAACACACATTAATCGAGTTATTATTAACTGAACTACTTGTAGGTACAATATTATATTGAAAATGTGCGTGATAAACACACCCACAAAAATTTCCATAAGAGTCATAAAAAATGTTTAAACACTTTAAATTGTGTTCAATGAGAGCTCTACAAACTATCAATGAATTTGTACGTGTGTATCGTTTAGTACTAATAACTCGTATTTCAAATAAAATTTTAAATACCCAAATGTAGTTATTTTTCAAGGGCTTGGCGATCAGCCTTCTGTCCTCAGTATTAAAACCATTCAAGAGGAGTCTACTATCCCGTATACTGGCATTTGAAAGGTTGAGTGGCAGGTCACACCGTACTCCTGAGCTGCTGAATAGGGGGACAGACTTCATCCTAAGGAGATAAGGCATGCCGTACTGATCTGTTAGATCCAAAGCATCCTTCTGCCACAACATTACTCCCTTGTGCAATACTTTCTAGTAGACAGGACCTTCATTTTTCATTTTGGAAGAAGGTGTTTTCAGCGTGAGAGGAATACATACTGGTGTGCCACAAGGCGGTGTTTTTGGACCAACCCCATAAAATCTTCCATGAAACACACTCTAGAAATACTTATTGCAACATTTAAAGATGCGTCTATAATGCCACTGACGTCCTTCAGCAATACTTCTTCTTCGACTTCTTTTGCAGCTTACTGCAGCAAAAATACAAGTAAGATAGTCGGTCAAGCCCGTTTGTAACTTACTCTGTTCCTCTCTAAGTTTGTATATAACTGATAACTTTTAATTATGGGCTTACACAAACTGTGTAAGTGCTGCCCATCACAATTGCGGCCAGTGCTGCCCAACTTAATTATTTAATTTGCTTATAACTTAACTATCGATCATCTGATCAGCAAACGGTCAATGATGAATCAATAAGAAATGATACCTGAAATATATCTATAGAAATTTCGAACGATCTGTCTTAAAAATTGTGGAAGATATACTGGTTTTGTCAAATTGCGAGGGTGGCAGCTCTACTATCGCTAATCGGATCGAGAAATAATGTATGGTAGATTGATAAGTAACGATGATTCAAATATATGTCTAAAAGCTTGGAACAATCTATCTTCGAAATTGTGGGAGATATAACGTTTTTTCTTATTAAATGGGTGGCAACTCGTATCTTCCGTTCATCTAGATCGATAAGTAATGACACCAGAAATATATGTCTAGAAGGTTTGAAAAATCTATCTTAAAAATTGTGAAAGATATACGGTTTTGTTTTTCAAATTGCGGTGGGTGGCAGCTCTACTATCGTTCATCGGATCGGAAAATAATGTGTGGTGGATCGATAAGTAATAATGATTAAAATAAATGCCTAGAAGCTTCGAACAATCTATCTTCGAAATTGTGGGAGATTTTTCGTTTTTTCATATCAAATAGGTGGTAACTCTTCTATAGTTTATCAGATCGGGAAATGATGTATGGAGGATCGGTAAGGAATGATGATTAAAACAATCTATCTTTAAAATTGTTTCAAACTTTTCTATCGTTCATCTGATCAGGAAATTATTTATGGTAAATCGATAAATAACAATGTGTAAAATAAATCTCTAGAAAGATACTGCGTAACGTCTTTACATCGATTTAACCAAGTCCTGCTAACGTTTTGGAGGAATTTTTGCTCTAGTTTGGCTTAGAAGCAGCAACTGCCTTTTTTGCCACTCTAAAACTTTCGCCGAATTTCTTTCAGACCATTTCATTGCTTTCTTGCTGGTGTGCTTGGGGTGATTTTCTTGTGCCAGGACCCATTCTAGAGGCATCAATTCGTAAAATATATACAACTGTTTGTAAATAAATAAAAAAAATACTACAAATCCGATTTTTTACGCCATATCTTGGAAACAAGAGCAGATGGAGCTTAACCGAAATCAGTTTTGGAAGGAATCATACTTTTTATCAAGAAGTCTGCATTAGTACTTACATAAAATGTTAATAGTAACATTAAATGTTAACATTAAATTATGTTGGCTGACTGATCGCACAGTGACTCCAAATTTATGAAAATAGCTGAAATTTTTATATCTCCGATATATTTTCTCCTTATGGTTTTCCCAGGTACTGGGTGCTTTTTTTAAGAAGTGCAGGGCAGTCGCATAGAAGGTGTAGAATGTTTTCTTTATCTTCTATATTCCTACAGCTACGACAGAAGTCGTTGTGGGGTACTTGCATCCTGACGGTCATGTGACCTATGGTTTAGTGCCCCGAAAAGAATCCTATCATAGTCCTAATCCTGTTTTTGGTAAAGTGTAGGAGTTGGAAGGTTTGTTAGGGCGTGCATTATGACCAGAGGGATCGGGAAATGTGACAGCCCGGTGCATTGTCTTATTGTGGTTTTGCCTTTGTTCTGCATTTTCCATATTTTCAGATAGAGTTTAATCCTAGTAGGCCAGGCTGAATGCATTAAAGGGGCAGAAATTAAACGCAGAATGGCCTGCTCAAATCACAAAAAGTATCTTTAAAAAATATGCAAAATCTGCTGTCTAGTAATACATTAGTCACTTCCCTTTTTTTCAGCATTTAGTCCCATTTTCAGTATTCGAATACGAAACGGCTATCTAAACTTTACTCAGAGCCCTCTTTAATCTAATTAGACTCTACAATATTTTACAAGTCATTAAAAAGTTTAGACTTAATGTACATATTTAGGATTGTTCTTGTAGCAAATGTAGTCACTCTGTTGCACATAAAAAAAAAACTAATCAGTAATATAGAAGCATATTTTACATATTTAATAATATGTATACACCTTTTTAGGTAACCCCTAGCCTTTCGTTTTGTAAAAACATGCAATTAAACATATACCTGGGAATTTGTCTCTTAAAAATCCGACAATCTTTTACTTTAAAAGCCTGACCTTTATTTAGACACACACGTAAAAATGTTAATTTTCCTGCAGCAACAAAATGTCATAACTACGAGGGTAGCTTCCAGACTTAACAAAGTCTAAGTGTATGATGTACACCAAGTATAGCTTGAAAGCCAATACTGAGATTTTATTATGTAGCTTTGTGCTAATGAATCTCCTTATGACTCTATAAATGTGTACCTAAAATGTGTTCACTTCAAGAAAACAAAAATAATGATGTTTATTTAAGTACCCAGTACAACCTAAATTAATTTTTACTTTAGCAAACAATAGACACTTAGTACTTAGTTCGTGCCACTGTTTGCAACTCTCCCTCATATGACTTGACGTCTAGCTGCAAATTCCTATGACTTGCATCAACAGATTGCAGAAGCAACTGTGTTAAGTCAACACTTGGCCGAAGGTCAAACCAAGAATCCAAAAAGTTCTTGAACACAGACAATTATACAATTAAGTACATTGTTTTGTTACTTAGTCATTTGTCTAATGTGGCATAGCCATAACCTTCGGGCGTAGCCAACCAAAATTGTCCATTTTCATTAACTTTAATTAAATTTCACTGCTTGAGCAACGACACTCGAAAGTCATTTAATGCCCGAACTAATTGCGCCTAATTGAAATGCATGACATGAAGTTGTGCAAATGTCATGCCATTTCCAAGTGCAAAGTGCGTGAAAACCTAATCATCGCTGGGATCTCCTCCAGCGCCCAGCTGCTGAGCCGTCGATCGTCTTAACCAAATATTTATGCAAATGCGAAATGAGGCATAGCCACAGGAAGAAGGCAATGTCACATCAGACATATCTGTCAACACACACGCATCAAATGTGCCATGAAAATGACAGGTGGAAAAGCAAACAAAAGCCTCACTCATGGCTACATAAACGTAAGTTCAGATTAGGAGGCAACCCAAATAGAGTCTCAGGGCAGCCTATCTTAAAAAGCATCAACGATCAGCGAAACAGCCCAAATATATGCAAAAAATGTAAATGATGTAGAACATCTTTCTTCTAGCACACGCCGTTGTCCGTCTGCCAGATTAGCCATTCTCCGGCCGTCGCTCTTGGCCAATTTATCAAACATACGTCCATTGACGTTGGTTTTTACGATTTCGAGGTGCTTGTCAAGCAGTGTACAACCCAAATCCATTAGAGTTTAGCACCAGATAATAAAAGCTATTTATATAATTTGCTGGCAATGAAATCGTTTTTGGTTTTTATCTAAATAAATACAATTTTTTGGAAGTGTGGAGGTATCGTTTCATTAGTGCTATCACGAGTGGAGCCCCGCACGGGTGGAGTCAAATTATTTGATGTTATTAGAGAAAAATTAAAATTCGATTAAAATCAAATAATCTGAAAAGTATACAGCTTACTTAACTCATTAGACAATGCAAGCACAGTTTAAATATAATAAATCAAACATTCACATATTGATTTAACAATTTTTTACAAATCCATTTATTTTCTGCAGAACGTAACAGAATGTAAGAAAAATTAATTTGTGGACAGCACACTCTTACCAAAAAGCGCGGAAGAAGCTAAGTTGGGGAGGTTTTTCGATGAGTTCTTAAAGAAGACAGAAATGAGTGAGCCAACCTTGTGGTGTGCATATGTCTCATAAATGCAATAAAGCAAATAATATTAAGAAGAATAAGAGTAATCCCGAACCTTCACATTGAAGCTCGTTTTGGACCATAAGTTAACGTAGATAAGCTACTACCTCATCCTACAACAGTATCACGAATCGTCAAAGGGTTATACAACAAAGAACTTTAAAAAGTGGCAGATAGAGAAAATATCTGTAGTGTGATTAAGGATAGTGTTTCTCAAAAGTCAGTCAAAAAATTGTTTACTGGGGTACTTATTTCAATTGATCCCAGAAACAACTTATACGTAAGAAAAGAAAAGGTTAACGAAGAAGCACTACCACTACCAAAGAAAAATTTTTATTTTAACTAACAATATTGAAGTGTTTACATCATAAAGCTCATTGATAGATTGTACCGAACAAACCGTTTTTGTTGGCGGTTTTAAGTTCAGTATTTTCGAAGTTCCCGGTTCCAGTTCTATGCAAGTATCAACTTGTGGAACTGGTAACTCTAATGTCAATAGAGTGATACCAAAAAAGTTTGACATTTTTTAGCATAAACATTCTAAGAACGTTTTATTGAGTTAAAAAATAAATAGAAGTTTCAAGATATTTTCACAACGACGTGGATACGTAAAAAAAAAGTGGTAAGGCGTAGAGCGGCGTGGACTAAAATGGGCGTGAACTGGGTTGGAATCACTCAAAAAATGACTCGTGTGGATTGGTGCAAAGAAATGCTGTTCTTTAAAAGACGTTTAAAAGATCTTCACGGGCAACGAATCATGGATATATGCGTATGAGCCGCTAAAAAGACCGTGGGTGTTCCAAAAAAAAAAAGCGGCATAAGAGAGGTATGTTGGGGGATGGGCAGTCGTATAACGAGGAGTAATGTGGTAACGATATTTTACGGAAGAAGAATATTATGAAATGCGAATATGAGACGTTGTCCTGTCCGAAATTTGGCTTGCATGTTATAAAACAAGTAAGAGCGCTCAAACTGGTTCGGAACAGGCTTTGAACCGGTAAAATATCTAACACCATAGTAAGTTGTCAAACATCATATTACCAAAAATTTCAACGAAAATTTTTCAATAATAACACTAAATAATTTTATAAATAAGTTACTAAAGTAACAAAAATTAAAAATTATAGTTACAATAAAAAAAAATAAAAAGACAGTAGAAATAAAAAAAATAAAAATAGTAATTTTCAAATCTTATAACAATATCAGTAAATTTTTTAATGAATTTAAAACAAAAAAACTATATACAATATGATTACAATTTTATGGTTATATAAAGGTCCAGGTTTAAAAGGTGAAAGTATTAAGATTTTTATTTTGTACATTTAATGCGTATACGTAATGGTGCCATGGCCCAAATGAATATTTTTAATTGTAGTAGTCTATTCATCAATAAGCAGGTCATAAATCAGTGTTATCATATGTTGAAACTTTCAACTTGAAAGCTATGAATGAATGAATTACCCAGCCTACTGTTCCATAGACGTTTTGAAGATTCAGTTTACCCAGTTTACCCTCTAATCAAGAGTATTATTTAAAATCGAGTTCGTCAAGGTAAGCAATTGTATTTGTGGTATATACAAATAATAACCCATATACAAATTAACCTAAGACGGACATTTATAATAATAAAAATTCGTTACTTATTAAATACTAAATTTATTGACCATTTAATGTTGGGTTCATAAAATCTAAGTACTCATACAAAAAAAAATTAAGACGCAAATCCCAAAATAACTAAACTATTTCCGCAAGAACAATTTTAAAGGCTTCATATATTAATCTTTTATTATTTATACACTAGAGATACATAAAAATATAAAGTTATCATAACTAAGCAGTGTTAAGATTAATGTGATTTAACTAAGCCGGTCGGCAACTTTTGGCTTACTTTGCGATCACAAAATGCACGCAAGCGAAACATTTATCTACCTTTCCGGTATACCGATTGGTTTTGCTACCCAAAACACGTTTCAGTCGCAGCAAGCTCGAGATTAATTTTTAACTCGTAAACGATTAACTTGAAAAAGTGATGGTTAACGAATTATAAAGAATTTACGAGAAAACTTTTGGGTCTTTTTTTATTTTATTCGTAATAATAAATTTTAAAATATTTTCCGTTTTGCCTAAGGAAATATTTAAATTCGAGTCCAGTGGGATCCGAACTCCCAAAAATGGACTCTGTAAGTAAAATTCTCTGTATGCGACATAAATAGGCCTCCTGGGGAAACTACGTTAAAAACAAGGAAGAAGCCCGAGCACCTGCCAAAGTTTGTATATAACTAATAAATTTAAAGTGTGGGCCACACAAGCTGTGTAAGTGCTGCCCATCCCGGTTGCGGCTGGTGCTACCCAGCGTATTTATTTGTTTTGCTAATAACTCGACTATAGTTCACCTGATCGGAAAACGATGTATGAAGGAGCGATAAGTATTGATGAGTGGTATACATTTCCGAGCAATATATCTCCAAAATTGTAGAAGATATAAGGTTTATTTCAAATAGCTTTTACCATCACTGAGATTTGTTTGTTTATACGGACAGACAGAGAGACAGACAAAAAGGCGGGCATGGCTATATTCACTCGGCTGTCGATGCTGATCAAGTATATATATATACTTTAGTAGAGATTCTTTCTTCTGCCTACATTTACCTATACACCCAGAGAAATCTAGCACGATTCGGCAAGAGAAATCTGCTTCAATTTAGTTTTTTTTCGTCTTGAATTTTCAAGAAGAAATCTGCTGAAACGAGAAAACTTTGTGTGTTTGGTGGCAAGGGAGGTGAGACAAAAAAGACTTGAAAATCATGCTTGATTTCAGTATTTTCTTCTTGAATCCAAGAAAATTCGTCTTGCCGAACTTCGACACGAAATCTGCTTGATATCAAGCACGATCTGCTCGATTTTTTCTCTGAGTGTACCTATATGTATGCCTATACATTTTCGATCCTAGATTAGAATAATAATAATAAAAGTGAATAAATAAAAACAGAATTGGTCAGCTGCCGGGTTATGCATTTCGCATTTACGCCACTTTTAGGCCATTGAAAGTTACCTTTAATATGGGATCGATTGATATTGATATCGAAACACGCTACCCACTGAGCCACACAAGGCCAGGACCTTCGGCACAGAGTATTAAAACCTGCCTTTGAACTGTACCCCAAAATGGTGGCTAAGAAAAGAGTTCATAAAAGTATTAAAAAATGTCATGCATTTTTTTCAAACTTTCGCACCCAATTTCCAAACTCAGGGCAAAAATCCAAATATTTTCTTTACGTCAATTCATAACAATTTGCAGACCATCGAAGGCATTTATTTTTTAAATAGAACGAAGCCCTAAAACGCAAAATTCTCAGAAGTATTGATAAGCTCCAACCAAAACTATAATAATTTGGCTTTTCAAATTGGCAAAATGGTCACGTGCCGTTCGCTTTTTTTTATCGAAATTTTTCTGGCTCAGTACTTGGGCTTGGAACTTCAGTTTTCTATTTTGAGCAGATAATTTTGGTGGCAACAGCATTTCCGTATGCTTTGTGGCCCACTGGCAGCTGACTAAGAACTTGTCCACCAAATACTTGGACATTTTCATTAACAACTTGATCATGATCAGCATCGATAAGGCCCGCTGTTGCTGCTTAGAATTCTAGAGAAGATCGCAAACCTGCTTGGTGTATTTAAACATCTAGATAGCCGATTCTTTGCTTGTGGTTTTATTGTGTGAATGAGGTGAATTAGCATAAATATGTATGTATTTTGATTGGAGAAACTGTGGGGCTGTGTACACACTGGTTTCTAATCAGTTGATAAGTGCTGAGAATTGCTGATGTCCGACGACCCTTTTGGGTCTGTCAAAAAAATATCAATCTTCATAGATGATTGGATCGTATTGTGTCACAAACCAGCTGACTGTCTTTATATTCTGGCTAACTCCCAGCTGAGCTCACCGTTTATTTATAGGCCAAATTAAAATAAAATATGTCTTCGCGTGGGGTCAGATTAACATTTGAACTTTTATCATTTATTTTGAACTTTAGGAACCTTGAAATACATTTCCCTAAACGAATATTTTGTTTTTCTTATTTTAATGACAATAAGCCGCAGGCTAAGAATCATTTTGGGTTGTCTAGACCCCTAGAACCCACCAAAACAATTTAATATTCAAACTTACACACTGTGATAACTTCCGCCAAATTGACTTCCGCATAGTTGCGTCATGTAACTGTAAGCGAGTTCCAAGCCAAAAAAAAAAAAAAAAAAATAAACAAATATATTGATAGAGTCAAAAGCAATGGGAATCAATTAAATTATGTAAATGGAAACAAAGACAGACAGAAAGGCCAAAGTTGCGCAAAAAAACGAAGCGAAGGAGAGAAGATCACAAGATCGGGGCAAAACTTAACTCTAAGAGGAAGAGAGACCCCGAAATCGGCTTCTTATTTGTTTGACTGGCTGATTAAACATCAGGAAATACAAAATGCAAAATAACCAAAAAAGTAAATTGTAACAGGGCCCAAAGCAAACGAGTTCTCAGGCCGTTTGATAAGCAAACGTGTTCGCATTTTTTTTTGACCGCTGCACGAAACACTGGCAAGAAGAAGACCGACAGATTAATGCTCCGCTACGATTGCGACTGTGGTGGCATTTGCATTGGCATTGACTTTGACCGAGAAATTAAATCGAAGCCAATTCGGCGTATACGCTATGTGCGCCTATTGACTAAAACCGCGCCGGTTGTTGCGGTCATTGAATTGCTATGCATTTGGGTAATGATTCAATTTTGAATTCGCTTTTGCATGCACCTAAGGAACTGCAGTTGTATTTAAAATTCTTCTTTGATGGATCATCGCTGTGACCTCAGCCCTGAGGCAGTTCTTCAACCTGACAACACGACAACCTGTCAACTGCAACATACAATTACTACACCTGGACACAGTCCATTGACCACCCACCCATCAATTGGCTGGCGCTGCCAATTGTTGACTTCAGTCAATGGGTCAAAGACGAACAACGCTCAACTTTGCTCAAGTTCAAAAACCCAACCGCCGCAGCGGCAATCTTAGAAAAAATTACCCCCCGACTAGATCAAAAAACGGCATTGACCGTCTTATCGAGACATTACCAAAGCATAAACATAATAAAAAAAAAAAAAAAACAAAATAGAAAACTTTTAGTGCCATAACCAAAACTCGGTTGGGGTTTATTTGCAATTTTTAGCATTGGGTCAAACTTCTCGCGAACAAGTTGTTGCGCCGACGCGTCTTCGTCGCTTTGTTATTTTCTTTCATTTCCTGATTGCTTCGACTTTGTTGACGATTTGGCATTATAATTAATAAATCACCAGCATTGACCTCCATATGTGAGGCAGCTGGCGCTAATGCCATTTGATATGAATAAACGATTCTTAATTTGAAGTTGAAGAACAGAGTGCAGCAAATGTTAATCGAACGCATCTCCCAATTTGTTAATTAAATCTGGTTATTTATTTAAGAAAACTATGTCTGCACTTACACGATGAAGTTTTCTCGGTTTAGGTTTTTAGAATATTGTATAGCAAAAACATATTTTATGTTATAAAAAGTAGGTCAAAAAAATGCACTTATTATCCGCCATATCACACTCTCATCGCAAATTGCGGCTACCACCACTATCAAAACTCATGCGCAAGAAATTTCGTCAAATACATACATACATAAATACATGAAACTCTTATATAAAATGATTTATGTTATTTTTTAAAGTCGCTGTTATATATTTATATTCTACAGCACAAACATATAAATGTACCCTGCTTATACACACAAGACTTATCATGATAAATGCCCTTTAAATTATGCAAACTTAATATATTTCCTTTAATACCCAGATATGGCAGCGTCATACATAATCCACTCTGTACATTCACTTGGATTTTGGGACCAGTATATAAAATAGATTAATAATTAAATTTCAAAATAAATATTTGCAGGAGGAAGCATCTCTGATCCCATAAAGTATATATATTCTTGATCAGCATTAATAGCCAAGTCGATCTGGCCTAGATCACCTAGATCTCAGAGGCTAAAAGTGTTCCAAAGTTTTTCCACGCCCCCTTCCGCCACCGCAATAGAAAATGTTGAATAACTTAACGCAACAAAAATTTTACAGATATCAAGCTGTACATATATCTATTGGCTCGTTCACTAAGTAATTTCGTTTTTTTTTAGTACAATTTAAACACGAAATTTTTTTTTATTGTGTTAAACATTTTTTGAAATTATATATTCCCCATTTTGATCCAATACCATTTGCCATCTTTCGGGCAAGAGAATGATTCCACGTTCATAAATTTTTTGATCCTTGCAAGCAAAAAACTGTTTCAAATGGTTTTTGGCGTCCTGATTTGAGGTGAAGGTTCTATCATCCACAAAATTTTGCAGAGACCGGAACAAGTAATAGTCCGAAGGTGCAAGTCTGGGGAATGGAGTCTGCAAAAGTTTTTGGAGAGTCATCAAACTTGTATGAGGTCTTGCATTATCCTGGTGGAACACAACAACTTTTTTATTGATCAATTCTGCCCTCTTCTGTTTGAGTGCATCACTCAATGTGTCTAGATCACAATACATTCATTCAATTATATTCAGAATTAGTCGTGGTACTGTCGGGCAAAAGAGCAAAATAAACGATCCCTTTGAAAACCCACCAAATAGACAAAATAACCTTTTTCTGATTACACAAATTTAATCTTTCAGCAATCTCTGGAGTTATTATTCGACGATTTGGAACGACCAACGACTTTTTTTATCCATATCGGCTTTAAGAGGCCTTCCAGGACGTGGTGCATCCTCAAGATCGAAATGGCCGGAACGAAATTTTTGCATTGACGTTCGGTCAAGACATCTTCTTGGTACGCATCACATCATTTTCGCCTTGCTTAAACTGAATTTGTACCCTTTTGATTGGGCACCAAGCAAAAACTATTCCAAAAAATTTTACAACATTTCTTACACATTTACTATATCAGCTGTTCAAATATATAACGGTAAAGTGGTTAAGTGTGAAATTGGCTGCGAAAAAATTCACTAAGTTAAGCTGTTGTCAGCAAACGAAATTTCTTAGTGAACAACCCAATAAAATCTGTGAAATTTTCAGAAGGAGAGAAAAAAAATGCAATTGAAATTGAAATTATTGTTTGGATTTGCGGAATGGATTCAAAATTTATCGCTCATACGCAGTGTTTCCCTAGATTACATTTTTTATTTAAAGCCAATTGATGTAGAGTTAATTTATTACCTTGGCTCTTTACAAAACGCAAGAAAATGCGATAATGTTGTCAAGCTTTGCCAAAGCTTTCCACTGAAGTTTAACTACCCTTGCATTTTATTAAATATTATTAATATTATTATTTACCAAATAAAAATATTAAAATATAATATTTATATAGTTTGTTAAGTGATTTCCCAAATTGACCAAGAGTTGGAGCCTCTTCTTTGCCGGACAGACGGACAAAGCTCAATTGACTTAGCTCGTCGTCCTGATGCGGTCGGAATGAATATTTCTGGGCACAATGAATAATGCTTTGTTGTATTTATGTTAATTGTTTAAAATAGATTTCTCATACATAACTATCATTGATCAGCGTGACGAGCTGAGTCAATATAGCCAAGTCCGTTCGTTTGACTGTCTGTCTGTCTGTCTTTCTATCTACATATAGTATATCTTATTGTCTGTCTATCTTCCTGTCTGTCTGTCTATATATATCTGACTGCCTGTCCGGCTGCCTTTGTATCTATATCTATCTGTCTATTTGCCTGTCCGTTTGTTTCTAGGCAAACAAAGCACTGAGTTTATAAAAAGTCGAGCTGCAATCTTCTTAATACTGCGATTTTTATTCAAAGAATTATTTTAATATTATTAAATCACAAAATGTTAATATTAACAACAAATGTAAACATTAACATTAAGATGGATTATTTTGAAAGCATAACTTATCCATATGTTCTTCAAACGCAAATAACCTCGTTGCCACCAAATTCAAATAGTTTTAGTGTGACCAACTGCACAGCAATAAAATGTCGATAGCTTACCATCGATATTCTTATCGATATGAGCATAAATATATTTCGCTCATCCCCAGGTCACTTTGCTGTTATCAATTGGTCAAAATTTTATCAACTTTTGTTTGTAAACCACCATTGTTTGTGTAATTTTTCTTGCCGTACATATGCATTGAGAATGCGTTGACATGGCAAACAGGCGGGCGATTGAATTTATTTAGTGCACAGCCAGTAGCAAGCGATGACCGTGCGCGGCATAGAAGCCATCAAGTTATATATGCCGACGTCAAAGGGCGACGCAGCAGCAATCAAAACCAACGTACGTGAGGAGAGGGGTAGGGAGGCCATTGAACCTGTAGCTGCTGGCGACGCCAACGGCAGTGCAATGAACTCCGTGGAGCGCTATCGGCAGGAATGGACTCAGCTGTTGGCCAATTTGGATGAAAATCCGGAGACACTGCGCCTGGCCGCCTTCAATGGTGACCTGAAAATGTCCAAATTTCGCAGCGTCTACTGGGCGCTGCTATTGCGCGTCCTCAATGCTGACCATCGTAATTGGCATACGCAGCGACTACAGCAGCGGGGCAGATATGACAAATTTCGGGTGGACTATGTGCGCAATCCCCACGAGCTAGCTGTACCGGAAGACGACGATCCCCTGTCGCAGTCAACGAAAAGCATATGGAATCAGTACTTTGGCGACCAGGAGCTATTCGCAGTGATACGTCAGGATGTGGTGCGCACCTTTCCCGGCGTTGATTTCTTTCGCAAGGAGTTGATACAGAATGCCATGACCAACATATTGTTCTACTATGCGCGCGAGCATCCGTACATGTGCTATCGTCAGGGCATGCACGAGATACTGGCACCCATTATATTTGTGATCTACAGCGATCAACAGTCGCTGCTGCACTTAAAAGAGATATCCACGACTGACATAAATGTAACCTTGCTGAATGTACTGGATCCGGCATATCTGGAGGCGGACACCTAGTAAGTTAATCATATAATCACCACAAACCCCTTAGATAAATTTAAATTGCCATTTTCTAGCTCCATTTTCTCGCGTTTGATGTCTTCCGTTGAGTCTTATTATCGCGTTTCAAATCTGGCCTCAACTCCTGGCGATCGAGAGCAAACGCTTGACGAGGTAAGTAATCCCAGTCGAATATATATGATGTAAGGCAACGCGTCACACACTTATTCCCAGGCCTCGTCCAACGACACAGAACAGCAATCTGAGGTGGAGGTTATCAGTCAGCTGAACTTTATACGTGATAAAATTCTGGCCAAGCAGGATCAGCACTTGCATCATTATCTTCTAAAAATGGAAATACCCCTGCACATATTTGGCATGTAAGTACGAGGGGTAATCAATGCTTCAATTTTTTAATTAAAAATGTGCTTCTCTTTAGCCGCTGGCTACGTCTGCTGTTTGGGCGTGAATTTATGCTGCTGGATTTGCTACTGCTGTGGGATGCAATTTTTGCGGATAGCGATCGCTTTGATTTACCCAACTATATACTGGTGGCTATGCTGGTACACATAAGAGAAAAGCGTAGGTAAACCCCCTCACTAGTTTCCGGTATGCTTCTAATCATGTAATTTCTATTAACTTGCAGTTCTATTGAGTGACTATACCACAGCAATGACTTATCTTATGCGCTACCCGGGCAATGTGGACGTTCATTTGGTGCTGCGTCATGCTCTATTCATGCAAAATCCCAAGCAATTTGATTACCCAGCAAATGCCTTTACTTGCATGTCCTTTGCCAACAGTTTATCAGCGGCAGCAGTGCCAGCCCAGCAATCCCAGCCACGTGTGCGCACCAGCTCGGAAAGCACTTCATCCAGTGCCAATGGCAGCACTCAAGTCAATCGCCAAATTACCTATATGCAAACACGCAATGCGGCTGATGCTTCAGCATTGGCCAAGCTGCAGGATGCGCATCGCATTGCCATGGATGGCTACCTAGAGGATGTGGGTATAGATTCATTCATTCTCTTAACCTATTACTAAATACTTTTACCTACCCGCAGAGTCCCGAACTGTTGCGATTGGAGTTGAAGAACGCCCAGACTGTTATTAAAATTGCTCGCAGCAAATTGCAAAACTATTTGTTTACTGTGCGTCAACATGTGAGCAAGCACAGCAATGAGGAACTCAATCGCACACTGGATGGAGTCGAAGAGCTTTGCAGTTTTCTTGATGTCAAATTTATGTTTCCCTTGCATACACGCTCGGCGCCCATAGATCAAGCACACGAGGCGAATGAGCAAAGGCAACTGAATAACACAGTTAATATGGCGGTACCGGACCCGACCACTCCTACTCCTAGTGTGGAACCCACTCCCCCCGCCAGTGGCTATGAAATGCCCGAGAATGCCTTCATGCACAACTCAACCCGTCGTCTGTTAGGTGATCGACGTGAAATTGAATTGTCCACCATTACGAGTGATGAAAAGCCAGGTACTTGCCAGGTTTTGCCAAATGGTTTACCTGCGGCCGAGCCGCAACAGCGACCTCTATGAAACCGACTGAACGCGAATTTAGTTTAAGATGTGAAAAAACGGCTGAAAGCCTAAAATATCAATGAAAGAAATTGATTCAATTTTGAAGTGCTTGAATACATATATATAAATATACATGACTTAATTAAGGTGGTTTATTTCCAAGGGTGGGAGAGAGGAATGTCTCCTAAACATGCAAATTTTTAAAATAGTTTTAACATCAATTTCAAACTTAAGGCTATAGTTGACAGGAAACTTTTTAATGAGGAACTCAACTAACATAAACAATCATATTATATTTTAAATTTCTAACAACAAAATAATTTTAAGACCTGTAGCCATTTGCAATTAAATTTTGGGTTTCGGTTTCAAATTATGTTCGATACATTTTCAAATTTAATAACGATTTTAATCAGAAATGGAAACAGGCCTCATGATAAATATTTTAACAAATTTTTCATACACTCAAAGTATTTATTAGTGAAATCTAAGTGAATTAACAGTACATCAGCAAATAAAAAATTACAGATTTTTTTATAAACCAGTATTCTTTGTAATAATGCAGACTTTTCCTTAAATCCAGAAGAAAAGTAATATTTTCGAACACCATCTAAAAAAGCCCTCTTAAGATCTATTTAACAATCTGACCAGTAACTGCCTCTACCCCCGATATAGTTTGATGCAAATTGGTGTAGTGGATTCAGTAAAACCAGTATTATTTGTCAAATTGTAACTTTTCCCAAAACTGTAGGTAAAGTACTATTTTCGATCTTTATAGGGTGTACCTTAAAAAAAGCACTCTTAAGACATATTTTACAGTAAAACCAGTATTTTTGGTCAGTTAACCCTTTTCCAACAAATGACCACAGTCGAGGTAATCTAGAAAAAGAACTTGGAGCGCGAAAATTACAGCGAACAGCTGACTTATTTTAAGCGAAAAGGTTGGCGGCATCTTAAATTTTCCGTCTATGTTAACTCGTCTGTGAGGATCTTGAGCGCCCAAAAATACATATGAAAAGTTTGCTATCTTTTTTGATGCAATACATTCTAAACCTGTGTAATGGTAAACACAAAATGCGAAACAAAATTTTCCACATAATATTTTACAGGCGTGTAAAATAGTTTTTGATTTTTTTCATTTCATTTGTATTGGTGTGTACGTGACAGTCTGTTTGTGCAGCATGTGTCTGTGGATTGTTGAACGCAATTATTTGACCTGACCCCCACAAATCAAATTGTTAATTAAATGATGTTTAAATGTAAAAGACTGTTTGGAAACGCAATAAGCGGTATAATAACTAAAATAGCAAAGTGCGTTTATAGTTATGTACTTCACTCAGGAACAAATATTTCAGCTGTGAAATCACTTGCCTGAGAAATCACTAGTTGTGAGTTGACTGTAAAAAAAAGTTCATTTGGGAGATTAGACAGGCTAGTTCAGTAAATTTCAGCACATAGAATCTTGAGAAACTCTCGTATGAGAACTCAGACAAGTGTAAATGCAGCCTAACAGTTGAGTCAAACAGAGAAAACATTGTTGTTGTTGTTCCTTTACATTTCTTATGTACTATTTTTGATTCTCTTTCACTTTTCATTTACACTTTTTTGCTAGTCTATTTGTAAAGGAAAATGTGGGTGCGTTTATAGTCATGCACTATTAATTTGAAATATATATAAATTATATATTGAATATGAAATACTTTTTGACCAAAATATATAGGCCGACAACTGTATGTTTTAAATCAAAGTATATTTTAAGAATGTTTAAGCAAACCGACATTAATGGATTCACGCGTGCAATTGTACCGTACCGAACCGCAAATTCGTGCATTTTCCTTACGAAAACTGTGTACCAAACCCAAAAACCGCGAAAGTAATTGGTTCGATTCATTTTCGACGAGTTCGAACATTTGAAAAAATTTCGAATTTTCGTCGATATATAATGGGATTTTCAGTTTTTCCTCAATATCGTTTTCCATAGTAGTTAATTTTATTATTTGCACCTTTTTTTAAACTAACAACAGGTCACCAGTCCAAACAACAATTAAAATTATATAATTGCTTTTTATAAAAAAAATTAAAGTATATTTTACAAATTTTCACTTTCAAAGAAGAGGTTAAAATTTACATATAAAAGTATAATATCCAATTCATATATCTTCCTTTATCGCAAGACTATTTTAAGTTCATGTTTGTCCTGACATAATCGCTGGAATGGTCATTAAGGAAAGGCTAGAAGCTGTGAACTAGGATATAAGTGTTCTTTGCGTTACAAGTGGGGAAAATAAGGTGTCAACATTTTGTATAAACTAAACTCATTCTCATTTTACTTAACTAGTTTGGAGATTCTTACAAAAAATTTAAAAAAAAAGGGAAACTAAAACCGCGGTTTGTTTTGATACAAAAAAAAAAACTTTTCTTCAACTGAACCGATCTGGACTTAATTTCCGAGTAGTTTGCATGCCATATCCTAATGTTATCCTAACTGTTTTCGAATTTATTTTCAAAAAGTTGTCAAAAAATAGAATCTTTGGAAATCCTCAATCAGTGCGAAATCAAGTTTTTATTAGAGATGAGCGCGGGACAGGATATCGGAATTAAACGAATGGTCACACTTATAAGAAGCAATCAAAAAATCAGAAAAAAGCTAGAATTTTATATAAGGACTAGAGTTGGGTAATAAGTCGTATACTCTTATATTAAGTCTTATACTCGATTTGCTAGTACTTAATTGTTTTTAAGGTGATAAAATAAATCAATTAAGTGTTAGTTATTTAGAATTCATTCAACTCAATTTAAATTTTGGTAACTGAATGTAACAATTCAACTACAACACCTAGTATAAGAGCAAAAACGGAACATTGTTCCAAAACAGATCAACACCAGTACTCAACTCTTATAAGGACGATGATAGTAAGCTTAAATCGTCTTCATCTAAATTGATTGTGTGTAAAAACTTTGTAATTTTATGTATACAATAAGATAAATATATATCAGAGACCTGCAACGAGTGTACGCGAGCCGACTCGCTCAGCCTTTTTTTGTTCTCAAAATGCGATAAGAGCAAGCTTAACGATCAACAAATCGAAGTCTTTTCAAGCGCAGACACAAAGTTTATATCAATAAACCAATCGAGTACAAGCGCATTATTGATTTTTGAGTATTTATAATCGACGAGCTTAGCTCGTTGTTAGGCTTGTCGCTCGTTACATACACAATCCAAACCTGATTTGCGAGCAAAAGAGATAGCATGATTGTCTTAAATTTTGCTCTTGTTTTGTTGAAAACAAAATTTTGTGTAGAAAAGAGATGCATATATTAGGAGAGCTCAGTAAAGCATGCTGTCTCTTTTTGGGCTTTTGTCTCTTTTGTTAGTGTTCATTGGTACTCCGTTCGCATGGTGAATTTGTAATGACTCTACCTTAAATTAATATTCCATGGCTCGGCACTCGTTCTAGCTGCCGCAGCTAAGCTTAATCGCTTCCATTGCTCAAAAGCTTAAATGAGCTTGCTCTTTTTGAGACAATGTGCTCATGGGCATTGCGAGCTACGAGCGATGAGCTCAAACATGGCCTGGTAAATGAGCGAGTGTTGCGAGCTACGAGCTCAAACAAGCCCGGTAAATGAAAGAGTGAGCTTGCAATTTAGGTGCTCGTTGCAGGTCTCTGATATAAATATATGTAAGCGGATTTTTTTTCGTCATTAATAAATTTAAATTTATTGATTATCATAAGGTCATCCGAGTTAAAGGAGTACCAACAGTATAACAAGGAATAATGTTTTATCTCAGTAAGGAATTATGATTAAGGGATGTGTGGTAGATACTTCTCAATAAACATTGGCAATAACATTTAAGAACAGGAATGCACACCGCTCGAAATTAAGTACTGATTCGGTTTAAATAGTTTCAAAACTAACGTTTCGGTTCACAGTATTGGTTTCCAAATATTTTGAACTTAGGTTGGGGGCTTCACGATTCACAAATTTGCGGTTCGGTTAAAAAAAAAAAACACATGCCTTCTTTAACAATATTTAATGGAACAAATCTGGGATTTCATGCCTTAATGCTTTATATATTTACCCCAAGACTAAAATAATAGTTATGCTGTCCCAATTCTTATGGATAAATAATTTTCTGCTTAATTTTAGAGAGAAAGAAAAAAAAAGGGGAAAAACCTACGGATGCTTGTTCATGCCGTGCCCTTGACGTTGTACCGGTATAGTCATTAGCGGCCGAATTTGGGCCTGTGTCTGCTGCATTAATGATGAGGATTTTCCACTGGGCAGGGATCTTAGTTGGGCTTGTGCCTGTTGCTGCTTCTCCTGCATTGTAGGTAGCGTTATTACCTTGGAGCGATTGCCATTGCTGACACGTATCTGACGTAGCAAAGCGGAATTGTTGCCACTCACTTGTCCATTATTGCCCAGCTCCAGGTGAATGGATGTAGTGGTTTGCTTAGCTCCCATGGGACCATTGACCCGATTGGGTGTGGTTAATTTATCGAGTGGCACACAACGCACTGCATCCACTGCGTTGTCAGGTCTAGTTTTGGTCACTTGCAATGAGGGTGGCAAGATGCGGCGAAAGTTCATGGGCAGCTCCTTGGAGCCGCCATTGGTGGTCACTACGGGCGAAGGAGCAGAGCTAGAATTGAAGGTATCTCTGCGTTTGGTAACCAGTGTGATCTCTGGCAGATTTGCGGTAACAGACGGCCTGTTGTTGTCAGGCTCCTCGGCCAAATCGTCTATGGTTATGCAGGAGGAATGTGATGAGGGTGTAGGGGACACAGGGACTTCAGCCACTGTACTCGCCGTCTTGTTTATGTCTGCTGTGGGCGAACTGGTCTCGGCTTGAGGCGGTGCAGCCACCGTTGACTCACTGCGCTTCATGGCACGCACTTCCAAATCGCAAACTAGCTGCATGATCTTTGCTTTACCCTCGGCAGCCAGATCTGCGGGCAGACTCTTCATGGTGGGCGCAATGCTGTCAAAAAATAGATCCAATATGTGCCTCGGCTGCGGCGGGGAAGCCATGACGGTGGTGTCCGCTACCGCCGCTGGCCCTAGGGTCGTCTCTGGCTGCGGCGCTGGACCACTTTGCCGCTCCAGATGACGCAGCCGTGTTACAATCTCAAACGAAGAGCATATCATATCCTTGGCCATGTCCAGCTGGGTGCGTTCCTCCGTGCGCTTGCCCATGGAGTCGCGTAGGACACGCAAAATGCGACGCACATCTGTTGAGCGACGCGAGCGCTTCAAGGGCGGTTCTGCGGTGCTGGTGTCGGATCTGCAAATGAAATAAAAATAAAATCTAGTTCGTTTTGGAATTGTAGCCTTAATTACTTAGCGCTCATCTCCCCCTCGCTGTCCTGTTCCACAATCGTTACAGATTCCTGCATTGCCTCCGGCTCTGGGGCGGCTGTTGTGTTGTTTTCAGTGCTGATATTTTTGAGTCGTTCCACATGCTCGGCATGCTTGCGTGAGCCATCGTGCTGGCGCAAATAGAACACTTTAATGGGCAGCCTCGTCTCACAGATGCGGCAATGGCAAAAGTTTTCATCGCTGGCATCGGGCTCCAGCCAATCGTATTTGGCTTTTAACTCCGCCATGGCCGCCTTGAGTTTGGCCTCGCCAGTGTTGATTTCAGGAACGACAGCAGCGGGTGCAGCGGCAGGGGTTTCGGGAACTGCGGTCTGGCGGGTTCCTCGCTTACGTTCGAAGCGCAGTCGAATGTGACGAGAGCCGCGCTGATGTTTTGAAGCAAACTTGGAGCTGGGCATAAAGACGGATACCTCGCAGAGCTTGCACCAGCCATAGTTGACGCGCATCTCACTGCGTTTGTATGAGAGCCAAGGATAACGCTCCTTCCAAAGCTTTACCTTGCCCTGTATGCTGGCCGGCAGCGCTTTGGTAGGCGGTTTGGGCTTGACTTTCTCCTCGACTTTGCTCGGCGGTTCCTCCTCCTCTTCCTCTTCGGCTTCCTCTTCGGCCTCCTCTTCGGCTTCCTCTTCAGCCTCCTCTTCGGCCTCCTCTTCAGCTTCCTCTTCGGCCTCCTCTTCCTCTTCGGCTTCCTCTTGCTGATCTTTAGCCTTTTGTTTGCGACGCAAACGCCACTCGCGATGACACTGAGCCCTTCGTGCTTTGAACTGCTGCACCAGCTTTATGTGACGCGAACTAAGCTCATGTCTTGCCTTACTGGACTCATTGTGAAAGCGCACACGACAAAACCTGCATAGTTGGGTCTTCCGATCCTTGGCAAACCTTAGCCAGGAGTAATGACGCACCACATGCTTGCCACCAGCCTTAGATGTTTGTCTAAGAAGTAAAAAAAATAAAGGTGAATTTTACTTTAAAAGAGTTTCCTCAATCCATACCTTTGGCTACTCTTTTGCGATGTGGCATCTTCATCATCATCGTCGTCGTCATCAGCCCCCGTGTACTCCTCATCCTCAGTAGTTGGGCTTTCGCTTTGAGCCTCCGGCTGGGACGCTTCGCTGGGAGTCTCCTCTTCGGCCGCCTCTGTGTTATTTGCCCCAAGGGCCACTGCAGCCAAATGCTTCTCCGAATTCTCATGAGTCTTACGTTTGATCTCCGAGTGTCCATACATAAAACGTTTGCAACAAATGTTGCAATAGGCCATGTTAACATCCTTAGGATCGGCCACCAGCCAAGGATGTAACTCAGCATAGACGGCCCAAACATTGGGGCTGCAAAAAGGAAGCTATAGATTAACCATGTCACTATGTTAGCCCTCTGTTACTCACCTTTGCTTCTGTTTGTAGGCAAAGAGATTCGTGCAATGCGCTTTGGTCTTGGAGTGCCGGGCGAAGCTACTGACAATCATGTTGATGTTGCATAGTGTGCAACGGCATTGCTGTGGATTCGTGTCGGGCAAAAGTTCATAAAAGTTGTCAAGTTCCTTTGTCTGTGCAGCCGACTCCGTCTCCGACTTTGCCTCTTCTTCCGCCGAGTTCACGCTGGCACTTCGTTTACGCTTACGGGAGGATTTCTCTTGTTCCTGTTTCTGTTGGCGCTCGACATGAGTCTTAGTGGTCTCGTGGCGCTTGCGCAGATACACAAACTCCACATTCATGCGCACATTGCAAACCTTGCACAATCCTATGGTGCCCTGCGGCTGAGACCGCTCCAGCCAGGAATGCCATTGAAGCCAGCGGTGCCAATTGAAATTGTTGAATGGCTCCAGCTCGCTGGCGCGCTTTTGTTTCATGGCCGCCACATAGCTATTGGTGCCGAATTCGTGCTTGATTTCATTGTCGCTGGTGCTAAGCAAAGGAAGGAGGATTATTAGAAAGTGTGCCATGCCAAAGATTCCCTGCTCGATACTCACACGCCTCGCGTCTGTTCCTCGCTGTTCTTGAATGCCAGGTAATTGCTCTCCCGCTCCTGGTGATACAATGACATGTTGTGCTGCAAGATATTCTTGGAGCTGCTGTTGATATTGATGGTCACATTGCAGTAGAGGCAGAAGGCATAGGTGCCATCGCTGTCCTCATGCAGCAGCCAGGGCCAACGTTTCATCCATTCCAGCCATCGATTGGTACCGTCCTTTTTGTGGGTTAAGGAGCTGCTGCTGCCATCGTCTAGGCTGCTGCTGCCATCCTCATCGTCGTGGCTACCGTCTTGATTCGCTTCCATGGGCTCCAATAGTCCCATGGGATCGTGATAGGCATTGCCCTCACTCTCCACATCGCTGGGCTCGGTTTTGGCCGATCTCGCATCCTCGAGCGGATCTGCGGGCTCCTTTTCAACCCCCAGAATCTCCTCTTCAATTTCGGCAGACAGGTTCGAAGCATTTCTACCTGCAACCTCGTCGTCGTCGTCTATCTCAATGGTCAGTGGTGAGGCAGCAATCACTGCTCCTTCCACCTCCAAGATTTTCAACTCGTAACCCGGCCCCCCCTCTGTCACCGACGAAATGACAGGGGACGCCATTTTGTTGCCGGCACTAGACGCCTCGCGAGTTTCTTCAGCAGACAGTGTCTGGTCCTGGTCGATGTTCATGCTTGACACCAGTATGGCCGACACATTCAATGTGTTTTATTCAATCAAATTAAATATCACAATCTTTACAAGCGTTTTTTCAAACGTCAAGCCAAACTTTTTCACTCCAAATTCCAAAAAAAAAACTCTCCTTAAGCAAATCGAATTTGCACACTAGATGCTCCGCAACAGCGCCTCTATAGAGATGGCATTTACTATCGATATATATTAACATTAATATTTTTAATCGATAGTTAACTAATCAAACAAATGTTATCGAATTCAATAATTTACGCGCCCGTTTCAAATTATATTATTAATTATTTAACAAAAGAGACAGAAGAGAGAGAGAGAGAGTTGGAGAGTGACCATCACATAAGACCCAAGCTACATTTCGCACTTGTTTACAACTTGTGCAAAGTAACTTGTTGCATACTATGGCTTAACATCACCTAATAATCTTTAAATATCCATTATCAAAAGCAAATTTAGATATGTTATCGTCAGCATTCATCAGTAATTTATGCCAATCAATTTATGAGAGAAAAAAATTTTATCGATTAAACAATGTTAATATTAATCATTAAAAATTTAACCCAAAAAACCTCAAAATAACAAAATTCAAATAAATTTTACATTCCTTACTTACCTTGCTCTCTTAACGCACGCAAGTTCCAGCCTCTTCTTAAAATTCAAAATCAGTTCTAAACTTCAAATAAGCGCGCCTCGACCAGCTGGCGTAGCCAACATAAAATAGCTAAATTGGCCACTCTGCTGCCAAAGAGTTGCCAATAAAAAGCTAAAAAAAATAAAACCAAGTAAATATTTATTTTAATGAAATAGTAACCTTTGCTGTATTGTGATTTGTCAATTGCCAAGAAATTTGTACAATAAATTTCAGTCATTCCAATATTTTCTACGTTTGTACAACACATGCTTGCAACACATATTTAGTGACTCTGGCAACACTGTTTTGTAACCTGGCTGCAACTGCTTAGAATGAGCTGCAAGAATATTGAAAATTAACCATAGTCTGCCATTTAAGCCATTCTACATATTTATAAGCAAAGCAAGTTACAGCCAAAGGTATGTATCTCATGTTCAGTTTCCCTCTGAAATCCCAGTTGGCTGTTGTGGATGCAGTTACGCAACTGAGCACGAGCCACATTTTTACTCACATATTTCCCATTTTCTTGCAAGACCGCAACATCATGGGTAACACTGCCCTGACCCAAGTCCAGATGGAGGCCACCAAAAATTTGCCGTCGGATCATGCCAAGCAAATGGCCAGTGCCGGCGCATCGCCACCACCAGAGTGTCCCATGCATCAAAAGCCCGGGGGCGAAAACAAATCGGCCTCAGCTGTGCCGCCACATCCCAAAATGCAGGCTTCCGAGTGCCCGATACAACATGACAACAGCGATGTGAATCCGCTGAATATGATGCCGCCTGCCAATCAGCAGCCAGCACCAGATCAACCATTTGCCCTACCCACGGATCGTCAGACCTCGAGCATACCCAAAGTGACTGAAGACGGCAGCGCCCAGTTCTGGCAGTATCCCAGCCAACAGATGTTCTGGAATGCCATGTTGCGCAAGGGTTGGCGCTGGAAGAAGGAGGATATCCAACAGAAGGATATGGGTGATATCATACGCATACACAATGCTAACAATGAGCAGGCCTGGCAGGAGGTACTTAAATGGGAGGCCCTACATGCCAAGGAGTGCGGCAATCCACGTTTAAAGAGCTTTGGCGGCAAGGCCAAAGATTACAGTCCACGTGCGCGTTTCCGCAGCTGGTTGGGGTATGCATTCGAGGATCTTAAGCCACAACATTGTATTAATACTTTTTTTTTTAGTTATGAGTTGCCATTCGATCGCCACGACTGGATTGTGGATCGTTGCGGCAAAGATGTGCGCTATGTCATTGATTACTACGATGGCGGCATTGTGGACAAGGATTATCGTTTTGCCCTGCTGGATGTGCGTCCAGCCATGGACTCGGTTGACAATGTTTGGGATCGCATGCGCGTGGCCTATATGCGCTGGAGATTTGAACTGGTCGAGAAGTTTAGCAGCAATGAGAATGGCAAGGTGTCCGCTGGTGGCGATTGAAGCAATCTTATCAAAACAAAATTGGTTTAAGTTATTGGAAAGCGTCTAGAATAAAGTTAATGCGTTGATGTCACGTTGCAAAAGCGAATAACAAATGTAAACAAATCAAACAGCTGCACGTAGGACAAATAAATGTTAAATTCTGACTTTTGAACACTTAACAGACGGTGTTATCGATAAACTTATCGATGGGTAGCTTGTGAAAGAAACGGCGCAATTTGTTAAGAATTTGGAATTCCTAGTGGTTTGGGGCGGTGGCAATTGCCACAGAAGGAAGCGTTTCCGTTCCCCCAAATTATATTTATTCTTAATAAGCAACAATAACCCAGTCGCTCAAGCCCAAGGCAAGACCATAAGAACGAAAGCAAAACAAAGTTTTATATACATACTAGCATATACCCGCGGCTTCGCTCGCACTAGTGTAAAAACTGAGTATTTAAACATGAGCATGAATAACAAAATATATTTTTTCTAACCATTTTTCGCCAATTTTCCGGGTTATTTCAAAATTGGAAAATCACGTTGGTAACATTTTGTAATGTAGAGCTCAAAATCTAATCACTACATTAAAGCTAATATAATGACAATAAAAAGAGTTTCATTCATAAATTTTTCGCCTATTTTCCGATTTTGAGGTTCGATTTGAAAATGATTTTGAGTCCGATGAAATTGGAAAACAAATTTTTCAATATTTTTCCTCCATGTTTTCCGGACTTTTCAAATTTTGAAAATCCCGATTGAAATATTTTGTTATTTAAAGCTTTAAAAATAAATTTGGAGCTGATCGGATTCGTGGAATATTTTCCAAAATTTCAAAGTAATGTGTTTCATATTTTTGTATTTGCAGCTTGAAGTGAATTTCCCAGAAGTCAATTTTATTGAAATTTCTTTCAAAAGATTTTGGGTCCGATCGTGGAGGACAAATGCAAATTTTCCGATCCAAGATGTGAAAATCAGTTTGAAGTTGTCCGGATGAAAGACAAAAAATTTTCATACAACAGTTTTCCTACCATTTTCGTATTTTGGGTTGATTTTTAAAAATTTAAAAGTCACTCCCATGTGTTCTACAAATTGCTTTTCATCCCAAAAACGACCATATTCCCATACGATTTGGGTCGTTTTAGGGTCGAAAGCGACACATGCGACTGACTTTTAAATTTGGGTATGATTAGCTTCAAAAATGAGTTTGGAACTAATCGCTAAACCCATTTTCCACCCATGGGGAAAGAGTGGGTTAATTTTCCGGTAAACTGGTATGCAGTTATTGATGCATTTTTATTGCGTTTTTTTTTAAATTAGTTTGGATTTGATCGGATAATAAACAAAAAAGTTTCATACAACAGTTTTCTGCGAATTTTCCACATTTCCCGGCGGAATTTCCCAAAACCCCGCCTTAGTACTCACTTTCGAAGTAAGATGAAACTACAGTAAAAAATTCAGCTTGCTATCTCTAACGGCCAGTCAGGTTGAACTCTTTTATATATATAGATAGACTTCCTTGGTCTGCAGGCGTATCAGGCATAGGCAGTTGCCTCCCTATATATGTGCAAAATCTACGCTTAAATATTCTGTTCATATTGACGCCATAAATCAAAAGATTTTGACCACCAGCTTAAGAGAAAATTTGACCCATCTGGCAACTCTCTTGTAAATAACTTTTACATTTTGATACATTTTGCGCATTATGTAAAATTTGAACGAATTTTCATGAGAATTGTTTTATATAGGCCATATAATGGTATTTTTGGATTTAGTTTTACCTAACATACTGTTAATGCTCTGCTAATTGTCTTACATAAAGTTTAAATTTGAGTAACGACTTCAACTTACGCGCTCTTTTGTTTTTGTTGTTGTGCCATAATTATTTGAAATTCATAATAAATCACTTATAAGTTTATCAGAGCTCATAATTTTAAGACAGGAATTTAGATTAATCATACTTTGGCCACTTGGTTCACAATGGGTTAATAATCAATACGATATCCAGTGTTGGAAAGTCCGCGAGGCCAGAGTCCAGTTCTCTTACGTGTGATCTTGTTCGCTGGAGTCCAAATTTGACGAGAAACACAGTCATAAATGTTAGCTGCCAGAATGCGTTTCGTACAATATTTGCGTAAAGGTGACCTCGCCAAGCGACTGGGTGTACTTGCCGATGATCAAAAGTCGTTGATTGAGTTGACCGGAGCAGAAGGTGTGCCCAATGATCTGAAGACATTAATTGCGCAAAATCCAAACATTGAGGAGCTGGCCCAGAAGGCTGAGAAGCAGCCCAGACTGCAATTGACTGATGATGTCACACTGTTGCCTCCACTAACGGATCCCGGCAAAATCATTTGCATAGGTAGGTGGCAAATCACTGCCCAAAAATCCATATAAAACTAACATATTTGTATAAATCAGGTCTAAACTATCAGGATCATTGCGATGAGCAGAATAAACCGGCCCCCAAGGAGCCCATGTTTTTCAGCAAGTTCAATAATGCTCTGGTGGGTCCACAAGATAATGTGATAGCTCATCAAGCCAGTGACGTATGTAGAGAGGTAGAGATACCAGAGGCAAAGATTAATGCTTCTTTTTCCATAGAAAATTGATTGGGAAGTGGAACTGGTGTGTGTCATTGGCAAGGTCGCTCGTCATGTGCCCAAGGAACAGGCCATGGACTATGTATTCGGCTACAGCGTGGCTCAGGATATCTCGGCACGCGATTGGCAAAAGGAACGTAACGGTGGCCAATTTTTGATTGGCAAGTCCATGGATACATTCCTGCCACTGGGGCCTTCGGTGGTACACAAAAGTCTGGTCAAGGATGTTTACAACCTGCCGCTCAAGACTTGGATTAATGGCGTGGAGAAGCAGAACGGCAATACGGGCAACATGATCTACAAGATTGACGATGTCATTAATCGCTTGTCACAGACCATTACCCTGTTGCCGGGCGACATTATACTAACGGGCACACCCAAGGGCGTGGGCATGCATCGCAATCCCCCAGAGTTTCTCAAACCCGGCGATGTCATCAAGTCGGAAATTGTTGGTCTGGGCACATTGACCAACAATGTGGTAGCAGCCTAAGAGCTGTCATTATGAATTGTTAAAGTTTGCTTGTTATATTAAACAAAATTAATGCATTTAATCAACAAAATTTAAACTTTAAATGTTTTCGACTTGGTGGCAAAGTATTCGTCGCGTTTATGATAGGGAGCATAGGGATCATCGATATAATGCTTGGGACGCCGCCAGTAATTGGTGACCATTTTGTCCAGCAGCCAGCTTTGCGTAGCATTGGTGAAGACATGCTGGCGCAGTCGCCTACGCAAGGCGCCGGACTTTTTGAATAACTTCTTTTGGCGGCCAGAGTGTGTGCGTATCCAGGCACCCCAGTCCAGACGCTTAAAACGTTTCAGCACCGCCTTAACAGTCTTGCGTTTGCCCTTGATGAGGGAAAATTTGGTTACGCTGCGTGTGGAAGTGCAACCTGTTGAGGCGGGGGGCGCACACTCAAGAGCTGCGTTGTTGTTGGTGTAAGAGTGCAGGCGGGTAAAATATTTGGCCTCTGAGCAGTTCTCATTGTCATCCACTGGGAAAAGCAGGCACGTTGTGTGGCCGTAGGAATAACCGGCGATGTGCGACACACACTGCGTAAGGCTAGCAATAAAAAAAGAGGATTTATTCTTGAATATTTGTTTATAAGTGTTCCTACTTACCGCCCGTAAAAAGTGTGCGCAACATTTTACACTTTTTGATTAATTAAATCAACAAATATTAAATTGTATGCAATTAAATTTTTCTTCTATCGCGTAACACTGGTAAATCAGCTGCTGAACAATAACACATGTTTGCCATTCACCAAGAAGCGTTTGTGTTGATTTTGTATAGGGTTGCCAGCTCGCCAGCTGTAAAACAATAGCTAATCACCGTTCATCATATTCAGTGAATAGCCGAATAATGATTTTGCAAGCCACTTAAACTACTACTTGCAAAACGATGTCACCTCAAATATATTATTTTTTTATAGTGAATAATTCATGAAAAAATGAACTATGTCCTTAAAATGAACTAGAATTTCCAACTTTACTTCACGGTTTTCCGAGTTTCGGCAATACACCTTTCAGTATTTATTAACGTGTCGTCTGTAGATGAATAGAAGCTGGAAATTATACCAAAACCGTTAATCAAAATAAACCGTTTCAAAATTATTTGCGAGCTATATGATTTAGTCATCCGATCCTTCCGATTCCGACAAATGTGCAGCCTATGTGTATTTAAAGACTTTTTGCTAAGTTTGGTCAAGATAGCTCTAAGACTGAGGGAGGAGATAGCATAGAAACTGACGGACGGACGGACGGACATGGCTATATCGACTCAGTTCGTCATGCTGATCAAGAATATGCTGGTAAGTTGTTTACTGAAAAGCTTATTTCTCCTTATAAAAATGAAGACTAAATGATGGATTAACAATATAACTTTTATGGGGTCGGAGATGCTTCCTTCTATGCGTTACAAACATCGTGAGAATTTTAATATACTCTCTGCAAGGGTATAAAAATGTTAGAAAGGTCTGGACTTTAATCAAATTTCGCCATAAAGAAAATGCTGTTTAATTCTTTCGACAAATGTAATGTAAGGAAAACCTAAGGCAGATTTGAGTATTTTACCAGCGTTTTATGACGTATATTGGACCGTATGCTTATAATATGGGTTCAAATCTATCCAAATCGCTAAAGATCTATATTTTTGTACGGAGATACGGCTGATTATAGAGCGGATTATTTCGAACCATTTTTAAGAAATATTTGCCAGCTTTTTAGAAAGATTTTATATCAGTTCAGAAAAAAAAACGAAGTTTACTAGTTTTTGTGTTAGTAAGTTTTAAAAAGAGAATTCTTCCGATGCTTTTTTTCCACTGGAAGCGTGAACAGAATCCTTAAGCGAAATTGTTCATCCAAAAATAAAAAAGGATAAAAATCGGTGTATTTAAAATAAATGTATTTTATGTGGCATATTTACAATTTTTTTTAGTTCTTAGATGCAATAATTTGTTTGATATCTTGAAACAATATAAATTATTGGTATTCTATTAATTCTATGACATTCATTAATTTTTTAAATATTACAAAAAATATACTTATACCGATACGTAGCGTTATACCGAATTAGACATCTGGGTACCGTATCGGAACCAAAATAAACTGAAAACAGCAATAGAACCTTTAACCGAAATTCTCATTTCGGTACGAAACAGATCCGGCACTCGAACCGATATGCGTTTTGGGATTAATCACCCATAAGAAGTTTAGGTATGCGAATTACTTTAACTGTACAAAATTAATATAATTAACTTGAAAGAAATTTTTTTTTTTTAAAATTTTTTTATATTATTAACTTATAATTAAAATTATAGCTTACTTGTCATGTTTACAGCCATAGCAACGAGGCCTAGAGCTGAACTTGAAAGTAATTACGGAGCTTACAGTGTTCTTGGCGCTAGAGAGTGCTAAGGGGGTGGTAACCCTAATTTTGAAAACACATTTCAACTTGTCTACGCTTTTTATTAGACATTGTTTTATATTATGTACATTAATGACAAATACGAAATCAAGTAAATTTAAGTTAAACAAATTTACACATGTACCAAGAAGCCAATCAAACAGCTAATATTATACAATAAATACAAGATAGTGCGCTTAGATGGAAGAAGCAGCAGTCGCCTGCCATTCAGCTGTAAACGTAGAGATCTACGGGGACGGCCAGCCAGCCAGTATTGAACGTTGCGCGAGAATTGGCCAGGAAAACTATATCACGCCGCCGGTTATAACACGGAGCGTCTGCAGCAGGACACTAGCGAGCAAAATTAACAAAATTCTGTAACTAAATCATGTATCGGCTAGCGGTAAGAGAGCAGTGCAAATGCGCGTTGCAGGTGAGTTGAGTAAAAAATCAATTGTCACGTTCGCCACCCCCCCTCTGACCCCGCGCACACCCACCAACGAAACCCAATTGCGAAAATACACAAGCGGAGGCGCTTGTTATGTCATCTACCAAATGCAGGAAATATGCGAAAATATCCAAAATTCCAGCGGATCGGTTGACCAAATGGAAGTCTGGGGTTGGGCGTGGGAGTGAGGGGAGCTGTGGTCACGAGGTATATACGTGAGAGTGACCCTTTGAGGTGTATTTTTAGCGTACGCTGCAACAAACAACGAATGGCAGGCAATACGGCAATAATAACAGTGGCAGCAGGGAATCCGGTGGCAGCAATGGTCGAGGACAAGGACAGCAAGGATATGGCAGTCTGCCGCCACCGCCACATATGCGCGAAGCTGGCTTTGGCAAAGTGATGCTCTTTGTGACACCACTGGCTGCAGTCGGCGGCGTTATTACCTATGCCAAGTGAGTAGTATGACCACTGACCACTTCAATTTTCACTCCAACTTAATGTGTGCAGATACGACGAGGATTTCCGCAAACTGGTTGAGAGAAAGGTGCCTGGCGCTGAAACCGTCATCAAAGTGGCACTCAAGGAGCAGCCACCATTCCAGGGCATAACCAAGAATGTCAACGAACAGATTGACAAGGTCAAGTCTGGTTTCGATAGCGTCACTTCCACCGTGGACTCTGTTACTTCAAAGGTGACGGGTTTGTTTGGCGGAGGCAAAACCACCAGCAGCAGCGGCGGCGGCGATGACGAGTCAATCAAACCAGAAGTTCGAGTACAACCGCTCAAGACAGAAACTGCCGAGACGAAGAAAACCACCCCGTCGCCAGCGGCAAAGAGTGAAACGAAAACGGCCAAACCCACGACGCCAGCAGCTCCTGCACCAGCGGCGCCCCAAGCCCAACCATTGCCCCATGAAATTGTAGAGCTGGAGAAGGCCATTGAATTGGCGGCTGAACTTGCTCTCAAGGAATACAATGCGGCCATTGCCATATTGAAAAGGTATAGATATGGAAAAAAGTTCTTAATTTAGGTCCGAAAATTGTAAAGAACTAGATCTCAGTTCGAACTTCAAATTCGTGACAATTTTGGAGCGATTTCACTTTAAATTTTCGATATTGTGTGTTCAAAAGGCCTAATTAGATTCGTCGATATTTAATGTCAGCTTTATAACTGGCATATGCTTTACTGGCTATATAAGAACTGTTTTACTTTCACAAAATTCCGAAAAATTGTTTATAACAATTTAAACAAAGTTTGAACCGTTTGAAAATCATGTTCTACGTTTGAACTGGTTCCTAAACCTGTTTTAAACGGTTCTGAACCAGTTTTAGTTCATAGCTCAAACTATTTGGCTCTGAACCACGTTTCGGAATCGCGTTTTAATCTCTATTACCAATCTAAACTCCACATTTTAGGTTCATTGCTTAATTTGTAACAGGTTCACTCTAGTTTGGATCCAACGAAGATGTCTAATTAACAATGTACAAGCAGAAAAAAAAACAAGTAATCAAGCCTTTAACGGTTTTCCCCTATTTTGGGCCCTGGGAATCGAAAAGTGGTCAAATCGACAAAGAAGACAAGTAATGTCTGGGAACTGGTGGGATCATGGTGGCACAGTCCGAATGAAACTACTACAGGGAAGTTCTACCAACAATATTTGGTGCATTTGAGCCATGCATTTGGCAATATAGCCATGGACTTTAATGCATTATTGTTCATTAAAGCATCTTCTATTCGATAGTCTAATTGGTTTTTGCCCAATTTTGCCCGAATCCGTAAAATCAGTATTTTTCTCCGACAATTTTTAGCTTGAGCATTAAGAACGGCTTGAAGTGTGGCTATCAAATGGTCGTCCAAATTTGGTAGGACCCCTAAGGATCCTAAACTAGGTTTAGAAACCGATTTTCAGTTGAATAGTTAAAAAAACAACAGAGTTGGTAAAAATCGGCCATATCGGTTATATGGTAGCTATATGAAATAGTGCCGCAAATCGAACCAAATTTGGTAGGACCCCTTAGGAGCTTAAAATACCTGTATAAGCGTAATTTTAATTCAAGAATTTGGAAAAAAAAAACAAAGTTGGTGAAAGTCGGCCAGATCGGTTATAATGGTAGCTACCATTTCTAGTATTGCAAATCGAACCAAATTTGATAGGACCTCTAAGGAGCTTAAAATACTCGTACAAACCGAATTTCCGTTCAATAGTTCGAAAAACAACAAAGTTGGTTCGGTTATATGGGGGTATTTTTAAGTGGTATTTTTTTTTTATTTTTTCATTAAATCTCTTCAATTTTAGTTTCAATGAGGATGTGCGTCGTGTGGTGGACAAGGCCGTTGAGAATGGTGAGAACCTGCTGTGGACCACTTTAAGAAATCGTGCCAGTGCCCGCGACACAGCTGTGGCGACAGCAGAGCGAGCCGCTCGTGAGGCTCAGGAGAAGATTGGTAAGGCTTACTGCTATCAAAGTACACTGGCCAAACTCTAATATTTTCCTCATCTATTTTAGTGGATTGTGAAATTGCCTTGAGCAGAGTGGCCACGGCACAAAATCAAAAGAAGGTGGAGGGAGTACGCAACAAGATCAAGAAGCTGGTGGATCACATAAGCAATATCAAGGACGAGCTCTATAGGCACAAGGATACGGCTAGTGTTTCGGATAAATACTGGCGAAATGTTGAGCAGGCACGCAATTATTTCATCGATGAAATCGAATCCATTTTCCCTGGTCTTAATTTGTCCGAGAAAAAGATCAATTTGTCCAAGGAGGATCTGGATTTATTTATTTTGCATGCCTACACGCATGTTTTGGCCTATCAGAAGGAACTGCAGCGCCTGCAAACCGATGGTGAGCTGCGTCTGAAGCGTGCCATTGATTCGGTGCGTGGGGGGGACAATGACTCGGAGGCTTTGCGCGCCCAACTGGAATATCATCTGGAGGCAGAGCGTCGCAAGCTGGCCGTGGAGAATCAAAAGAAGATTTTCCATATACATGCCGAGTCGGATAAGCAGCTGCGCCTGCAGCTTAAGAAACAGGCGGAGGCGCATGCCGATCATATCAAAGATATTGTGGCACAGCGTGAAACGGATCTGACGCGCACTTTCAAGCGTGAGCTGGAGGACAAGCTGGCGGCAGAGAAGGCCAACTATAAGCTCCAGCTGGCCGCCATGCTGGGCAAATTGCGCGGTATGGATGCGGCATTGGCGGGTAAGTGGCTAGGGGATCGGTACAAATTTGATCTCATTTATTCATTTGTAATCATGCTGCTTGTGTAGAGATAGAGGATGAGTTTCAAGGTATTTCCTTCATTTTGAAACCTCTTTTTTTTTAATGAACAAATTCAAGTCCTTTTCATTAATCCAAATTCTTTTTATAGAACGCGCCGATGCTGAACGCACTGCCAATCAGGCACAGGCTTTGTGGGCCGCCTGTCAGGCTTTGTGGGCCTCAGTACGCACTGCCACACCCGGTGTGCATTATAAGGAGAAGCTGCGTCCTTTGAAAAACGAAATCAATGCCATTGCCAAGGTGGCAAGTAAGTATAGATTGTTCCTTGATTTGGCTGCTTACTCATTTGTTATGCATTTCAGAGGGTGACGATCTGGTGTCTGCCGTCTTGCAAAGCATGCCCCAAGAGGCTCAGGAGCGTGGTGTTTATCCCGAGGATGCTTTACGTGAACGTTTCCTTAATGTTGAACGCATTGCTCGTCGATTGGCGCTGGTGCCCGAGGATGGTGCCAGTTTGCCCATCTATTTCCTATCCTATCTGCAATCGTTGTTCATTCTAAGACCCGATAATCCCATTTCCAAGGACGAACTCGAAAACAAGCCCTTCGACTATACCAAATTGGATACCTATGATATACTTAACAGGGCCAGGTGGGTTCACTTTGTGTATCTAGTGTAATTTTCTCATATTTGTTTGTTGCCTTCTCCCTAGATACCATGTGGATCGCAGCGACTTTCTGCAGGCCCTTAAGTACTTGAACCTCTTGGAGGGTGCGCCACGACAAATTGCTGGCGAATGGATGAAGGAGGCTCGCCTCATGCTGGAGACGCAGCAAGCGGCCAACACACTGATGGCGCATGCCGCTGCCAGTGGCCTGTTGTATTTGTAGACTATTTTCCCTCCCTCCCCCTCAAACACGTGTCTCCTCTGCAGAAATGATTTTGTTTTTAATTCTGAAAATGGAAAAATAACAGCAATATGTAGTATCGTACGAGAGAAATCCCATGCTGGAAAAAAAAGAACGTATATATTTGTAAAATTTTGTTTTAGCTACAATTATACAAATTCTAAATAGAAAAGAACATGAGTAATTGAACAGCAGATTTGGGAGGATGTTTCAAAGATAATATGAAAACATTTTGTTATTAAAAATTTCGTTGGTCTAAGTGGTGGACAATGATGTCACTGCGACAAACAACTGCATTACATTTAAATATACAAGAGTTTCTCGAGAAGACGAAAATAATTTTCAAGATTTTCTCGAATTATTTTGAGCACCCTGTACCCATTAAATATTGATAGAATGAGGGTATCATAAAAATATGAAAATGTGTGTAAGGGGCAAAACAAAAGTATAAGAAAAAGCTATAGCCATATCCGTCCGTTTGTATGAACGCTTTGATCTCAATGACTATTAAAGTTGCAGACATCAGGGTAAGAGTGGATATTTTTGATCCAAGAGCGAATTTCTTGATCCATAAATGAATTTTTGAGTTTGTATTTCCTGGAACAAGAGTTTTCAAACTTGATCTAAGTAAAAAACTCTTATTTCTAATAGAAAATTCTTGAATAAAGAGCTTGAGACAAAAGCAAGACTCTTTAATTCTGAAATAAAAAGCTTCACGTTTTCAAAAGTAGGATCGATCAATCTTGAATGAAGAGCTCGTATAAGTTCTATACCGAAATAAACTACATACAACCTAAACAGAACCCTTTATCTTGACAAACGATTCGGAACGTAGTACGTACCATATTAGTTGGATTCCTGAAACTGATTTGCGTTTGATTTCGGGCAGTGAAACAGTGTGACCATGAGACTTGCTTAAAATGTTCCGTATTTTGTATTTAAAAATGAATGACAATCACGTAAGTGAAAAACTATGCCCATTTGGTATACAAAAAGTCTTGTACCACTGTTAAAAAATCTGAAATCTGAAAATCCCCAGCTTAAGTGACTTGCAAGAAAACCCACTGGCGATATTTGATTTACATACATGACACATTTCCAATAAAAATTTAATACTTTTCGGCTTATGGAGCTACAGATCTGGGTATAATGATTGATTCTTTGATGTTTAGAAAAATTGCAACTCTTGGAGAATTAAGCAAAATGACTTGGCAAGCATAAAGACTGCTGATAAGAGGCTCTGGTGGCCTTCGAAACAGTTTTGTAGCCCTGCTTTCATGTGTGAAATGTCCAAAAATTCTTGTACATTTTTAGTTGATTATTGAATTATTCAAATCCGTACCGTGGAAGGACTTCCATGAATCCTTATGAATCTATTGAAGAAGAGCTTGGTCCCACAAAGTTCCGCTATATTTATATGCTATTCACATGTTAACGACACTGTAAACTATTTTCATATTCTAATGAAATCGTTTAACGTCTTATAACTTGTTTTTTTTTATACCAAATCGGATTCGCTTTTATCTAGGAACAAACAGCTACAACATTTTTTGCTAGTTAAGGTAAAAAGAGAGAGAGACAATTCTAAAAAATTCAACAAAGATAATGGGAGTCACTGCAAGTTTTATAATAAATTCTCTTAGAAACTTGATTAAATGAAAATCTACACTGTAAAATTTTCCAAGTTTTAAAATATTAATCGATATTGACCAATAAAACGTGACCCTAAGATATGGTAACATTCAATGAAAAAGTGCGTATAGATAAAAATTGACCTAAGTGCATTTTCAGTTTTACTAAATCAAAGTATTTGCTGATTTTATGCTTACTTTTACATAAGCAGTATTTAGAGTACTTTAAAATGATCAATATGATTTATATATTTCAAAAACATCTCTATCAATATGAAATTTATTATTGTGATTGGATAATGACCCAGCGGATCGCGAAAAATTTTGTTTTTAGCTAGACTACTTTACATGTTTTTAGAGAAATTTCTTTCCATTTAATCTATTTAGTGGCTAAAAAAGGCATACCACTTAAACATAGGCACGTTTGAATCATTGATAAGGCTATATTCGCTTTCAGTTGCTTAAGAAAAATTAATTAATTTTTTTTTTTTTAATTTGGTATTAGAAAGTTTTCAAATTATTTTCTAAACCATACCATACTCAATTTTCGCTCAATTTTTGGTAAGCGATATTCAAAACATTCCGCCAAAGTTTCGTCTACATTCGGTATTTTTTAGTACATTTTTTTTCAATTTCATAAAAAAAAACATTTTCCCATAGAAAAATTATTCATTATTTTTATTAAAAATATCAGTTAAATAAAATGCTTTCATACTCCCACAAATAAAAATTCCAATAAGTTTTACCATCAAAATCAATAACAATTGCCTTCATCCCTCCCCCGACTTTCCAACACTGTCGTGGTCATATGGACATAGAAGAACGTGGCAACTCTGATTCTGGTTGCCAATGCCAGGAGTCAGCTGTTTTGCGTGGTCGATTGGTTCTATTGAAATCTTCGGTGGCAAAAATTAACGAAAATTTCAGGTTTAATACCTTCAGGTTAATTTGCAAATTCGCTCACAACTCCCCGCAATTGTCTAACGTAGGCGCAATTAAGCATTAACATGTCAATGCTGGGCAGAACTCTTGGACGCACATTTTTGCAGGTAAAGCTGCAGAGTTGCGCAGCAGCGCTTACATAAACAGCAGCCGCAGCAGCAGCTGGCTGTGGGGGGGCTGTGCAAAAAACTTGGAGAGATGCTCAACTTTGAGGTTATAATCCTCTCTAGAAATTAACTAATTATGCATTCTTCTCCTTAAAACAGACGGTGGCAGCGCGTGGGCTGCATACCTCAACGGCCCTTAGACAGGTGGGTATTAAGCATTTGGAGGAGTGAGTGGTTTTTGAATGATTTTTTTTTTACTTTTGCTTTGCAGGATGCCAATTTTGGGGCTAATCGTACCACCTGCACACTGATACCCGGCGATGGTGTGGGACCCGAGCTGGTCTATTCGCTGCAAGAAGTGTTCAAGGTAAGTTGGAGTTGTTCCTGCATGTGTTAGACTAAAGGATTTCGTTGGTGCTTTAGGCAGCTAGTGTACCCGTGGATTTTGAGGCGTACTTCTTGTCGGAAATTAATCCCGTGTTAAGTGCCAAACTGTCAGATGTGGTGGCCTCCATACAGAAGAACAAAGTCTGCATTAAGGTGAGTGTGTGGATATGGATAGCAGCATCTTAATACTTACAGCATACTTACAGGGCATTCTGGCTACCCCCGATTACAGCAATGTGGGTGACCTGCAAACGTTGAACATGAAGCTGCGCACGGAACTGGACTTGTATGCCAATGTGGTGCATGTGCGCAGTCTGCCGGGTGTTAAGACGCGTCACACCAACATCGATACGGTCATCATTCGCGAACAGACCGAGGGCGAGTACTCAGCCCTGGAGCATGAGTCGGTGCCCGGCATTGTGGAATGCCTGAAAATTGTTACGGCCAAGAAATCGATGCGCATTGCCAAGTTTGCCTTTGATTATGCCACCAAGAACAACCGCAAGAAGGTGACCGCAGTGCACAAGGCCAACATCATGAAGCTGGGTGATGGTCTGTTCCTTAAGTCATGCGAGACTATCTCCAAACTGTATCCACGCATTCAGTTTGAGAAAATGATTGTGGACAATACGACCATGCAAATGGTGTCGAATCCCAATCAGTTTGATGTGATGGTCACCCCGAATCTGTACGGTGCCATTGTGGACAATTTGGCCTCTGGTTTGGTGGGTGGTGCCGGCGTGGTAGCCGGTGCTTCATACTCAGCGGAGACGGTGGTGTTCGAGCCGGTAGGTGGAAATTGTGTGTAAAAGCCACTTTAAGTTGTAAAACTGTCTTCTCTTACAGGGTGCACGTCACACCTTCGCCGGAGCCGTGGGCAAAAATTTGGCCAATCCAACTGCCATGCTGCTGTGCGGCACCAAACTGCTGCGTCACATCAATTTGCCCACCTACAGTGAAACCATCCAGAATGCCATCCATAAGGTGCTTCTCGATGGTAAGGTGCGCACCAAGGATCTGGGCGGTCAGTCGACCACTATGGACTTTACACGCGCCATCATTGCCAATCTGCACTAGATGATGTGCCATTCAGCAACCAAAAGAAACACCCCCTATACAATAGACAGACAGTTGTGTTGTTCGTTCCCCTCAACAAATTGAATTTGTTTTAAAAACATTTAACGTTTTTAGTTTCCTTTCTTCGATGATGCAGCAGCAGCAGTCAGTATGTTTTTCCTTGAGTATTATTTCTGGCGAATATTTAAGTTTAGTCCAATTGCAACTCCCTCCCCCCACCCGCCCCTTAACGCAAGCTTATAGTTTTACCCGATTGGCGTATTATTATTTTGTTCTTTTTTTTTTTGTGCCAATTTTTTAGTTTATGTTTAATTTTTGTTATACAATTTTGACCACAACGCAAAAGTGAAATGAAAATCGTAAATCAATTAACTGATAGCTAAGCAAAGTGTGTGGCACTTAACTCCACTCGAAGGCGGGCGATAATAGATAATAAATTGAACCCATAATGATTTATTATTTAAGAGTAGCGTCTGGCCAACTTTGTCAGTTTGAGCTGTCTACATTTTAAGTAATACAAAATTTGAAAGAAAAAAAACAATAATAATTATAATTATAGAACCATGCCCAGGACTATTTATTTACATTTCTATGAACCTTTCTTGTGGTATGAGAAATGCAATTGTTAGCTTGATATGGAGGTCGCTCCCACATTGACTGGCAGTTACATAAACTTTTACAGGTCAAAGTAGTTGCCTTACCCAAATGCTTGGTAAGTAGAAGCCCCCGACCACCTTTAATTTGTAACAAGGCTGCAAGCCCGATTCGAAGCAAAATTTACCAAAAAAGATATGAATCATTTAGAGTTTGTTTTCTAAATAATCCACATTTTTAGACCCATCTGTTCTATGACAGCTATAGGATATAGTCTTCCGACTTGAACCAAATTTTGAAGAACTGTTTAAAAGCATATAATATTCGTAAGTCCCCAGTTTAAGAACGTTATCAAGGAGAACAAAAATGTTTATCTCGCTACGAACCATTTTCCGACCGATTGGTTCTATGACAGCTATAGTATATAGTCATCCGATATTGACCAAATGTTGCAAAACATTTTAAAAGCATATAATATTTATAATTGCAGAGTTAAAGAACGCTATCATTGAAAATAAAGACCTATTTTCCAACCGATCAGAACTTTGACAGTTAAGGGGGTATCTACCGTTGACGAGTGTTTTATGAGTGTTTTTACAAAAATTCTGGGCGAAAACCATAAAAGTTTTTCAATATGGTTTTTTGTTTTGTGTTATTAATTAATTAAATGGTAAATAAAAAACAAAATGTTGGAATTCGGGGCTGTTCAAAAGTTATCGGCCTGCCAATTAAGGCCTTAAAAAAGTGGTGGCCTGATCGGGCTCCGGTTTCGGAATTGACTGTAATGAGGTTATGATCGAATGATGTATCGGCCCGTCCTCATCTAAAAAATATTTTTCTAAAATTTACAAACATTTAAAAAAATTTTAGATTCCGTTAAAGTTTATCTCTGTTGGGTGGGCGTACAATTCTCTCGATTGCACATAGTGATCCGGTCGTAACTGGCTAGGTAGCTTTAGTTCGCCGTTGTCTTATGATGCTCTAAAACGGATATTCCACTATTCGAATTGGGTTTGGCGGAAAGGGGAATGTCGTGTATATAAGGCAAAACAAAAAACGAAAAATATTTTCAAAAGGTAAAGATTAAGCGATTTAGATGGCTCTGACATATAAGGAGCGTGCAGAAGACTGTACAAAATTGCAATTCGATAGCTTTAAAACTGAGATACTAGTTTGCGGAGGAACAGACGAAACGGATGGACAAATCAATCGACTCGTCGCATAGTGGGCGAAAAGGCTTATCAAGGAAAGAAAACTAATAACTTCTAAAATAAAAAAGATTTCGGATAGCTGTTTTTGTTTGTTGGTAATTAATAAAGGAATCATTTAAAAACAACAAATTTTTTTTGGCCAAGATAAAATTTATTTTTAAATTTAAAAAAAAATTAATGTTTTTTTTCTTCAAATTAAATTAGCTTTATAAAATAACACAAATATTAATATAAACCAAAAAAAAATTTATTCAGAGTCTGGGTTGCTATTTAAGTTTCTGGCCTAGGTCACTTCAAGCCATCATTTTAGGACCAATTGGCCTTTTCCCTAAAAAAGTTTGGACTTTTATCGATAAAAGCTCCATACCACTTTTTCATGTGTGACCACGTTAGATATCGATTAACGATTAAACAAAAACTTACCTCGGCAGAAAAATGGAATTAACTCGTGAACATTTTCGTGCAATCATTTTTCACAACTTTCGACGTGGATTATCACGACAATAGTGCAACGATGAACTCAAATCTTTGTATGGCGATGAAGCACCATCCTTTAAAAATTGGTTTAATGAATTCAATCGCGGGCGACGCTCGGTCGAAGACGATGGTCGTGAAGGTCGCCCAAAAACAGTCGTTGTGCCAGAAAACATTGATGCCCTGCGTGAACTGATAATGCAAGATCGTCATGTGACATACCGTGAGATAGAGTCATTCTTGGGCATTTCTTTCACCAGCATACATTCGATATTGCATGAACACCTGGGCGTAAAAAAGGTTTGTTCTCGTTGGATCCCGCACAATTTGACAATCGCTCAAAAAAGGCTCGTGTGGATTGGTGCAAAGAAATTTTGAAAAAATATAATCGTGGTGTTTCAAAAGACGTTTATAAGATCGTCACAGGTGACGAATCATGGATCTATGCTTATGAGCCCGAAACAAAACAGCAATCGACCGTGTGGGTCTTCGAAGACGAGCCAAATCCAACGAAAGTCGTTCGTGGAAGAAGCACTTCGAAGCAAATGGTCGCCTGTTTTTTCGGTAAAACTGGTCAGTGGCGACTGTTCCGCTTGAGCAACGTAGGACGGTTAACTCTGAGTGGTACACCACAATTTGTTTGCCTGAAGTCTTCGGAGAAATTCGAAAAACGAACAAGAGAAGACAGATCATTGTGCACCATGACAATGCGAGCTCTCACACATTAGCTCACACCAGCGCCTTTTTGTCCGCCCAAAACGTCGAATTGATGGGTCATCCGCCGTACAGCCCCGACTTGGCACCCAATGACTTCTTTTTATTCCCGCACATCAAGGGAAAAATGCGTGGTCAACGATTTTCGTCGCCAGAAGATGCTGTTGAAGAGTTCAAAAACCATGTTTTGAAGGTGTCTCAATCGGAGTGAAAAAAGTGCTTCGACAATTGGTTTGAGCGCATGCAAAAGTGTATAAATCTTGCTGGAGAATACTTTGAAAAGCAATAAAACCATTTTTGATCATAAATATTCGCGTTCTCATTATTAGGCCAGAATATATATAGCAACCTACGTAAATAATTTATGGAGTCGGAAATGCGTTGAAAACTTCTAGGAAAAATTATTAAACACTTCGAAAGTGTATATTCGGTTAAAAATCGGTTCTGAATTGTGGCCATTATTCTTAAGATAATACGCAGCTGCAGCTGATTTTGCTTTTTAAAACTTAAAATCCCAAAAATAAATAAAAAGCTTTGTTTCTACATTAAATAGATCCATTTTTTTAACATGACCAAAAGAATCCAAAGTACATATATCCAAAAACCAAAATAATGGGTTACAATTAGCCACCCTTGGGCTTGGCCAATTCGATAAGACGCGGCGTGGCCTTGGCTTTGAGCGCGGCCGGCGAAATGGCAAAAGGATTATCACGTATGTGAGTATTCTCAAAATCTTTGGGCTCGGCCAGTTCCTTGATGCGGGTCGATGGTTTGTACTTGAGCGCATTGGGTGATATGGCGAAGGGATCCTCCTTGATATCGGCGGGTACCATATTGGCCTCATGTACGGTCAAGGGCTGAGCCATCTCATTGATGCGCGCGCTCGCTGTGGGCGACAGTTATAAAACAGAATAAATATTGTATAAATGTGATACTTACCCTTATATTGCAATGCATTGGGTGAAATCTTTCCAGGATTCTCATTGATATGAACATTTTCGCGTACGGCAGGCTGGGCCATTTCCTTGATACGTGCAGTGGGTCTATAGGTGCGCAAATCTTCGGTAAGTTCCCATTTGGGTTTAACCTCTTCAACATAATGCTTGGGACGTGACAGCTTTTTAAGGCGACCGGCACTCATCTCGCCCACTTTGCGTTCCTGTAAGGTGTAAAGGGGATTGGTATTAGGAAAAGAATTTGAAAACTGTTTGAATACTTACGGGCTTGGGCGGTTTGGGCGTCTGCTTGGGCTTGGCCAAAGCATCAAAGTATTTCTTCTGCCGTGACTTTTGTTTCTTTGATTTGGGCTTCTTTTTGACTCTGCAATAGGGTGAGGCAAGTGTTAATACCTAATTTTATTGCTAGCTTGGACTAACTTACATCTGCCCCATGGGCTGTGTATTGGCCAGTCGGCTGTATAGCGATAGATAGCTGGAACGCAACAATCGATTCAATATAAGCTCACCAATCTTGTCACCCTTCTGGATGGCATATTGCCTGCGGTATGTTAGACGCCTAACAGTTGGCAATGCCAGTTGCTCTGACCGAGTGTAGCTGGGCGTTTCGGCGGATACAATCTCAATGGTCTTGCTAAAAGGACAAGTACACTTGGGCACAAAACGACAATGGCGACGAACTGGCAAGGCCATTTCCATTAGACGTTTCCGCTTGACAAACATGCGTTCATGACGTTGGTAAAGTTTTGTCAAATCTTTGGATATGTCCTTGACAAAGCATTCCGCATCATATGGTATGGGATCCCGTATCTTGCAGCAATCAGGACGTACAAAGTCCTTTAACTTGAGACAGGTAGTAAGCTCGGGACTGAGGTCACTTTTTAATCTCTTAATGGTCATTGCAAATTTTGTAATTTTCTTTGATCTTGCCAAATCGAAATTTTTTTTTTTTGCCTTTACTTTAAAATTTGAACCAAACGCACGACTTTATCTGTTTAGTCTAGAAATTTTTTAGAGACTTTCGAATTTTGATTGATATTTCGAACATACTCGGATAACCGAGGTTTCGGATGCGATTCTTTGTTTTATCAGTATCCTTGATGAAGGTAAAAAGCTGGTTGTTGTTGTAGCGCCCTTTTGTTAGGTTATAGTAAATGAATGAATATTGGTTCCGGTACCGGTTCCGGTACGTACCAAAATAAGAATTTCGGTTTAAGGTTCTGTTTTGGTTTTCAGTTTATTTCGGTTTTCGGTTCCGATACGGTACTCAGATTTATATTTCGGTATACCGGTACGTACCGGTACAAGTACTTTTTAGTATAAATTTTTTAAAAATTATTTCATGATATCCGGAAAATTAATGGATGTAAAATAACTAAAAAATTGTGTTCAAAGAATATGGTACATTGAAAACGTTTTTATTAAATATACCGATTTCTAGAACAACCTAGAATTAGAGAATTCTCTATTTTTATCAAGGCTGCAAACCGGTCCGTAACCGGTTTCTTGAATTGGCCGAACCGGACCATGAACCGAACATTCTACATTTTTGATACCCCGAACTGACCCAAACCGAACCACAATATTCAGCCGGAAGAAATTCCGATATGTTTATTTAAAATTTAATTTTAAATGACTCTGCGACTGACTGTAAAGAAGGGAAGTTTATAAGAACAAAAGAAAGCAATGAACCGATGTCAAATATAGAATCTATCAATGATGTTATAGATTCCTTCGAAAATTGTCCAAGGGAACATACATCGAAAATAATTTAATAATTTGCAAAGGTCTTTAAAAAATATTCTTCTAACTTAGTTGTACGAGCATTTTCAACACTAAAATCTTTTTCTTCTAATCTAAGATTAAGTAGAAATGAACAGTTCCAGAATGATATAATGCCTACACAGACCAAAAATTATATCTGGACTAAAATCAATCCCAATAAATGTCAGTTGATGGTGGGTTTCAGATTTTATGTAATTTCTTGAAATTTTAATCCAAAGTTCGGGACTTGAATTAACTTAAATAAGGCAAGGTCGCCTATATTATATTATATATTAATTGATGATCAAACTAATTGAATCGTATAAACTAATCGTAAATAAAAGCTTCATATTATTTTTTTAAGTGAACAGAGGTTCGAACCAAAACCAGGGGTTCAGAGGATCCAGGAATTGGTCCGTGAACCGAACCCAAGGATTTTCCACTGGTTCGAACCGAACCTTTTCGAAAATTTCGAAGGTTTGCAGCCCTGATTCCTATGTCGCCCAGACAAACTCGCCTTAGGACTATTTCTCATAAAGCTGAAAAAAACATTTCTTAATACTGGTTCGAAATAATGCGCTCTTTTTCTGCCGTAAAAAGAAAGCTTTAGCGTTTTTGATATATTTGAACCCATACTATAAGACGGCGGGTTTTTTAGGGCGAAATTTGATTAAAATCCAGATACTTCATTTCTAAAATGTATTTCATCAAATTTTTAGCATTTCCATATTTAAGGGATCATTTTTTTTTTGACTTAGAAAGCCTTAACATTTAATTACTAGAGTTTATAAAAAAAAAAACCGTATATTTACCAAAGAAAAGTGTTTCCGCTCATTCGAAATTTTTGATTTTTTATTATTCTTTAAGGGCGAATTTCTAAAATTTAAGACTTTTTCCTGAAAATGTTGAAATATATATTTGAAATCAACCATAAAATAATAAAATAAATAATAAGAAACCGAAACAATACCGGTATTAGCGTTTCGGCATGGTTCCGGTTTTTTCGGTTCCTATTATAAAGGTTAACGGGTTTCGGTTCTTAAAAAAAATTGTAATAACGGTTCCGGTTTCGATTTCGGTTAACGGTTCCGCTTCCGGTTACGGTATTATTTCCTGGTTATAAGTAAAACACCCGCTAACGTTTGGTTGATCTTTTATTAATCTTTATTGACAGTATTAATAAAAATACTGAGAGTATGCTCCAAGTTCACATCATTACAAGTTAATAGTTAATGTTTCTCTGTCTCTCTGCTGTAAGTTTGCGTTCTTTTAGTTGATTTTTTGCCATTATACTTGCTATTTTTCACATACATATACACAAATCTTATGTTTCCTTTCCATTTTGCAATATTTTTTTTTTTAATATTTTTTATTTATTTTTTTATATTTTTTTACAATGATTTCGCTTTGTTGCAGAAATTGAAATGGATGTTTGTAATGCTTGTTGTTGCAGTCGCATTATTTTTTCTTTTTTGTTTGGCTCTCAATTGGTGTATCGTTTTCAAGAACAGAATAACGTTGGAAACAAAAAGGGAGGGGGGCACCCATAATGTTAATAATAATATGATTTGCACACATACATACATATAAATATGCACTATAAATTTGAATTTAGCATTTACTAGGTTTTTTGACAAAAATTTTCCTAATTTTAATGTTCAATTTTTTGTTTTTTCTTTTTCTTTTCTTTTGTTTTATTTACAAAAAAAAATACACCGAAATCAATTGTAATTCTATTAAATAAGGTATATTTTTTTTGGTTTGGTTAGAATATGTCTGCCGCTTAAAATTTCTAACATACAAATTCAGCCAAATGTACATAAATATGTCATTTTATCATTTTTATACACTAATAAAAAGAATTTCAATTTGTTGAATTTTCTCTTGCTTTTGTTTTTTTTTTTTGCATATCGTATACAATTTGACCTTACATATAGAATTTTGGGTGTAATTTTTGTTAATTTTGCCACACATTAATGAGTATGTAAATATGTCTTACCAAAAGGTGTAGCTATGTACAAGGTACATACCTTAGATTTTGTTTTTTTTTTACCGAAATGTAGTAAATTTGAAATTTTGCTTTTTTTTTAATATGTAACATATTTTTTTATGACATTTTCTTTTTATTTATCAGATATGCGTCAAAATTCTGCTTTTGTTCATTTTGTTCTTGTATTTTTGGTTTCTCTTTTTTTGGGAGTACTAACAAATACGTTTATTTTTTTAGTCAATTTGCCAGTTTATAAATTTTTGTGGTTTTTTTTTTGCTTGGTCCCTGAAGCTGTTGAGTTTTAATATACGATTCCATTATCCGTTTGCCAGGTTGATACATAACTTTGCAAGTACATGTCCAAAGTGTTAAGAGGGCTGCAAAATGCTTAAACTGAAAGTACATTGAAGAAGGTGGGCGACGAAGGTTTTACGAACGCTATTTCTCGAAGTTTTATACAATCAAGTACTAGAGATCGGGGCGAGACAAAAGAAACCTGCAAGTATAGGCGTTGGGCACTTCTGTTTTTCCTACTTTAAAAAACTACCGAAAAGTTCTAAAATATCGTCTATATAATGTCATGATCGTTATAAGCGATTTTTATGACACCATAACAAGAACATATGATATTATCCGATTCGATGAAACCAGACAGAACCACTTGATAAACATATAGTCAATAAATATCGGTAATTTATTATTTTTCTCAAAACATCGGTAATTTATTATTTTTCTCAAAATATCGGAAATCGATTATTTTTCTCAAAACTTCGGTAATTTATTATTTTTCTCAAAATATCGGTAATCGATTATTTTTCTCAAGAAATATCATATCGAAATATCGCTCATCTGTAAACAAAAAATCACAATGTTTCGACTTTTCGAACGAGTATTGATAACCCTAACGGTTTTACTGTTAGGGCTTCTGCAGAAAATGAGAATTACCACTCAGGGGAGTTGGTTTCTACAAGAGAGAGGCACTGGTAAATTAATTCTTTCCCCACTTGATACCTATACACGTCTATTCCGTCCCAATACAGAAGCCAAGTTTTTCTGTTATGTAAGCTGTTTGGGTCAAATTTCATTTCATTATTTTTGAGCCATTCTAAACTAAACTCGGTTTGTAATATTGATTCAGCGAACCTACTTAGTAGTGTGAACTTTTATGTCCCAGCAACACAAACAAGGAATTTTACACCCTTGTGGCTTCTGGTTGTGTCTTCATCATATAACACGGACTGTCCATTTCGCATTCTTTGCAGGATTTACAATATGTTCTATCCTCTTCTCAGTGGTAACATATCTGACGAGTGTCTTAGATCATTTATCCTACACAATCTAGCTTTTGTATAGCTAGCCTATTCAACATTCTCAGGAATCCCTTTCGATCAAATATGTTGCGAGCAGGGGCTAACTAAAGGACCGCCACCGGATCGGAAGGAGATTCTTTGGTTCTTTAGTAGCATACCCTGCTCTCTCTTTTTTATTCTTTTTATAATATCTCATGTAAATATTATATTGTAACTGTATCTGAATGTCGAAGTTACTATTAAACAAATAAATAAATAAGTTCACGTACCTGCGCAGTAACAAGAAGTTGCATACACAATTTGTGGAAAAAAGAAGCAGAAGTAATGAATTCTTCACCCTTTACATTTTGCCCATACGGAGCTGACAAGAAATGCTGCGCTTAACAGCACACTTATGGAACCTATGTTAATATACTTTTAGCAGCTTGACATTTTTTCAAAGTTGTTGCAAGGCTTAGTGGGAGTTGCCTGTCTTTTTCAAAACATCAACTTATCGAGTAGTGTGACCAACGCACAGGTAAAAAACACCATGAAAGTCGAATTTTCGGCGTACTTTCTTCATAAATCTGGTCAAATTAGACTTACGTTTCACCTGGATGTAATATATTTCAAAGTAAGCCAATTACTTACTTCGCTGGTCCGTATAGGTCTTATGGGTAAATCTTAAAAAAAAAACACCGCTTCTTGGTCGGAACGGTGTTTTTTTCTCTCTCAGTAACTAGATTAAATATGAAATTGCGTTTTTAGCTGAAATGGGAAAAAAGTACTCCGACGAAGAAAATTCATCCCCAAGGATGAACTTCGTGATTAGGTAGAACGTGAACTATTTTTTAGTCCACCTATCAGGACTGGATTCATTTGTTATTTTTTCATGCGCCCTGAAAATCACACAAAAATCAGTCACAAAAAAAAATTTACAATTCGGTACAAACATTTCTAAATGCTTCCGTTTTTTTTTCGAAATATCGCTTATCGGTTAAAAAAATTGTATATCGGTTCCGATTCCGCTATGAGATTGGAAACAGTTTATTTCGATTAACGGTTCGGTTCGGGTTTCGGCATTAATCCGTGATTTTGATAATTATTTTGTCTTGTCACTAGTTTTGTATTACTTCTTCTCGAAACTGTTCGTATACCATGTCGCTTGCACCTTTAACTAAAAAATGTTTAATCATTTGTTTCATCTGTTCTCAGCCAATTGTGTTTGCTTAACGGTTTGAATGTGAAAATGGAGCAAATATTGGCCATGTTAGAATACCGTTCCTACCCCTATCTCTTCTTCCCTGTCATCCTATCAAGGCCAATATTTACTTTGGGCTATTGTTTAGTTGATCATTGTTGTTATTGCTGTTGTTGGTTTTTTTTTAAATAGATTACTATTGCATAATATGGGTAATTGCTGTAAGAGTGCTTAATTTAAGTGTTGTATAATTTTTTTTTGTTTTTTGCATATTTCTTATTCGTTTGTAGAATAAAATGAAGTAATTACAAATAAAGCCTCTGCGGTGAACGAATCAAAATGAAAAGAAAAACATAAACTTTGTGATTGTTTAACTAAAATATTGTTTGTTGTATTTATTAATAAACGTTTGCTGCGTAAATATTGTATATATTTATATATATAAACTATATAATTAAATCTTTTTTGCGTTTAAAACATAATAAGTAAATAATAGATATAACGAAAATTAAAAACTTAAACTTAGTTTTACATGTGTAGAGATAATAACAATTATGCACGTCTCACTGAACAAATTTAAATAGTTTAATTTAAGGTTTACATCTTAAGAGTTAAAAATTAAGCAATTTCGTTTCAAATTTATAAATTACTTGTATATATATTTTGCTGTTGGTTTTCTCTTTTTTTTTTTTGTTTTTAAATACATACATAGTATAACATATATTTCAACGCAGAATAAAATTGAGGGTTGAAATCAAGATTTAAAATGTTAAAATTCTCCATTTGTGTTTGCTTGGCCGCAGTTTTCTTAAGTTGGTTTATATGCTAAATATGCTTTCTGTACTTATGGGCTATTGCTAATTGCTATTTCCTCACATCAGAATTGAAAAACGCGACGTTTATAAAAAAAACCCACAATTTTTTGCTCAGTTTATACCGAAAAAAAACAAATCTAAATGTACTTGTATGTATTGTACTTACATCAGTTTGAACGCATGGAAAGCGCAGTTTTTGTCTTGTAGTAAAAAAAAAATATACTAGGCTACCTCCAACTAACCAGAATAGAAACTATACTTAGTTTTTGTTATTATGATAAACTGTGCTAAGCACTTTATTTTATCAAACATTTTTAAGTGTCCGAATTTTTTTATAAAGAAATTTTCTACTTTTCAGTCTCCCTTGTGGTATTGTGTGTACCTTATGAGCAAACATAACTTATATGACCACAAATCGTTTAAAACTTGTTAGTTTAAATTTCTTAAAATGTTATTTACTGATTATTGATCAGCTAAGTCGAGATTTACACGATGAAGCAAACTTCTAAGTCGCTGTAGAATCATCAATGGGAAAGTTCAACATTCGCCTGCTTGGAACTGACTTTTTGAGTGCTTTGTATGGTCATTCCGAAGAAAATTGTATTCCGAAACAAACAAACAAAAATAGCGAACATTTTCGTGCATTGCTTCGATATCGAGTAGACGCTGGTCCAAGAATTGGCAAATATATATACATATGTATACTTAGGGCCGATTTTGCAACTGGGTAGATTTTGTGCAAATGGTTTTCTCATCTTCATTGATTTTAAATTTAGGTATTGTGTGTAATTCTGACACGGTCACACCGGAAGGTTGGCAGCACGGGAACGCACAGCTGTTTGATTGTTGTGCACCAATTGAAATCAAAATTTGTCGATCAAGTAAAATAGAACAAGGAAGCAAGCATTTTACGGTGAAAGGTAAGCTGATTCTTGTGAATCTCGTTAAGAAGAGTACGAAAAGTCGGTCAATATGACCCGGAAACAGAATTCAGTGAAAAGACATGAATTTAACGCGAATGAAAGCAGCTCCGCGACAAGTTTTTCGGAATGTCGCGAAAATCCAAGTCAAAACAAATACCAAACTGACGCTGAACCGCCTTCAAGTGAGAAGGTATCTACTAGAGGAATTTTTACTCACGTAACACACGATTCACGTAATAAAAATCTCTTGATGCACGATTCACGCACACAACTTTTAGATCGTTTTGCGTCACGCACGATTCAAAGAAGGGCTCACGAATGATTACGCACGATCAACTACGCCCGAATTTTTGCGCGAAGAGACCTTAATTCTATCATGGGTTTCTTGGGCACACTGCGCCTTTTGTATGGAGCAGATGCGAGCAGCGGACTCACGAAATGAAAAGCAAATCAGTTTTAGGAGAAATACTATTAATCTCATATAATATAAAAACATTTTGTGAATACTAAATGACTTATATTCACGATGATTAACTTTAACACGCACGAATCACGCAAGGATCACGAATACTCCCGCACGAAAGTCTGCGTTTTATCTCGATCACATGTCTTGACTCACCGTGACACGCTTAAATTCACGTCACGCGCGCACCTCTAGTATCGGAGAGGCTTTTTGCTATGATGGGTGATTCAGCAATAGGTCTAATGCATGTTTGCAAGTCCAATATTTTGTATTCTTATTACAAATTCAGTAATTTAGTTTAAAAATTTTTCGAAGCAGCTATTTTTTTGGTATATTGTTCGGTGTGACCGTTTGTGTGCTTGCATAAAATACCAAACATACAGTGCAATGTACATGGTTTTCAAATGAGATTGAAGTAGATTGCTACAAAATCCATTTAAGTAATTTTTCTTGAGAATTCGGTAAATCCACCTGGATTTGAAAAACATAAATGTGAGAAAACGACCCTTAGTTAAAGTAAATACTCGGCTTGCTTGATACTTGTTCATGATGACGCCGTTTTTCTCGATAGAAAGTTTTATCAAAGAATTATAAATTGGATAAATCGGTATTGGCTCATAAAGTTTTCATTATAGTACTGAAAGAGGCTAAAAAGAAATCCTGATAAACTTCATTCAATCATATATTAAGTATAGTTTCATCTGTTAGCGTAGCCTTAGTATATCATTAAAATGTTCTCTAGTTTTTGTATTTGTTTTTTTTTTTGAAGAAGAAACGCCTGACTTTTTGGCTTAAGTTTGTGTATTTTCTTATGTTTGTTTTTTGGTTTTTTTTTGTTGTATTTTCTTTCTTTTTGCCAATTGCTTAGAACTATTGTTTTTTTTGTTGCTCTGTTTTGCTGATTAATATGATTAATATTTTTTCTTTCTTTCTATGGTTGCTATTGTTTGTTGTTGTTGTTGTTGTGTGAGTGGTGTGTAATTTAAATGTTGTATAATTGAAATAAAAATTGTTTACGATTTATTATCAAATGCATTTTGCTGGCACAACGCTGCGTATGCGCAATGTTTAGCAAATGTTGCTTAGCACTCAGTTCGATGATGTGCTGCTTCTTTTTTCTGTTAATCCTGCTGCTGTTGTTGTTGTTGTTGTAGTCGTTTAAGGGTATGCTTGGCTATGATCTCTAATTATGTGGCTATTGTATTGTGGGGGGGGGGGGGGGTAAGGTTATGGCTATGAATGGGAATTGAATCATTTAGGTTCAACTCTCTATGTACTATGAAATACAAATCTGTATGAGTGTGTGTGTGTGTGTGAATGTATATAAAATGTTTGTGGCTATTTCTATTACGGTTGCTATTTTTAAGTTTGTAGTTAGAGTAAAGTACTATTGTTTAATAAAATTGTTTTTGCATTTGTTTGGTAGAAAAAAGAAAAGTACAATCGACTTTAGGCTTTTTTTTTTAATTAAGTTGTTTTTTTTTCTGCAATTTTTAGTTCAATTATTTTGGGCTATTGTTGTTGTTGTTGTTGTTGTCTTTGCTGGGCTATTGTTTCTTACTCTTTGCTTCTAGGTTGTTGTTGTTGTTGTTGTTAATCGCTCAAGTTAAAATAATCAGAACATAATTAAGGGTTTTCCTTTTACTTTTGTGATGTTTTCGAACTGCCTGCGTGCGCATAATGAGAATTCATAGTTATATATTTAATTTTTTGTTTCTTTTGTTTACAGTGTATGTGCACTTAAAATGATTTTTGATTTCAATTAAAGAAATGCTATATTTACTTCTTGGCATTGCAAAGAAAGCTGTTTTAAACTATATTAATTGAAATTAATATATATATTTGTTGTTGTTAATTGGTTGGTTGTTTGTTTTGTTTTGTTTTTTTTTGTTTGAAACAATTGCACTATAGTTCAAATGTCTTGCCCATTGCGTAAGAGAAAAAAGTACCATTTTAATGTTGTCTAATATGTACAAACCATAAATCAAGGCTAACAAACAGTAGGTAAACTACTTAATAATAATATTATGACAAAAAATTATTATAATATTTTCGTTATGTATATATGTAGATGCTTCCGTTTTTAAGACAAAATAAACTCTAAATATATGCACTTATATTCAGCAAATTTTGATTCGCATTGAACAAATTAAATATAGATTATTTATACACAAATGTGAGCAAAAATATATTAAGCACGCCTTAAACACAAAAAAAAAATATGGTAGAAGATCACTCATCTTCAAAAACAATTACAATTATTTGTATTATTATTATTATGTAATATTAACTATTATGTTGTATGTAAAACAAAGAATAAGTAATGTAGGGTTAATCAATCTTGTTTCTCTCCGAAAAATAAAAACACGTACCTGAGCGTTTTCGCATGCTCACCCGCCAGGCAGGCTCCGGCCCGGTGAGCATGCAAAAATTCTATACAATTCAACATTCTCAAGCTGTTACTCTTTCTCTCTATCTCTCTCTGACGTTACACTCGATTTTCTTTTAAACCTACCACTCTAGGTTGACATTTCCATATTCTATGCCCCTATTTTCGACTCGGTTTCTGCAGTTGTGTGTATTTTGTTGTGGCTGGTTTTGTTTTGGAATTGTGCTGTGATTTCTAAAAGCTTGACTTTCGATTAGAGTTGGGACGCGTGAGCCCACAGGATTTGGTAACAAAGTCTGACTTAATACAACAGAACAAATTTCGTCAATTAAGCATGTTCTGATCTTAATTCCCGTTTGAATTTGAAATAATTTTTTTCGTCTTTTGAACTTTTAACGGAAAGTTTAAAAGTGAAAAAAAGGAGAAGACTATTTTTTAGAGTGAATACTGAAGTTCGTTCGTTCAAGAAGGCAAAGCTGACGTCAATGCTGAACCAGAACCAGTGTTAGAAAACAATGTTGAAAACAGTTCTATAAATTTATGTTTTAAAAAACAGTATTGGAAAAGAGAGTTCAAATACAGTGTTGGAAAACAATGATGAAAACAGTGTTAAAAAACAATGTTGTAAACAGTGTTAAAAACAATGTTAAAAACAGTGTTAAAAAACAATGTTGAAAACAGTGTTAAAAACAATGTTAAAAACAGTGTTTAAAAACAATGTTGAAATTAATTTTGAAAACAGTATTGGAAAACAATGTTGAAAACAGTGTTGGAAACAGTGTTGGAAAACAATATTGAAAACAACGTTGAAAACGATGTTGAAGACAGTGTTGAAAAACAATTATGAAAACAGTGTTGGAAAACAATGTTGAAAAAATGTTGGAAAACAGTGTTGGAAAACAATTTTGATAATCATTGTAGCTTAATTGTGTTATAAATACATGTTGGTTGTTGTTGTTGTAAAAAAAAGAAAGTACATCTTTTTTCTTTCCGTTTTTCAATCTATCGCTAGTGACTCACCGGTGTAGCCGATTTACAGGGTGAGTAATATTAAACTGTTCTGAGTGAAGTCACTGAACAAGAGTCACTGAATAAAAAAGAACTATTGAAGAAGAACCACATGTTCACTTGTTCAGTTAAGTGAACAACAACATGTTCACTTGTTCAAAAACAATAGAGGAAAATTGTTATAACGATTTAATAAGCTATGAAGAAGGGTTCGTAAAAAACCTACGGTTTATTAAGCTTGGGAATCGGTCGTTTACGTTAGATTCGAATCTTTGGACCGCAGAATTTTTAGAAATTTTTGCCTTGATTAAGACCGATATTTTTAATTACTCGAGAACCCTTAAGTGAATAAGTAAGTTAAGAACATGCTTTTATAAAAAAAAGTCGTGTCATATTAAGAAACCCTGCTTGGTAAATTTTGTCACGCGCCCATCTCTATTTTAGCACAGCACAAAACCAGGCTGACATGTCTCAGTTTGGTTGACCGTTTTTCAACGTTTAGGTTTTAATTTTTTTCTTTTGAAATTCAGCTAAACATGCTTCGAAATGTTTGTTGTTATTTTTTTATATATTTTTTTTTTAAATTTGCTTATATAAACCGTATAATTGCACTTTGCTTTTATATTAATATTTATTTTTTTTTTACTTTGTTAAGTTTGATTTCTGTTTACTTATAATTCTCATGTTTTTGTTTATATAAAGAAAATAAATGTTATGCCATTTGTATGTATAATTTTGCTTTATAAAAGTGTTTTTTTTTTGTTTAAGTTTCCTCGTTTTGTCTATTTGCATATTTGTTTTTTTTTTATTTTCAAATGTTGCCTTTGACTGGTTGATTTTTTTCAGTAAACATTATTCCAAAATATATATACAACTATATATGCGCATTTTCTTGTCTGAACAGTTTCCCGTTAGTGATGTTTTTTTTTTAGAAGGTTTGTGGTACCCACATATGGGTCTACAGTTTACACTAATCGCTGGTGCTTGGTTTAGTTGTTGGTTGTTGTTGTTATGTATTATTCGTATCCGATCTGTCTACAATTTGTTTTTATACAGCTTTATTTTTCTTCTTTTTTTTATATTTGTATATGATTTTTTTTTGTTGCTTTAGCCTAACCAACATTATTCAGAAAATGCTCTTCAAAATTTTGGATTATTAATCACAGATAGTGTGTCTAATATATATATGTATGTATATATAATAAATATGTATGTATACTTCAAATATAATTAAATTAGCAATAAATACGTTTGTTTTTTGTTTGGTTTTTTTTGATTTATCCTTTTTTCTTAAACAATTCTTGCCGTGGCTCAGAGAATTTACTAAATTTACGTTGGATTTTCCAGAATGTTAAGAATAAATTTTGTTTTTGTTTTTTGATACTAAACCACAACATTTATGCACATCAAATGTAATTTGGATATTAGCCAATAATTTGGTTGTATAATTTAGTTGCCTTTTTGTTTAAATGATAGCATAATTTTTGTTTTTTTTTTTTGATAATTCACTAAACATTTTGACATTTCTCAATATATAATGTATATCATTATGTATTCATTTTTTTGACACTTACTAGCTAGCACACAAAATATGTTGTTTTAGGTACATTTATATATTTTTTTCTTTCTGTTTTTGTTTTATTTTGTTTTTGTTAATTACGCATACACTTGATTAGTTTTTTTTTTTCGAAAGATTTATCAACTCAAAATACATCGAAGGAGCGTGTGTGGTATCAAGTTGGCCAAAAAGTGTGTGTACTGTAAGGAAGAGGAAGAGTGGGGGCGGGGTTAGGTGGTGGTGTAAATATGTCTCTTTCCTCTGGTAAACTGTGTAGAGTGTATAAGAACATTTAAATATAGTTGCTCAAAATGATCATGTGTTTTTCCATTTTTTTTGTTTTTTATTTTTTGGGTTTTGAGGTATACGCGTAGTGATGAAAGACACACACATACATAAATATAGTACATATATATATATATTGAGTGATATATATATCAAGACCTTAATATTATGAGAGATAAATGCCCCCATTTTTAAATTTTGTAATATGTATGATAACACTGCACGATATCGAAAAATCAAAATACCCAGAAATGAAATCGATAAATTGAGAAACTAGAGATTCAAGTTGGAATGCGTTTGTAATTCATAATTCTCGAAGAATTAATCATTATGCTTTAATGACAAATTTCAATTTAATTTTCATTGAATTCCTTAACGGGAACAGGTCGTGCGCTTCGAGTAAAGCTCAGCTGGAAAGTTGAATGTTGATATTGATATACTTGCTTGATAACCTGACTCAATATTTTAGTTGGTTTTCCAAGGAAATATCATGAGAAAAATGCATAGTAAATTTATACAGAGTCTAATGCAAAGCTGCCTATACTCGCAGGCCTCTTTTGTTGTTGCTTGCCTCGCGTGTATAGTAGCGAGCAAACGAGCTGGCAGCATTCGCGAAAGCCTTAAACAAAAACAACTCACTTCGAAGTGCGAAGTCATTGTAGAGATTGTTGTTGTGGGCCCATGATTTCGTTCGAAAAAAATTATTAGCGCTCTTTCTATTGTCTCTAGTTTTCCCCCCATTATCGGTTTTACTTCTGGCTTTTATTTTTGATCGTACATTTTTGGTTAAGCCAATGTTTAATTTTTTATTTTATTATTTAAATGCCTAAACACATATATTTTTTGGATTTATATAAACATCGAAATATTTAAATTTTGCTTTGGTACTTGTTTTTTTTTTATGTTTTTCAATTTTGTTTGATATATATATATATATGTTTTTGTGTGTTTGTATGTTTGGATTTTAGTGAAATTTGGAACAAAATTAAAAATAAGCCTTGGAATGTCTTTGTTTTGTTGCTTGCGTATTTTTTTGTTTATAATATTTTGTGTGCTTTTATTTTTGTCCTAATTTATTTAATTTGTAAATGTGAAGGCAGCTTTGTTTATTGATTTCCGTTTTTGTTTTGTTTTTATGTTTTATATTTTTGTATGCTTCGTTTTCTTGAAGGTTTCAGGGTTGCTTGGTAAATTAATTTAAAAAAAAAATTAAATTTGTTTTCATTTAACTTTTGGTGAATTTTGCGTTTGTGGTTTTTGAATTTTGCTTTTGTAGATAGAGGGACAGTATTGTATTGAGGGTATTCACAAGGTCTGTTTTAAGACTTAAATTAGAGGCACTATAGCTAGTGATTAGAAATAAATAATGAAAACACTTGAAGTTATATTTGCTTTCTACTCAAAGAAGAGCTGGTACTGTTTCAGAACCTCAAGGTCCTATCATTAGAGCTCTGTTTGCCTCTTCTTGCCTTCAAAACTAAATGCAGTTGGGAACTACAAAATAATATCGTAAAGCAGAAAAGAACGAGTAATATCTGAAGTCCGCATTTTGGTGTGATGCTTCAGCTTTTCGGCAGACACTGCATAAAAGAGAACAATTAAAGCTTTTGTTCCATTGTCAAAAATTCAACTGCATTCTCGAACTGATAGATATATATATACAACTGATTGGATAGTTTTAACTTGCAATTGGAAATCAAAGTTCGTCTTTTACAAGCCAGATTTCTGTATATATAAATCTAAAACCGCGTTGGGCATGAAATTTAAGTTTGGGAGCAGTCTAACAACAACAGATGAAAATACATTACTTATAATCGAGACTCGTATTGAGCAGCCGTCTACTTTGATTTTTTCTGGCGTTTGCTTCTGTGATCTGTCATGCATTTTGTTTTTGTTATTCTTTCCGAAGGCGTAATCGCAAGAGACCTTATATTCCGCAGGTGCAATAGACTGTGCACAATAATTATTACTTTATAAGTACAATTGTGGCCGCCTTGTAAAAATCTAGTGGATGTTTGCTCTGGCGTTTTCTTCGTTGTGTCCGTCGAATTTTGTGATAAAAGCACACTGCGTCCTATTATAAAAGAGCGTGTAGAGAACTGCTGCTGCTGGAGGGCATTTGATTGAAGAGGATTTCCAGCATAAAACTGTCAATCATATACAACATTTTATTGATCTGACTTAGCTCAACTACATCCTAAACATTGAGCAGTTCTGGAGAGAGCTTAAAGGAAACATTCCCCAATTTGGTCGAAAATATGACCACTATCTTGATTACTTGGCCAAATTGATGTTTTCAAAAACGTATCCTAAATTAATTGAATCCTATAATTAACGAAGACGCTCATTTATCGGAGTTTCAAAATGTCAAATTAAAAAAAAGCTCCGCAGGTTAAATTTTGTACTATAGAAAATATTAATTTATGGGAAAAGGATGTCCACGATAAAGGAAACATTGGAATAGAGTTGGAGAATCTAGTTCATTGCAATGATCTAGTTCATTAGTTCATTTTTTGATGAACAATTCACTTTTGAACTATAGTTCAATTTATGAATATTCAAAAAGTGAATAGTTTAAACCCTGAGACCTAATTAGTTCATTTGAACTAGTTCAGAAAATTCCGCACAGCTCTACAGTGGCCTCCTTTGCAACGCTCTTGACACAATCAGCTGTTCCAGTTGCTAACACTTGGCTATTTGATAACATATCGATAGTAAATCTTTACTTTTAAAGGAATCGCGAATATTATAAACGTGGGCGTGCTCAGCAGAAACACTTGATCACTGATCAGCTTAACAGAACAGTTCTTATTATTTAGCATACTTTTTGGCGCCTTCTTAAAATGACATTTGGAAAAGCTCCATGTAAATATCGCTTTAAATACCAGAGGAAAAGTAGGCAACGAAAATTACCAAGAAATATATCAATGGGGCCATTCAGCAGCTAATTTCGATTAGCGTTTTGTGTTTTATGATTGCTGATTTTACATAGTATATATTTAGATGTCGTATTAAATTAGAAATAAGGGTTTTCAACATAAAAATGCCAATTTCAAACGTTTTTTAAAACTAATCAGTAATCAAGTTTCTCTGTTGAATGCGCCCATTGATCGGGGAGCAAGTTCTTCGGCTAAACACGACCAATCACATTAACATGCACAGAATGAGTGCTAAAACGCAGTGATTGGTTGTTAAGACTATTACCAATGGCAAAAGATTCGAGATAGAGAATAAAATTGAAATTTAATTTCAAATTTCAAAATTCAAAATTTGTGTCCAAAATTTAAGCCATAATACAAGTGAATACCCTCATTATATTGTTTTGTAGTATTATTATTGTTTTGCTGGTTTTGTTGTTAGTTGGTTGTTATTACTTATTATTGTTGTTGTTGTTATTGATCGGATATTGTAGATGTTGTTGCTGTTGTTGTTGTTGTTGTTTTATGGTCTTTGCTGTAGTTATTGCGGTTTCATTGGCGCCTGCTTGGGAAATATTTTGGAAAATATATATTTAAATTTAATGGAATGGAAATGTTGAAAATCTGTTCCCCTTTTTGGCAGACACCAAGAAAATTGTGTTGTTTGGCTGTTCTGGCTGTTGTTCAAAAAAAAAATATATATTTATATTCAACAAATGAAAAGTATTTAGTTTTTTTTTTTTGCTCAGTTTTGGTCTTAAGGTTTTCCAGTTGTTGTTGCTCTACTGTTTGCTCAGTGTATTTTTGTTTTGGTTAAGAAAGTTGTTTGTTTTTTTTTTTTTTTTTGTACAAGAGAATGCCTATTTGTCGATTGTCAAAACGAAACAAAAACCATACACATCATACATATGTATGTCTGTGTATGTATGTATGTGTAGGTAGGTATGTATGTTATGTACACATCATTGGTTGCTGGTATGTATATATTTTTAACTAACTTATGTGGGGGAGGGGAGGGCGTTTACCACATTCGAACTTCCACTAGAACTAGAAGCTGTAGTAGTGGTTGGCCAACGGTGGCCAGGCAAATGCTGAGGCGGCCACCGGTTGCTCCTATAACTGTTCCTGCTCGGCCTTGATTTGGGCCAGTTTCTCGTGTAGAATGGAACTAGTGCCGTGACTGGGACTGGGTGCCTCCGTTTCGCATTTCATTAGGCTGCTGTTGCTGCCATTGAGATCCATCATTTTGTTGTGGTGGCTATGGGATTGCTCGCTCTTTAAGCTGCTGACATCCGTTTCGGAATCCCTGGAGGTCATACGGCTGCGTCCGTTCCCATTGTTGTTGTGGCTTTTGTTTTTGTTATGCGCCAGATCACTGTTATTGTTATTATTGGAATGCTCCTCTAGCTCCTCATCACTGCTGGCACTGTCCCCGCTGAGACGCTCCCGCTTGATATCCGCATAGTTGCCCAAAGGGCTGCCGGAACGCTTAATACTCTCCGCACTGGAACAGGCAGCGGCATAGTCATTGCTACGATTATTGGTAAACGGCAGGGGTGTTCTCTTCACCAGCAACTGATCAAGCAGAGCATTGCCATGACCATTGCCGGGATTAGTGCTGGCCACTACTGGGTTGCCTTCATTTTGCAGGGTTTTGCGTATAATGCCATCGTACATATTCTCGGCCAGCTCCAGGGCGCTTTTAATGGGTACACCATGATGATTGGTGGGATTGCGCATGGCCTCGGCCATACGATTAAAATCCAGTCCATAGCTACCCGGCGTTGTATTCGGCTGCGGCCAGAACATATTTGGCTGGAAGGACATCTGTGGACTGGGCTCAAATAGGGGCAGCTTCATGCCATTGGCTGCCACTGCTGCCGCCGCTGATGCCGATGCTGACACCTGACTGTTGTTCTTGAGCGCATGGCTCAGCTTGGAGCTGCTGCCACTGTTGCCACTCTGGGCTGCCTTCAGTTTCTCCAGATGATTAAGACCCACTTTATTGGCCGCTCCCGTTAGACCCACCAGATCCGGTTGCGGCTTGGGTTCGCGCTTGCGCGGCCTCATCAAATGCCGCTCCTTGACCTTATACTCCAGCGTGGAGTGTGGCACTCCATAGTAGCTGCCCGCTCGATGCACGGACATCTCACCACGTTGCACGGCCTTGACGGCCTCCACCAGGCTGTCGCGATCATAGTTGCGGTACTTGCCCCGTTTGGGACGTGTTCCCTTGCCCGCGGCCAAGGCGGCCGCCTCCTGGGCGCTCAGCTGTTGCTGGTGGGCTGCATGATGGTTGGGCAGATGCTGGACATGATGCTGCTGGGCCAGCAGATTCGGTGAGGCGCCAAAGCGTGAGGTATCTGTGCCGCCAATCATTTTTGCCACCGATATGCTGGGTTTTTTGTAGCTGCTGCTGCTGCTGGTCGAGGGGGCGCCACCGTTTTCGCTGTTGCCATTGCGCAGAGCCACAGCTGTCACAGCCGCCTCCAGGTTGCTCTGCTCATTGATTTGCCTTTGTATATTGCTGGCCATCATCTTCTGTATGGACGAGGATGAGGGCGAGAGCAGGCTATTGTTGGCCGCAGCGGCCACGGCAGCTGCCAGCATGGGGGAGCCGGAGTGGGGACTGCGTTCGCCGCCATTGCGTTGGTTGCTGCAGTTGGAATTGTTGTTGTTGTTGATGATGCTGCTGGAGTTGGTGTTGGCGTGGTTGATGTTGGGCGAGATACTGGCCGGGCCGCTGGCCTTAAAGGACGGAATCTTTATGATCGAATCCTCGGCTGGCTCATTGGCATCCAGCGAGGAGCTGGTCTCGGGCGTTTCAGACTTTGGTAGACGTTGCCGATAAACGGCGGCTGCATTTAGCTGATGTTGCTGCTGTTGTTGCTGCTGCTGCTGCTGTTGTTGCTGTTGTTGTTGCAGCAACAATGAGGCATTGCTGCCATTATTACTCTCATGACTGGCTGCCAGTGCATTGGCCAAAGCCTCGTTCATTATGCCACCGGTATTGGCCACCAGCAATGTTTTAATCAGCTCCCCCAAAGTCTGTGTCTCATCCAGCTTGGGCATTACACCAATTCCCGCCGCCAGCATGAGTGTATGCAGCAGGACATTGGCATCAATGGCCATGGGCAGGCCAGAGGCGGATACCGCAGCGGCCGAAGCTGCCGCAGCCGCAGCAGCAGCCGCAGCACTGCTGCTACCCTGCACTCTCAGCAATTTTGGCGAAATGTTACCAGTCTCCAGATGATCATCGCCCAAATCGCTGCCATTTTTAAGCTCTTGATAGGCCGGTGCTGGTGTTGAGGCATTACTATCGCCTTCCACCTCATCGCCCTCGGAATCATCCTGCTCGTCCAGCTCCAGTTCATGCTGCAATTGTTGCAGCACGGGTGGCGTTCGGGCATTCAGACGCTTGGCGTCCAGCGTGATCTTGTAGAGCTTGTTACGCAGTGTGGAGCGCGGCACATGGTATTGGCTGGCCGCTTTGCGTGTGCCCAGTTTATTGGCCAGCACATCTTGCAGCGCCCGATTTAGATCCTCTTCGCTGTAGCTGCGTCGAGCTGAGGGAATGGGCGTGGCACAGTCGGAGAGCGCCCTAAAAGTAAAAAAAAAACATTGTATACGAATTAGAACAGTTGGAAAGTTGAAATGATCCCTTGGATGGTTGTCTTGACCACTTTTAAAGCATCTAAACCAAAACTTGCAGTTTGCTTCTGACTAAGGCTGAGTTCACATTATTCGACGTATGAGACTTGATAACCCAGTAAGCTTTCATTTTGTATTGTTGTCAATGCCAAATGACAAGCTATTCACAATGAAAGATGACAACATAAGGGCCTGCTAGATTATCGAGTCTTATGCGTCGAACAGTGTGAATTAGAATCATTCCCAAAAGCTTTCAAATGCATTTGTTGACTCTCAGCGAGAGTTTTCTTCAAATGAAAACAAAAAAGCAAAGCTATCCGCGAATAAAGTTTTGTCGACATTTTTGAACTCAAACAAATTGACATAAAAAAAAAAAAAAAAAAAAAAAAAAAAAAAAAAAAATTATAAACATTTTATAGAGGTAAATAATACAGCTTAATCATAAACAGAGTGACCAGATGTCTGAACGCAATTTAATGATAAGTATGGTCTCTAATGTAAATCTTTTCAACTTTTTTCCACACCCAAAATGTCCATTTTGAATAATTTTAAGTATTTTTCCAATAATATTGACCAAGAAATGTCTATGGTATAAAAATAGTAATATCCCTTATTTGAATATGATTTCCAAAACGCATTTTTTTCGACAATGCATCAATCTAATAATATGCAATCCATTTTTACCGGTCAAAATCTCAACAAATTTATATAAAATTTAAAAAAAAAATAGATTTAAGTACACTCAAAAAAAACTTGATCCAAATAAAAATTACTTGGTTCAAGTACGATTTTTGTAGTCCCGAAATACTTGATTTTAGACCGTTTCGGGACACATTAAGTACACTTTGGGCTCTTCCAAGGTTATGCAAACCTTATTCTTAGGACGAAATGGTCGTGAACCAATCCCGATTAAATCTTATGCTAGAGTTGAAAAAGAGAACAATATATTCTTAAACAAAGAACTTGCGTACTCAAAATAAGACCAAAATGTTCTTGATATAAGTATTTCGTACTTGATTTAAGAATTTTTTTTCTCATTTCAGGAACAATTTGGATAAACTTTAAACTAAATATTGATTCTTGCTTGGTTTAAGTACTCCCAAGTACGAATCATATTTGAAATTTGAGTGTAGTTTTTGAACCGAATCTTTTCGAAATTGAGTATGTCCGTTCGGATCATCTTCGGATTCGAGGGACCAATAATTTACGAACTGGTTTTACGGGGTTCGGTTCTGCACCGGTTTACAGCCTTGGATGAAATAAATATTATACTACGCGGTTTTTGGTAACTTATTGATTAAAAGCCATGAATCACGTTCTGAAATCAGCTCCATGCCTTTCTTTAGTCTTTTGCTTAAGTTTTGGAGAAGTGTAAGTGTTTGAAAACATCTCTGTTGTTTGGATCTAAAAAAATGCAAGTCAACTATCGATTTATGAATTTTTTCATTTAACAGTTATCGATATTATCATACTATTTCGAGAACTATTACTTGTAAAATAAAAATAAAAGAGACACCAATAACGTTCTCGCTGCCTATCTAATTACATGAATCAAAGCATTCTAAGAAAAAATGTGCTCTGATAATGTGTTAGGCGCTGCCAGATCGTTTTTAAAAAACTGCTAATAAATTTTAGCAGGTGGTTCTTCGACAATTTATTTTACAAACTGTTTTGCCCGCTTTTTGGCTCTTTGAATTATGAAACTATTCTCGCTGCGAGAATGTTAATGGTGTCTGAGTACCTAGCTTAAATTATACAAAAATTTGAAATTTTGGCAAATCGGAAATTTTTTGATACATCGCTTATAGCATTCATGCTTTGCACCCATATATAACCAATATTTCTAATAGTCGTAGCTAACCTTAGATTGTATTTACGCAAGAGACATGATTGTCAGGTAAGCCTTCATGTTGTCATGTTTTCAATGTCAAATGACAAGCTATTCATAATGAACGAGAGCGTAAGTTAAAGTCGTCTTCTCAGGTTAAGGTTGCCCAAATTGTGGGAGATATGAGGAATTTTTCAAATTGCGGGGGCGGGAACTTTTCTGTCGTTCATCTGATCGAAAAATGAAGTATGGCGGATCGATAGGTAATGATGATTAAAATATATGTCTAGAAGGTTCGAACAATCTATTTTCAAAATTGTGGGAGATATGAGGTTTTTCATATTGCGGGGGGGGGGGCGTGGCAAAAATTTGAAACAAACTTGATCTGCGTGCAGAAGATACAAGTCTACACTGAAAAAATGGTAGCTCTAGCTCTTATAGTTCCTGAGATCTAGGTGTTCATACAGACGGACAGACAGACAGACGGACAGACGGACAGACTCTACGAGTAACGGGTATAAAAATAACCACATGAAGGCCTTGCAGACTATCATTAGATTATAGAGACTAGATTATCCAGACTTATGTGTCGAACAGTGTTAACTCAGTCTTATTAAGATAAGTTCACACAGGCTAATAATTTGCCCAAATTTTGTTGAAAAGTTGCCCAAATAACTATTACCTTAGATTTTGCAGGACTATGGATTCACCCGCCAATAATCTACTCAAAAAGTTCTGATAAATTCCCCATGTAGGCCTATTTTGCCAAATGGAATGATGAATCTAAATTAAGGCAAATTATTTATCTATGTGAACTTAGCTTAAGCTTTCTTTCCACTATCATATATCTTTAAGGAGTTTATCTAAATAATGTAATAGTGAAACATATATATATACAGAGAAGGCTATTGTTTCTCTTTAGAGAAGTATGATATATATAAAAGGCCAAACAGTACTGATATTACCGTTATGGTATGCTTTTTCGGTTTAAATTGAAAGGTTTAACAGATCTCAATAAATGTTTAATATCGGTTCCGGTATCGGTTTGTTTTTCGAAAAGTACTGTTAACGGTTACGTTATTTATTCCTGGTTATGAAATTTTGTTAATAACCAGTATCATTTCGTGACAATTTTTCACTTAATATGACTTGTCAGTAACTTCAAAGCTGTGGCCAAAAGGGGCAGATTTCCCCTTTGGCTTTGAAAACATTTTGTGTTTTTTTTTTTTTTTTTTTTGGGAGTACTCATACACTCCATCACTCACACACTCAACGGGGCTGACAATGAGTGCTTCTTAAATGTCTGCAGCAGGCAACAGAGATGGAGATGACGACGATGTTGTCCCCGTCAAAGGCAACGGCAAGGATGTGCAGTGGCATACAATTTTCAACCGCTATTTTTTTTCGCCTTTTTCGGGTGCTGCAGAGACAAAAGATGACAAGCGATGGGCGAAGGGAAGGAAGAAAAAAAAAACCAGGGACAAACATGTTTTTGAAGTTCATTAGACGAATTTCAAAAACATTTTTCACTTAATGCCAACGCCGAGTCCACTTGGTGCTCGTGCTTCTGTTCCTGGTTGGGTGGCGCACTTTTGGTGGCCCGTTTGAAAAGGCAACTTTTGTGCAACAACAACAACAGCAGCAACAGAGGCAGCAGGAGTAGCAGCATCAGTGAAAGCCCCACGAAATTTTTCTTTTCTTTATGCGCAGTCAGCGCGGGGCGGTGCGGCGCGAGGCTAGACGAGACGAGCTCGAGACCCTTTGGGTCGTCGTGAGGAATCGAGGCAGTACATTGCACTGAGAGGAAACGCACAGCTTCTTGTCCTCGCTGTGGGCTGACGGCAAAGTCATAGCAAACTGTTTTCCCCATTTTTTTGTTGTTGTTGTTTTGGAGTCCTTGCTTGTCTGGAAAATGTCTGAAATTTGTACAGACAAAAAAAAAAAAAAAGCGCGAGGCAGCAGGTGGCTGTGAGAATGTTAAACTGTATGGCAGGTGGAGGCGTGGACTTTGCTGACCGTAAGTGGATTTGGGGGGAGGGAGTCATCATCATCATTAATGGCGACAGTTTTTTTTTGCATGTATAAAATAATTTCCAAAAATATATATGCATACATACATATATATTGCTTGTATGTATATGCAAAAAATTTGCATAATTGCTCGATGCTGAGCTGCTGCTCTCACACAACAACAACAACAACAAAAAGGATGGCAAAAAAATAAATGAAAAATGTCATTTCAATGTCGTTTGGATTTTTTGTTGGTGTCGTTTACCTTTTGGCTGCACTTCAATTGCAATTTGCCGTTGCAACAGACGCTGCAGTTGCAGCGTCGACGGTTGTTCTACAATGTCGGTTATTTGTTGTTGGTTTTGTTGCACGCATGTGGAGAGAACTCATTTACACCCAAACCCGTAATGTCGTTTTTTTTGTTTTTTTTATTTCGCATTTTTGCTTTTTTCGTTGCGGCGTTGCAATTTTTCTGACATTTTGTTTTAATTTGTGGCAGCAACAACCTGGCAAGGGGTTGTTTTTTTGTTGCTTCATTTTTGTTGCACTTTCGTGGCTGTTGTTGTTGTTGTAATTTTTTATGCGCATAACGCATTTTTGTCGGTTCATCCCACACTTTTTGTTTGCCCTGGCCAAATACATGCACACACACATACATAAACTCACACTTATCTACATTCACACATGCACACACACATACGTACATACGTTGGTAATCAATTTTCGGTGCACGGCATAATGGCACTTCACATGGCAGACGCTTGTCTCTAAAATGATTGTCCATTATTTTTTGCAAATTGAATTACTTTAATAACGAATTTTTTTGAATTGTTTAAAATTTTCAGTTATAAAGCTATCTTGACCAAAATTGACCACCGGCCGGATCGGTGTACTAAATCATATAGCTGCCATAGGAACGATCGGTCCAAAAACTAGTTCTAGTGAAGAAAACTTTTTTGTTTTCTATGCTAGCGCCTTTAAACTTGGCATTTATCAATTCTATATGCATCTACACAATTCTGGAAAGTTTGATAAAAATCGGATGACTATAACATATAGATGCCATGGGAACAATCGGTCCAAAAAGTGCACTCAGAAAAACAATCAAGAATTCCGTACTTACGTACAGGCGAAATTCAAGTACAAACGATTTCAGTAGCTGACTTACTTCGGAATTTTCAAATCTGAGAACGAAATTCTTATTTCAAGTTGTTTTTTTTAACTTGAAATAAAATGTATTTAGATTATTATTCTAACTTTAATGTTAAATTTAAGAATGATTCATGCGTAATTCGGGATTAAAAGAACAAAACTGTCTTCAAATTTTAAATACAAACGGTCTAAATTCAATCACAGACATTCTTAAATTAAGAATGACATTTTTTCTGGGTGTAGTTTTAGTGAGAAAAACTTTTTTATTGTTAAGGGTAGCGTATAGCTTCCATACAACAATCGGCTTGTGGTTTGGTCAACGAAATGGTTACAGAAAGTGGCGCCATCTTTTGGTCAGCTTGGGAAATCACTAAACTAACCTGGTTCTAAGCGAAAATGATATTTCTGAACCGAACCGAACCAAGAAAACTTAGAAAAACCTTTGCGTCAGAACCGAGCCAAACCGTACCGCACCGCTTATTTGTGCTCGTAAACCGATCCACGAACCGAACCGAAAGTTTTTTTTCGAAAATGCTGAACCGAACCGAAAACCGCCGATGAAAACGGTTCGGTTTGGTTCATTTTATTAATGATGTAAAGCAGGGGTGCCCACTGCAAGCATATGGAAGAGCAGACACTAATAAATATATAGAATACCCTTTTTGTTTTTAAACGAAATTATTTGATAACATAAACAAAATCTATGTTGACTTCAGATATGGGTCATAAAGTTCTTTTATTGTCTTAGATTAGGACTTGTACTCGATTTGCTAATATCTTGTAGTATTTAAGGTGGAAAAATAAATTAAGTAAGGCCCGATTTTTTATCGTCTACATAACACTTTTTGTCACATAAACTAACAAATAGAGTAAATTTTAAGTTTATCCGAAACATAGCACTTATCTAAGGCTGAGTCCACACAGTTTGACGCATGAGACATGACGATCTAGTAGGCCCTCATGTTGTCATGTTTTCAATGCCAAATGACAAGCTATTCACAATGAAAACAAGACAACACAAGGGCCTACTAGATTATAATGTCTCATTCGTCGAACAATGTGAACTCTGCATAAGTGTTTGCTTGGCGCATAACTTCAAGATAAAATTCTTTATTCCTTTTGAAAAAAGAGAGAGTTGTTTTTTTTTCGTTGTCGGCTTTTTTGCCGTATTTATACTACTTAATTATGATCTTATTACTTTTCTTTAATTTTGACTTAATTCTCTTGAATTAGTTGCAGTTGTTGTCTTTCTATTTCGTTGCGTGTCTCTAAATGGGCCAGTGGCGGGACCAACAAGAGGGTGGGGGGACGCATGGAATGTGATATATAGGGGAAGGGGTAACTGCCGCTGGCTTTAAAAAGCATACAATGCCGCCAACTGTCCCGTTCCATGGATGTAATTTTTGTTCATGTGTGTGTGTGTGTGTGTCGACAACGTCGAATGCAATTTTGTTAAAAATGCATTAAGTGCATGTGTGCGTGTGCCATGTGTGCAAGTGTGCGTCTGTGTGTGGGTATGAATGCAATTGCATGTTTGTTTTTGTTGCCAATGCAGTTGCCTCAGCCGCTACGCCTGCCCTACAGCGCCTACACTTGATGCGTGCGCAGCACACAACCACCCACCCACTCACACACACACACACACACACACAGGCACTGCAGTTGCATTTTTTCGGAAGATATGCACTCATTTTTTTTAAGGCTGCCGCTGCTGGCGTCGCCGTCGTATGTTTTTTTTTTTCTATCTCGCTCATTTAAGCGACATTTCATTCACTCACGCACATAACTGCAATCGACCAGGTCGAAAAAAGCTTACCCAACGGTCATTGAAATGACAAAAATATGGAAAAAACCCGTTAAAAATTACTGGCCAGCAGCAGCAGCAGCACCAACAACAACAATGGCAAGTACACGCATTAAGCTTTTTTTTTGTTGGTAGGGGAAAGCAGCGACGTAGCAGTCGCTGCTGGCGTCGACGTTAACGCTCTATGCCAGTTATTACGTTCACAATCTCGTCTTTTTTTTTTTTTTTTGGTGTATGTGTGTGTGTGTGTCGGGTGAATTTTTCGTAAACGAAAAATAATGAATATATACCCAGCGACAATGCCCCCCCCGACGACGACCCTTCACCCAAGTGCATAGAAAAAAGTAGCAAAGAAGAAAGACCAAAAAAAAAAATATACCGTAAAACGCAGCAAGCAAAAAAAAAAAGCGATCGATATGATGCACTCATTTCTGTCTGCCCTGCCGGGTGACGGCGACAACGTCGACGATGAGGCTGGTGCTGCAGCTGCAGCTTGACTTGGAGTGGCAACGTAGCAGCAGCAGCAGCATGAAATCTGTAATAATAAACGCTCAAAAAAAAAAAAAGCCAAAAATTGCAGCGTCAGTGGCTTTTATGCTCAAGTGGTTGAGCCCAAGCGGGGGCGTGGGTCCTACTGATTGAGCACTCTTGTCGATCGTTGTCTAATGCATTTCTTCAGTTTCTGTACGCCCTTAGCTCAACTCTTTTGCCAGCGTCGCATTTCCTGTCTCCATTGTATATTTTTTTCAAATTTTTCGAAATTTTTTCCTTTTTTTTTGTGTTTTTTCTGACAATTAAAATAGGTGTACGAGATGGTGCATGGCGGCGGCTGCTAACAAACACTTGGCCATGCTTTAGACAATAGGAGAAGGACTTGTGTTTGCGGCTCAAGTGGCAGCCGCAGTCGTTGCCACAGTCGCCGCTACAAAAAAAAAAAGCCACCGAAAAAGTAATGACAAAAATTGTGGAAGTGCTGGAAAATTATGCACACGCTGGCGAAGCTAGCTTCTTACTAACAAGGCTCTCTGTAGTCTGAAGTGCACACACACACACACCCACGAAAATAATAATAAAAGGTGCTTCTGCACATTTTAGAGTAATTAAAAAAATAGCAAGCAAAAAAAAAATTGAACAAAAAGATGCAGCACAAAACGAAATACATAAATTTTCTCTTCTTTTTTTTGTTTATTTTTGGGCTGCTCAAATTTGATGCAAATTTATGCGGCTGACACACGCCCAACTCCTTCGCCTGCCCTCACTGCTGCTGGTAATTAAGCGTGGCTCTCTGTGTGTGGCTATGGGGCGTATGTGTAATTTTCGGCATCGTTTCATAAACCGCACTCAACACATACACAGACACACTCACACACACACACTGCATGATTTTTACATAGGCGCATAACAATAAAGCAGCTTCACTGCCAACACCAAAGAGGATGGCCCCGTTAAGTATGCTACAATAAATGCAGTGTCAGAGGCGGACCAGCGACGCCCGCCCAAAGTGCAATTATCCCATGTATTGTTTGCCACACGTTTTTTGTGTTTTTTTTTTTAACACTAAATCCGTAAAGTTGCGTTTACGGGATTGGTTATGAAGTAAGAGAAGCATACAAATTATACAAATTTTTGAAAATTTTAAAGTCAATTTGTTGTAGAAAAAGAGAAGGTGTGAAATTCCGCAGAGGCGGTTACGGTTGGGGTATGAAAATACTTGAAAATACTAGGGATATTATAGGAATTAAGTATAATTTAATGGACTTTTCTTTATCATATGTAAAGGTCTGAATAGACAATTCCAAAAAACTGTTATCAGCCCTTTGGGCTCAGCCAGCCGAAACAGTAATTTCTTTAATTCCAAACAATTCTAAATTCCAGACAATTTCAAAATCAAAATGCACGCGTTTTAAGCGTCAGGTCGCACAACCAGTCGGCGGCAAAAACAAAATACCTGCATTTTGCGCGATCAAAACTTGGGCAGACAGACGGCTGCTCGATGCGAAGTTCGATTATAAGGGTGTTCATTTTTGTTTCTGTTGTTGTTGGAATGCTCGCTAACTAAAATTTCTTGCCCACCGCTGCTTTAGAACATAAATTGATTCCGAAATGAATTTCGGTTTCGGTACTGGTACTTTCCGTTCTATTTCGGCTCTTCGTTAATTTCCGATAGAAATGAATTAATTTAAAATTCGAAAAATAAAACTGTTTTAAGATATTCAAAGAATTAACAAAAGTAATATAATAAAAATGCATTTTCTCAAAAGGCTGTTCTCAAATTTAATTATATTTAAATGAATGCTTCCGCTGAACGCTTTAAGGCACGCTTTCAATGTTATCCCCAACACTCGAAAAAATTAACACGAATTGTTGAATTCGCTATTATTTTGTCACCATAACAAGCTCGCACTGATTTCATTGAAAAATTTGTGTTTTTTTTTTAAAACTCCACACCCACATCTATAATCGGAAGCTTTTTTAGCTTTAGCCAAAAGTTCACTACTTATCAACTCCTAAGACATGCTTCTAATAGAAACTTGATATTTGTGCAAATTAAGTTATTTGTTACTTGGCTCTAGCATCGTCTACTTCCTTGCAATAAATTTGAATTAATACTAAAGAGTTGTGTAAGCAATGATATAAATAAAACGATTGTTTTAGATCAAAATGCCCCGGGGAACGCACTTTCCATAATTTAAACCATGCATAAAGCTGGTATACAATTTGGTGAAATTGCTGATTCAACAACTCGCGGTCGTATTAACGACGAATGGTGCAATACCCATTTCGGATGAGAGCACCAAACGGCAAATAAGGGCTCTGGGTACTAATGAAATGATAAGATGCGCACAAATATTGTTAGATTATGTCTACAAATGTGTCAGCATCGCATTTATTAAATTTTCCAAAAGGAGTCGCATCTTCAACATCAGTTTAAACCGCGACTGTTGCTTACATCATAAAATTGCCTAAAATTACATGTTTTGGGTCAAAGAATTTAAAACAGTTATATTTAATGATGGAAAAACTTCAAACTTGACGGCCTAGATGAACATTATAAATAATAGAGAGATATGAGACATCCCGACATACTTGCTTCAAGCGTATCCATAGTGGTGAATAGTTCATGATATGGACTACATTTAGTTCTGTAGGCAGGTCACAAATTTATTTGGCTAACAGGCTAGATATTAAGAATTAGTGGAAAGTGAAAAAGTTCCACAGTGACAAGTGGTTTTTTCAACCAAATAACGCTTGCATACTCGATGTCTGCCATACCAAGGCATATTTTAGCTTCCAAATTATTCCGCTGTTACGGTACCGGCTTTAAATTCGGATCTAAATATAATTAACGATTTATGGGGCATCAGTTCTATCAGAATTTTTGGCGCAGCAGAGTAGTACGGCTCCCTGGGGCCAATTTGAAACAAACTGCGATATTTTTATTTAATTATTTTCTTTTAAACTAAAAAAGGCTTTGGGCGATAAATTGTATATTCTTCGAAGCTATATCATGGTGGTTACATAAGTGCAATATATAATATTTTTAAGTAATGAAAAGATGGTTTAATTTATAATTTTAGTAGCCACAGTAAAAGACTATTCATAACAATTAATCCGAGATTAGACCGATAAACAGAGCCTGACTTATCAAAATTTTAAAAATAAATTTTTCGGTCTTTTGATGTTTTCCATGGAATAATTATTTCCGATTATATTCGGTGACGAATTTGGATTTTTTTTTTTCTTTTAAAAAACTTACCCCCCCCCCCTTATCATTTTTACCAAATCCCCCTACCCCTTAAGTGCAAGAAAAAATAAAGAATAAGTTCGGTTTAAAAAAAAAAAACATCTACTTAAAGTCACTGAGGATTTCTTTTAAACCGGTTCAATCTTAAGCTATGTAAGTTGCCACGTTTTTTCAATTCAGCTATTAAACGATGGCATTTTTTCGTCTGGTTGGCCTTCAATGCTTCAAAAAAGATCTTAACCTTTTTTTTGAAAGACCATTTATCTCATTGGAAGATTCTGATGTGTGTTGTCAAGTATACAAACATTTAGCACAGATTCATTTTTCCATTATCACGAACTTTACCTTTAATTTGGTATGAAATGTGGTGTGGGGCTGTTAGGCAAATGTGCCGTTTAAGTTAAGAAATTACCATTTCTATATTCCAGAAAGGATATTTCTATGACTCAGAAATCCTTTCCATTAAAAAAGACAAACGTTTTTGCAAAAATCACTTAAAATAACATATCGTCAAGTTATAAATCATCATAAGAATCCTTGGAATAATGTGGGATCAATGGATGTTAAAAGTGCGTAGGGAACCTTGGACTGATATAGGACCGTTCGAGATTAAAAGACCGTAAGAAACCTGAAACCGCAGTCCTGAGCGGGTACTTTACGGAGTGTTTGGCCTTGTTCAACATCAATCCGAATGTGTAATTGCATAGCACAGATTCTTGAAAATAGTGACTGACTTATCAAACTGCCTTCGTATCTAAGGAAATATGCGACTTTGTGTAATGATAAAAATTCGTATATATTTAAATGGGAAGGACTAACTTTTGTACCTTTTTTAAAAATTTGTTTAAAATAATACTTAACTAAGTATAAGGCAAATCTTCAAAAATATTTTAGAAATGAAAATTAAAGCTCTAAAGAATGACTTTTCTAAGTAATTCCTTACAGAATTACAGAGTCTGGCATTTTGATGATAGGTTCGTATAACTTCTAAACAAATATGTGTATGGCCTTAGTGTAATATGAAAGTTGTCACATTACCATTGTTCGCCCCCGTATAAGTTTTTATACAATTTTCGAATTCAATTAATTCGATGCAAGTGTATATTGCGATTCGTAGTGCAAGTGAAAAGTGACTGTTTTTTTTTTTGTTGCTGTTTGCGTTTCTCTTTTACATGACTTTTTATGTATTGTGAAGCATGCAGTTTTTTTTCCCCATTATATTTTTTGATTTTTTTTTTGGCGTTTGCGCAGATTTGCTAGATTTATGTAGACTTAATATTCTGCATGTGCCTACCTATTATATACATACAAAGTATTTATGTACTTGCATTTATGTATTTAATCCTTATATATATAAACACAGGCCTCGCACTCACCTGATGGACTTGACATCGCCGCTAATTGATGAGTTTGGCGATGGTTTGCTGCTAAGATCCAGTGGAGCATCTGCACTGGGACTGGGCGTATCTTTGAGTGTGGGACTGATTGCAGCGGCAGAAGTATCTTCTGAGGTAGTTGGCGTTACCGAGTTAGCATTCTGTTGATTGGCCAGCGAGTAGATTTGATTGAAATCGGCCAGCAGTGAGAATTGTGCCAGCTGTGCGGCCATGGAGTCCATTGATGTCATTGTGGATGTCACCTGTTGGGTGAGCAGCCTATAAAGTTCTTGAGAAGTTGTGGATGCGGCTTGGCGTGCTCTACTCTTGTTGCTGCTGTTGTTGTTGTTGTTGCTTGTGTTGTGCAGTGATGCGCTCGAGTTGTCACTGTCAGTGTCGTGCTGCATGGCAAAGTTTAGGGTTAATATACGCTAACTAGATAGTCCCAAAGAAGTAGAAGAGCTTACCTGCGGCACTATGCTGCCGTTGTATTGAATGTGGCTACTGGCCGCAAGCGCCGTTTCGGCCACCAATTCGCCTTGGGCGTTCACCGTTAGCAGGCGACCGTTAACACAGAAATTGCACTTATCAGAAGGTATCCAATCGTTGGGTTCTGGCGGTGGTGATGGTGTTGGTGTACGTGATGGTGATGTTGCACTTGAATCCTGTGATGTTTGGTTGTTGTTATCTGCAAAAGTATACACATTGTAGTGAAGTTTTGTGCACAACTACATATTATTTGGAGCACATATGATTATCTTAAGCCGTAATTTCGAAAGCTTTCAACAGATCGTTTTTTTATGTTGAAAATGCCGAAAAAGATCTTAAAACAGCTGTTCGCAGTGTGACCAAAAGACCTGCACATAAGAAGCCGTATTTTATTCAGGTTTCATGGTCACACTGCGCCACACTTTGTATGGAGCAGCTATCACAAGCATATCAGTTTCAGGAATTCCACTAAAATGTAATTTTGTTGATTTTTTAATATGCACCTCACAATTCACCTGTAACATGGCTTGTTATTTTCTTTAAATATGGCACTATAGAAATATTGCATATCTCTAATCTAAGAAACTTTCATGACGATTGTATAACATACAGAACACAAGGGTATATAAATTTAAACGAGAAGGAAAGCTAACTTCGACTAACCGTGCTAAAAATAAAAAATTTAAAAAAAACATTTAAACGGAAAAAATATATATAGGATATAGATATCAGATATTTAAAATTTTTAAATCATTGATAATAAAAATTTGAAACCATAAAAAAAAAACTTTTCTTAGTAAAACACATTTTCCGACCGATCGGTCCTATGGCAGCTATATGCTATAGTCATCCGATTTAGATCATTTTTTTCAAAATTATGTGAAAGCATATAAAACTAATATATACCAAGATTGGGGACGCTACGATAAAAAACAAAAAAGTTTTTTCTCACTAAGTAGTTTTTGACCGACCGTTTATATGGCAGCTATATGCTATATTCATCCGATTTTGATAAATTTTTTCAGAATTGTGCGGAAACATATAAAACAAATTTATACTACGATTGGAGACGCTACGATGGAAATCAAAAAAGTTTTTCTCACAAAGACTTATTTTTCGACCGATCGTTCCTATGGCAGCTATATGCTATAGTGATCCGATTTTAATACATTTTTCCAGAATTATGTGGAAGCATATAAAACTAACATATACCAAGATTAGTGACGCTACGATGGAAAACAAAAAAGTTTTTCTAACTAGAACTAGTTCTTAAACCGATCGTTCCTATGGCAGCTATATGATATAGTCATCCGATCCGGCCGGTTCCGACATATTAGTTGCGTGCAGTAAAAAGAACACTCTGTGCATTTCAGTTCGATAGCTTTTAAACTGAGAGACTAGTTCGCGTAAAAACAGACAGACGGACAGACAGACGGACGGACGGACAACCGGAAATGAACTCAGCTCGCCGTCCTGATCAAGAATATATATAGTTTATGGGGTCGGAAATGAATATTTCTATGCGTTACAAACTTCTGGGCAAAATTAATATACACTTTTCAAGTGTATAAAAATGGTTATTTTATTTTATTTATGTAGCATCATTCATCAGCCACTTTCTATATGTCGTGTATGTATGTGTGCATGGGCATACTGACAGTGACCTTTATGGGAAGGAGTTTGGTATTATTGCCCTGTCTTGTAAGTTTAATTGCCTTACGATTGCATTCTATGTCCCTGTACTATGGGAAACAAAAACAGGAACATAAGAAAACGGTCCTTATAATAGCATCCGGAGCATTACGGAAGAAGTAATGCATATTTATGCCATGGACTCTGAAGAGTCTGCGCTGTTGGGCTGTCTACGACTGGTCACCAAAGTCTGATACTTCTCACAGCAGGATGGTTCGTACAATTGCAGTTTTAATCCATCGTGCTACGTTTGGGGTCATCCCCCATTTGAGCCCGATGTGTTTTCTACACACACAAATAGAGTTTTTGACCCGCTCTTTCTATCAAGCTTCTTGTCGAGTGTCAGACTTAGATATTAGGCGCTGGTACTTAATGTTAGAGTTTGACCGTTTAGTTTTGGAAGAAAGAAAGCGGGTATCTTGTATTTTCTGTACAATTTTCGTTGTTTAAGTGTTAAAGCTAAACCCACTTTTCTTGACCAGGTGGTCTGGGCTTGAAGGCATGCTATCTTACGATCGCATACGCAATCATGCTCCAGGCATCTCCATCTATTGACCGTGGTAATAAGCGAATAGAAATGTTAACTACCTGAACAAATTTTTGTGTTCTTTAAAATACCGTTTTTAGTGTTAATGCTCTGTACCCGTTGTCCAAATGTATGTATCAGACAGAAGAAAACATTTGCGACCCTATAAAGCATATATATTCTGGATCAGCATCAATAGCCGAGTCGATATAACCATATTCGTCTGTCCGTCTGTCTGTGCGTCTGTCTGTCCGTCTGCCTGTCCGTCTGTCCGTAAATTCATTCAGCATCAAAAGCCGAGTCTATATAGCCATATCCGTCTGACCGTCTGTCTGTCCGTCTGTCTGTCCGTCTGTCTGTCCGTCTGTCTGTCCGTCCATCCGATCAGCATCAATAGCCGAGTCTATATAGCCATATCCGTCTGTGCGTCTATCTGATCGTCTGTCGGTCCGTCCATCCAATCAGCATCAAAAGCCGAGTCTATATAGCCATATCAGCGTGTCCGTCTATCTATTCGTCTGTCTGTCCGTCTCCCCGTCCATCCGATCAGGATTAATAGCCGAGTCTATATAGCCATATCCGTCTGTCCGTCACTGTGTCCGTCTGTTTGTCCGTCTGTCTGTCCGTAAGTCTGATTTGTATAAACGCGTCGATCTCAGAGACTATAAGAGTAAGAGACCTGCGCTTCGGAATGTAAGTAGGGGTATACTATACGCTCCCACAAACCGCAAAAAACGGTCACACCCATAATTTTAATGTTAGAGCCTTGTGATTATGATGAATCATATTAACTAAGGCCTAATATCTATCGATTCTGAAATCAATCAGATCGGTTAAAAAACACGGGAGTTTTGGAAGAAAAATGCTATTCAGAAATCCAACAGGCAACGGGAGGGGGTCCAGCGTAGCGGCTGCGGCGTATATATAAATATATGTATATGCTTTTAAAATCAGACAAAATCAAGTGTACAGGGTATATCGCGGTCGATGCACTCGACTGCCCCAACTCGTTTTTTTGATCATTATCGCTTCATGGTTGAATTCGGGTTTTGTTTGCCTTTATTTTTCGTGTCGCCTTGTCTTATCTATTATCTTATATTATTTACTACTTTTTCGTTTGTTTTAAGTGCCATGGCCTTGACGATGCCGTTTTACTTACCAAAATCTTCCTCAAACTGCAATATGCCGTTGAATTGTGAAACGTTGGGCTTGTCTAGACGGTGGTTCTGTGGTTTACACTGGCTGCTGTTGTATTGCTCCGCCTCTGGGCTGATGGCGATATTCAATTGGGTGCGCGTCAGTTGCTCTTGATAATGTTTCCATTTCCTGCGACCCATAAATTCTTCAGCAACGCGTTCTAAGCCTGAAAGAAAAATAAAGCAGAAATGGAAACAAATGCACAAATTAATCAAAAATTCAACAACAGTTCAGCGAATTACACACTTGCAAAGTGTGCTATTAAAAATTGCATTCGTTTTTATACACTTCAAGAATTTTATATAAGTTGATTTGCTTAATAAACTATAATTTGCCTGCGGTGGCAATTATTCAATTTTTCTTTTTCTTTTTTTTTTTTCGTGTAAGTCCTTTGGCATTTTTTTTAAGCCTGGGAATTTGTGCAGACAGCGATTGCTTAATTGAAATGTAATACAAAAATATGGGAAAAAAAGAGGAAATACTGAAATAAAGGAAATGACAGCAGTCAATTTTCTGCAATGGCATACGCCGCGTATGCGTAATTATTATACATCAGGCGAGTGTGCGAGCGGAAAATTGATAGATTTGTGTTGGGCCCCGGGCTGTTTGCATTTGGAATTGCAGGACGCGAGCCTTGGCGACTGTCTAATTGCCACAAAAGTTATGCAATTTAAGTGCAAAGTGCAGGGGGCACTCCAATCGCCAGGCATGCGTGCCTCAAAAGCAAAAGTTTTGCGCATATGGCAAAAGGCTACGCGTCAACTCACACGAAATGCGAATTAAAAATAAATAAAAAATGGGCGCCTTGGAATTCTGCACTGAAATTGCAACTGTTAATTTTGGTACGCGAAACATTTGAAAAATATTTAACCGGAAGTTGGGCACAAAATTTTCCTAACGCCCCAAGTCCCCCCCCCAAGTTGGCTGTGCCATGTCCTGATTGTGCAAAAGTGCGTGCGTATGGTGCGTGCATTGCCAAGTTGGCCAGAAGGGGGAGGGATGACGACGCACTGCAGCACCAGCAGCTGCTCATTCCGGCGCAAAAGTGGAGCGGCATGTTCAAACTTTTGCAGTGTAAAAATTGCATTGCAGTTGTTGTTGTTGTTCTTGTTGCCGCTCCGTTTTGTTAAGCGCTCAAATAAACAGGGTCGTCGTCGTCCTCGTCACCGTCGAGTTAGCGCTTCGGGGGTTGCATACGTCGCCGTCACCGCCGCACGCACCAAAAAAAAAGGCGAAAAAACGAGGTGAATGCACGCTCGTCGGGACCTGAGAATCTTCAACTTTAAAATGCAGCCAGCCCACAGATACAGACACACGTGTGCATTTTGTTAACATAAAAAAAAAAATATATATATAAGGGGAAAGAAGTTGTTCTCGAAGCACACATACTCTGGCTAATTGAAAAATTACATTTTTTTTATTCACTTAATTTAATTTTTTTAAATAATGTTAAAAAAATATAAGTTTTTCAAATAAGATATTTATTTTACAATTAAAGGAGTCTATTTTTAGTGTTAGGTACGTAATCTATCAGTGTATTAGATCATATCGTACTTCTGTTTCCGTTTCGGTCCTGGTATATATAGATTTAAACGTGATCGTGTAGAAAATTCAGACTTTTGTGCGTGTTCATCCGTGAGTATTGCGTGTTAAAGTTATTCATCGTTCACATAAGTAATGCAGTATTCCCCAAATTTTGGTTCTACTATATTTGATTAATAATATTATACCTAAAACTGATTTAATTTTGATTTGATACAAATGGCGCAGTGTGGCCATGAAACCCATAATAGAATTCGGTGGTGGTTGATCGTGCGTGATCATTTGTTACCCTTTCTTTAATCGTGCATGAATCGTGCGTGACGCAAAACGCTCAAAAAATTGTGTGCGTGAATCTTGCGTCAAGAGATTTTAATTTCGTGTATCGAGCTTTAGGTAAAGGAAAAATCGTTCACGCGCGCACCTCTAGTTATATACCAAAAAGTATATTTCGATAAATTTTAAAATTTCTGTTCGATTTTTTTTCTGGACTACCGGATTTTTTGACTTTTTTGGATACAAAGACAAATATCGTTAACTTGACCGTTAATCAACAGATATAAAAAAAAAAAACGCTTGTTTGAAGCTTAATTTATTAATTAATTCAGGAAATGAGCTGGGATAAAATCCTTTCGGGAATTAGGACTGGTTCGGTTCAGTGGTTTTGTAGCCGGTTAAGTTTATAACCTGGTTTTTAGAGCAAACCGTACCGCGGTTTTGGTTCGGATTAGTGGTTCATTCACTCTACTTTGTAATAAAAACTTTTTTCCATCTGTTTGGTATTATTTTCAAAATTAAAGTCGTAAAATTTTTTAAAATATTAATATTCACGTACATAAATATATAAAGCCGGTTCAGGATTATCGAAAAGAGCGGGAAATCAATATATATCATATTCATTAGATGCTTAAGGGCAAAATATGGGATATCCTAGCCAAGTAGGTGCTTGGAAATTACTTTATTGACAAGATCACATTCCAGATGGCGTGGAAACATTGTAGTTAGAAAAACTCTTTATTACTAAAATGGTGCAAGGCATTTCGAATAGTAGATTTTGCCCAATTTTTCAAATCATCTTTGAATTAGTTAGGCACCTTAGGAATATCAAACCGAATCAAACCGTTTTCATTTTCAATTTCCGGTTCGCGTTAACATTTTTAAACAGACACGGGTTCGGTTCGCGGTTCGGTTTCAGTTTGGTTTGGCTCAGAACCGCTAAGCATCCCTGGTTTTGACAGTCATTTAAATAAATGATCAATCGATCACTGGCCAAATTGAATAGAAGTGAGATCAGAACCCGAAAAACGGCTTATTCTGTAGGAAGTTTACAAGCAGGGCTATGAATATCCGTTCCTAGCTGTGTTTGATGGCATCAAGTGGTACAAGAAAGTTAAATGGTAAGGTTTCTAAATGCGATTGTATTGTTGTACTCAAAGAGAATTGGAAAATGTATGGTACACTGGAAAATCCGCCCGCAAAATCGAAAAACTGTTTTAAGCTGAAGGCATATTTTCAAAGTTTAACATATACTACGTTTATGCACAAATAAAAAAATCATGATTTTTGCTCTTCTAAGTATGCTAGGTTTATGAATATGAATAACTTAATAAAATATGTATTTTTTTTTGTAGCCTTAAAACACATTATTTTTGTATACTTTAAACTGGTCCGACAATCCGCGTGAATGCACAATGTGGATTATGTATGATGCTGCCATAACTGACTTTAAATTATCTCGGACAAATAAATAATTCTTAAAGAAAATAAAGTTTGCATACTTTAAAGGGCAAAAACATGATTTTTTAATAGAACAAACTAGCAACAAAATTACGTAGTTTCCAAATTTTTACAAAATTTCCATTCAAATGGATAATGGGCTCAATTTTTTGTAGTTTGAAAATAAGTTTCGAGCTGATCGAATGAAAAACAGAAGAATTTTATAGAACAGTTTCAGAGCGTTTTTATACACTTGAAAAGTGTATATTAATTTTGCCCAGAAGTTTGTAACGCATAGAAATATTCATTTCCGACCACATAAACTATATATATTCTTGATCAGGACGACGAGCTGAGTTCAATTCCGTCTGTCCGTCCGTCCGTCTGTCCGTCTGTCTGTTTCTACGCGAACTAGTCTCTCAGTTTTAAAGCTATCGAGCTGAAATTTTGCACAGAGTCTTCTTTTTACTGCACGAAACTAATATGTCGGAACCGGCCGGATCGGATGACTATATCATATAGCTGCCATAGGAACGATCGGTCTAAGAACTAGTTCTAGTTAGAAAAACTTTTTTGTTTTCCATTGTAGCGTCACTAATCTTGGTATGTGTTAGTTTTATATGCTTCCACATAATTCTGGAAAAATGTATCAAAATCGGATCACTATAGCATATAGCTGCCATAGGAACGATCGGTCGAAAAATAAGTCTGTGTGAGAAAAACTTTGTTGATTTCCATCGTACCGTCTCCAATCGTAGTATATATTTGTTTTATATGTTTCCACACAATTCTGAAAAAATTTATCAAAATCGGATGACTATATCATATAGCTGCCATATAAACGGTCGGTCAAAAAACTACTTCTAGTGAGAAAAACTTTTTTGTTTTTTATCGTATCGACCCCAATCTTGGTATATATAAGTTTTTTATGCTTTCACATAATTTTGAAAAAAATTATAAAAATCGGATGACTATAGCATATAGCTGCCACAGGACCGATCGGTCGGAAAATGTGTTTTACTAAGAAAAGTTTTTTTTATGGTATCGAATTTTTATTATCAATGATTTAAAAATTTTAAATATCTCATATCTATATCCTATTTATATTTTTTGCAGTTAAATCAGTTGCAGTAAAGTTTTTCAAGTGTATTAAAACTTCGGCGCAGACGAAGTTAGCTTTGCCTTCTCGTTTTGTTAACTATTCAGGTAAATTTGAAAAAATCGAAATTTATTTTTTGAGCTTTTCGAGCTAAAATTGTCAGTATTTGTGGGTTTAGAATTTTCAAAGCTTGAAAGTATCATATTCCTTATTTTTGAAGTGTAGCTTTGGAAAATGAGTTTGGAGCTAATTGCACAGAAACTAAAATTTTGACCAAACCCATTTTCAATCCAGGAGGAAAATTTCAAAAGATTTTTAAAAATGATTTTAGAGCTAATCCCTCGGAAACAAAACTTTCACCCAACAACCTGATTTCCACTCAGGGGGCGAATTTTACGGATGATTGGTATATTGTTGAGGGTTTATATAGATCTTCACAAATGAGTTTGAAACTGATTGAATGAGAAACAAACAAGTTTTCTGAGAATTGTACACATTTCCAGACATAATTTCCCGCCTTAGTACTCACTTTCAGCATAAGATAAGATACAAAATCAGCTTGCTATTTCTAATGGTCACCAGTCAGTCAGGTTGAACTCGGTTGTATATGTACATAGATTAAGATGAGTGGCCAACTTAATGTGCAATTTGGGCTACTCTCAGTCAGGGTATGCAAAAACCTTACGCATATATAATTAAATGATAGGGGATGGACTGCCAACCAGCCAGCAAGAAGTTGCATACAATGCGGCACACGCACGCATTGTGTGCTTGTGTGTGTGTGTGAGTGTGTTTGGTTGAGCGACACACATTGCGTATGACGATGACGTCGACGGCCGCAAGGCGGGATTTTTAATGCTGTTGCTGTTGGTCAAATATTTTTGTTGGAATCTGCTGTGGTTTGTATCGTCTGTCCGGTCGTAGATATGGCGTGTCAATGTTTCGTGGGCACCGTGAATTTTCAAAGAAAATTTACCGAGGCCAAAAAATTTTACTGACTAGACTTTTTACCGTAGAGTCATCCCGTCCCCTTCTCTGTCTATTTACTTTCGAATTCTTTTATAACCCTCATTTTATCTACGCTTTTGCCTGATAAAACCCGGCCGCCAATTGGTTACCCCCCACCTGAAAACGTCATTCCCCCCCCGTTCCCCCCGCCCCCCCCTCCAACCCCCCCTTAAATTCCCTCCCCGTCTGCTAGCAAGCTAGCGCCTGAAAGTATGCTAAATATATATTTTTTTTCTCGTCTTGGCTTAGACGATGTCGATGGGGAGGCCTGACCTATGTTAGGGTATGTATGTGTGCTCACTGTTTGCTATTCAAGGCAATGCAACGTGACATGCCAGGTGGGTTTGGCTTGAATTCTGTCTGCCTATCTGTCAGTTTGTCTGTGTGCTTGCTTGTCTATTTGTTTGTTTGTTTGGGGTCGTTGCGGTTTGCGGGCGCCCTAAAACTAACAACAAAAAAAAACGAAAGTGCGTTTAATCAAAGTGAGCTATTAAAGCCAAATGACTGTCCCATGGGGCGTATGATTAATATGCATTATGTTAGCGTGTTATTGCATGTAGGTGGGCGGCCCCCCTTCCCCCAAAAAAAGCAATTAAACGCGAAAACTCATTTTAAAAGGCAACCAACTCAAACAAACATACAAATGCAAATGGCATGCGCCATGAGAGACAACCAGCCAACGCATGAAAAGTGGCAAAAGAAATGAACGAAAAAAAAAAAAAATGCAATTATCGATTAATGTGCCACATTATATGGCTCATATATAAGCATATATATGTGTGTGTGTGTGCCTGTCGGTAGATAAGCCCTTATGTATACATATAGCCTGCATGTGAGTGTATGTATGTTTGGCAAAAGTCATTAAAAAATTTCCCGTTTTTTTTTCCTCATTTTATTTAATGCTCATCCTTTAATTTTTTCCCCGAAACTGCATGTGTCATTTTAAGCAGTTGTTGTTGTTGTTGCCACTGGCTGTTCAGCCAGTTACATAAGCAAATTATTGTAATGATATACGTGCACATAATATACACATTTTTCATATACGCCAACAAATATATACAATATCTTGACTTTAGTTTGGTAAAACAAATGCGTGCCCTAATCAAATGTCAAACGGTGACAGGGAGAGAACAAAACCTTCAAGTTCTATACAGCGATTCATATAAAGGCAAGCGCATATTATACTTAAGCAACACAGTTTACGCCATTGAATTCACTGTAAGGGCAGATTATGAATAAAAGTAAAGCATATGCATTTCTTCACAGATAGTTATAATTTCAGAACCGGTTTAATAATAGTTGCAAACGTGGAAATTGGCTTAGTAGTTGTTTAACAGGTCAAATGGCTTACATTGGTTACGTGGATTTCAACAAATTGCGAATTTAACCAGCTGGCACTTCTCTCCTACCGATTAACTCTAATTTGGAAATTCGACCTGAATGTACAATGTTTATTTAAAATGAAAATTGTTTTGATATCCAAAAACAATATAAGTTGCCATCAGCAAAAAAGGGATGATACAAATTTTACACTGAGAACCAATCTCAATATTTCTTTGTATATACTTGAGTGTAGCTCAAATCAAGACTAGCTTCAAGCTATTTCACAATTTTTATTTCTTCTTGGTCGCTGACATGCGAGGCGACATCTCTTTGTCACACCAATTGAATTTGTTTTTGTTTCACTTTATTGCACATAAATCCACCAATCCGTGTGGGGAGAGTGCGTTCCTGCTGTTCTCAGTAAATGGGCTTGTATTTTTCGACCACCTGGAAGATTTTACGTAAGGACCTCGGTATGAAACCATACTGGTGCAAGAACTGAAGTCAGGTGACCTTTCACAATTTCGTTTGTTTGCTTTAAAAATCAACGAAGCTAATTTTTGGTTAATTTGGAATTGCCGAATTTGGTCTGAAAAGCAGCCAAAGGCACTTCAAGAGCTGCTAATGCATCCGGTTTTGGTGCGGTTTATGGGCCGGCGGCATCATTGGGCCGTATATTACCAAAAATTATGATAATCGCAACGTTACAGTCAATGGAGCCAGGAACCGTGGGTTGATTCGTGGATCGGCTTGGTTGACATGTGGACACGCGAAACCATGGACCAATTGAGAGGCGAGTTTGGTAAGCAATTAATCTCACGTTTTGGACCAGTCAATTTTTTGTGGATCTACTTCAAGTATCTCGTGTTCAGGGACAAGCCATGTACAATTAAAGCCCTGGAAGACAATATTACAACTGCCATTGGTGAGATACTGGCCGAAATGCTGGAAAAACGAATGGACCACCTCAGGCGTAGCCGCGGGCAACATTTACATAAAATATTATTTAAAAAGTAAATGGCAGGCATTGATGTATCTCTCGAAAAAAAATATTTCATTCCCTTGCGCAAATTTTTTTTTTTTTTTAACTTTTAAAGAACTATTAAGCCCTATATGAACCTGCGATGTAAGTAATTTAAGTTGGTCAAGTTGGAACGTAAGTCTAGTGTGGCCAGATTTATAAAGAAATTACATCAAATCTTGAACTTCTTGATATTCACACTACTCGATTGCTTTTGGATTTCTCCTATTTATTTAGTTATTCAAACCATTTTGAAAAATATCATTAACGACTGTATGAAAACTTCGACTTTTGGTCTTAAATTAAATTTCAGCTGTTTCCTGATGGCTGATGGAAGTTACTTGATTTCCACAGTCTATTAACATAGGTTCCATTCACGTGCTGTGAAGCGTAACAGTTCGCCTGAGCTCCGTATGGGCACAATGGAAAGGGTGAAGGAATCATAACTTCTGCTTCTTCTTTTTAAAATTTTTGTATGAAACTTTGCGTTGCTTTGGACAAGTCTTAACACTGCTTGACATCATTTTGCTCCAACGAATAATCCCTTTCCCTTTTTCTAAAGTATTTTGGGCCGTTAAAAACGAAAATTGCCATGAAAAAAGTCTATCGGATAGATGTCGATAATATATCGATATCGCCATGAAAAAAGTCTATCGGATAGTTATCGATAATATATTTTTTCCTATTATTTCAAAAGGTGCAAGGAAAAATTACAGAGAAAAAATTTTGTCAAATATTTCGTATTTAGACCAAAATGTGCTAAGAAAGTTGTTTTAAATCTATGTGCTAAAAAAGATTTAAAAAAAATTTTTGTTTGTTTTGTTGTTTTTGTTATATTAATAATTTATGGAACGAAAAATTCTTGTAAGTGCATTTACATGATCAAAAATGAATGGTTTTTTAATTCGACAGTACAGAAAGTTTAATTTAAAAATTTGTTTAACATTATTGTTTATCTAAGTGCATTTACAAGCATTTTCCGTTTCATAAATTTTGAAAATAAGCAAAAATTTGTGTTAATTTTGTCTATTTGAGCTCATAGTATTAAAATCTTTTCGCCCTTGTAAATTTTGATCTAAAAACGAAATAGCAAGTTTTTTTTCTTTATTTTTTTTACCTTTCAAATCGAGGTAAAACGAATAAGTTATGACAATTTAAGTGGAGGCACATTTTAAAAAATCGATCAAAAATATGAACGATAATATATCGATAACAAGCTGATAGAATTTATTTTCATGACGATATTCGTGTTAAAAAGGTTGGTTTGATCCTTTGAGGAAAACTTCCATTTTGTCGAGCAGTGTAATCACCTGTTATATAGTGTGTTGATTTAAAAGGATAAGACATTTAGCTGTACAGAGTTCCTTTTCTTAAAACAATATACAGATTATTTAATACCAAAATACTTAATATTAGGCCGTTTCGAGACAAATCTAGTATTTTTCGAACTATTTTAAGATTATTAGGCCCTATCTTTCGATCTTTCTATTGAAATAAGAATATTCAAATGCGCTAGCGCAGTTGCTTCGAATTACTTAATTAGCTTTTAACTCGTTATAGTTCGTTCCCAAACTTTTTGAATTTGGTCAGCTGTTTTTTTAATATATCTATGCAAACTAGTCAAAAATGTCTAATGTCTATCGATGTTCATTAACAGGATCAACAAAGTAAACTTAACTTTAACCTGCCATTTTGAATCATAACTATTTCGACCATTTCTCACTATTTCTATTACAATTTTTTATAGTTGCACCCACGAATACTTAAAATATTTGAAAAAATCCACTAAAAATACTTTAATTATAAATTCAACGTGCTGCTTATTGTTGTTGCTTTACCCTTCGGCACGCCATCGCGTTTTGCATAACATTTTGAGTAATGTATAATGTCAACGTACTTTCACATGTTGGTTGGCTAATGCGGAGGGGGAGAGTCTTTGTGCTGTTGTTGTTGTAGGATTTTAAACTACAGTCGGGCGGCAACAACAAATTGCTAAGAATATACCAACAAAAAAAAAGGCCAAGTTAAAAAGCCAAAAGTGAAAAAAAAAAAAAAAAAGGGTAAAAGAAATGGAAATGCGTGGAAATGAACGGCAAACGAAGTGAAGTTGGGTTCTATGTTTTTTGAGGGTCTTGTTAAATGTTGTGTGCAATGAAAAGGACATGCGATTTGCGGCCACAGGCTGCTTGTATGTGGGCACGTGTCAGCCATACAGTTATATGTGTGTGTGTGTGAGCCAAATTGTCCACCTTCATAGCAATGCAAGGCGCCAAACGGCAGCGTCGAAATGTAAATGAATTGCACCAAATGCAAGGACATACGCAGTTACACACGCACGCACACTCACACACACTATATTGAGTAGGACGAACCTAAGCAACTGGGAAGCATGCAGCGTTGACAGCCACCGACCCATTAGCAACCCTTTCACAACCAAAACGCAACCTACCCCAAAAAAAAAAGAGGAAAACTTGTCGCATATGGCAATTTACATACTGACAACATCAATACACATTCATGAGCGCTTATACATGCATGTGTGTGTGTGTATAGTTTGGGCTTTTTGTGTGTCACTTTGGCTTAGAAATTGTCGTCGTTGCTGCAGCTACATGTAAAATTAGAAGCCTCAAATAAATTCGATTGCCCCGCTCGGCTTGCCTCGCCACAATTCGGCTCACATGCTCGTCTTGTTATGGTTGTAGTTGTTGTTGCTGTTGCTGTGTTTTTGGCGTGGGTGCCCCTATGTTTCGTGCTATCGTTGTCTCGCTTTAATGCGCTTTCGCATGCACTTTTCGGCCTGCATGCAATTTGATTGGCTGGCCTGCCATTTTTCGGCACAAAAAAAAAACGAATTTACGAATTTTTTTTTTCCTTTTTCAGTTCGATTGCATTTGATTGCATGTTTGTTTAGCTCTTCAAGTGAGTGCTGCAATTGGTGGGCTTCGTTTTCGGAGTTGTTTAACCAAAAAGGAAACTATTGTGAATTTGGCAATTGGTAGAACATGGGGCGGGCCAACCGGCAAATTGAAGTGGCCGTAATTGATGTGATAAGTGCTTATGCCGAGAGGGTTTGTACTATGGCTAATTGCCGGTGTCCGATTTCTGATTGAAGGGTAATTTCGGCCAAGGGAGCCGCAATTATTGTTGGTTTGTGTTGAATGGTTGAGTGGAAACATTTGGAAAAAAAACAACATATAAATAGCACATTTATACAATTTCAAAACGCTTTAAAAAAAATTATCTAAAAAATTTAAATTGCCGATTTAAACTCTAACTTTATACATCACATGTAATATGAAGTACTTAAGTATTTGTACCTTGATACGTAAATATTAGAAATCATCTCAAATCAAAAATTACGAAAGCAATCGCTTACAAATAGCATTATTTTCGATTGTTTTGAATGCGTCGCTTCGAGAGTTTGTTAAGAAAGGACACAATCGGTTTGAGCAAATGAAAAGCAGCACAAAAAACAACATGTGATTGCAAAGAAAATATTATGATTGCTCTACATTTTACGCTATACCCATTAAAAATGTGTAAAAAACTGGGTTCATCAAATAACACACATTTTTTTACACGGGAATTATTAACACAAAGTGGAATATACATCATGTAAAAAAATGTTCGGACATGTAAAAAAAAATTCCAAAAAAAATTGAAATATTTTTTTCTGTATAAATAAATAAAAAAAAATTTTTACACAAAATATTTTACACGCGTGTAAAATATTAAAAAAAAATTTTTTTCATTTGCTTTGGTGTGTGAATTAGTAACACAAAAAATGTTTGGACATGTAAATAAAAAATTTTTCCATAAGAAAAAATATTTTTTTTGTATAAATAAACTGACAAAAAAAATGTTTACAAAAAAAAAGTTTTTACAGGCGTGCAAAATATTAAAAAAAAATTTTTTTCATTTCCATTGATGTGTACGTGACAGTCCACTAATAATGTTCGTGCAATCTACTGCGGCCGACAAATAGCGTGAAAATAATTTTTGTACATGGTGAAAAGGGTATTATGAAGTTTTGGAAATGTAAGTTACACTCAGAAGTAAGTCATTTTCGACCCTATAAAGTATATATATTCTAGATCAGCACCAACAGCCGAGTTGAAATAGCCATTTTCATCTGTCTTCCTGTATAAACCCGTCGATATCAGAAACTATAAAACTTAAAGCCACGCGCTTTAATCAGGTGTATATCATACTCAAAACAAGTTTGTCTCAGATTTGGAAATGTGATATTAACTCTGCTAAAAGGAGCAATTTGTCGCATAAACTTTTATGGTTTCTTATCTTAAGGTTAACATTAACTATCAGTTAAAATGATCGATCTGCCGAAGTGCCTTTATTTTTTGTATTTACCTTGTACCTAACCAGTTTTTCATATTTGTGTAATATTGGGACAAAGCCAAGTAAAAACGTTAGGAACCTCATTATTGAATTGGTTAGGGTGGACAGATTCTTAAAAAACGTGAACTTCATTATTTAAACAAACATAAGAAAGGTCCCACACGACAATAATTTGGCAAAATTTTAAATATCCCTTAGTTCTGATTTTCCACGACTTTAAACCAGCGACGGAAGTGTTTTCTTTTTATAAAAATCTTAGAGAAATGAAACAACAGAGCTCATGTGATAAAATTTTTTATAAATACACGAAAACGCTTGTTTTCCATCCACCATCCATATATCATAAATTTTTTTTTGCGGACTTTTATTGTAATATGAGTGAAAATGTTTTACCTTTAATATAATACTCAGCTGATAACAGTTTTAAAGACTTTTAAATTAGTACACAGTAAATAAGGGTTATTGAAAGACTTTTATAATAAAACTCATTTATGACCGTTTTTCTCAAGACTTTTATAAAAAAATCAATTTATAACAGTTACTAAAGACTTTTGGGTTATTACTCAGAACATAACACTTATAAAAGACTGTTATTTTAAAAGTCAAGCAGAATATAAGAGTAACACTAGGCAACATTGTCTAGTTTATAGAAGTAGTGTTGGTCATTCTAGATGATTTTTGTGTGCTTAACAAGAATCTTTAGAATCGTTAGAATTTTTGGCAATTTAAGCATTAATTGGGAAAAGATGCCTTCTTAGAGCATTTAAAGGCATAGTTTGTTAACAACCTATACGTTTGTTTTTATGCCCTTTATATTATCGGAAAGATATAATCTTCAGCTTTAAAATAAATTATCCCAAACAATTCGGCGATTTATTTCAACGAAGATATACTATTTTGAATGCAAGTACTAGAGCTGACTGAATGTTTCCTTGCCCACAAGTATGCAATACATGTCGTTGAGATCTTTCATTATAATTTAATAAAAATAACTAGGCGATGTATTGTATTTAGCTTAGCATACTTTTAGACAGCAAAATTAAGTCAGACATTATGTAAATTTTAACACATGCATTCAAAATGGTATATCTTGGTTAAAAAAAATCAAAAAATTATCTGGGAGAACTTATTTTAAAGCTAAGGAATTGCACTTTATGATGAAATCAAGGAAGTTCAAAACAGACGTATCGGTTGCGCACAAATCATGCCTTAAAATGGTCAAAATAGGCACTTTTCCCAACTATAGGAATAATTTACAAAAGACGTGATGGAGTATTTTGGGAAACTCTATAAAAGCTAAAAAGGGAGGGGATACCAAAAAAAAGAGAGAAGAAAAAAAAGAGGAAAAAAAAAAGAAGAAATAAAAGACAAAAAAAGAGGAAGGGTAAAAGAGTATTTGGAAACAGATTCTGTGTAAATAAGCACTTGAAAATCTTTTAGTAAATAAGCTTCAATTAATCAATTAATCCGCACGCTACTCTTTTGCTTAAATAGAGCCGAATAATTCATCAAATTTAAATCATTGTTCTTTTTAAAAATTATTTTTTATATTATAATATTCCTTCTAAAATCGGTTTACGGAAATTTGCTTAAGTGTCAACCTTTGCGCCAACATAATACAATTTGCTTTACATTTTCGATTTCATTTAAAGAAAACTCCCTCCTAGTGTCATTAAATGCATTTGAAAGTATTTTGTAGTCATTCTCAACAAAAATCATCCTGCCAGTTCTCATTTGGTCTTATTTGCTCTTCTTAAAATAAATGCAAAGATAAAACGACTAAACCGGTTTTAGGTCGGCTCGATGATCGCCTGAACGTTCTCGGCTATATCTCTTTATGCATGTAAGTAACAATTTGGCGCCCCTAGTTTACGGCCACTTGTTGGCTGCTAAGCATTTAAATTACAATGCCAATGCTCTAAATATTATTCCGATTGTTGTTGTTGTCATTATTTACTCTTTTTTCATGGTATTTGCCGTTTTAGTCTAAGCGAAAATCCCATTCATTGTAAATTCAACTAAATCCATGAATAAAATTTTCATTCTGACTGGCTGTCCGTCCGTCTGTCGGTCTGTCTGTTTTGCTCTACGCCACGTTTTATTGCACTTGGTTGTGCAGTTAACAATCATAGCATCCCTGTCTTTCACGCAGTAGCATCCTGTTGCCTCTCTGTCTAACCAAATTGAATTTCCGAATTGAATGAATGAATTCGTTTAGTTTTAGTTGTTTAGTCGTTTTTGTGTTGCATACTTTTTGGCCGTCGCCTGTTGCATGCTGCTCCACTTTTGCTTTATATAGCACATATATATATATGTGTGTGTGTGCGTGTGTATGCATTTATGTGCCATCAGTTTAATGGTCGCCTGTTGCTGCCTTGCTGAAGTCTGCTTCCAGCAGCTGCAATTTTAATGTCCTCCATCCGCGCCCTTGCAATATCGCCTGCTGCTGCCGGGCTTTTTATTTAGATTTTTTTTGTCCCAGCCCTCGGCAATTGTCTAGTTTTTGTTGGTTATTTGTGCTGCAGTTGCTTGTGCGGAAATTGCATTTCTCGGCATTTTACATTTCAATAAATTTGGACTGGGTTTTGCTGCTGCAGCGTTGGTTTTTATGTCGCTCTTTGGTCTGAGTTTTATTTATATTAAAACATTTTTTTTTCCGCATTTGATGCGTAAGATATTTATTTGTCTGGTTTTTGTTTATGAGGCCGTAAAATTGGGCAATAAAAAATATGAATATTGTTGAATATTAAGATAAAGAGAGAGAGACTGGAGAAAATATATAAGATATCCAGATGAAGAATCTTTAGTTTCAAAAATGGCGCTTGAAAAGCAGCAGGGAAAAGCCATTACAATTTGGAATTATCTTGTCATTCTAATTGCCAAATTGATCCTATCGAATTATTGGCATATGGTTTGCCGATCCTCTTTTACGTAGTCATTTTACTTCGTTTTTGCTAAGTAGAAATCGTATACTGTGTCTGTGCTCGACACTCGGCTGGAAAGTTGGAAAACAAAATAACTTTGCTTTCTGTTCAAAATGGTTTATCTTTGTTTAAAAAAATCACAAAATTATCTGGGATAATTTATTTTAAAGCTAAGGAGATTCAAAACAGACGTATAGCTTGCCCGCAAATCAAGCTTTAAAATGCTTGAAAAAGGCTCTTTTACCAACGACGTGACGGATCCTTTTGGTAAATTTATTCGTGTTAAGCCCACGAAATTCATCTAGAATCACCATCACTCCATCTATAAATTAAATAGATGCGTTCCAAAGAATTACTCTGAATCGTAAGGATTTGGCTTAATACGATAAAAATCCATGTACAGTCGAACTTCTGAATAACGAAGTTATCTATTACTACGTTTATGCTTATAAAAAATCATGCTTTTTGCTCTTCAAAGTATGCAAACTTTATATTCTTCAATTATTATTTTTTTAACGAGATAATTTAAAGTCAGTTATGGAAGCATCTTACATAATCCACATTGTGCATTCACTTAGATTGTCGGACCAGTCAAAGGTATACATAAATAATAACTCTTAAGGCTTTTAAAAAATAATTATTTTCCTTAATTATATATATTGGGGCATTCTTTTCAAACGTCCCAATCAAAAAATGAAAATTTTTGGATTGGCTTCATACTTTGGTGAATTGTTATCCTATATGAAGGTAATAAATTCCCAAAATATTAACTCATAAAAAAAAAAATTGGGGGGGGGGGGAGGGGGGGAGGGGGGTGGAAGTTTTGACATTTTAAGTGACATTGGTATTTTTAAAATCGTATAACTATGGCAAAACTTTATCGATTTGAAATTGTGAATATATCATTTTAAAGCATTTTTCATGTACTTTTTGAAAAAAAAAAAGGCTAACAAATTAAATACCCTTGCAGTTTTTGAAAGGCGCTACCATTGATAACAAAAAAGTCTTTCTCATAGAATTAGTTTTTAGACCGGTCGTTCCTATGGCAGCTATATGCTATAGTCATCTGATTTCGATCAATTTTTCCAGAATTCTGTGGAAGTATATGAAACTAATATATACGGCGATTGGTGACGCTACGATAGAAAACCAAAAAATTTTTCCCACTAGAACTAGTTTTTGGACCGACCGTTTATATGGCAGCTATATGCTATAGTCATCCGATTTTGATAAATTTTTCCAGAATTGTGTGGAAGCGTATAAAAGTAATATATACCACGATTGGATGAAAAAAAGTTTTTTTATAAAATTTTAAACGTTTATAGATATAGAACGATTTAAAATTTTTAGAATGGAGTAAAACTAATATATACCACGAATGGTGCAGATAAAATGGAAAATAAAAAAGGTTTTCTCACAAAAATAGTTTTGGACCGATCGTTCCTATGGCAGCTATAGATATAGTCATCCGATCCGGCCGGTTCCGACAAATGTGCAGCGTATTTGTATTTAAAGACATTTTGCAAAGTTTGGTCAAGATAGCTTTAAAACTGAGGGAGGAGATAGCATAGAAACAGACGGACAGACGGACGGACAGAAGGAAATAAACTCAGCTCGTCATGCTGATCAAGAATATATATACTTTATGTGGTCGTTATTTGAATTCTATGCGTTACCAACACCGTAAATTTTAATATACCTTGGAGAGGTTTTTTTGAAAAGATTGGTCATTAGTTATATGCTTTAAAATGGAAAAATTTATCAAGATAAGCATATAGCTGCCAAATAAACGGTCTGGCCAAAACTAATTCTGTGGGAAAAACTTTTGGATTTCATCGTAGCGTACCAATTTTGGTCTAGTTTCATATTTCTACACAATTCTGGAAAAAATTTATCAAAATCGGATGAATGTAGCATATTGCTGCAGGACGGATCGGTCAAAACTAATTTTTGTAAGAATACTTTTTGGGACCAATGGTAAAAAAATGTTTATTATGAAAAATGCGTAGAAGTTCATTTTAAATTATTTTTGATATCTTTTTCAAAAGTACATGAAAAATGCATTAAAATAACATATTAACAATTTCAAATCGATAAAGTTTTGTCATAGTTGTACTTTTTTCCCTTCCCTTTTTTAATGAGTTAATATTTTGGGAATTTATTACTTTCATATAGGATAACAATTCACCAAAGTATGAAGCCAATCCAAAAATGTTCATTTTTTGACTGGGACGTTTGAGAAAGAACGTCCCATATTCATAAACATGGCATACTTTGAGGGGCAAAAATTATTATTTTTTTTATTTTCACAAAAACGTAATATATATAACAAATTCCTTTCAAAAACACTAAAATTTCGTTCAATTCTAAAACAACTCTATATTTTTATAATATTTTTATTTTATATATATTTTTTTAATATCCTTGTAAATGGAACGAGCTACTAAATATATTTATAATCCATTTAAGCTGTAGATTTAAAGAGATGCCCTTGAAGGAAAGAGTGTTGTGCAAAGTGGGATAACAAGCTAGCACTAATACTCTGATCTGGTATCTAAGGAAGACATGGAAAGCCAGGTATATTGGGCTAATAAGGGTGCAAGGCGGTTTGGAATAGAAGATAATCAGTTTACTTTTTGATTTAAAAAAAAAAACAATTATGCAATTATTAGTGCAAAGGTGACCTGAATTTTGTTATTGACAGGCAACTTAAAGCAGACCTCCGACCAAAAAACCAAACCATCAGCTCCACTTAATGGGTAAGTGTGAGACCAATTTAGGGCCACTTAAGTGTACACTTCAAATGGACACGTAGTTGGCTCCCTCTCTGCCCCAGTTGGTCCCGCACACGAATGAGCATAAAAATGATTTCGTTACGTATACGCAGCGTTTACAAAGCACCAAACATAAGTGAAGTGGTGGCATGCAGGACCAGACACCGCGCACACACACACACACAGACTCTCTGCCTGGCACTGCCACTTTACAGCTTGTAGCCAAAAGTCAACTGGCCAAAAAAAGAAAAAAAAAAAAAATAGAAGCATGTTGAGTGATGCAACTAATTGCTTTGGGCATCGTCAGGCAGACTACCCAGACCTATAAAAGGATAATTGCGCGGATTGCACACAGATCGCCTTAATCCTTTTAGGCCTGGCCCCGCCTGGTGTGTGTTTGTGTGTGTGTGTATGGCTGTTGCAGTCGCGCCTCGTAAACAAACAAGCCAACTGGCGGGTCCACACACTCATCCACTTGATTGCATTGTAGGCGAGCAGCAGCAGAAGCAAAACAAAAAAAAAATGGAAGTCAGTCCGGCTTTTGCCAATTTTTTTCGCGGTCACAACAGCAACACCTCGTTGAGCATAAGCGGGTGTGTATGTGCGGTGGCTGCGCATTTTTTGTTGTTTTTTTTTTTTGGTGGCTGCTGTGATTGACCGTGATTTGTGTGCAAAAGAAAATGGCAAACGCAAAGCTGTGGATTCCCAGATGAATTTTCATAATTATAATAGCTAAAAATCGCCGATTTTGTCGCCATTTGTCGTGTTAATTTTCAATCACTTAAGAATGCATTTGCTGTCGCTTCCAATGAAAGCGCACGATTTGTCTATGTATCTATATATACATATATGCATATGTATCTATATAAACAGCCCACTGCACAAAAACTCAAATCAAAAGCAGCTACAGAAAACCTTGAATCAATTGATACAAAACGCAAAACGCGAGCAAAAAGAAAAAAAATATGGACAGTTCCTCAGCTGCACCTCACCTCCCCTTGGCCATCAAGCAAATTCGAATTGAACTTGCTGCGCCATATTTGGTTACAATTTCAGCGCTTAATTCCGCATACGTAGAACAATCAGGGGGTTTGGGGGGGGAGGTGAATAGGAAAGAAGGAGGGTGCGGACGGGGCTTGGCAACGTGTCGCATTCGCCTTATAAATTTCTAGCTAAATATTTTTAATTTATTTACGTTTTTTTTTTTTTTCCAGAGAGTCACAAATAACAATTACAAATGAATTTGCTGCTTCGACTGTATTTATTCAAATTGCAACTTGTTGGCTTGTCGCCTGCTGCCTGCCGCAACGGCTTTAAACTAAACACTGCTTATTAATTAAAGCCGATTAATTTATGCCTAATTGGCGAATTAAGTGTGTGCTTTTTATTCCACAGTCACTAAAGTTACATTTCGATGGCATGATTAATCAGTTTTTTGTGGTCAAAGCTAAGTGACAATGATTCAAATATGTTTTAGCTTGAATATTCAGAAAAGCGTGGGGCGAGGCTTTTTACAGAGAAAAATGTGAATGAAAATTGCAATACTTGCATATGAATTAAAAGTGATTTTTATTTTTTTGTTTAAGTGTTTCATTTGGAGAAAGTCACAAAAGCACGAGCGAACCAAAAAAACCACCACCATTAATTGTGATCCAAAATTCAAGAGAAGCTTGCCTGTCTGCCTGCAGCTACCCCACTTCTCAGGTGTAGCGAGAACGCACAGATTAGGAAGGACGAGCGTAACTTTGAACGCAAGATAAACGAAATTTTTATGGGTTTGTCACGCACGATTCATGCACAATTAAAGGAGAGGTCACAAATGATCACGCACGATCAACCGCCACCGAATTTTTGCGTGGAGAGACATAAATTCTATCATGGGCTTAATGGCCTTATTGTGCCTTTTGAATGGAGCAGAGAAAAATCAAAATCAAAAGAAAATCAATTTTGGGAATAATATTATTAATCAAATATTATAAAATCGAAATTTCGTGAATACTGTATGACTTATATTTACGATGAAAAACTTTAACACGCACGAGTCACGCACGGATCACGGATGCACACTCACGAAAGTCTGTGTTTTCCCACGATCAAGTCGTGGAATGTCGTGACACGTTCAAATTCACGTCACGGGCGCACTCTAGTATTTATAGATCCGGGGTGCCCAAACAAAGCATATGATAGAGAAAGAACCAATACATTTAAAGAATCTCTTATTTTTCAATCAGTTGGGAACAACAACAAAGTCTAAGACCGGATTTACACGATGAAGCAAACTTCATAATGTTTACTAAAAAGCTCTAGCTGGTTGTCTTTCCCACAAACAAAAGCTTTTTGAGAAACTTCATGAAGTTTCTTCTTCGTGTAAATGCGGTCTTAGACCGGAAGTTTCTTTCATGAAGTTCTTCATGAAGTTTCTGTTTGTGGGGAAGAGGTGAAGAAAAAGGGGCGAAGCTGGCAAGCTTCATGAGCTACTGTGGCGTGAAGCTTTTCGATAATTCTCCTTTGCTTTGTTCCGATTGAACTGATGCAGGGTTGATTTGTAGGCTATTTGCTTATCGATAACTCGTGTTCTCAGTCGGGTGAATCGAGCTTCATGAAGCAAACTTCTTCCTACAAGCAAGAGCTTTTTGAAGATCTTCAAAACCAAATCGAAGTGAGCTTCATCGAGCTAACTCCCGTCTAAGTTGACTCGCACTCGTTGACAACGCTGTTGTTGTTTTTGGGCAAAAAAACCAGATTGGCTTTGTTGTTATTGCTCTTTGCTATCGCGCATGCCGCGAGCTCTATCTGTGAATTCGTATGCTAGCGCTATTGCAAAGAGTGAGACAACAAGCCTTATACTCTCAGCTTGGGCACCTCTGTTAAAGACAGAGGGACTTAATTTACATGCGCTTATAGGCAGCCCGAACAATACAAAGACAAACGGAAAGTCAGATGCAACGACCCAGTCGAACGCCCGTTAAAGAGCTTCGCACTTTTATACTTTTGCAAAGTGTCGTGTGTGGGCTTGTGTACTAGTGCGTGTGTGCCTGTGGAAATTAATTAAAAAGCCAAATTTAATTTTTTAAAGTGAAATCCTTCTTATTAGATAAGACTGAAAGTCAACAAGACCTGAGTACAAGTCTCCATAAAGTCTAAAATTCATGGTTTTTTCAACAGTTTATAAATATAGCAAGTTGTATGGAATTCCCTATATATTCATGATCAGGACAACGAGCTAAGTTGATTTCCGTCCGTCCGTCTGTACGTCCGTCTGAGCAAAGTCTTCTTTTCATTCCACTCTGCTTAATTGTCGGAACCGCCCGAATCGGATGACTATATCTAAGATTTCAATGATAGCTTTCTTTACCCTAGCAGTTATGAATATTATATGGTGTCAAACAGTTCTGCAAAATTTGATCAAAATCGGTTGACTATATCTAATTGTTGCCATAGGATCGATTGGTCTAAAATGTATCTTAGTAAGAAAAACGTTATTGTTTTCCTTTTTTTTTAAACTCAGAATTAAGAAAATATGCTATATTCTAAAGCTGCTATAGAACCGACCAGGTAGAAATATTTCTGAATCTCGAAATTATATGCTTTCAAACAGTTTCGGAAATATTGGTTGGAATCGGGTGACTATAGAACCGATCAGTCGGAAACTGTGTCTTACTGAGAAACGTATTTGTTTTGGTTGGTCGTGTGCTTAAAAGGTCTTCTTCTTTAATTGTTCTCTTTTGTTCAGAGACTCATTGTTCAACCACTCTTGCAGATAAGATTTCCTTAGATCTATGAAAATTCATTAAATGAAGTGAACCTTAATCATTATAAAATGTCAAGGACTGATCAGTGTGTGAAAAGTTATTGATGCAATAATTTGCATAAAAGTCAATTGGGTATACCGTGCGACAAATTCTATATATATTTGGCCAAATAATCGCTAGAAGCTGGTGTCTGGGTAGGATGTCGGTGACTTAAAATGTATCCCTTGCCCAATTATGCCTAATTAATCGGGCTTATTACTTGGTAAAATTAGTTTTTCTTTTCGCTCTTCTACTTTACACTATTTTCTGTAGCGCTTCACACGAACGTCTCTCCTTCTATCTATATCATTTGCATCTTTATAATTTTCTATGCATTTTCGCATATTTGATTACACATGCGCCTCTTTCGACAGCTTTTCACTAAGCTGCCTGGCATTTTCTTCATTCTGTTTCGCTGTGGTTTTTTTCCCATTTATTTTGCACGTTTTGCCATGTGAATTTGGTACGTTTGGTACGTTTTGTGCGCCCATTTTTTCGTTGCCTATTGACGTTTCTACTTATTTAGTGTATTTTTGCTTAAAAAATTCTCTAATTCTTTTTTTTTTGCAAAACTTGTTTTTTTTTTTTTTTGAGCTGCCTGCATTTGCATGCGGTTTGTGTATGAGGTTTTGTTGCTCGTTTTCATTAACAGGGGTCTATGTGTATATGAAAATTTGTACAACAGTAAGTCTATCTCTCCCTTTCGCTCTTGCTGACTATCTAAGTATCTGTAAGTCAAACACATTTTACTGTTAAAAAATTGTATGCATTTGTGGTGTTAATTGTGTTGCACTTTGCCAGCCAAACCAAAACGAACAAAAAATCGGTTGTTCATTTATTGTGGACTCCAAACTAAGGCTTGCTTTTGTAAACGATTTGATTTTATTTATTTATTATTGCAATTTGTTGTAAATTTAGTTTAACCAAATTTGGTGCCGCAAAAACGACACCCACGTTGGCGTCGCATTGTCCCGCTTTATTTTGGGGGCGCGGGCTGCCGCCTGACATTTCGATTTGAGTTTTTTTTTTTGTAGCCTTGACTCGAGTCTCGGTTTGCATAAAGCTATGGTAATCAATTACCAGCTCTCTAAATACATTACGCTGGCACTGTCAAAGGCACCAGCCTAATTAATAAAAAGCCATAGCTTAATTTATGTCAAAACGAAAGAAAAAACAAAGTTTACATACATCCACTTGCCTAAGTGCCTAGGCAAACCAAATTGAATTTTTCCATCTAACTGAATGAACAACCTATGCGCGACCTGTAGGCAGAAAATTAGAAACAAAAAATGAAGAAAAAAGTGAAGAATTATAACAATAATGCAGTTGAGACATGCGTGGCCGGATGGGCCAGCTGTGCCTCTGTAATACAATTACAACTGAGTGCACGGTAGTAAAATGGAAAAAAAAAACCAAGAGAAAAAGAATGCCACATAAACAGCTAAAAGGCGGAGATGCGTATAGATTGTAAAGTAGATTTCCAAGGGAGAGCATAATGCAATTCACTGGCCTGGCAAATGTTGTCGCAAAAGGTTTTTAAATCTAATTCTTTTCATTAATATTTGCTTACCAATTTAAACGTATAAGAGAAGAAATATTGTTTTTTACGAGGGTGGCCGTAAAAGTAAGTGCCATTAAAAATAAATTAAATTTGTACAAGGATTTTTTTCAAAATTAACAAAATAAACTCATTTGAATAGACTCAAGGTTTATCAATAGAATATTAGTTATTTGAAAACGAAAAACTAACTAATCGTCCATAAAACAAGTAAGAAAGTCGGTCAAGCCCGACTGTAAAATACTCTGTACCTGTTTGTATGTAACTGATAACTTTAAAGTGTGAGGGTTTTTCAAAATCTGGGGGTGGCAACTCTTTCGACTATCGTTCATCTGGTTGAAAAACGATGTATGAAGGCTCGATAAGTCATGATGAGTAGAATTACCCTAGTACATAACTCGTAAAATTATAAAATTTATATATAATTTCCTATTAACAAAAACGTATCTATATTAGTCACGCGGGAATCACGCGTGATTTCTGACCGCAGGCCATCTCAATTGCATCGCTCCTCTCATACTTGGTCTTTGCCTCCTTACACAAATATCTATTGGAAAGAATGCCGTCAAGCAAATTCCAATTGGGAAATTACCAGTAATCTATTGCCCTCTCGCTCTCTCTTTCTCGTAAGTTCTACCAATCGCTGCGGTGTTGTTGTTGTCGTTGCTTTGAATTTTCTTTTACGTATTGCTCTAATATCGTTTATCTGATCGAAAAACGATGTATGGCGGGTCGATAAATAATGAGTAGTAAAATATATGTCTAGAATGTTCGAACTATCTATCTTCAAAATTGTGGGAGTTATAACGTTTTTTTTTAATTTGCGGGGGAAAAATCTAAAATAAACTTGATCTGCCTGCAGGTAGAAGAATTATATGTTCCATACACTTCAAACCTCTAGCTCTTACCATCTCTGAGATCTCTTCGTTCATACGGACAGACGGACATGGCTATATCGACTCGGCTGTTAATGCTGATCAAGAATATATATACTTTATAGGGTCGAAGATGCTTCCATACATTTGCACAAACCCAATATACTCTGTGTACCTTCGGTACAGAGTATAAATATATTATTTAATTATTCAGTATGCGGTTCAGGCAATCGCTCCATCAAATAGACTCAGAAAACAAAAATAATATAAAATAGAGCCGGGCTTCCCTCAATCTCTGGGGTCGTGTGTCTTTTTAATTATTGCTCACAAGAAAGTGAACTACAACTTTAAGCCGAATTCGAACTTCAAAGTTTCTGAGAAGCTTTTCCAAGGCTACATAATTCATGAAGGTGACCTTATGTGTAAAAGTTTTTTTAAGCAAATACTTTTAATTAGATGTTTCTTGGCGGGATTGAACCCACAACCTCCTTCACAGAAGGGACTCACGCTACCCCCTATATTTTTTTTTTAGTCATAATGAAATACTCATTTTCGTTCGTATCGTGCGATACGAAAACTTGGGCTTAATACTTTAAAATAGAGATTTTAAAAGTAGAAAAAGATTTTCAAAGTTGATTACTCGGTAAAGTTTTTTAGATACCAATTGATCGAAATCGGAAACGGGAACAGGCCTGATCCTATGCGTTTTCTCTTCCCCTTACTATTAAATCCGCCCTCGTATACGTAAAAGTAACTTTTGGATACGCAACGCTAACAACAAAAGCGACGCCAAATAAAAATTGCAATGAACATAAATTGCAGTTGAGTTTTCAAGGTTTTCCAGTTCATGGTTTTCGCGTCTCAATCTGTTTGTGTTGGTGTGGTGTGTGTGTGTGTGTGTGTGTATGGCAAGGCGACGGTCGCACACCGCTTTAACAATGGATCGAAGCTGATCTCTGCCTTCGTCAACGTTTAGATACACGTGAGTTATTGTTGTAACTGGGCGCTCCCGCAGTTTCTTGCTTTAAGTGTTTTTTTTTTTTTTAAATTTGTTGTTGCTCTTAATATTTCTAATTCATTTAAAATGTTTCTTTATTTTTATGGTAATACTGAAAGTATTTGTCATAGTTTATTTAAGCCGAAATCAAACGCTATTCTTGGCCAATGCGACTTTTGTGGCCAGACAAATGGCAAATAAAATATAAATGCAATTTCTTCTATTTACTTGTACGTCTCTCTCCAGCTGAAGGTTACACGATGTCTGGCCAGGCTATCTATAGTTGTTGGCAAACGAATATGACTAGAAAAGTGGACAAGGAAACGTATAGATTGCATTGACTGAATGGTTATTTTCCTCACCATTAAGTAAAATGTCATTGAAATTATTTGCAGAAATATACAAAAAAAGATTACGTTAAGACTGAATAAATAAATGTTTAACAAAGGCGTTTGGATTGAGATGAAACCCAAAGTAACAAAACTGCCTTTGAGAAATGTTTTATTAAATAACTGTGTTTTTTCTTTGGTTATTTTATTCAAGGCTAATCTTTGATTATCAGACATACTGACAAGACTGCATACAGAAATAAACTCAGAAATAAAATATCGTTTTGTACTTAAAATTTCTAGGATGATTCGTTCCTAGGTGTACTTAAACTAAGTTTGAATCAGTCTTAAGTTTTAACATTTTTCCTAAATAATTCCTGATATGAGTACAAAATTCTTAAACCAAGTACGAAATACTCAAATCAAGAATTTTTGTACTCAAACGTTTTAAAAAGAACGGAATTGAATTTATACCGCTTTTAATTAAAAATTCAAATATAATTCAATCTTAAGTTTAAAATTTAACCAAATTGCTTCTAAAATGAGATCAAGATTTTTTTGTATCATTTAAAATATGCAAATTTTATCTAATGATGAATCGGGATTAATCAGGCTTGGTTCAAGACCATTTCGTTCTTAGAATAATGTTTAACAGACCATGCAAGAGCCCAAAATGTACTTAATGTATACCGAAACGGTCGAAAATCAAGTATTTTGGGATTGAAAAAATGTTACTTCAATCAACGTATTTTGTATTTGTATCACCTTGGCGAAGTATTGACACTGTTCTCCGTTTTTTTCTGAGTGTACATTTTAAGAATATTTATGACATTGATTTGAGTTTTTTTGTGTACCCCTTAACCGCCTCACAAAGTTCCTGGGAGCCGATTTTTAAGAGTCGATCTGAACCTTCTTTATCTGTGATGCTTATGATTGCTCACTTAGTATTTTGTTTAATTGTCATAGACAACGATGAGATCGCTGAACTAGTGTGTCCAACCAGATTTGATAGATAACACTTTTCATTAACTGAATGTAGGCGATTGATTTTATGAAAACCCCAATGGCATGGGGTTATAAACTTATACAATTTAATTTTGAAACGCAAAAGTTCCTACAAAAATCTCGAGTGATTTCCGTAATCAAAGTAAGAAGAATATATAAGAATATATTGTTCTTATTTTTTCCACTAGCATTAAAAAGTGTAATAAAACCTTGGATTAAGTAGGTTTAACGGGTCTTAAACCCGTTGTGAATATCCTGAGCAAACCTTCAGCTGCAATGTTCGAAAAAATTTTGCCGTTTTTAAATCGAATACCTTTGAGTCCGTGAAATGAATTATACCCTTGCAGAGGGTATATTAAAATTGTCACGATGCTTGTAACGCATAGAAGGAAGCACTCCGACCCCATAAACTATATATATTATTGATCAGCATGACGAGCTGAGTTCATTTCCGTTTGTCCGTCTGTTTCTATGCTATCTCCTCCCTTAGTTTTAAAGCTATCTCGACCAAACTTTGCAAAATGTCTTTAAATACACATAGGCTGCACATTTGTCGGAATTGGCCGGATCGGATGACTATATCATATAGAGAAAAACTTTTTTGTTTTTCATCGTATCGTCACTAATCGTGGTTTGTATTAGTTTTATATGCTCTAACATAAGTTGAAAAAATTTTTTAAAATCGGATGGCTATAGCATATAGCTGTCATAGGAACGATCGGTTCTAAAACTAGTTCTAGTGAGAAAAACTTTTTTGTTTTCCATCGTAGGGCCACAAATCGTGGTATATATTAGTTTTTTATGCTTCCACATATTTTTGTGAAAATTGATCAAAATCGGATCACTATAGCATATAGCTGCCATAGAAACGATCGTTCCAAAAACTAGTTCTAGTTAGAAAAACTTTTTTGTTTTTCATCGTAGCGTCGCCAAACGTGGTATTTATTAGTTTTATATGCTTTCACATATTTCTGTAAAAATTTATCAAAATTGGATCACTATAGCATATAGCTGCAATAGGAACGATCGGTCAAAAAACTAGTTCTAGAAAGAAAAACTTTTTTGTTGTCAATCAAAAAACTGCAAGGGTATATAAAACATAGCCTTCTATTTTTTAATTCTTTAAGAACTTAAAATTAATTTTGTAATCTTTCTTACACAAGCAGCTAAAATCGTATAAATTTGTTCGAAATGCAATTCTTAAAATTAAGTGAAAATCGGATCACAGCTAATTATTGCATATCTTATGACATTTCTTTTGCTTTTTTAATGTAGTCAGTTTTCTTGACTAGCTATCGCTTTGCCTTTGAGTTCGAATGTGCAAATTCATTTGAGTTTGTTTAGCACATTTTCAATGCGCGAATGCATTTCAGGTGCTGCTCACAACAACATCAACTCTTAACTAGCCTCGCGCGTTGCCTCTAACTGCGGCAAATGTGTCAAATTTGTGTGTTTGACCGTTGGCGGGCAAAGCGTGACAAATTGTATTATTCTTATACTTAACATTACTCATACGCCAACGTCCATGTATGGAATTTTCTTGCGAGTATAATATCAATTTGTGTAATTAAAAAAATAGCTTTGCAAATATGTTAAGCGTTTTGATAAGGGTCAGCAATTAGGGTTATTGAGATGTCTCATACTAAAAAAAAAAAAAAATATGACAATAACAGTGAAGGGGGGTGGGAGGGGCTTAACATTGTAGCTGGACAAATGTTTACCGATGCGCGCCAAGGGAAACTCAATATGGTGGCCAATGCGCTGCTTTTGACTTTTTTCGCACAATTTTGTATATATATATTTTTTTTTTGCCTTGGTCGTTTGTTTTACTTGTTGTTGTTGTTTGTTATGGCTGGCTTTTGTTGCAAACGCTGCAATGTTGAACTATGAATGCAATTTCGTAAATTATTTTCCTTTTAAGTAATTATTAAGGTGTGGTCTGACCAAACGGTTTGCCAAACACAAAAGCACGCGCTTTAGCTTCTGTCTTTTGTTTTGTATTATTTTGCGTTTTCCAAGTTATTCATCCATTATACGCCATTTAACTAATAACAGAGCTTTGGGGCAGTAACTTGTATGCCAACAGTATCAGTCATATGCGCGTCACTCACTCACTCACTCACTCACTCAGTCAGTCAGTCAGCCATTCATTAGGCCACTGAAGCCATTCATTTGTGAACTAGCGCCGGGCGCATCTTTTCCATCAACGTCATTATAAATTTTCCAGTGTTTGGGTGTTAACCACTAAGGCCGTCGGCTTGTTTAGCGTTTTAAGTTAGTTACTCCTATTTGATCATAGACTTAAATCAGGCCAATGGCATTTCAGTTTTTCATATTTCACAAATTGGCACTTGGCTACTTGTTTTTATATCGAGTACCCCTTATAAATGGGTAGAAGGGATATCATAAAGTTGGACAGCTTGAAAACTTTTCGATCTAAATTTTTCACTAAGCTTTGATTTTTTTATGTGCTATTTTTGATTACCTTTCACTTCTCATTTACACTTTTTTGCAAAAAAACTAGCCCCTCAGTTTAATTGCTTTCGAAATTTTTCACAGAGTCTTCTTTTTACTGCACGCAACTAATATGTCGGAACCGGTCGGATCGGATGACTATATCTTATAGCTGCCATAGGAATGATCGGTCGGAATAAATTTCTTAGTGAGAAAAACTTTTTTGTTTTTCATCGGAGCGGCTCCAATCTTGGTATATATAAGTTTCATAAGCTTTCACATAATTCTGGAAAAATTGATCAAAATCGGATGACTATATCATATAGCTGCCATAGAAACGGTCGGTCAAAAAACTAGTTCTAGTGAGAAAAACTTTTTTGTTTTCTATCGTAGCATCACTTATCTTGGTATATGTTAGTTTTATATGATTTCACACATTTCTGGAAAAATTTATTAAAATCGGATGACTATAGCATATAGCTGCCATAGAAACGGTCGGTCAAAAAACGAGTTCTAGTGAGAAAAACTTTTTTGTTTTCCATCGTAGCATCACAAATCTTGGTATATGTTAGTTTTATATGCTTTCACACATTTTTGGAAAAATTTATCAAAATCGGATGACTATAGCATATAGCTGCCATAGGACGGATCGGTCGGAAAATGATTTTACTAAGAAAAGTTTTTTTTATGGTATCGAATTTTTATTATCAATGATTTAAAAATTTTAAATAACTGATATCTATATCCTATATATATTTTAACGGTTAAATCAGTTGGAGTAAAGTTTTTCAAGTGTATTAAAACTTTGGCACTGTCAAAGTTAGCTTTGCCTTCTCGTTATTTTGGATTTATCTATTCCAAAAATTTATAAAAAATCGGACAAAAAACACGGAAAACATAGACGAATTTTTTTGTGAGTTTGCTGATTGCCTAAAAGCTAGACATACAAAATCAAGAACTACAGGGTACGCTATAGTCGTGGCCTTCGACAGGAATAGGATTATGGCTAATATCTATATTTAACACCAAAGTAGTTTAACAAATTTTCCTTTTAGGTGCCATCGATCACAGTTTCTTCAACTAATTTCCTGTGGCACACGACAAAACGCCTAACAAATTGATCATCAGCTAGCGTCAGTGGCTCACATTTCTAACAACAACAACAACAACAAAACAAACAACAAATCGCCACTTTGGTCGACAACATGAATGGCAAATTACAAGAGCAACAACAATCAAAGCGTACAAATTTGCTGTAATACAACAACAATTACATTAAAACGCGACCATAAACGTGCAGTCAGCAGAGCAATAACAACAACAACAGAAAGACTTGGACTTGGCTTAGCCAAAAAGCAAAAACCGCGAATGGGGCATAAAGTTTGACGATGCAGCAGGCGCTACCAAAGTCATTCCACACCTTGTAAAATACACGAAGAAGAAGCCAGCCAAAGCAGATAGCAAAATAAAGAGAGATAGAGAGAGAGAGAGAGAGACTTTGCAATTTGCAGCCTAGAAAAAAAATAATTGCTTGTGGAAGTACCCGGGGAGGGAGAGAGTCAGCCTAGGCCAGAGCCTAAGCCTAAGTCATTCATGGAGTTTGTGCTGCAAGTGCAAGTGCAGCTGTAACATTAACATGCAACCGGGCAGACGAGATGCAGATGCATTTCAGGCAGCAGGTGAATTGCACGATTTTCAATGCAAAAGTCAAGAGCGCCAGCGGAAAAAAGTCGTTAGCCAAGTTTTATGCAGGCAGTTGTTACTATTTCGCTAGCCGCCTTTGTGTTGGTATTGGTATTGGTATTGGGCATTGGTGGAAGAGTGTTTGGTAGCAGCTTCCTTTTGGCAGTTGTTTGACGTTCCCTCTATCCCAATGGATCGCACTCGTACTCGTATTCGTATCTGCATGCCAGCAACGACAGCTGTTTCCGTTTGGAAAATGTTTGGTTAGGAGCCCAAATGATTGGCAAGAGATTGCTGCCAGCCAGATCCAAGACATTGATGTTTATAAATTCGTTTGGCATTAAATGTCTTGCATTAGCAAGCAAAAAGTCGCATCTCACATGTAAGCTAATTACGATGTGTGGTCGGTCGGTCGGTCTGTCTCTCCAGCCAAGTCAGCAAATTTCGTTTTCATTTTTATTTAAACTTTTTTTTTTTTTTTTCGCTCTTAATAAGTGTATTTAATGTTCACACATTTGTCACGTTGTTGTTTTAGTTTTTGTTTATCATGCAGTGCATTTATTTACAACACCTTTTTATTGTCGCTATTGCATTGTGTTATCTTTACCCAAATGGTAAACACTTTACGAGTTCTCCCCCCCCATTATCTAATAATACAAATGGCCAAAACAGCTGCAGGGCCTTGGAAATTTGAGTAGTTTTATTTGGCTGGCAAAAACTCATCCCAAAAATTTATGAAAATTAATCACTGGGTATTTTTTGAGTCAGCAAATCAAACAGTCATAATGAGTTCAATTGCCTTATTATCAACAGATATTTCTGAAAGAATGATTGAATGAGAAATTGTCTTAATATGATTTCAGTTTTGCTTCAACAACCGCAAAAAAATTGTATGTATACAAAAATCCCATTATATTTACGACATAATGTACAAAAATTACAAATATATGAATGTACGTGCAGGCATATGATGTAGAACTTATCAGCAAAAACTACTTGTATTTTGTGGCAATAATATAAAAATTTCAATTTTTTGCGCTTTGGCACTTTAGTCGTTATTATTTACGAGGGCTGCCATCCAAGTCTTTTGGTTGTAAATGAAAATTCTTACCAAAAATTGTATAATAAAAATTATAATTTCTCGTTGTCAACTAGATAACGCTAGCTGGAAATTCTGTTCCAAAATTATATCTATGAGTTATAAGTTCGACGTATTGGAAGCGTTCTTGATCGACTTAAAAGCTTAAAGACTTGGTACTAGAAAAGGTGACAATTTTTAAAATATTTAAAATATTTTGTAGATTTATATTTTAATTAAGGAGCGTGCCTTTTTATCATTACCGACCGCATACTTTTTTGGTAAACCGACAGAAATGATCGGAGCTGAGTTGAGAAGGAATGGCACATCCACCGTATATCCCCGACCTTGCACCTTACGAAACCGACCAACACAGCAGAGGCCCGCGCGCGCGCGCCGCGCGCCGCGGAACCCCGGAAGCAGGACCGCGCCCGGAGCGTAAGGAGGACACAGGCCAAACACAACACGCGTTGCGCGCCGGTCTGCGCTGAGATCTCAGAATAAGCTGAGTATTTTTCAATTAGACTTACTCACGCAGACAAGTTCAATCACCCCCGCAGAAAAACCTCTCCAAATTGAAAAAGATGTCGCTCAAAATATTTAATCAACCCATTCGATCAGAGAACGATAGAAAAGTTCCCCCCGCATTCAAATTTAAAATGGTTCGGTGGTCGAGTCGGGCGTTCAATTATTTTTTTTTTTTTTTAATTAGTTCGATTTTTAAATAGTGTAGCCCTAATACAACATTTTTTACTTGCACCTTCAGATTTGTTTCGAACTCTTTAAAATTCTTTTAAAGGCTTTTTACAATGAGTAACATCTTACATCTAACATTTTCAAGCCACATTATTCAATTCCATCGTCCCACATAATAATGTAAATTTATTTTTAAATTTAATCACTAAGAGGAAAACCAGTTGACATGTGAAACTTGTTAGCGGACATGAGACAATGCCATTTAGGAGATTGAAAAGGTGTCGGCTCCCTTCTCAACATGGTGCAGATTTCTGGACCCTAACTGCAGAGAACCCAATACTTGGAGGACTTGGAGCTTGTGTTCCTTCTGAGCGGGATAAGTGTTCAATACCGCCACGAAACATCTAATTAAACTGTTTTTAGTTTAAAAAACTTTTACACATAAGGTCACCTTCAACAGCTATTGGTGAAGATTCTCCAAAAACTGCAGTGTGTAGGTCCCTTTTTCTTAAGCAAAAATTAAAAGATCCACGGGCCAATCGATTGAGAGAATCTTGGCTTGGCTATTCATATTTGCATTAAACGATCAAAAACTAAAATCCAAGACGTTTTGGCTAGTTTAGTATGGTAGAGACCCCATAGTAAAACCCCACCAAAAGTTTCTTAAAGCTACTTAATATGCATACCTATGTTTAAATCAATTGCAGCAATTTAATTTTATTTAAATAAATTCTTGTATAATTTTCGACATGATGTAAGATGTTGCCAATGTAAATCTTTGTTTCACATTTCCCTTCTCTAAAACGTGCTCAGTGTGCAGAGACTATAAATGGCATATGGTATTTGATGGTCTGTCAGAAAGTACTTGATCCAGTTTTTTGACGATAAGGAGAAAAAGTTCTACGAGAGTGAAATCCTGCAGCTGCTCATAAGATGCTAAAAGATGGTCAAACTAAACAGATAATACTTAATCGATTAATGTTCATTCTTTATATAATAAAATCACCATTGAATTAAATCATAAAATCCTACATGATTTGCCTGCCAATCCGGACCAATAATTGTTCTTTTCTTTTTTGTAGAAGTAACGTATAAATGCTTCCCACTCTCTGACAATCAGTTAGGCAAGCAATTGAACTCGAATGCATATGAATTAACGATTACGTTCGGCCCGTACGCCCGACCATGCATCCTAAAAAATGTTCAAATCTGCTCCCTTTACAACATGGGAGTGCTATAGGACATCATACTTTTTCTTGACTTTTGGGGAAATACCACAGCACAATGTATATGCATATATGGAATATTCTAAACTGACGAATACTGGAAAGTAATCTAAGGCATTACTTGGCACCTCAGGGTCGCCTGATCTAATTTGAGATTTGTTATTTTTTATCAGCTTGGAAGCATGCAAACTGCGTGCGCAGCAACGCTATTAAACTATCAAAAAAACTTGTGGTACAAAGGGAATATTCTAAATGAGGGCAATAATTCGTTTTATTTTGAAAAACTATCAATTTTAAACGATTAAAATTCAGAGGTAACTTTTAAGTACATTCCCTTCGGCAATGGTTAATTCTGATTAGCAGTAAATCCATATTTCTGAACTACAACTTAGTAGACTACCCTCGCATAAGTATTTACCAGTACTAAGTATATAAAAATAATAAAATTTTAATTGCGATAGTTTGAATTGTATGCATCTAGTTAATTTGAGTCGACTCGACTCGTACGATAATGCACCGTGGCAACCTACTGCTTACTTACAGTACTCAATATATACAGTGAATCAAAAAAGTATTGGCACTGGCTTAATTTTTTAAAGAAATGTGGGCTGAAGTACATATTAGTCTTAAATTGGAATGGATTGTATAAGGAATAATGTATAAACAGTTAATATTGAGTCCAACACATCTCAAAATGTGCCGTTCCAGTTAGTATTGGTTTTGCTTTTATGACATATTGACATAAGTACTACAGGCAGGGGTACCGAGATTTTTCTTTTTTAGCCCTAAAAATGTATCATCAATCTCCACGTAATGAAAAAATCGTTTCGCAACACTGGAACTTTAGTTCAGAGGTCATATACAAGTGTACAAAACATTATAAAACATCAAATATATATCATATATCGAAATAATAACCAGAGTTCCAATACGGAATCGAATATCCCACTCAACTTTTCGGAACCTTTGCCGCCGTATTCTAGTAGATGTGCCCTGCTGCATCTGTCAACTCTTGAAGATCGAAGAACAATTTCATCATTGATATTTTTAAATGATCTTATTTCTGGAACCATTGACAGTCCCATTTTGTTAAACAAGATAAATTTTAATGTACCAAGCAGAAATCTAAGATCTTTTTAACCATTTTCCCATGATCTCACTCGAAGTAATTATTCTTTAAATGAGCCTATTTGTTTGGCTCTTATAAACTATAACTCATTGCCCATTTTCATGCGCTTCGATTTTGACTCTAATAAGTCTGGAATCAGAATCTTGCTAGCAGAGTATTTTTCCTCTTCTAGGATTTAAATTGTTAAAATTATATTTTAAGTTTAAAATTAGTGTAGCCAGTAAAGAAGTTTGTTCAATTGGCGAATAAATAAATAAAAAATGAATACCGACATAATCTGGAATCTTAACAGAACCTTCTAACGACACATAAGTTTCTTTATGTACTAAAACCGGAACCAAAATACAATAGAGGGATTCCTGAAAGTGACTTGCTTTCGATATTGATTTTGTCGAATAGTTGTTCAAGCTGTGAACAGATTTAACGAAATCAGTTCAGAGGCTGATTTCAATATGATTTCGTTTTGCGATCTAGATCAAATTACATTTGTTTACATTCTGCTTTGTAAAACAGCGAACATTCAGAAACTACACAACACTTTACACACTTTGTGATTTCGCGCCTTTATTTACTTCAGCGCCAAATGTCGATTAGCTGTTTTCGAAATCTAAATAAAATTAGAGCGCAAAAAGGTCGTTTCGTCAACTGATGTAGATTTGCTTTCACGAAATCAAAATCGAAAGCAAATCACTTTCAGGAATCCCTCTAATACTTTTAAGATCATTTCCCATTATGTGAAATTCTTTACTTTTTTAGTTATTATCAAGTTATAACAATTTGTTTAAGTAAAATATATATAAAAACACAAATATTTGAAAACAACCTAAACAAGTAAAAAAGTTAGTCAATCCTGACTTTAAAATAATCTGGACCTGCCAAAGTCTGTATAGAACTAAATAGTTTTAAGTTTGGGGCCACACACTTACTATAAAAGTGCTGCCCATCATGCTTGCGGTCGGTGCTGCCCAGCGTTAATATTTGTTTGGCTTATAACTCGACTATTTTTCATGTGATCGTTAAACGATGTATGGACGATCGTTAAGAAAGGATGAGTAGCGTAAGTCTCTAGAAAGCCCGAACACTGAAACTCTAAAATTGTACACAGAAAAAACAAAATGGGGAGCTACATTCGACTTAAAAAAAATTGATTTGATCCCGACCTTCAAGTTAAAGTTTCAAACACGAAAGAATTGGAACAATCTTGAATCAATCCTAAAAGGCTTATTTCAAGTTGGGATCCTAATTGAAAAACAAGTCCCAGATTTTTGGTATTGGTCCATTTGTACTTAAGTCAATCCTTTCGATCTTGGTTTGAAAAACTCAGAGATCGACCTACTTCTGACATCATTTAGGATTGAACTTATACAAATATCTCGGGATTTTCTGCTGTGAAGAAGATATGAGACTTTTTTTGTATCATCAAAATATCTCGGGTTTTTTATTCTGTGAAGAAGATATGAGATTTTTTTTTTGTATATTTTGGGGGAGGAATCGAATATAAACTGCAAATATAAGATTAATATGTTTCATACACTTCAAACCCTTGGCTCTTATCATTTCTAAAGTCTGCGCGTTCATACGAACAGACGAACGGACAGACATGGCTATATGGAATCGACTGTTGATGCTGATCAAGAATATATATAGCTTATAGGGCCGGAGATGCTTCCTTTGCACAATACCAATATACTCTTTGTACCTTTGGTGCAGATTATAATTATGCTGTGCCCATACTTAATTGATTCACTGTATATATACTACATAAAATGTACTTATTATATTGTGTGTTGGCAAAAATTTCGTTGGGGCAAAAAAAAAAAAACGTTTCAACACAAAATAAAATCAATTTTTTGCGGCTGATAAGAAGGCGCAAAACGTTTCCGCTTTTGATTTTTTTTGTTCTTTTTGTTTCGTTACTCCCCCTGATATTTTGTTTGTGCGATTGCAATGCATTTTTTTTTGTTCAATATTTTCTTGCTTAATTTTTAAAATAAAATTTTTTTCTCGATTTCCCCATGTACAACAACACATTCTACTATCAGCGAGGCGCTTTCATAATTTGGGTCAGAATCGGCAGCGTCATGACCAAACTGATAAGAAAACGTAGATGTCGCACAGAGCATTGATTGGAACTATCTTAAGCTGTGGCTCATCATTTGCAGCAGATACAAAAGCTTCCGCTGTTGATTGAGCCCAAGTGAATGTGAATGAAGAGTCATGGATTAGGTATGCGTCTCTAGAAGATTTACTTATACTAGTAATTCATAATTGCAGCTACACTTGACAGTTGCTTGAACTTCTGTCCTTAAGTGTGTGTGTGTGTGTATATATAGCAGATCGGTTGTGGCCCATTGTGTGCGAGCCGTCTGCTATCTTTTGTGTATGGCTTTTGTTTACACATTTCGCTTTTACACTGGACAAGGACAATGTCAGTTGGCAGGCTTTATTTTTGTGTTTTTTTGATAAGCGATCGTAGAACCTGCCCACACCGGGTTATTGATATTTCATTATTCGAGGTCTTAAGTTCTAAATAAAGAAAGGGATACGTACATATTTCATAGCTGCTGATGTGCATAGCATCACATATATATTTCTTAAATTATTTTTGCCCAAAAGCGAAATTGATGTGGATGCGGCGGCGGCGGCTGCTGCTTACGTTGACGGCGCTGCTGCTAAATGCAGAGACTATGTAAAAAATTTACAGCGAGCGAAGAGTTTGCTGTGGCTGGAGTGTTAAGGGGAACGGGAAGAGGGCGTGCGTCTGATGCTGCTGCTCCTGTTATATGTATATATATATAATTTTTATATGTTGTGCCTTTTTATATATACAATAAATTTTTTTTCTCTTTTTTCCCGTTTGGTTATGGTAATTTTTTTATATTTTTTTCGGTGCGCGCACAAAAGGCAAAATGCAGGCAATTATTATTGTTGTTGTTGTTGTTGCAGATTTTTTTGATGCTATATATTTTTTTTTTTGGGCTGTTGGTTGGTTGTACTTTTTGTTGTTATATGTAGAGCAAAAAGTAAATAATATGCAGCGTGAAAATGAAACGACTTTTGCGTTTGTATTTTCTCTTTTCTTTTTTTTTTTATATATTTTATGTTCAATTTACAGACAGCGGCAATTGTGTGATTCTTTTTTTTTGTGGTTGTTGTTGTAGACAGTTGCCCGCATTTGTTATTGTTGTGTATTAAATATTTGAATTATTTGTGTGATATGTTTTATTATTATATTTTATTTTTGTTTGTGTTTGCTTTGTTGATTCCCCTTTATACAGCTTCAAAATAATTCAAAAGTGTTGTCTACTTTTTTAATTATTTTGCTAGTGTTTTTTTTTGTTGTTTTTAAATGTTTTTGTTTTTGTTTTGTTTGTTGTTATATGGATTGCACTTTTTTGTAACATAAATTTACTAAAAAAAATTTAAATGTTGTTGTTGTTGCTGCTGCTGTTGTTGTTGTGTTGTTTGTTGTTGTTGCTGTTAATTATCTAAAATATGAAACCAAATTGTTGAGTTTGCAAAATATTTTGACGGTACGTGCAAGATACGAAATGATCAAAACTGTGAAAAACTTTTAGTCTAATCTATCTATTTATCTATCTGTTTTAAGCTATTTCAAGAATTTCATTTTTCATCTACGCTCACGTCTTCAGCTAAGCAGATTTTTATGTTTGTCAATGAACTGCTGATATAGAGAGATTCTTTTCTGTATTATGTGTCAAAAATTTGCTTAACGCAGCAACAAAAAATGCACTCAATGATCAAATAACATAAACCAAACAGCAGCATACTTGTAGTAAAATTTATATCTACGAAAATGTTTAACGTTGTGGTCACCAAAATCTAATAGAAAGGCGCTGCAACAACAGCAAGAGTTTTTTTTTCAAATACTTTTTCAGGGTAAGCTGCCTTCGGAAAACAAATAAAGTTTAAAATAAAACTAAACAAAATGAACTTACACAAACAAGAAAGCTAGTCTCGATTATGCCGAATTTTTAATACACTTGCAAGGGTAAGCTCCAACTTATTTAATCGATATATATTTAATAATTCAATATCATTAAGAATCTGAACGTTGACTTCTTAATTTGATCACATTAAATGACATTATATTAAAAACAAAAAAATTTTCTACGTAAGACATATTTTGCTACCGATCGATTCTATGGCAGTTTTAGGATATAATTCCGACCAAATTTTGCAAATCTGTTTGAAAGCATTTAATTTTTGTTATTGCTGAGTTTGAGAGCGCTGTCATAGAAAATACAAAAGTTTTTCTTAGCTTAGACCCTTTTCCGTCCGATCGGTCCTATGACTTCTATACACCCAGAGAAATCTAGCACGATTAGGCAAGACAGAAATCGGCTTCAATTTAGTTTTTTTTTCGTCTTGAATTTTCAAGAAGAAATCTGCTTGAAATCGAGAAGACTTGTGTGCTCGATTTTGAGTTGGAAGCAAGGGAGGTGAGGCGTTCGCATTGCGGAGAGCAAACGAAAAAACGAGAGCATTTCGTTCTCTCGCTCTCTGCCAACTTTGTTCTAAAATGCTTACTTTAAAGAAGATCTATTCTTGAATTCGAGAATAAATCATGCTTGATATGAAGCCGACTAAATTTAAAACCGATCAGATCGAGCTTAAAAATTCATGCTTGATTTCAGTATTTTCTTTTTGGATCCAAGTGGATTCTGTCTTGCCGAACTTCTGACTCGAAATCTGCTTGATATCAAGAACGATCTGCACGCTTTTTTCATCTGAGTGTAGGATATAGTCATCCGATTTTGGAAAAATTTTGAATTTTTCTATTTTAAAAATAATAATTGAAAACAATCAAGTTTTTCCCACTAAGACTTATATTTCGATCGATTAGTCCTATGGAAGCTATAAATTATAGTCGTCCGATACGATTAAACTGTTATTCTAGCCTAATCAATGCTTTCGTAAGGTTAAGTCTAATTTTGCAGATGGTCAAACAAAGGCAATGCACAAAAACAAAAAAAAAATATTAAGCACCGTACACTAAAAACTGAAATATTGGTAATTATTAAAAAAAAATTGAACGGTATAGTCTTAAAATATTATATAAATATCTGGCTTTAAAGCCACAAAAAGACTTAATCCGATTTTCTATTAATTAATCTCTGGGCTTGTATGCATTTTAATTTTCGCACAAGTGAAAGGGCCATTCTTTCTTCACAGCAGACGCCTATAGCTGGTAAAGGTGGCTGAATGTGTAAAAACGTGTTTAGGAGACAGGGTCCAACGCACACACTATTCTCTGCACCGGGCACTAATACTTTTCAATGAACGACAAATCGGACTGCTCAAAGTCTCTGTGGATTTGAACCGAAGTTCGAACCGAATCCAGGACCGGAAATGATTTACTTTTATTGCCTGAACCTGATCCCAATCAAGTTCAATATGCAAAGTTTTTTTATAAAATTATACGGTTAATGCAATTTTAACATATTTATAAACGTAATGTGGGCGCGTACCAAGAGTGATTTTTAAACACTTCGCTGACTAAGTGAGTAAAAATGAGCTTAATATACTTTTGTAAAATTAGAGCTTGATATCTGCAAAATTGTAAAGGTAGGGTGATCTAGTGTGCTGATCGTGACTTCGTGTTATAAATGTATAAAAATTTCTGCCGAAAGAGAGAACAAATTGTTTTAACTGTCAGGCACAAAAGCATTACATTGTGCTGAGCGTGTAATCCTTATTAACAGTCTCTGCTCTAAATTTTGAATGCTGCCAGCTTTCATATGAGTTTTCTATATACTTATAGTTTATTAGATTGAAATACAAGCTAAGAATAAATATTGTTAAGTTTCTAATTTACCTTTTGGAATCATTTACATATATGAAAGTTTTCAGAAATATTGCCTGGACTTGAAAGTTAACTAAGGTCAAAATAGAGAGTTCTAAACATCATTGTGAAATTGAGAAACAAGTAAAAAAGTCGGTTAACCCCCACTGTCATATACCTTGTAACTGTCTAAGTTTGTATATAAATGATAACTGTTTAGTGTGGGTTCACACAAACTGTGGAAGTGCTACCCATCACGAATACGGCAAGTGCAGCCCAGCATCTGATCGTGAATCGATGTATCGTGGATCGATAATGAAATGATGATTAAAATCTAGCTTCAAATTGTAGGTGTTAATACGTTATTTTAGTTAGCGGTGGAGGAAAATTTATATTTTTATACCCTTGCAGAGGGTAATTGAAATTGTCACGATGTTTGTAACGCATAGAAGGAAGCACGCCCCATAAATATTTGCCGGGCGGTCTATGCTGTCCGTTGTCCGTCGTCCGTCCGTGTTTAGTATCTCTCCCTGTTTGAAGCTATCGACCAAACTTGCAAAGTCTTTAAATACAAGGCTGCACTGTCCGAATCGGCGGATCGGATGACTATACATTAGCTGCATAGGAACGATCGGTCCATAAACTAGTCTAGTGAGAAAAACTTTTGTTTTCTATTGAATCGTCACAAACTGCTATATTAGTTTTATACCCTTTCAAATCTGGAAAAATTTATCAAAATCGGATGACTATAGCTATAGCTGCCATATAAACGGTCAGTAAACTAGTCTAGTGGAAAACTTTTTGTTTTCTACGTAGGTCACAACTTAGTTTATAGTTTTATTGCTTACACAATCCAAAAAATTTATTAAAATCGGATGACTATAGCATATAGCTACCATATAACGGTCGTCAAAACTAGTTCTAGTGAGAAAAACTTTTTGTTTTCCATCGAAGCGTCACAATCTGGTATATAGTTTTATACCCTTCAACAATTCTGGAAAAATTTATCAAAATCGGATGACTATAGCATAAGCTGCTTAAACGGTCTGTCAAAAACTCGTTCTAGTGAGAAAAACTTTTGTTTTCCATCGAAGCGTCACATTCTGGTATATATAGTTTTATACCCTTCAAATTCTGGAATTTATCAAAATCGGAGCTATATTAGCTGCCATTAAACGGTCGGTCAAAAACTAGTTGTAGTGAGGAAAAACTTATTTGCTATCAAGGTAGCGACTTCAAAAACTGAAGGGTATTTAACAGGCGGCGATGTTTATTTTGAATTTAAAGCCAAATATGTTAAATTGTCGAATGAAAACACATTAATTAAAATAAGATGTATCTAAGAAAAAAACAGCGCAAGCGTTCGTGAGAAGCATAGTATGAAGAACGCGTCGGAATGTATGTATATAAAATCTATATTATAGATATATAATTTCTAGATCGACGTGGTTAAAAGTTCATTTCACTCACTAAAACTTAATATAGAAAATCAATTCCTTGGGATATTCTACGATTTATAAGAGATGGGAAAATCAATAATTTGCAATCTTTGCTCATTAGTAGAAAGAAAATGTAGGAATGAAAATATTATAAACTGTTTTTGAAGTTGGTTTTAACATTTCTGGTACATGGTAGATCAGAAAGAGTTAGTGAGCACTAAGAAGTGATATTGGCAAATTTCAGATCACAGGGTGTCAAATTTTATTAAAGCAAAATAAAGGAATCATTTCACTTAGCTCATTTCAGCTATTTTTGAAATATTTTTAATATATTAAAGAAATAATATAATTTGTGTAAAATTTTCTGCTGCTTGATCTATAAAGTAGATTCTACACCAATAAAGAAGAGAAGTTTCCTTTATTAAAAAAAAAAAAAAATTACAGTTCAGTTCCATTTAAAGCGTCAGAAATCCACACATTGTGCAGAGTTGTTTAATTAACATTATTTCACTTCCTTCGATTAAAAAACAAAATGCTCAAAGGTCGAATTTAGAATATTGCGCGACTACTAGTATCTGAAAATTCATTATTCCAAGGCATGCGATTTAAAAATATAATTTCAGCGAACAAACTTTAATCCCCGAAAGGTTAATTTGGCAGATCAATTTGGCGAATCAATCAAAACTGGATTACCCATAAGTAAGTTCGGGCAGAAGAAAGTATATAAATTTGGGGTCAGTCTGCTTACTCAATGTTAAGATAATAACATTAATGTTAAGGTTCTGTTAATTGATTTATATTATTATTTGTATAAAAATGCAATTATCCATTTTGTGGCAAGGGTATAAAAACTTTCAGCTAGCAAAAATAATAATGCCAAAAAAAAAAAATACCCTATGGTAAATAGTAATTTAAGTTTCAAGCAAAAGGGATGTGCCAAAAAAAAAATTAAAATAAATGAAGCAGGAGAACAAAAAAAAAATAAAAAAATTGTCGACTGAACGGAAGGTGAGCCAAGGAAATAAGCAAAATCAAATGCTGCGCTGCTTTTAGTTTGGTCAGCTGGCTGCTGCTTTAGCTGCTGCCGATGCTGGGTTAAGCATGGCATTTCATTTGGTGCGCAGCTGCAGCCAGGCAGAATTTTTTTTGGCTATTTAATTTGCCATTTTTTCTAGCATATTTCGCAAGTTCTTTTTGTCTTAGTTCTTTTTTTGTTTTGTTCATTATGTTCTGCGCCAAGCCCGACGGCAAAGTAAATGCCAGGACTGACTCCGGCCATTGTCATGAGAATGATGATGATGATGAAACTGCGTTGGTGGGTTGCGTCCAGTTTTGGTGGACTGGAGTTGAGCTCGTCTGCCTTCCTGACGAAAATTGAAACTGACAAAAATTTGTTACATTTGCCTGCACATAAAGTTGACGGCGTTACCAGTCACCACCCCCCCCACCCGGCCATCATCTATCAGTCTACACTTTATTACTGTACTTGTAGCTACTTCTTTTCTGCTTCTACTTTTTTTTTTAAATTTTTTTTGGCTGCTTTGTTTGTTTTGTTTCACTGCTGCTGCTGCTGCTTCAGAAGTTTGCTACAGTTCATTTGTATGCTGCTGGTTTGGTTATATTTTTTTTTTTATTATATTTTTTCAGTTCTTCTTTTTTTCCAATTTTTGTTAAGCAAATTTTGCACGGCAAATGCATTTTTTGCGCTAGTTTTATCGCAAGCGTAACCAATGTGCAGTGAGAATATTGTGATATTGAATTTAAATTTTTGTAATTTATTCGTTTTTTTTTTAAGGAAATTAATTTCGTTAATTTGTCACATTTTAACAATTTTATTCACATTTATCACACACACACACACACGCAGGCGGACACGACACGCACTTGAGCTGGGGCAATGCAACTATTCAACCAAAAGACCGAAATAAAAATGCATTCTATAAAAATTTTGCGAGTGCGCGAAAAAAGTTTTTCCGCGTTTTGCATGACGGCGACAACGGCGACAGCGGCAGTGACGGCGACGTCGACGCCAGCGTTTACACACAGTGAAAAGCGATTGCAATTGTTGTTTTTGTTGTTGTTGTCTGCCGAAAAATCAAATATAACGCAGTCAATGAAAGTGCCATGTGCGTGTGCACTGCCTCTAAAAAAAGGGAACACCTGGCGTATACGTAATATCTGCACTTCACTGACACTTTTTTCAAATTGATTTGGATTTTTTTTTTTGGGGAAATCTCAGCTTTCTTTCTCTCGGTCTTATCAATTTTATCAGGCCAATGACTACGTGTTAATGGGCAATGTGCTTTACGATTGATATACGCGATCGTCGGACGCTACACCTAAACCTCGGAACGACTCGGGCCGCGTCCGAAAATGCGTTCCGTTGCATATCGGATGCGTTGTGTTTATGCGACTGCCGAAGCCGACTGCAAAATTATATCACAACAACACGAAGACAGGCAGAGCACAGCGACGACTTCAACGGAAAATTGCATACAAGCGCATTCATACATAAAACTAGAATGCTTTGAGCGCTGCTGCCAGAGAGATGAATGAGTGAGCGAGCGGGAGAGTCGGTTGAGTCACTGAGTGGGGCGCAAACGCGAGAACTTTAGGAGTAAATCGTAACGGGGTAAGTGTAAGCCGCACAAACACACACACACAGGCAACAGAGCGAGCGAGAGAGCCCGTTGCAATGCAATGCAATTCTTGACTGCACTGCAGCCAGCGCGCGTTGATAAAGAGCCAGCCGACTGCGCTGTCCAAGTAGCCGGTGTTGATGTTGTTGTCCGACTCTCTTCGTCGTGGGTCGTCAGAGCTTGACATTGTTGACAATTGCCATAAGAAATGTAGCTTACAATTAACACAAACACACACAAGGACAAATTCACTCAACATTTTGTTGGCCATTCGCTCAGCTAGAACAATACCCACACACACGCACATACACACAGATACTAGACAAGCATCTCAAAATTTATTCACCACATTTTTTTGTGTGTCGCTTTTTTTATTTCGCACACGCACACGACTGTTTAATAAGCAGCGACACACACACACACATAGACACAGAATAAAAAAAACTGCATTTCTGTCGCTGCGCTGCCGTCGTCACAGCAATTAGCTGACTTTTAGGGGGTGCAAACGGCGCAGGGGCTTCGCTTGGGCTTTGCCCTTTAAAGCAGTATTTTTTTTAGAAATTTTGATGGGGGGAAAATTTTGGAATTAAAAATTCTATACAATTTTAGTATAAATTAATGCATAAATTAAAACTATTTTTAAACATTTTTCCAAGTGTTTGGGGAGTACCCTTTTATAGTAATTTATGCTTGAATATTTCAACAGCAGATTTAAGCCACTCATAATTAACTCACTCACACACACACACACTCACCCGTTAATTCACCAGGCGCATTCCCAGCCTTAGCATATGCTTGAGCTTCCTGCTCTTGCAGTGTGGTGAGTTTCCCCTTGCAAGCTTGAATCCAACTCAAGAACTTGGCTCACTCACGCTCTCGCTCACTCATTTGCTGAGCACAGTTGTAATACATATGTATGTATATGTTGTGTATATGTAAATGAGCTCTAAAATTTCGTTAGTTTTGATGTCAAATATGAACTTTGCTTGGCTTTTGTTAAATGATTATTAAATGGAAAAAACAAAAAAACTATATTTCAATAAAACCCAAATGCGCAGTTAGATTGTCGAAAATGTGAAACGTGTCGTTTGTCAGTCAGCTCAGAAAGATGACGCATGTGGAAAAGCTTAGATAAAAGTAGACACACTTTTCATTTCATTTGCCCTGAAGTGTCCAAGGCAGACGACGAGTAAGTACAAAAATAACAAGTAACGGCAATTGCAGTTTGCAATACGCCAACGACCTGACTGACGCACGTTCAAGGTATTATCTCACATACGCGCACACAGCAAAACTTATGGATGTATGTTTGTATGTGTGTGTGATGATGAGCGAGAGCAACAGTTGCAAAGTAAAATGGCGAATGCTGCAACTCGATCATTTATTTATCATTAATATTACAAAAATAATATATAAATATATAAAAATGTGCACGATAAGAGCCTACAAAATGTATGTACACCGCTTGTTTGATCGACTCGTCGCTTATCGGCGCTTTTGTTTACCCCAGCGGACAGAGACAACGCATTTTTTGTTGCCACATTAAACTTATTGAGCCATTTTCAATTTTCACAACATCTTTACGGAATCGCGTACTTCATTTATTGGCTTTTATGTGCATTGCAATATTCCCATTTTTTTTTAGTCAGCTGATAAGTTTTAATCAATTTTTCTTGATTTTTTCTTTATTTTTTGCGTATTTATTGCCCTCCCATAAATATATATGTATATATGTACAAATATATTGCAATTTCTTTCAATTTTTTCTATTGAAACTTTGCTGCTTTTGCTTATCAGTTACTTAATTGTATTGCATTTAGCAACTAACTGCATTTGGAGCAGTGCAAAAAATTTTTATTTGATTTTATTTTTTCGTAGAAAAATTATACGAAGAAACAAACTGTACATTTTGTGAACGACAAAAGTTGTATGGTAAACTAGCTGGCGAAATCAAATCAAATCGATCGATTCACTAAAGATTTTTAAGTGCATATAGAAGCTGTTTAAGAGTGCCTAACAGAATTTACGATGAAGCAACCTTCATGAAGGTTTTTGAAAAGCTCATGCTTGTTGGAAAGAGGTGTAGATGGGCAAGCAACACCCAGCTTTTTCAGAAACTTCATGAAGCTTACTTCATCGTGTAAATCCCGACTAAGATGCATAATCACTCTGTGCGCTTTGTTGTTGTAGCTTTCTCATGTTTCGTCTGTTTCCCTTTCAAGTTGCTAACGATGCCCGAATTTTTCAACCGCTAACTTTTGTGAAAGTTACCCAATAGGTTAACTTACCCCTTCTATTAAATATCTTTTCGCACACTGATCTAATAATGTTGTTAGCCACTGGCAGAGTCAGCAATAGGTTTAGAGATCGGTTTAATTTTAGAAAAGTGAAACACAGTATGAACGAGAGCAATCTATACTGCGTAAAGCTAAGTCTTCTAATCATTTTAAATCTTTTCTTACGGTTTGTTTTTCGTTGACAAGCTCACATAGAAATATGTTTATTTTCGATTTCAGCCCTCTAAGCAATCTTATCTCATTTTTAATGGCTAAGCCAAAGGGCATTGCCGAATAAGTTTGGGAAAAATTCCCCAAGAGATTTCAAAATATTTTTAATCTGGGGTTGAACCTATTATTTAGTTGTATACCAAATTTCAAGTCCACTGGTTGACGAGTAATTTGTCTTATATCACGTTTTACAAAACCCTGCTAATCGCAAATTAACAAAATTTAATGCATATTTCCGTTAAGAATTCAAGGATTTTTACTCTTAATTTTATGGTCTCAAAACGGTGGTCAAAGTTTTCAAAATTCAAAATTCTGAATAATGAACTAGAGCGTACCCGACTTCAATATTCCCGTTACTCAGGAAAAGGATAATTTAAAAATATTTTATTAAAACACAAAATGTTAATATTAACATAAAATGTAAAACATTAATATAAAATTTCCAACATCAACAATAATGGCCGATTTCAAATCTTCCAGATAGCTGCTATATGTCAGATCCTACAGATGCTATGTAGGAGATGAGAAGCGTGGCAAAAAGGATAACGGGTTTATCCTCATTTTGGGATACTTTTTTGCAATGTCCTAACGATTACTATTAAGAAACAAACGAAAACTAGGCTTTTAGTAGTCGACATCAATCCGCTAAACATTCGCCATCTGATCAAGCAACCGATGATATACTTGTCACTCCGAACAATCTAACTCCAAAATTGTGGAAGATATAAGTTTTTCAAACTGCGGGGAAGGCTGGGGGCGTGACAGATATAAACTTGATCTGCCTGGAAGTTTAAAGAGATTATGTTCCATTCACTTCAATCCTCTAGCTCTTACCATCTCTTAAATCTCAGAGTTCATACGGACAGACGGACGGACATGGCTTTATCGACTCGTCTGTTGATGCTGATTAAGATCCAAAATAACTTTTGAGAAAATTAAAGCATCTCAACTGCATCACTTTTGTAGTTCTATCATTTCAACATTTCAGCATGGCTTTGTGGAACGTAGATCTTCAATACTACCACTAACCTTCTAGAGCAGCGTTGCACAGTGGCTCGTTTTGAAAAACATTGCGTCTGTGGATATCAACTGATTTTTTCAAAGTTAAGAACGTAAAGTGCTCAGTGGCAAACTCAAACTTATGATTTTTTTTTATCAAAATTTAAGATTTTATAAAGAAAAATATTTTTAAATGTCTTAAATATATTTTTAATCGAGTCGAAGGCCCTAGCAGCTAGTGCTCGTTCAATTTTGAAAAAGTTTAGTAGTAAATACTAGATTTATTATCATTAAATTTGTTAAAATAAAAAATAAAATATTTAAAAATTTAAAATATTTTTAATAACTTATTTTGGTAGATTTGTTTTAAAAAACATTTGAAGAAACAATTTAAAAAAAAAATAAAATAAATTTTTGTTTGAACCTATACCTTTGTTGTCTGTGCATTTTAGTATAAATTATGAGAATGGTATATTTTCTTAACATGCCAGGATACGATATACGGAATTTAAAAAATAGCTTACACTTTTCCTGAAAATCAAATTATAGAAACAGTGTCAACAACAGAAGATTTTCGTTAAGAATTGGCAACCCAAAATACATTTTTTAAATTATAACATTTTCGTTATTAAATGGTTTGATTAATTCCTGATTGAAGTGTATCAACAGTTTTGTCAAATTCAACAATTCGAAATTTGATTTTAGCACGAATTTTTGGAAAACGAGCCACTATGCGGTGGGCACTGAAATATAAGTGAAGGGCGTAGGTACAATAAAATGCATTTACTTTCGATTTGCGCGGCCCAAAGGGCTGCTATGTGCCCTTCGCTGATCTAGAGTTTACTTCTCTTGTTATCAAAGAGTTCTTAAACAAAATGATCTAAGCAAGACGTTCGATTCTGTAAACCACTCTTTGCTGCTTTCTAAATAAGGTTTAATCGGTTTCCCAATTAATCTTCTCAATAAAATTTATCATATCTTTCGGAATTCATATTCTAAATGTATCCATGCAACCTTTGTGGTATCTCAAGGTAGTCACTTGGGTCTATTACTTTTTACTTTATTTATTAATGATTTTTCGTTAGTCCTCATAATCTCTCTTTACACCATTTGGATGCGTTTCAGACTTGGTGTCATGTTAATTTTATATAGAAGCTCACCTCAGCAGTTTACATAGTCCGCATTTACACGATGAAGTTTCCTTCATGAAGTTCTTCATGAAGTTTTTGTTTGTGGGGAAGAGGTGAAGAGGGGCAGCCGAAGCTGGCAAAGCTTCATGACCTACCGTGGCGTGAAGCTTTTCGATAATTCTTCTTTGCTTTGTTGCGATTGAACTGATGCAGGGTTGATTTGTGGGTAATTCGCTTATCGATAACTTGTGTTCTCAGGCGAATTGAAATCGAACTTCATGAAGTAAACTTCTTCATGTAAATGAGCATGAAGTTTTGAAGATGCTTCAAAACGAAATCGAAAAGAGCTTCATGAAGCAAACTTCATCGTGTAAATACGGACTTATACTCTTGATAGTGTACCATTGGAACGCTTAAATGATACTGCCAATGAAGTAAATGATTTAGGAGTTATTTTGGATCATCAACTTAAATTCGACTGTTAATAATCACAGATGCGTACTTGGGAATATAAAACGTTGATCAATGGAATATGACGATCCCTAAACGACCAAGATTCGACAAAGCTAGAATTGAATCTGTGCAAAGGCAATTCTTGTTGTTTGGGATCCTAATATCCAACTGCCCTCGTATTAGAGTAGGCTTCTTTTTATTGCTCTTGGAAAGTATTAATTGCATCAATCACACGCTCTCCGTTCGGTTTAATTGCTTCACAATTTGTGAAATACTCAAATTATTTTTTTGATGCTCATTAAGAATTTATGATGTTTACTCCAGAACTTAGTATACTCTACAAATAAAGGGTATCACAAATCGGACCCGAAAAATCCCTTTCTGTCATCTGGAAATCCCACTTTATATACTTAGTACACTGAAATAAAGATTTAGCAGTTATTTATATGTTTTCCGAGAATTCAATCACGAAATATCAACTTAACTTAATACTCTTAATTGCTTCGCCCTACAAAAATGTAAATATCAGAATTGAATTATATTTTGTATATATATTTCACTTAATTTCAGATAAATTTTCAACTCAAGTGGCATATCACGTATACGCATAGTTTGTCTCAGAGTTAAGCACTGAAACTCTCCACTTGGTTTTTTGCTTCCGTGTAAATGTCGCGCAACAAGTTGTCGTCATCCGTTCGCGCCGGCAACTTTACCGTTGCAGCGCCATTTTGGTCAAATCTCAAGGCGAACCTGTCTCGCTCATTCTTTCAGCTTGTTTATGTTTGCAATTTCGTTACGTTTGATTAGTGGCCGGCAAATGGCATTTGACTTTTTGATTGCAATTTGAACAGGTAACTGGATTTGTGTTGTTCGCATTGTTAACCTTGGGATCGCTTAGAAATTGTGCACTTGGATGATGGCCTGTCAACTGGCTCGTATTTATTTTAAAATTTATTGCACACGATTTCTGCATTAGTGTTGTGCGCCAGGAGTCCGGGCCACTTCACGCCTTTCACGCTCTTAATTAAGCGAACGAAAATCTTGTAGAAAAATCAAAATTCATGCCCAGCCAGCAAAGAGTCTAATGCATTTTCAATGTATTTTTACAAGCTATGTGCTGAATATTTATCGATTAGATGTCGCCAGTGTCTGAGCCAGCTCAGCTCCCACTTTTGCCGTTCCTCTATGTTTTTTCTCGGCAAAAACAAAGACGCTGCCAGACTAGAGATACAACGGAAGTACAGTTTGTAGTGTCCGGACAAAAAGCAATTGCCACCTACCACAAGGAGTTGAAAGCGCCACAAGTGCCACAAGCAATGGGCACTGAAAAAAATTGCACAAAAGTTGGGTATATAATGTAGAAGGGGCTGATGGAAGCCGTTTAAAATATAGAAGAAAAAAAAACGTGAAGCTTTTTGGTCTGGAAGTTGTCATCTTTTTTGCTGCTGGAAACGGAGGGCAAAAGCAACTTGAAATGATTTTGATGTTGGCTGGCTTTCGGGTGATAATGGAGTTTTGGGTGTGGCCGCAGGCCGCAAACAACAACAACAACAACCCGCAATTGCTTTATGCAGATGCTGTCAACACAGATTGCTTTGTTAATTTCATGTGTTACCTGTTGCCAGAACATATGTTGGCCATACCAACACACACACACCCAAGCAGCCACAGTTGTCAGTTGACAACTGTTGCTGGTGCAACGGTGTCAAAAACAACTTCCTCTCGGCAACCATATGTACGTATGCATGTATGTATTCGTCGAAAATCGCCGAAAGTGTCGCGTTCGCAACGGCATCTCTCTGCAATCCTAGCATCCTGCTGCCGGCGGCTGCGTCGACTTTACTTCGCGTTGTTGTTAGAGCAAGTGTGAAGTGCACGCGGCGGCGTCCACAAGTCTTTGCATACTTTTGTGCGTTGCCACTTGTTGGTGTGTGTGTGTGTGCAACAAGTGCACTAGTTGTCGTTGTTGTTGTTGTTGTGTAACGATGTTACAAAGTCAAACATAAACGTCTGCAACGTCGTCATCAGTGTCGGAGCATGTTTTCGGTAACGGGGTGCCGCCTTCCGTCTGCTCTTGTTGGCTTTTGTTGTTTGTCCCAAACGATTGCTGGCTGCTGCTGCCTTATTCCTAGGGCCGTTGTCTATTTGCCAAAGTTTTACTCTAAGAATTTTCATATAAGCATAAAATTGCTGTTACACGTTTCGCCCCGAAGCGAAAGTTTGCGTTGCTCCTTAGAGTTTTTTGGTTGTGTGCTGCAACTTTCGACAGGATACATATTCAACGAGTGTTTCAGCAAGTGTTTTCACAATCTGTCAACGAGCCAAGTTGGGCAACTCTTTTTTTTTTAGCTTTAATAGCTGGCAATTGTTGGATTTTCTGTTAGTTATCAAGATGGGTCGAGTGGCAAGGTAATTGTGTTGTTAACTTTCTCACGAATGCTTTTTACTCTCTTGATCTAAGATGTTTTGGGATTTTGTAATATTGTTGTTGTACAAAATCCGATTAGTGAATTCTAAGTAAATCTATTTTTGCAAAATATTTACAAAATAGTTGATAGTTGCCGACCTGGAGGCTAAACATTCTCATTCATTCACATTCAAATATTTACAGACCTAATCAATTTCTTGAGAAATTCAAACTGGGAAATATGCTGACTTTAACAAAAATAAAAATAAACTTTCGAACCGTTGAACCGATTGAGACAATTCCAGTGACTCTTTCCTGATGGACATGAACACTTTTTGAGAAATTTGGGTATATAATAATAATAAATTTATTTAAAACCAATAAACGCAGATGCTTATAATAACACAACCTTTTAATATTACAAAATTACAAAGGTTACGAAATAGTTACACAAAATTACACGACTTATTTCTTAAAGGTTTTAAATAATACGCGACAATGACCATACGTCGTCAGTCGGAGAGCTCGTTTCTATTATTTTCTTGTGGTTTGTTTTAGCATTTAAGGGTTCCTACACCCTGCTTCCCCGCTCGTCACGAGATACAGGATCGATTGGGACCCAGTGCCAAATTAAATTTGGGGATATCTTTTGAGTAGTTAAGAGGCCTAATCGAAACATTTTTTTAAACATTCTAATGTAGAAACAATCATACAAACATATATCCCTAACGGTGGCGACTTTATACTCGCGATCAGCGAGCTATTTTTCCAAGAAGGGACCGCCACGCCGGCTTTGACTGGCTATGTGAAAGTGAAATGCTAAAAGTATTTAAGTGGACGGGTAAAAAATAAAAATTTTTCTGGTATTCTTCGTGCCGTTGCTCTCCGTACGTCAATAATACACAAATACGGTTTCGGATGCAAATTGAATCCTTGCTTAAGGTTGTGTTATTTGTCCAGTCTTTGTTGCGGACGGGAAGAGTGTCGCCGTCCATACTGGGCATAAGAGTGGATACATTTTGTTCATAATTATGAAATATTTTTTATCATCAAAGTGCAAAATAAATTTGTGCTTCAATTTTTTAGAACCGAAACCCATCATTTAGAAAGGTGGTTCGGGTTCGGGTTCTCGTGATTTTTTCAGGGGTTCGGTTCCGGTTCGGTTCGGCTCCGCCGCGGTCGGGGTTCGGTCCGGCGGTGCGCTATGCCTTTGATATATAAATTGTTATGATAGTAGTTTTTTACTGATTTTGAATAAAATGTTTTTCACACTTCTAAAAGATGAGTCTGATTTAAAAATTTTAGTTTGCAAAAAATAGGGGATGATACCAAGAAAAAAGAAACGGACGATGCATTGTCTCCCATATACGAACTTTGAAATTTTGATGTGGCTTACGGGGCGTATGAACAATTTTTAGTTAAGCTTGTTTTAGTTAAACTTTGTGTCCTCGTCGCGCAGATTAAAACAGAAAGCTTAATTTTTGTTTGTTTGCCATTTTGTTAGCTAAATAACAAAAAGAATCCTTTAATGGGGCGGCCTCTGCGATTTTTACATTTTTGAACCTAAAGCAAAATTTGAAAAAAAAATGTTTCGTTTTTTTCTTTTGCATTATTATTATAGCTTGGACATTCCCTTTTATCCCCTTCAAACCATTTTTCAAAATTCAAAATAAATTAACAGATATAGCCTTTTTGCTAAAGCGAGTATTTTATACGTTACTCAAAACTTTCTTGAAACCACGTTTTTGACCTGGTAGCCATGATTGCGTCAGTTCTACTGAACCGATTTAGATCAGCAATATTGCAATCGACGCAGAATTGATGTAATTCTGGCCCGTTCCTCAATCAAGAGGAAAAACATTTTTTACTATTTTTTTACACTAAACTACAAAAAAAGCGTGAAAAATCGAAACTTTTTCTAAAAAATGTTTATTTTTTTTAAATTGTTTTTTATTTAAATTCTGATCACCATCTCATTTACCGTTTTGATTTCCCAGAATCAAGGCTATCACCTCTACACCTTTTTTTGGGAGACCTTAATTGGCAGGCCCATAATTTTTAGAGCAGCCCTCGATTTTCAAATTATTATTTCTTATTTTTTTATATAATTAATAAATAACACAAAACAAAAATTCCAAATTAAAAAGCTGTTGGGGTTTTCTCCCAAAAATTTAAGTTATGACCCCGTGATTCAATTAAGATCGTTTTGTTCTGAAAATTGTAAAATTATGTTTGTCTTTTTTATTCAGTTACGTACGAGTTAATATTAAATAGCATTAATATTGATGAATCCGAAAAAATCACAGATCAAGTTTAAGAGATTACATCGAGCCCTAACCTCGACAATAACGTAGTATAAATATTGTAGATACTCAAAAAGAAAAGATTTTTTGAATACATTTTAACATAAACATTTTTGAGCTTACTCTTTTACATAAATGCAGTTCATTTTTACCGACTGCTTTTGAGATTTATTTATGTTAATACAACACAATTTTTAAGAGAACTGCAATCTCTTAAATTCATAAATAATAAATAAATACTAAGGGTGTTTGCCTATTAGATAACTAAAATAAAAATAGTTTATCTGTTTGTAAATTTCTTGATTATTTGAACAAAAATCAGAGCCAACTATATTGAAAAATTTTAAGGCTTAAATTAATATGTGATTGCATTTTATGTAATTGCAATCGTTTAGAACAAAAAGCTACTGCATTACTTAAGTATATGAAGAACTGGTACTAAAATTCTTGCCTGCTCTGAGCGTTCTACTGCGCCCTCTTTTATGCCTCAAACAATAATATTTCGATTGGATCTCTTCCCCAATTCATAATTAAAATTGTTTGGTTTTTTTGTGACCACAGTTGCCAATGATCAATGTTTCTTTCACAAAAATAAACGACAAATTAAATTAACTTTGTGCACTGTGCAGAATAAACTTCATGTCAAATATGGAAATTAAAGGTGAGGGTATGTTTATTCCAAATAATTTTAAACAATTGCCTTTTAAATGTAAAATATTTTTTTGTGAATTGTTTCATGTGATGTCCTTAGAAAGAGAAAACCTAATCAGCTCACTAGTGTATTGGGAGTAATAGAGCTATATTTTGCCCAATTTTGCACAAAGTGTAATTATGTCAAAGCGTTCTTTGAAGTGTTTATTTTAACTTGTGATTTTTTCCCTGCTCTGCCCATTCTCTGTCAATTTTCGGGTAATACAAAAAAAATCTTTTATAGTTTTATTGTAAGTATTTGTTTGAAATTAAAAACCGTTTTACTTATAAAAATTCAAATATCCATTAAAAAACTTGAAACTCTAAAATAAAATTACGCATCCGCCATGTATGCTTATATGGGCGGCGATGTTAGGCGTTATCAAATCGGGTAACAAATTTTCCCAAATGATATTCTCGCTAATAGTGATAGTTTTTAAAAAAAAAACAAAAAACGACCGATTTTAACAGGATTTTCCTTTTTCGCTTCCCATTTTTTTTTCAAACTGGAAAATGGCAAATTGTCAAAACTCTCAAACCTTCGTCCAAACTGGGCTTAAAATTAATTTTCCGCATTTTCTGGCCAAACAGAATTCAAAACAAATCAATCAATCCAAATGATGGAAATGAAAGGTAGACCTAAACAGACCTGGAGAAGGACTGTCAATAGAGAAGCTCGAAGTCACAGCAATTCTTGGGGTAAGCTTCAAGCAACTGCAAACAATAGAGAGTTCAGTGGAGAGGAAGCGTGGTTGAAGACCTGATCTGGGGCTCAATATTTTATTTTCACATATCAATGAAAATCTGATATGATGCACTGGAAATTGACCTGTACGAAAATATCAAACAGATATTTCGCAAATTTCAAAATGATATGTTTAATATCAAAGTGAAATTTTTTTAATTAAAAAAATATTAGGAATTGGCCGGGATATATTATATTATATATATTCCCCGCTCAGAATTTCAATGTTTATTTATGTAATGTTAGCCATAGCCGTTCTTGGCCGTATTTAAACATTTTTGTAGTAAACAGACATTTATACCTTGTCAGGGGATCGAACTCGGGACCTCGCACTTAACTTAACACTAATGAAATGACGTCTCAAAGCAGTGAGCCACCCGTGCGGCCAAACGTCTAAGGGACTATTTTTATTTTTATAGGATGCCTAAGTTTTCGATAAGAAACATTTCTTTTGTCTCTTTCATTTTTGTCATTTTATTTAATATCCTATCAATTTGATATAGTACAATTAATTTTTATATTTTTTATCTTCAAAATTGTATGAAAATTTTGATTTTTGATAAAATATTATATTGAACAGCTTAGATTGAATTGATATTTGATCCTTTTTTGTGTTTACACTTAACAAAGTTACGGTTCTCAAGAGATGGAAGATTAAGTAAAACATGGTACATTGGCTTCCTTGCTATATGGGCTGCACATATAAGACATAAGATAACTTCTAAATTACTGGAAATTTTCTGTATTGATTAGACTGCGAAAAAATTAGGAAGAGAAAACTGCCACAAGTCGCGTTACCGCATATTAATCAATCGACTTATTTGTCACTTTCTCAGTAAGAGTTTTCTTTAGTGTTTAAAAAAGAAAAACATATTTTAGAGCCTTTTAATGAAACTGTATAAAAATTTTGAAAATATCTATGAAAGATGCTTAAGATATCAACAATAAGCAAACATTTTGAGAAGAAGAAATTTTATTTTTTTATTGGAATAAAACAGCGAAACTTGTCACTTATATGAGTAGATTACTTTGGTGACTTGAAAATTACTAGTATTAAGTATAATTATATTAAGTATCTAGATATTAAATAAAAAATGCATAATTTATGAGCGTAGATGCAGTTCCTCTCATTTTATATAATTTTTAATAAAAACAGCTTTTTTGCATCTTGAATAAAAATATTCTCAACTAGCCAAATTTTAATAAAATTTGAATTTTTACACAATTTAATTGAAACAAGAATTTGTTTAATTTTTTAAAGGTTTCACCATTTCTCTTACCTGGCAAGTGTCGTTTTCAATGTTCAACTTGCATCAATCAGTCAATTTAATTAAACATTTACACCGCCGCCAACTATCGAGTTCAACATATGCCAGGCGGCAGGCAATTATCTTAAAGATTCGTTTTGCCTCTGTCGGTTTGCTTGGTGTATGCAAATGTTCGTGTGATCGCTTTAATTAAATGCCCACACATAAATTATCTCGTTGCAGGTAACGACACAAAGTCTTTAATTAAGTTTTCACGCACACACACACCACACACACACATAAAGCGACTCGACTCGAGCGGTGCGCACAAAAGCACACAACACTTTTGTCATACACTTCAAACGGAACGCGCAACGCGTCAAGAGTCAAAAGGGAGCAACAGTTGGCGCCAATTGTTGCTTCAATCAACACTTGAATCAGAATGCCACAATGCCAACTGGCTGCCACTGCTGCCGCTGCTGCTGCTGACTGATTTTATTCACTGCCACACAAATGCAGCCACTTTGCCTTTTCAAGCTAACACAATTAACTGCGCAAAGGTAAAAAGGGGAAGTGGCAAGCGGTTAAGGGAAACCCAAGGCATCCAAAAACGAGTGTCACTTTGGCTGGTTAAGCTGCCGAAAACTAGTTGTCGTCCTGTTGGTGGCTGCTGCCAAACTCACTTGTTGCACAATACTCGCCAAGCGTCGACGCCAATCTATAGCACACAAATAGTTGTGCAGTCGCAGTCGCTGCCGGCGGCTCTGCCCAACTACAACTACAACTACAAATTCGACAAAAATGTGAGATACACCCACCAAACTACCAGCCAGCCAACCGAGTGCAGCCAAATGTTGCTGCAAAACTCAAACCCAGCCAAATGCTCTATTCACACCAACACACACACACACACTAGAAGGAGGAGACCACCACCACCTTTCAGCAAAAACTACCAAAAGCAAACGACGAAAGCAACGCCAGGCAAAACGATGTCGACGAAGCGACGAAACTTTTTTCGAGCACACGAAACTTTTTCAGCACAAAATAAAATGCAGCCAAAGAGGCAAGCAGCGACGCTGGCAGCGAAACCCAAGCCCCCAACCCCAGCCCAAACCCAAACCATTCCGTATACGTACACCCCAGCCACCAACCAGCCAGCGTGGACTTTTTTGTAGCCTTTTTTGCGCCATTTTGTTTTTGTGTGTTTTGCTGTTTTGCCTCTTGCCACAGCCCAACCCTCCCCCTCCCACACCCACACGCAAAACTAACACACAAACTCATATAATGTGCAATTTTTCCTTCTTTTTTTTTTTTGCACTGCATTTTGCCCAATGTCCTTAGCGCCATATTGGCGCCTTCGCCGCCCACTTCGCATTAACTTTGTGCTTTTTCGTGCTTCCGCTTCATTTTTTCTGTACACAAAATGCAGAGGAAAAATTCGCTGCGTCTTGTGCGTCCCACGTTCAGGACATCAACATTGTTCTGATGTTTCACCTAGCCCAAGGCAAATTTGCCATCCCACCTCAAAGCCCCCGGAGCCACCATAAGCATCTGGCTTCCTGACCGGCCGGCTGACCAAACGTCGTCGTTTGCCTGCTGCATCCTGCTTACACTTCCAGCGTAAAATGCCAAATGAAAAGTAGAAGAAAAAAAAACGCCACCAACCAAAAAATCTATTTTCCAATTTCTGTGCACCCAGAAGTCCACCCAACCAGGAAGAAAAGCCACCCAAAACTTGGCATGCATTGCACACAAAACTTGCCCCGACCTGTATGGCTCGCTCACCCACTTGTGGCGCTTCCTCCACCCAGACAGTAGGAGGAGGAGGAGGTGGAGGATGCGAAGCGCATACGAATTTGGCTGCGTCCTTGCTGGTGATGGTGGCTGTGGGGTGGCCTCCATCACCTCACACGAAGGACGAATGCGGCGTCAGCGACTCCTTCGGCGCTCTCAGCGTCATCGTCGTTGTTACCACAAACAACAACAGCAAATGCGAAGCAATGAAAAAAAAAAATGGAAAAAACTAGCATAGTGGAAGTGGGAAAACTCGTAAAAATGTAACCTAAAAACCGCCAGAAAAAATGCTACGCTATATATATGGCAAGAACGTCCAACGAGAGCAAAAACAAAAAAAAAAAAAAATGTGCAAGCAAACGTAAAGGAAGAGAAAAAAAAAAAAAAAAATATGCTGCTGCCGGCTGGAAAGTAGGTGGGTAGGAGTACTTATGGCATAGTCTATGAAGAAATGGGGATCCACACGCACACACAGCTGTTGCATCCTTCTGCCTGCTTACAAGAAAACGATGAAGCCGGCGCTGGCAGCGACGCTGTAATCGAAAGATGCGTTTTTGCAGTGGGTGCCCAATATACTAACTACTACTACATGGAGTCAAATGGTATGGCAGGGGGAACTGGCCCACCACCATATTGCCCAACACCTGCTGCTTCGCTTTTCTTGACACACACACACACACACACAATGAAAATGCTCTGACACTTTCGCTCTGCCGCTGTTAAGCGCCCCTTCGATTTCTCTCGCTTTCACACTCGCGAGTTTCGCTGGGCAGGATACAAAAATTTTTGTGTGTGTTTGGCTGTTGTTTTTGTTGTTGTTATTGCAGCTCCTGTTGCTTTTGGTTGCTGTTTACCCATTTATCTTCCGCCTGTTCTTTTCTATATATTCAAAATCATGTGTTTTTTTTTTTATTTTCTAATAAATAGAGGAAAAGTTAGTCTGCCTAATATGTTCACACCAAACATGGTCTATGCGGGCATTGAGCAAGGGGATTTCGTTGCATTTTGTGCAACAAGTTAAGTCTAGCATTTAGTAATTTTCTGCGCAAACTTTATGCTCCTGGTGGAAGGCTTTATGAGCTAAGTGAGTTAGTTATGCACGAGAATATGGAATCTTTCTACTTAACCAAATGATTAAACATTGCAGATTGTAATTTTGATTCAGAAATGCAAACCGTAAAACGATCCCTGTGTTTTGTTTTTAAAACACAAAGCCGAAAACCGTAAGAGAAAACAGTTGGGTTCTGCTTAAACTACTTACATTTTTAATGGTGACTCAAATATTTTTAAATGTTCCTATTGCTTTATATTACTATGTTTATGCACAAATAAAAAAATCATGCTTTTTCCCTTCGAAGTATGCTATGTTTATAAATATAAATAATAAGGGTAAATATTTATTTTTTAGTAGCCTTAACACTTATTATTTTTGTATACCTTTGACTGGTCCGACAATCTGAGTTAATGCACAATGAAGATTATGTAAGATGCTTCCATGACTGACTTTAAATTATCTCGTTCAAAAAATAATAATTGAAGAAAATAAAGTTTGCATACCTTGAAGGTCAAAAAACATGATTTTTTTTTAGTAAATATTATTGTCAGTAGAATCAGCAATTTACTTATAAATTTGATATAAATCAATGGTCAAAACCAAAGTGGACCGACTTTCGCCACAGTATATTTGTATCAAAAGACATCAGAATCTCGTTGTATTGGGGGATTTATTTCGGGAAATTATTCCGTAGGAATTGGACATCGCTTCACTCTTGAAGTTTAACCACCCAACATACACTTATGTTTGCTTATTTTTTTCTCTCTGAAAAACAACGAAACAACTTTTATTGTCAGCTATGCTTATTAGTCTGGGAATCGAACTTGGGACCTTACCTTGCACTGAAGTTTCTAAGATCAACTAGAGAAATTACGATCAATCAATCACACAGCTTCTAATATTGTCACGCACCGATTAAAGAGGCACTCAAAGATTAAGAGATGAGAAGGAATAAAAGCTGGCAATTGCTTACACCAAGGCTGCAAACCGGTTCAGAATCGGTTTGATCCGAAATTTGTAGTTCCCTCCTAATCTTATGACTTAATATTTATCTGTTTAAAAAGAGAGCGTTAGTTAAAGACGGCCCAGTCCGATATCGATATATCAGTTACTCAGTTAAAGGATTATTTTAAATCCTTTTATTAGATCACAAATTTTTAATTTCAACATAAAATATTAGTATTAACATTCAATATTAACATTCAGTGTAAACATCAACATTAAGTTGGCTGACTGAGCCCACAGTGACACCAAAAATATGAAAAAACTTTACAATTTTGTATCTTTGATATGTATTATCCGATCTTTCTGAAAATTTCACAGATTCTAGATATTCTGCACAACTACAGCTTGATATTAGTAAAATTGTAGGAGTTATTAAACATATTCTAAAGGGCAAACGGGAGGCGGCGTGGCAAAAATTAAAAAAAAAGAGAAGGCAAAGCTAACTTCGACTGTGCCGAAGTTTTAATACATCTTGAATATTTAAAATTTTTTAATCATTGATAATAGAAATTTGATACCATAAAAAAACTTTTCTTAGAAAAACACATTTTCCGACCGATCGGTCCAATGGCAGCTATATGCTATAGTAATCCGATTTTGATAAATTTTTTCAAAAATTTGTTAAATCATATAAAACTAACATCTACCAAGATTGGTGACGATACGATGGAAAACAAAAAAATTTTCCTCACTAGAACTTGTTTTTTGACCGACCGTTCGTATGGCAGCAATATGCTATAGTCATCCGATTTTGATAAATTTTTTCCGAATTGTGTGGAAACATATAAAACTAATATTTACTACGATTGGTGACGCTACGATGGAAATCAAAAAAGTTTTTCTCACAAAGACTTATTTTTCGACCGATCGTTCCTATGGCAGCTATATGATATAGTCATCCGATCCGGCCGGTTCCAACATATTAGTTGCGTGCAGTAAAAAAAAGACTCTGCAAAATTTTTAGCTCGATAGCTTTAAAACTGAGGGACTAGTTTGCGTAGAAACAGACAGACAGACAGACGGACGGACAGACGGACAAGCGGAAATGAACTCAGCTCATCGTCCTGATCAAGAATATATATAGTTTATGGGGTCGGAAATGAATGTTTCTATGCGTTACAAACTTCTGGGCAAAATTAACAAACTTGATCTGCGTAAAGGCAATACAAGTGTATAAAAGTACGAGCTTATAGTTGCTAAGATCTAGCGTGAATACGACGTGCAAGATATAATACTTTTGGGGTTAGAGTGCTTTTCCCGTTACAACGTTGGAGAACTTAGGTACCCTTTTACTTCGACTAGTTTTACTAAGTTTTTTTACAAGAATAGTGAAAGGCGCTTTTAAAATTCCATTGATAACAAAAAAGTTTTTCTCACTAGAATTAGTTTTTAGACCGATCGTTCCTATGGCAGCTATATGCTATAATCAGCCGATTTCGATAAATTTTTCAGAATTTTGTGAAGTATAAAACAAGATTGCAAATTAAGATGTTTTTTTATTATTTAGCGTTTTGCACGCACTATTTGTTGTTTATTTGCTATAAACCTTTGTACGATGAGCTGATTGAGTCGAAATTTTTTAATTAGAAATCGTTTTTTTAAGAGCGTTCTTACAAATATTTGATTACTTCGAGTGCGTGGAATAAGTGTTGAAGAAAATAAATAGAGAATACATTGAAAGTTTTAATGTTTTTAATAGCTTGACAAGGTTCGAATAAACTTGTCGCAGGAACGGCCGCAAACTGTATTAGTTGAACTGTCAATTTAAGAAGTCATCATATAGCAATTTTCAGGAGCAGATAAAACGTTTGATTAAGTGTAAAGTGGGTAGTACGAGATTAAGGCCTCTTTCAGATGACATAAAAATTTATTTCGGCACAATTCTTCTTATGAATAGAAACACTTTTGAAAAGCACTGAAAGCTAAATGCTTTTTAAAAGCTCTCTTATTTATATGAAGCATAGTGCCGAAATCAATTTGTATGTCATCTGAATTGAGACCTATAAGTGGAAATTTAGTAATTCAGATCTCTTAAGTTTTTTTGGACAAGGGAACTGTTAGCCAATAAGGAGCCTTTGTGGAAGAAATGGAAGAAATTCTTTTAAAACGTCATTTAATATAAGATAAATCAACGTATTAAGGTTGCGTATTTGGAATCGTGATTCTCAATCAGTAGAGTAAGATCGTATATTTCCTCAGTATCTAATAGCGGTGAATATGATGTTAACAATCAACTAACTTGATCAAATTTTTGGCCAAATTTCTTGAGATTATTAAGTAAAGATTATTTCATGATTTAAGTAAAATTCAATACGAAAGTTATGGTTTAAGTATGAACACACCTCTTAAAAAAGTATTAAAAATAGTTTTAAGCATTCTTCAAAATAATTATTTTTTTTTCCACAGAAATTTGTTGTATTTTTTGTGCATAAAAAGATTCGGTTTCAGGCTGGGAGCATTTTGGCTGTTGCCTTTAGTAGTTTGTGGGTCTGCCTTTAGTTTTAGGAAATACTCTTAATAAAATAATATAGAATCCAGTGCTGTTTTTTCCCATTTAACAAATTGCATTACCTGATTGACTCTATTTACGCCCTCTCTCCACCCGCCAACTGAATCCACAAGTGGTATATCCCATTACAATCAAATACAACACCACCACTGATTGAGCCGTTGCCAACAAGTAGAACGACCAACAACCGGCAGGACAAACCAACCCACCCACCCATCCATGCAACAGGCGATATATGTATGCCACATCAGCCTGCCCACCAAAACCCTAACCCGATTCGTATCCCAAATGCCACCCACTACCCACACCGCTTTAGCCAACCAGCGGCTGCCTGGCGTCTTCTTCGATCAACCAAAAACACGAGCGTTGTGGGGCGGGCGCCAGAAAAAAAAATAGAGGAAAATTCGACGTTCGTACCAAGCGACGAAAATCGGCCACAAAAACAGGCTACAGCCACTGCAACGGCAGAGACGATGGCAAAATGCTTGCTCCTCGTTGGCTCGTCTCGGATTCGGCTGTTGCTGCCTTTTCGGCTTTCACTGTGGGGGGATGGGCAACGCATTCGGCACTCATCGTCTGCATTTTTATATTGTGCAATATATTTCGTAGGGACGTGTGTGTGTGTGTGTGCGTGCGCTTAAGTGTGCTTCGTTATCTTGCGGAGCACTTCGTTTTGGGCACACACACACACAGACACACACACTACCCCCACCCTGGCTGGCTGCAGTTAGCTGGCAGTTAAAACTAACCCAAACCCAGAATATCCCAAAAGCCAGACACCGTGTTGTATTTTTTTCAACTATTTTGCAGCTTCGTGGAACGACGACGTTGAATCCTCTCACTCCCGCTCAAGCGAGAGCCAACAAAAATTGTCGTTGGAAAAATGTGCCAAGGGTTTGGGCTTTGGTTTTGGTAAGGAAGCGTGGTGCGGCCGGGGAAACGCTTCTCTGTTTCTGTCGTCAGGCGGCATTGGAAGCGCTGCTGGCTGTGCGGGAATGTCAACTAGAAACAAGGACGATAAGCATTATGGAGCGCATTGAGGAAGTAATTGAGTGCACGAGACAGGGACGCAGGCAAGGACGTGCTGGCTGAAAAATTTTTATACATATATATTGTATAGATATACATGCATATAAAAGCCATGTATATATACACCAGCCACCCACTGGTTACAACAACAAAAGGCGTTCAACATTTTAATGCAGGTGACGGGATTGAGTGGGAGTTTGAGACGGGGGGGGACAACGCGATGGCAACGTGCTAAACGTGCTCAAAAACCGAAATGAGTGTTTCAGACACACACAAGGCACAGGGATAAGGCAGACCGAGAGGCAGGTCGAGCTCTAAGCAAGTGAACAAAAAAAAAGTAAAAATGCAATTTATGTTAATTTTTCTTACTGTTTGCTTTGGCCCAGGCCCAGCGTCTGGGCGCCTGGGCACAGGATTTTGCACATTTTTTTTTGTTTACTTTCTTACTTTAGACTTGACTTGGTGGGCCATATGTACTCCATATTAGAGATGTGCGCGTGTTGAATATTTTCCACACGACACGACTCTAACACGAATGGTTTATTTCAGGCACGAACACTTGAGTGGGAGTTTTTTTAATGACCTAGTTCATTTTTTGATGAACTAGTCACTTTTGCAGTATGGGTAAATAAAACAAATTAGCTATAGTTCAAATACTGAACTAGTTCATAAATTAAACTTAAGGTCAAAAAGTGCAAAAAATAAATAATAGTTCAAAAACTTAGACCTAGTTCATTTTAATGACTAGTTCATTTGAACAAGTGCACAAAATTCGGCACAACTCTAACGCACTCTAGTTCATTTTTTTGATGAACTAGTCACTTTTACACTATAGTTAATTTTTGAGCAATATTTATATTTTTTTTTAAATTAACTATAGTTCAAATAATGAGCTAGTTCATAAAATAAAAGATAGGTCTTTTAGTGAATAGTTCAAAAACTAAATAAATAGTTCATAAAATTAATAATAATAGAAAAACTTAGACCTAGTTCATTGTAATGACTAGTTCATTTGAACAAGTTCACAAAATTCGACACAACTCTAACGCACTCTAGTTGATTTTTTTGAGGAACTAGTCACTTTTGCACTGTTGTTCATTTTCGAGCTATAGTTCAAAAAATGAACTAGTTCATTAAATAAACTATAGTTAAAAAAAATTAACTATAGGTCAAAATTGAATAGTTAAAAAATAAATAATAGTTCAAACACTGAGAACTAGTTCATTAGTTCATTTTAATGACTAGTTCAATTTAATGACTAGTTCATTTGAATGACAAGTACGCACGCTTGACTAGAAAATTATAATGAGAAAATGAAAAAACACACAGAATTCATTCCGTTCTAAAGTTATTACATTTTTAAACAGAAAAATGCTAATTTTACCCTTTTAAACTTTTTCTTAATCTTACGAAAAATGGGGCGGACGAATGACGTTTAGTTTACCATATACAAAATGTATTGCTTCGTATTCGTGTTTAATGGGCTTAAAACTGACAGCACAACTGTTGTGCTGAGTCGTGCCTGTTCGTGCTGGTTCGTGACACGCTCCCAACTCTACTTTGAACATATGGCCAGTTAAGCCTGGGCAAACGACTTATGTTGATTAGGTTTGGTTAAAGTCAATCTCTATATGCATTTTTTAGCACCTTACCATTTCGCTTCATTTGCCATTCACCAGCAAAATCCCATTTACAGCCTTAGTACAAGAGACACGAAATAATCTTCACTTATACTAATGCAACTGCTTTGTGTGTGTAAAGGATATGCTGGAAGAAGTTTCCGCTGCCGCTGGAAATGTTTGTCGACAATGAAAAAATTGCTCTATATAAAAGTGAGTTGAAGAGGTCGAACAAGAACTTCACCCCCCCCACACCTAAAACAAAATTATTGAGCTTATTGGCTTTGGGTTTTTACACGATATTGCTTTTTCGCTGCTATCGTTTTTTTAATTGGATGATAGGAAAAATACCATTTCGGACACTCACCGACAATGTGCAGCATATCCTTGGACCACTTCATTAGCTCGCGCTTGATGAGCCGACGCTCCTGCTGGCATCTGGTAAACGAGCAGTCGGCCATTTTGCACACAACTGTACCTGTGGAAAATGGACAAAAGAGTAGAAAAAAAATACTTAAGCCGATTAGTGAAAAGTTGCGCCCCCAATGGCCGAGAGTGAGTGTTAATTTATTAAATCTACTATAATGCGCCATATAAAATTTCATTTATTGGCTTCGCTGTTGTTGTTTTTGTTGCTGTTAAACGAGTTTTATTTCAAGGTTAGCTCGAAAACACACAAAACCTGTTGCACTTTTTTTTTTATTATTATTATTTCATATGCTGAAAAATTTAGTAATTTTTTTTGTTGTTGTTTTAGTTGCATTCTTGCTTAGCCAGTCGTGTGCTGCTGCTGCTGCAGTTCTAGTTGTAGTTGTTTTTGTGGTTTTTTATATATATATGTTTTTTTTGTTTTTGCTGTAATTGTGGGGCTTTTACTATTCGGGCAGCTACCAGTTTTTGATATTTCCTAGTTACACACAACTAGACAACAATATTTTGTTGTTATTTAAGCTGTCAATTACATTAATTTATTCAAATGCTGTTGCTGCTGTCGCTGGCGTTTGCATTAATTTTGTTTTGCTGTTGATTATTAAAAAGTCGTAAATTGTCAAACGTGTTGGATTTTCTGGATGAGTATAGTCCGTAAGTGGAGATCGTTTATAATAATATTTAAATTATTTTGGTTAATGAGTGTGGGAAAGTTTTACTTAAAAGATTCAGAAAATAAACAAGAAGAGTTCCCACAACAACAAAATTTATAAAAAATAGTAGTTCTGGGGAGTAGTACGTGGGTTGCTATTTAAGTTTCTGGCCTAGCCATTTTAGGACCAATTAGCCTTTTCCCAAAAAAAGTTTGGACTTTTATCGATAAAAGCTCCATACAACTCTTTCATGTGAGACCACGTTTGATATCGATTAACGATTAATCAAAGACTTACCTCGGCAGAAAAATGGAATTAACTCGTGAAAGTTTTCGTGCAATCATTAATATTCGCGTTTTCATTATTAGGCCAGAAATATATATAGCAACCTACGTACTAACAATAACAAAGACAAACGATAATTTGCTTATTATCAAATGCGGCTTTAAGGCCTCTTTTGAAAACATGCTGTTGTTGTTGTTTGTTCCTAAGTATTAAGGAATCTATGAGTTCGGTTGGCAGATAGGTTTCTCGAGCCCCTGAACAACAGGTTTTGGTTCGAACCTCGGTCCACTTAAAAAAAAAGAATAGTTTGTTTAAGATCAGCTTAGTTTAAGTCGCGAATAAGAAAGCACTCAAAACAAAACATTTTTTCCGTCCCTTGGCTCGATATTCTGCAATTCGATATCACAAAATTATAAGAGTTGTCAGAACATACCGACATCAGCCTCCACTAGACCACCAGGGACATCGAGGGCAACTGCGAGGCAAGGCACTATCGCAAATCTCCTTCTCGATAGCAAGAACGTAGGTATGCCTATGGCAACGTGTTCGCTTATTTTATGAACTATCTTCGAGCTTAAAGAAAACCAGAAATGGCATTCGCTTTTAACCTGCATAATCGCAAGGCAGACTTGGCCAACTCGACCTTTGCAGGGTTTTGGCTGCTAGCGACGACGTGAAGAGGAAGAGAAGGAGTCCGTCTCCCACTTTTTCTGTTTTTGCCCTGCCCTGAGTCGACGGAGACAACATTATATCGGCTCTCAATTTCTATGGTAAGTGTCTGGTTTAGCTCAGACTATGCCTAAATATCGATCTGGTTTCATCCAAACCTTCCAAATTTCTTGAAGGTAATCTCACTTTCAGTCACATTTTGGACTTAAGAGTAGGAGGAATGTACAGTATTCGACATCACAAGGGGACATATTATTATGACTTAAGAGTGCTTGACGAAACCCCAGCAACCGCTCTAATCTAACATTACCCAAACAATATTAAGGAAATAGGCTTTTTATCTGAATGAAGATGTTTTTTTCTACTAGCTTTTAGATTACAAGGAACAAACTTTAGTGTTGAAAATGCTCGTTCTACTGATACTTGGGTTGCTGGAACAGAAAGAAAGAAAGAAACACAATATTTTTGAGTCTCCGTTTTTAGGACCTTTCCTAAATTTTAAAACATTTGTCGATTTTGTCTTCAAAACAGAATTCATATTTGATATTTATGTATTGCTTTCAATTTCTATCATTAACTTTTATTTTTTTAATACTCTCATTAAGAAATTTATTTTGTTAAAAAAATAACTCAATAACCCAAACTTTTGGTTTGTTTTGTTGGGTTCAAAAATGAATAATGAATGTTAAAAGGCAATCCAAAAAACACGAACCGGTTCTCAGGGGTTCGGTTTCGGAGAGGTTTGCAGCTGTGTTGAGTAGTGAGCGTTTGGGGCACGAAAAAAACACGATACGCCTCTAAGGCTGAGTTTACATTGTTCGACGCAAGAGACATGATAATCTAAATAATCTAATCTAGTATGGTTTTGAATGTCAAATGACAAGCTATTCACAATGAAAACAAGACTATATAAGGGTCTACTAGATTGTCATGTCTCATGCGACGGAAAGTTTTAACCCAGGCTTACTCTAGTGAGGAGTGATCGAAAGGCAGCGTATGAATACAGTGTTAAGACTTCTTGACAGTCCTAAGGATGCACGTCGTGAATTTGTTAAAAAGTACTAGGTTCTGATGAAAATAATTTCTTTTGGATAGCCCTAATGGTTATTGCCACTACTAGAAAAATGTACGCGGAAAGAGGCACAACATTTCTCGAATAGAAAATTTGGGGGTGCATTGATGGTTGTGCCGGATTTTCTTTAGCAGGCAAAGTGAAGCTGGACATATCAAGTTGCCGTATAACCTCTGTGTAGTATACTAGCTTGATTGAAATGTATCAATTCACTCGTGGAATACACGGAACCTGCTTTTCTCACAAAAAAAAAAAGACCAGCTTGTTCCTTGGATGTGAACCTTATTAAAAATATATGGGAATTGCTGGTGCAATATATTTTTGCCAACTAAAAGCTAAATTCTGAAGTTTAAGAGCTTAAGACTGCCGTTAAAAGCTCAAGGGACTCCCTTGAGAATAATTGATCGTTGAAGTCATTGATAAAAAAAAAGACCAAAGAACTCTCAGTCACTCAGTCAGGACATGTTTTTAAATGTATTTATATCGATGGTATATCATCTCTATGGGACAAAAATTTCTTGTTTGCCAAATCCGTCAATAGTTTTGCATAATTTATTTCTTATATTTACAATCGAGTATTTTGTGCCTAAATCATTTTCCAGCAAAGCCATTCTTTTTGTCAGGTATTTTGGTATTAAAAGTTGAGCTTTTGAAAAAAACCTGCTACCAACTAGCTAGCCAGCCCCCAAAAGCAAATTACACTATTTCCCCCCCTCTATCCCAACCAACATGTCCGGAACGTACGCAAAAAAGACAGTGAAAAACTAATTGAGATTCTAATATCAGATATGTAGCTACATGGGCGCTTATTTAAAGGCCACTGCCAACTGCTACCGACTCCACTACGTTCAAACGGATCCAGCGGATCCCTTGTAAAACTGGTAGCCCAGAGTTTGAAGATGCCTGCCATTGCTGATGAAAAATTACTAGCGCTGCCATTGCCAAAGGCGGGCAATGCCAAAAGTATCCAGAAACCATCAGCAGCAACAGCAACACCAAGAACAACAACAACAACAACAACAACAATTTGCAGTTGGCGTGCAACTTGCAGCATGCAGTAGCAACTTTGTGGGCGTGTCAACTGAGCACGCGGCAGCAGCTGATGATGGACGTTGATTATGATGGACGTTTGCGGCCTGCCAGGCGTAAGAGCACTGCAATTTGTTGCTTTTTGGTCAGTAAGAGAGAAGATTGAGCGATTCTTAGGGGCCAACCCAATGACTTTTTGGTATTATTTTAAATAATTTTCAAATTAAAACAGCAAGAAAGAGGATGTACCTTTTTTTTTCTTTTTTTTTTTTTTGAAGTGCTGCCAATATGGCGTTACGAACACTTGTTAATCTTCTTTGGAGGGGTTTTCATATTGATATTATAGGCAGGGAATACAACCATTCCTGTTTTTAATTTGGAAAATACACCCCCAAGTTCGGAAATGTGAACGGAATTTGATATCTTATATCTCAGCAGATTAAAGATCAAATTATTGAACAGTGTCTATTCCCAAGTCCAACTTACTGACAAGCCCAGCTTCAACAGATCGCCAAAGAACTTACAACACCAAAGTGGCTTATCGATTGCGCGGAATGAGCCCTGCTCTTGCTTCCTACTTTTCCCATATGTGTGTTACATATATGAAATTTTAAAGCTAAGCACATTCATTCAAACGAAAGCCTTATAATGAATGCAACAAGTATCTGTAGCTATCGTTATATGTGTATCTGTATCTGTATCTCGATCTGCGTCTCTCGTTCGCATGCATTTGATTTCATAAATAAATTTGTGCAAAATATCAAGGCCATATTGCAGTTGGAACTTGTAGCCATATAATAAGTATACGAGATCGAGAAACATGTGCCGCCGCACAAAAAAAAAAGTCACGAAAAAAAAACAACAAAATGGCAGCAACAACGACAGCGACGCAATTTATTGGATACAAAGGTACGAAATCTTAGAACAAAAAATCAAATGTTATAGAAAACGAGTTGGTGCGCAAATATCAGTTAATATCAGTTGGATGCTAGAGAGATCTCTGGGCACAAAGTGCATTTTGGTTAACCAGTTTTCGCAATTGCCATAGTAAAATCAGTTTAGTTTTTTTTCAAAGTTTTTTCAAGGCTCGGGCCAAATTTAAGTTAATTATTATTGCTGGAAATCGTGGCCAATGTTAAACCTTGAATTCATTTTTTATTTTTTTTTGCGCTGGCATTGCAACAATTTTCCATTGTTTTAATTGAGTGTTCAATATATTGAACGTTTTTTTTTTGTGTTTGTTATTCTAAATACTCAATTTGCATTTCATTTCTATTCATTTTCAACTATTTATCATTCATTAATTTGTTCCATTAGGCGAATTAATCAAATTACTGCTGGTGCCGATGTTATTGGGAAAAGGCGGAAACGATCGATTATATTGTGCATATATATATGTATATATATTTTATCATATTGTTCTCATAATTTTGTAAATTATGTAAATTTGCATGTTGGCCAGCGCTAAATTACTTTCTAGAAATTTGATTAGGGATTGTTGATTCAGTTGCATGTTCTCTAGGCGACCTTCAGTTGTCTTTAGATTTCGCACATATTAATATGTGTTAATCAATTTTGGATTGGTTAATTAAGTGAAGGGTTTGGAAAATATAAAGTAATTGGAAAAATATGGAAAATATTGTTGATCGCAAACAAAACAAAATTTTTTAAAAACCGCGAACTACTTTTAAGTTGAATATTAAATATCCGCAAAATTTGGTTGAATTCGGAAAACCCGTAAACCGTTTAATTTGAAAAAGGAAAAGAATGACACATTTAGGAATGGGGAATTAATATAGTTTTTAAAACATAATATCGAAAAATAGAATGAGAAACTTATTCGATTAATAGAAGTTGATGTCAAAATGAGACACAGGGTTTTTTTTCTCCTGGTATACATAAAAACATATACATTAGCAACATTATTAACAAAAATTTAGTAAATATTTTTTGATGTGAAATGACACAATTTGTAATTTGAAAATATTAAAAAATCCAAAGCAAATTATCAAACTTTGGGTAAGTGAAAAAACGAATTTGTTAATCATGAAATAAAATTCTTTAAGTGGAATAGCTATTAATCATATTTTAAAGATATTCAGGGTCTTGTGTCGGCATTCTTGAAGGAGAATCAACCTAGCAAAGGTAACATACCGGTTTGCCGTCAGATGAGACACCATTCTTTTATCATTTGGGAAATCAAATAGGAATCGGCTTTACTACTTTTCAGCACCCTGAAAAAACCAAAAAAAAAGAAAAGAAAACTTCGACTGTGCCGAAGTTTTAATACACTTGAAAAAGTTTACTCCAACTGATTTAACCGGTAAAATATATATAGGATATAGATATCAAATATTTAAATCATTGATAATAAAAATTTGATACCATAAAAAAAACTTTTCTTAGTAAAACACATTTTCCGACCGATCGGTCCAATGGCAGCCATATGCTTTAGTCATCCGATTTTGATAAATTTTTTAGAAATTATGTGAAAGAATATAAAACTAATATATACCAAGATTGGAGACGCTACGATAGAAAACAAAAAAGATTTTCTCACTAGAAGTAGTTTTTTGACCGACCGTTTATATGGCAGCAATATGCTATAGTCATCCGATTTTGATAAATTTTTTCCGAATTGTGTGGAAACATATAAAACTAATATTTAATACGATTGGTGACGCTACGATGGAAATCAAAAAAGTTTTTCTCACAAAGACTTATTTTTGGACCGATCGTTCCTATGACAGCTATATGATATAGTCATCCGATCCGGCCGGTTCCGACATATTAGTTGCGTGCAGTAAAAAGAAGACTCTGTGCAAAATTTCAGCTCGATAGCTTTAAAACTGAGAGACCAGTTCGCGTAGAAACAGACAGACGGACAGACGGACAGACAGACGGACGGACGGACAAGCGGAAATGAACTCAGCTCGTCGTCCTGATCAAGAATATATATAGTTTATTGGGTCGGAAATGAATATTTCTATGCGTTACAAACTTCTGGGTAAAATTAATATACACTTTTCAAGTGTATAAATATGGGACTTAAAGGCCTATACTTAGATGAGATAAAAATTTAGTTTTTCACAATACTTCGTATAAATAGAAACACATTTAAGCAGCTTTGAAATCTGAATACTTTTGAATAGCTTCCTTTATTATATGCAGTATTGTGTCGAACAAAATTTTTATCTCATCTAAGTTCAGGCCTTAAACTGTTATCAAACTGTTTTGCCTCCGCCCAATTATATATATGAAGATACAACGAGAAGGCAAAGCTAACTTCGACTGTGCCGAAGTTTTAATACACTTGAAAAACTTTACTTCAACTGATTTAACCGGTAAAATATATATAGAGGATATAGATATCAGATATTTAAAAATTATGAAATCATTGATAATAAAAATTTAATACTATAAAAAAAAAACTTTTCTTAGTAAAACACATTTTCCGACCGATCGGTCCTATGGCAGCTATATGCTATAGTCATCCGATTTTGATAATTTTTTTTCAAAATTATGTGAAAGCATATAAAAACTAATATATACCAAGATTGGGGACGCTACGATAAAAAACAAAAAAGTTTTTCTCACTAAAAGTGGTTTTTTGACCGACCGTTTATATGGCAGCTATATGCTATAGTCATCCGATTTTGATCAATTTTTTCAGAATTGTGTAGAAACATATAAAACAAATATATACTACGATTGGAGCCGCTACGATGAAAATCAAAAAAGTTTTTCTCACAACGACTTATTTTTCGACCGATCGTTCCTATGGCAGCTATATGCTATAGTGATCCGATTTTGATACATTTTTCCAGAATTATGTGGAAGCATATAAAACTAACATATACCAAGATTGGGGACGCTACGAATTAAAACAAAAAAGTTTTTCTAACTAGAACTTGTTCTTAGACCGATCGTTCCTATGGCAGCTATATGATATAGTCATCCGATCCGGCCGGTTCCGACATATTAGTTGCGTGCAGTAAAAAGAAGACTCTGTGCAAAATTTCAGCTCGATAGCTTTAAAACTGAGAGACTAGTTCGCGTAGAAAACAGACAGACGGACAGACGGACAGACAGACGGACAGACGGACAGACATGGTTCTTTTTGAATTGAATTTTTAAGTTTGCGTTTCTAACCATACATAATATGTGTTGATAGAATATGCTTTATAAAATTGGTTTGTTTTTAAGAACTAATTTTCTGCGAATTTTCTTGACTTTAGATGAAACTGCTGTGAACTATTTTATTTTGGTTTCCCCTGAGGCCACAGTCCACATATACCCCAAAATGGACACTGTAAATTGAATGTAAATGTGATTGACAAACAAATTTAGTTCTACCATACACAACACGCTCAGAGGCTATGCTTTCTTACGATCCTGTTCCGCATCCTCCTCTTTCATGCAAAAATGCACCAAATTCCTGCGATTTTTATTTAATTTTTTTCGCCTGCGGCGCAAAACAGTAGTTTTTTTTTTGTCCTCGTCTCTGGTGAATTTTTTAACTTACCTCCGAGAATTGGACCCCTTTATTAATATTATTTTTATTCCTTGCCAATTGTTAGAGTTGCTTACACTTACAAGAACAAAACTAATTCGCAAAAATTCAATTCATAAAGAACCATTTCCTTTACGATTTAGAACCGGTTCAAAAGTAGTTTAGAGCAGTATCTCCGTAATTTTTGAAGCTATGAATTTGAAATAAGGAGTGCGGGGTGGTAAATATGGAGTAAGATATTTTTCCCGACTTAGGTGTGTAGGTTGGCAATATGGTAGAGCTTCTCTCATTTTCTTTTGGCTTGTGTACTTAAAGTTAAATAATTGTAAAACTAAAATTAAACTTTAATATGTGTGTTTAAATAAACAATAGTCAAGTCTTTGGCAACTTTAAAGTTGTCATTTCCGTTGAAGTGCGGCAGCAGCAGCAGAAGCAACTAACAACAACAACAACTACTACCAGGGTCTTCATCTTCAGGCTCATCACTTCCGTTGCATCAATAGGAACAATTCATTGTCTTCAGGCATATTTGGCCCTGGTTGTTGTTTTCTGATTAAAGATCATTGGCCATTAGTTGTCGTTGATGTCGTCGTCGTCGTCGTGCAACGCCAACACAATGACAACTCTCACCTGTTGCCGCGGGCGCGTGCAATGTGCAACAAGTGCAGGCAGGCAGCAACATGCAACAACTAAGTAAAGCGAGAAGCGCACGCGCCACGAGCCAACAGCAACGGCAACACCAACACAATGACAGGAAGATCGAAAACGAAACCAACTAACTGGCCAGCCGACAAACAGACGGACAGGCAGACCTGGCTGGTTAGCTCAGTTACAGTAACACACATTTGTGGCGGCCTGTTGCTGTTGTTGTTGTTGCTGTTGCTGGCGTGGCTCTTGCCATTGTATGCAGTCAAGCGCATTTCCATTTCTAACGTTGATCTGCAATCTGCGAACAGCCACGACAAACCACGACAATGACTGCCAGAGCTTGGGGCCAGGCGGGGACCTTCATGTGGTGCTGTACCGAGATTACTGAGTGGCGGCGGTGGCTTGTTCATGGCCCAGCTCACCTACAAACCGAATACCCCAAAAGACAAGTTTAGCAGCAGCAGCAGCAGCATTCAGCTGTTTGTTGCCATTGGACTTGCTCTTGGCTTTGGAGTTTTATTGGTTGTTTGGCTATTGGCTGATTTATGGTGATTTTTATTTTTTTTTTTGCATTGCTCTTGACCCTAATGAATGTGTGAGGCCATACATCTATATATACCCACGTGGTAACCCACAGGCCAGGCCACAACTACCAAAAACTCAATTTCCTGTGTAAAACTGTTAAAGGAGCAACCTTTTGCTGCTGACATTGATTGCATAAACGAGACTCTGAACTGTTTTTAAATCAAATAAAACAAAAATAGCAACAACAAACGCTGTGTGGGTGTTTGTGTGCACAAAATGAAGTTAAATGCCGCTCAAGGATGCTAAATGTGCCATGTCGAAATGTGTTGTCTGCATTTGTATGGCACTATTTGGCTTGCGGCATTGTCTGTATCTGTATTGTGTGTGTGTGTGTGTGTGTGTGTCTTTGTCTCTGTGTGCGCATAACTGTTGCATGCAGCAGCAGCAGGAGTAGCAGCATAGCTCTTGCTGCTGGCATGTGGCACATTTTCGACATGTTTTGTGCACATTTTGGCAGCAACAACAGCAATGACTCCTCCGCCCCTCCCCCCACCACACCCACCAGCCGCCGGAAATGTGAAAATAACGTTACGAAACTTTTTCATTGCAATATGCGCAACAGGAGGCAGTCAACCCCTTACCACCCTTTACAATATAGCCACCCCCTTTGGTATTGCTTTTGCATTGACTTTGCAATTGTTTTTTTTTTCTTTTTTGGCTGCTGCATTTGCCATTGGAAGTTGGTCCTTTGGTTTTTCTTTTTTTCTTTTACTTTTTCTGTGGCTATATATTTGGGTACAACGACTTGTTGCTTTGGGTGTGGCACTCCCTGCTCCTGGCTTCCTAGCCCATAACTTGTACTCTCTGTGCGACTCGTGGCTGTCATATGTGTTTATGTTTTATGATGTCAGTTTTGGGTTTTATTAAAACTGTTTTGAGATATGAGCGCATCCGCGTCTGCCAAGGCGAATGCAATTTGGCAAATGTAATGGAAATGCTTCTATTTTTTCCTTTCATTTTTAATAAATACGTGAGCAGGCGAAAATGCATCAGCACATGCATTATAGTTTATGCATATGCGCTGATCCATTACGCATACGCCCTGCTGCTCCTGCCCATCTTTGCGTTATCAGGTTTTTTTTAGTGCAGGCAGCAAACGTCGCTACAAATTGGGGTCACCTTCAAATTATCAAATTTCGCCCGAAATGATTAACTCGACAAACACAAAAAAAAAATTCACCCTGCCGGCCGACCGACGCCTTTGCACAGTGGGCGAAATGGCTTATCTAGCGGAAGAAATTAAAAATATGGTGGAATGATCAAGTTTTATTTTTGCGGTTTTTTTAACAAAAAATTCTTAGAATTATTTTTTATATACGATTTTTTTATTTTACAATTTGCCGGCTCGAGGTCAGGTAGTTGCGTTTACTCACAACCAAACAATTGAGCACAAACGGAAGGCAAAGTTTACTTCGACTGTACCGAAATTTTATACACTCGAACAACTTAACTCCAGCTGATTTAACCGGTAAAATATATATACGGATATATATTCAAATTTTTAAATCATTGATAACTAAAATTTGATACCATAAAAACAAAACTTGGCTTAGTAAAGCACATTTTTCGACCGATCGGTCCTAGGCAGCTATATGCTATAGTCTCCGATTTTGATAAAATATTCCAGAATTGTGTTAACGCATATAAAACTATTGATATACCAAGATTGGTAGCACGATAAAAAATAAAAAGTTTTTCCCACTAGAACTAGTTTTTTGACCGACCGTTTATTTATGATATTCATCCGATTTTAATAAATTTTTCCACAAATATGTAAAATCATCTAAAACTAAATATACCAAGATTGGTGACGCAAATCGAAAATAAAAAAGTTTTTCACACTAAATAATTTTCCGACCGACGTTATGGCGTATAAGATATAGTCATCCGATCCGGCCGGTTCCGAACCATAAGTCTGCGTGTTTAGCAAAAAGAAGACTCAGGAAAAATTTCAGCTTGATCGCTTTAAAAACTGAGAGACTATCGTTCGCGTAGAAACGCGCAGCGGGCGGGAGACGAACCGCCGAACCGAACTCGGCTCGCGCTGATCAAGAATATTTGATTGGGTCGGAAATGAATATTTCTATGCGTTACAAACTTCTGGGCAAAATTAATATACACTTTTCAAGTGTATAATGAGCAGGTTAGCTATAGAGTCACTGTTCATAGACTTCCCAGTCAAATCTTCAGCAGCCTTCAGATTTACCAATTGCCTTTCCATGCAATCAATTACCTTAAACCTGCCCATAGCCGCGCGGTAGGAAAAATATTTGTTAAAGAACAACAACCACATGAAAGAGATAGAGAGAAACCGGTTATTACCGGGTGCTGTGTGTGTGTGTGCTGCGTATTGCAACAACAATTGAGCAGTTAAAGCATAGGCTTTAGGCACCCCTGCCTTAAACAGTTGGGAACTGCAAAGTAATAAAAGTTGAAAGACAAAAAATCAGTAGTGTGCTTTTTTGGTGTAGTGCTTAAGCTTAACAGCAGGCGCTTATAAGCGAGACAACTTTAAGCTTTCGAGCAAATTTAACAAGATTTTTTTTTTGTAATTCTTTATAGAAGATACGGTAATGTGTTTTTCCCTTTTTCGCAATTACAGCTTATACAGAAGTCGTTAAGAGTGACGCCTAGGTGAGACCCATAAAGGCACCGCACAAGCGAGCTGTTCTTCATTGGCGCATGGTCGTGAGCCAGCGAGCACAGATTTGTCCTTCATTCCATAGCTAGACGACATTTCTTGTGGATAGTTCGTAACTGTCATCCCTGTTGTACTCTTCTCCGGGCACTGGATATGCCCTGGATTTTGGATGTTGGAAGTGCCTTGTCTAGCCAGTTTGTCTGCTGACTCGTTTCCCTCTATGTTAAGGTGCTGGAGCACTAGATTAAGGGTTTGAGTATAAAAGAGCTTTCCCGTCTTATAAAAGACGTCAGCCGTCACCATTAGCAGTTCGCTGGTATTCGTTTTGAAATTGACTTGTATAAAACAAGAAGGCAAAGCTAACTTTCACTTGAAAAATCGCTCTACCGCCCTACCATCTCTCCATCTCAAGAACCCATTTACGACCATTGTTCTCTGACGCTTTAAAATAGTCATCCGAATTTGAATTAATTTTGCATAGTTTTTTGAAAGCTGAATACTATATGATTTCAAAAAACTATGCAAAATATAAGTCAGCCGAATTTACTAGATTTTGCAAAACTATTTGAAAAAAAGCGTAGAGTAAATCCTAATCGGAAAGTTTATGAAAGCTTACATTAAAAACAAAAAAGTTTTTCCAACTAAAATCTTTTTTCTGATATCAGTCCTATGACAGTTATAAGAAGCAAGTATCTGACTTTGACCAAATTTTGCAAAAAGAGTTTCAAAACATATATTATTCATAATTGCTGAGTTTAAGAGCGCTAACATTAAAAACAAAAAAGATTTTCCTACTAAAACTCATTATCGAACCGATCCGTTCTATGACAGCTATAAGAAGTAGTCATCGGATCCTGGCGGTTTCAACAGCAGCGTAAAAAGAGGACTCAGTCCTAAATTTTGGCTCAATAGCTTAAAAACTGTGTAAAATTATCAATAGACGATTTTTTTTCTTTCGCTAGATCGGCTGTTTGGCCCAGCGTGCTTCGTCTCAAATTATATAAAACAGCAACCACCACAGCAGCAACAACACCAACAACAACAACAAGAGAACCCACTCATTCGCCAGCGAAACCTTATCTTTGTTACACAAAAAAACGCAACGGGCACGACGATGTTGTTGATGATGATGAATTCGCCCTGATTTCGACACAAAAATAAACAACAAAAAAATCGCAAAAAAAAAAAAAACTATAACTAAACACAAACGTTTCTCGAATGTGCTTGTAAACGAGAATAGAAACGAAAATTAGATAAGACGAAATTGAGTCGAGCCGACAAAGCAGCCAGAAAACTTCGCTTCCAGTTTAAAAATTGCCAACTAAAAAAAAAAGAGACAAAAAAAAAAAGGAAAAAATAGTGACAAAAGCAAACATCAAAACGAAGAACAACAAATTATGAACAATGCGGCAAAGTGCAGCGCGTGTGTGGCCTCGACGTCTGTCTATCGATACAGCTCAGGGGTTGGCGGGGAGCTGGAAATATTTTTCACCAGTTGTCTAAATAGCAGCCAACAGGGCCAGAAAGCAAACGAACTAAATTGCTGAACAAAAAAAAAAAATGCACAAAAAATCCAACAACAACTAATAAAAATAAACGAAAACGTAACAAAAATCAATTGTCGCCAACCAAACGTCAATATTGGTGGCCCGGCCTGTATGTTAGTATGTGTGTGCGAATTGTCTATGTATTGTCAAAAAGCAACAAAAAAAAAACATGCAGCCGCAATTGGAACTATTTGTGTGCGGGGAAAAGAGGAAAGTTCTATGCATTTAATTGCTTCGTTGCTTCCACACACACACACACACACACACACAATACACAACAGCGGGGAAAAACTCACACATTGTGCATATAAATGTGTAGTATAATTAAGGTTGCCAATTATGCGAATAAAGCATAAGATATTTCCAACTGATTTCAAAATTGATGTTAGATGCAAGATGCATAATAAACATAATTTTAACATTTTTATTACATGGAAATAATTCAAATCTTTTAATACTAAACTTTTTTTCAATTTTTAAAGAAAATTAACTGCAGTGGATAGCAGGGACTTCAGATGATAGAACCGGAAGGTACTTAAAACAGTTGCTTTGTACGACCTGCTTTGGTAGTTGTTGGTGCCTTAACTAACTAACCTGATCTGGAACCTGATGGAACTCTTTTAAATTCTAATGGGAGAAGTGGGTAAAAACAAGTATCAAGTGGAAAAAATCCTTCTGGTATTAGCTTTCAATTATGATATAAACTTGCTGCTAACGCACTTAAGAAAGCATCTCTAACTATACAAAGGATATATGTACACTAGAGTGTCCCTCCATAAGGTAAAATCGGAAAACCTAACTCTCACCATCCGAAATGGTAGGTTTTGGCTTGCAAAGAATTTACATAAAAACGAAAAAATTTTATTTCAAGTTTAAGACGTTGCGAGAAGGACTTAAAGATTCCCTTAGTCGGGCTCTTGTTTTGCTTAAAATAATCTTTGCTCCATTTCAAGTGTTGTCAACATTTGAATTTCAAACTAACTTGTCATAAAAATTAAAAACGAAACTAATATTTTATTTGGGTGGGAAACTAAATTCAGAATTTGCGTCGTAACCAAGATGCGAACAAAGAGGTCGGTTTTGTCCTCGCTTTCTTCGGTACGAGTATATAAAATATCAGTCTCAATGAGAGTGCTACCCTAGAAGCACACAAAATGGAAGCAGCGTAGATCAAAGCGAAAGCAGGCAGTCGTTTTCTGGAGAAGAAGAATACAGAATAACTTGGGCAATTGGCGAGTGTTAAAGGATTTCGCTAAAAGCTTAGTGCAGATTGTGGAAGGCTTATTCGAAAGTTGACCTTGAGATGAACATCAACTATGCGTAGAAAACCGTGAAAACACATATCCAAATTGTAAAAAGAACACTTTGATCATATAATAAACTTTATAAGAACACTACCATTTTCCAATGAGTTGCCAAGTTGTTTTTTATTATTATAGACTTAAGATGTTGTTTATGTAAAAACTTAGATTGGCTTAAAACACGTGCAATAGACCAGTGTGACAAACTAAGGCTGCAGTCATTGGACGTTTGAATGCCTTTCGTGATCGAGTTGCTTGCTTAATTTTTTTAAATAGTTAATTATGGTCAGAAAGTTTTGGGCCTCTTTTAGAAATATCTTATATCGAGACGCCCTCACTCTTAAATGCAGTTATTTGACTTTTATCAATGTCATTGAGGTATGGAACACGTCGATTACTGTTAAATAAACTATTTTAAATTTATAAACTTGTGTTGAACTGCGTCCTCATTAAGAACCGGCGTGATAACGGAAAATAGCTCAATGCATTTATAGTAATGCATCAGCGGGAAATCAATTATTTACATATAAGTCAAACAGAGATAATATTTGTGTAATTGTCTTGCATATCTTATGAACTATTTTTTTATTCCTTTTCACTTCTCATTAACACTTTTATGATATTCTGATTTTAATGCTGTATGCTAAAATAAAGTGGGTGCGTTTATAGATATGCACCAGAGGTCCGCATACCAAATTGTTCGAGTTGGAAACAAGGATCCCTTTTTGTGCAGGGTCATATTTTGAATCGTAGTCTACGCCAACTAAAAAAAAATTAAATAATCGAGCAAGGTGTTAGTAAAAACTTTGAATCCATTGCGCAACCCCTAAAACTAACTTTTTTTTACTTTTTTCTTTTGATATGCCATTTATACACCAAAATGCAACTTTTAAGGGGGTAAGAATATAGCGTTACATTTTTCATACGATTGGGGGACACTCTAATGTACACATGTGATCAGTATGACGAACAATTGGGTGTGCAAATAGTTTTTAAGGGTATTTTTCTAACAACTTTGAAGCTCTATTTTGAAAATTGGGTGAAATATATTTTACTCAAAAAAATAGTCCATCATTAGCTACGACATTTTTCCCATCTTTCAGGCAGCATACGAAATTTATGTTGAACAATATTTCGACCTTTGAGGCGATCTTAGAATCGAGCCAGTTTTTGGTTTAATCGTTAGAAGAGAGTTGTTGCTCAGTAAGATTCATATCCCGAACCGGACCATGAACCGAACCTCTTACATTTTTGACCCCTCGAACCTTAACCAGAACCGAACCTTTAATTCCACAAAAATGGTTCTGTTCGCAATATTAAGTAATTTTTCCAACGAATCAAATTCTAAATGAGAAAATTCACAATAAGACTTTTAATGACTTCGGATTACGAAATCCAGAAGATTATGAGGGCAGTATTAAACAATGAACTAATATAAAATATGTCAATGATTTTATGCATTCCCTCGAAAATTGTCCACCATTTACCAGTTGAACGGGCATTTCAACATTTAAGTTTGTTCCTTGTAATCTCAGATAGATATAATGCCTATTGACTTAAACTATGTTGGGTTTAATTAAATTAGAGCGGCTGTCTGCAAGAACAGGGCCATAAAGTTGAGCCTAACTGATTGGACAAAAAGCCCTTTTAATTCTTAGCTTCAGTCCAAAATGTGTCTAAAAGGTAAGATTAACTACTAGAAATTAAGGAGGCTAGGATGAAACCAAATATATTATATGTCTAGGTTTCAGCGCAATCAGAGACGTCTATTAGAAAATGAGAGCCGAGATGCTTTTGTCTCCGTCGACTCAGGGAAGAAACAAAAATAAGTTCGTCTTCCTTGCCCACTTATGGCCTTATATTCGGGTCGACTATGTCTAGCTTATATAGGTTAAGAGCGCTTGCCATTTCTAGTTTGCTTTAAGCTCTAAGAAATTTCGCAAAATTGGCCTACACGTTGCCATAAGCAAACCTACTTGCTCCCTAACGGGAACAAGATTAGCGGTAGAAATAGCGATATAAACTCTGGTGCAACACTATAGCCGGACCAAACTTTTCAGTTTACTTGTAATAGTTTGTCGTTGGGATATAATGCACTGCGACGAGTATTGATCTATTGCAGGGATCGGCATTAATATTACTTTTCGTAATAATTACGAGTAAAAGAAAAAATTTTTCGAAATACAAATTACTATTTTAATTTACACCGAATTACGGTGCAATAAGTACGGCATTGGGTGGTGGAGGGATAGTACACTACCCCTCATACCCTGTGAAATTTCGTTATTTTTGCCGTATCTTTTACCGTTCGCGAGATATTGCGAATTTTTTGTTTAAATATTGAAATGACAAAAAACACTGAATTCGGTGCAATGAGTATGGTATTAGGTAGTAGAGGCATCTACCTTACCACTGTATTCTCTATGTCATTTGTAATTCGTGTTTCAAAAAATTTTATTACAAATTACTTGAGTAATTCGTATTTCGAATTTTATTACAAATTACTTGAGTAATTTGTATTTCAAAATTTCATTACAAATTAATATAGTAATTTGTAGTTTTATTTTAATTATTACAAATTAATATAGTAATTTGTAATTTTATTTTAATTATTATAAAGAGAAGTAATTCGGTAATGGTTAATTATAATTCCCATTTTGCCGATCTTGATCTATTGTGCCCCCCTGCTGAGTTTACAACTCCCCTATCAGCCCTATTTCCTGTACGAATGCCAGGATTTTAGTGGGGTCTAGGTTTCTAATACAGTTGGGGTGTAGGCTGTGTTTCCCAAGACTGTTAAGTCTACGCCTTGCCAGAGCATCACATTGTGCTATTATATGTTCGGCGGATTCGTCTTTCTCTTCACAGAATCTGCAAAGTTGGATGTTTGTTATCCCCAACCTATAGAGGTGACTCCGCAGTCTGCAGTGTCCTGTGTAGAGCCCTGTCAGGATCCTGGGTGCATTCTTTCCTAGTTGGATTAGTTTTTTGAACCTTCTGTTATCGTGGTTCACGATTAATGCTTTTGCTTGTCTCAACCCTCTGGTGTTTTCCCAGGTGGTTGTTCTAACGTTCTCTCCTCGCAAATTTTTTACAGTTTGTTACTTGTTAATGTTATTCTTGATTCTCTATTTTTTGCAAATCGCCAATTGATACTCTTCCCACACTAGGTACATGTAAAATGAAAATTTGGTTGCGGCTATAATTGCGCACCAGAGTTTACTCTGTACCTGCCAAAGCTTGAATTTAACTGATATCTTTTAAGTGGGGACCACAGAAACTGTATAAGTACTAACTCGCACGGTTGCGAATGATGTTAACTATAAATCAGTGGTCGGCGAAAACACAATCACATTTTGCCATCACGTATGTGTGCGTCTAGTAGACATGAAGTTGATGGCTAAACAGAAAGTTCGAAGTTCGTCGGTGTACCGAAGTAACTGACAGACAGAGCAGTTGTACAGAAGATAGCGGAAGCACCGATCACAGCTATGAATGTCTAGAAGGTCCGCAACATCTTCCAAACTCGGATTCAGGGTGTAAAATGCGTTTCGAGTCAACAACTCGTTTAACATTTTAGCTCCTGTATCGAGAATAAATCAATTTTAAAATCTTGTCAAAATAATAATGTTTCATTGGACTTTTCATTTGACTTTACTTTTCCCAGCATCCGATTGTGAACTACTTATGCTTTATTGAAAGCTCTATTCTATACCAGCATGCCATAAAATTTTTTGTTTAAAAGATATCATGATATATGTATATACAAATTGGCTGGTCAAAATAATTATGGCATTGACTGTAGAATAACTTCATTTAAAACTTTTACAAGTAAGTCAATGAATTGTGCCAAGTGCATTTACATTTATAGTGGGTCATTCCAACGATTTAGCATTTAAATATTTTCACTTTCGCAACTAAAAAACTCCATTTTCAAATGGTAGAGTTTTTCATTCTCCAATTCATGTAGTTAAATTAATTAATTAAAGCAAATAATGGAAATGTCAAAACAGCGTCAACAATTACATGGATAAGCAATGCAATTCAACAAATTATGGAAAATTCTGTGCTCTCAAAATTGCCAACCAGCTGCGGCGAGGACAAGCAAAAAGTTATATTTTTTTGCAGCAACCAAAAACTTGTTGCTGCTGCGCGTTCAGCACAAATGAAGCAACAACAACAACAAATAGTTAAATATATATATTGAGAAAATATTTGTTGCTGTTTTTCTTAATTTTTTTTTTTCAGTTGAATTGATATTTGTGCATGTTGTTGGTGTGGTGTGGTGAGGTGCGGTGGTTGGGCTGGTTAGTTTGGAATTTTTCACTGCTGTGCAAAAGGTGATAAGCTCAAGGACAATATAGCAGTTTGGCATTGCCATTGTTGCCGCTGCATTCGCCCAAATTGTTTGTTCAATTGTGTTTATGCATATGGCAAATATCGATTTTTTTGTTTTTTGACAGCGTACGAGGATTTTTGTATATTCGATTGCATTATTGTACAATATCATACCCTATTCTAGGTTGCCTGCCTGCACCTGTTGCAAAACTGTTTCCTGATTGTAATTGCAACTGCGTTTCTTCTTTTATGTACTACGTTTTTTGTGGAGCTGTGACATGGCCAAAGTTAAATTAAAACCATTTTTTTTCTCTCAATGCCCTCGGCCACGCCTTTCGTGCTAAAAGATGTGCACAGTCCAACCCACAACCCCAAACCCCCTAGAACAAGTGCCTGTTGCATTTATGTACTAATATGTATATACTTCTAGCATTTTCCAATGTTTCCAGCACTGGGAGGTTTACTTTCCAGCGTCTCACACCATCTTAGGGGGAAAAACTGTGAGTAAAAAGTGAAATAAAAGCAAAGTACTGAAAAAAAAAATGCCAAATGCCTGCCAACTCCCACCGCCCGGGTAGAGCAACAGTTTATTTTTTTGCGTTTTGCTTTTGTAGTGTATTTTTTTTTTCTGTAGAAAAAGGAAGCTGGCTTAAGCGTGGTTCTGCAAGCAATCAGAGTAAAGCACCGGAATTGTAAAGCAATTTCTTAAAATTATTAAGCACTTGCCCAGGAATTATTGGTCAGAAGATACTAACGGCTTTCCCTGCAAATGTGTGTGGGATTTATTCTATTATGAATACTCAGAAGAACTATAAAGTCCTTTCAGAGTAAAGCAAAGTGCCTGAAATATCAAATTTTAGCAGTAAACTGTGCAAAAAATTCGCAAAATAAACTTAACAAGGTTTAAACAAACCAAAAAATAATCATACCAGTCTCTAGTTAACAAATGAATAAACAGTAAGCAAAAAGGCACGATCTAACTTAAAGCTCTTAAACATTCTTTAGTCTACAATGGAATGTTTGCTTTAATGTCTCTCATCACCGACCAAAGAAAGTTAAGGACGCCACAATACACTCACACAATAAAATCAATCCTTACGCACTTAAATCAATTCCAAGCGTTTACGAATAGTGTAAATTCTTGGATGTTCTTAAGCCTACTTTTATAGATACTATAAATATTCAATTTATTCCTCAGTAATCTTATAAATAATAATTTAAGCTTAAAATGTAAACTTATTTAAACCCAAACTATGATCGTTTTAAGCTTTATCGAGATCAATTTTAGCTTGATAAATAGTCTGGTCTGAGAATCAAACCCTGGACCTTGCTTAAAATTCGAATGGAATGGCAGTTCATCCATCGCACACGCTTGTTGCTACATTCTAATTTGCCACCAATATGTTCCTTTTCGAAAAGACAGACAGACATGAACTCGGCTGTTGATGCTGATTAAGAATATACATAGTTTATAGGGCCGGATATGCGTCCTTCTGGCTGTTGCATTTATTTGCACAAACGTAATATACTTTTTGTACCTTTGGTACAAAGTATAAAAATATCGGAAAAAACCTTTTTTTCGATTTGCATGGATGACTAAAAAAAGAGGTGCACGTAGCCGAGGCATAGAAAACAGCACCTAGCAATCACCGGCTTTTCGCGATTTCTTTCTTATGGTTGTTGTTGTTTGACAAATTATTTTTTTCATATATATTATAGAATTTCATTTGTGCCACAATTCAAAGGATTTAAAAATCGTACAAATATTTCGATATAATTACTGCATTTGTTATCAGTCAATAAGCTTTATATTTATTTCTTAGAAGTTAAAATCATTTTTAGAAAGAATTACTATTCTCTAGATAATAATATAATTGTAACGAATAATGTAAATTAAATTAAATAATTTAATAAGTGAGCTGAGTCATTCATTGGTTATTAAATTTGCTGTGATGCAGTAAAATGAGTCAATTAGTTTCCAATAAAATTTTTTTGAATAAATTGAAATTGTTTAGTCCAATGCAGTTTGAAGAAGCTTCAAGTCAATAAATTTGTTTTAATTAAGAGTGTAAAAGGTAAAGGTAAGCTAAGTTTAAAAAGAAGCTTTAAATAAGATCACTAAATACCTCAAATGGGTTCCTAAAAAATTAATCTTAAAGTAAAATCCTCATTCAAAAAACTAGCCTATGTACTTTAAGGCAACGTTCTTGTTCTTCTATCTATATTACCAGGCCTTTTTTGCTCTCAGAGCTTAACATACGGCTGCGTTTTAGGGCATGTTTTGTGGGCAACCTATACGCTTGTTTTGACCCCCATGATATAAATGGAAACATATATATTTTTCAGCTTTAAAATTAATTATCCCAATCAATTGTGCGATTTTATAAATAGCAATAAACCCAAAAAAAAAAAATTGCATTCTAAATTTAATTATGCCAGTTATTAAATTTAGACTGTTTCGTTCTTAAAATTTGAAAATAGTTTTGTTCTTTTTTCTTTAATTACGCATACATTTTATTTCAAGTTAAAGGAACTTTTAATCAAAATTCTAACTTGAAAAATTAATTTCGTTTTCAGATTTTGAAATTATGAACTTAATTAGTTTTTGAGATCGTTGGTACTTGAATTTCCCCTGTTTTAGTTTTTAGACCGATCGTTCCTATGGCAGCTATATGCTATAGACATCCGATCTTGATAAATTTTTCCAGAATTGTGTGGAAGTATATGAAACTAATATATACCACGATTGGTGATGCTACGATGGAAAACAAAAAAAGTTTTTCCCACTAAAACTAGTTTTTGGACCGACCGTTTATCTGGGGCAGCTATATGATATAGTGATCCGATCCGGCCGATTCCGACAAATGTGCAGATTTCGAATATTTTTTTAAACAAATAAATATTAGGAAATTTTTTTTTTAAATACGAAAAGTGTTTTTTCTTTCAAAATTAAAACATAGAGAAAGGTGGCAAAATTTATTAATATAATTTTTATTTAAAGGTATTTATAAGCTGGCTTCTAGATTGAACGTTTTTTTGAAAAAAAAAATATTTTCAATCATTGTTTTAAGTTGGGTTTTTTTTCTCAGTTTATTTTCATCCCTTCGCTCAACAGGATCATTAGGTGTTGGGAGTAAATTGAGGATTGTTTGCACTTTCACAATTTTTCGGGACTTAGGCATTGCATCTGTAGGTTAAAGTGTTGACTTCAAAAAAAAGGCTATTCCGTATGGTTTACAGTATTGCCCTATTCATTTCTGTAGCACTTCTTCTTCGACAGCAAGTAAATTTAGGATTTAAGTAAACTCTCTTCAGACCTTCCCTTATTTAAAAATTTCTAATTTTCTAGTTCCATCCCAAAAGTGGCTTGAAAGTTTCAAATTCCCTGGTTTTTTCAAATCTAGTTGAAATAAAAACTTGTTGTATATTTGTTGGTGCATTTTCTTAGAATTTAGAAATACATTTATTTTGTATATGCATGTCATGAATCATTCCATTGCATTTGTGATGTTTTCGAATGCATATATGCAAACAGACACCCGTACGTACATATTTATAAGTATAAGTATAAAATTATTGGGTAGATGTGTAAGCTTTGCTCTGAATCTGAACCCTTTGCCTCGGTGAGTCACTCAGTGTGTGATAAAGGCGTGTGTGTGAGTGTTTCGGTGTGTTTGTGTGGACGACTGGCCGACTTCCCAGTTGCGACTTGTTGCCTGCTTCTAATCCAATCCATGCGAACAATGGCAATGCAAATGCAGCCGCAGCCACAAAAGCACAACTGGCGCTGCCGCTGCCGCTGCCACTTCCTTTTCCTTTGTCTGGTCGCGATGCAGAGCCATATGCAACGCAGACGCTGTTGAAAGCAATAGCAATTGCCGTTGCATTATAAAAGTGTTGCCTTGCCGCGGTGTTGATGGTCAAGGTCATGAACCTGTTCCAATAACTCGTTTCTTACGTGCCGCGTGCACAACACAAACACAAATACTCACACACACACACGCAAAGGCAGACATCAGGACAGACGGACGGACGGCCGACGACAACGACGAGTGGCAGCCACAGTCAAAGATAGAGTCAGAGTTGGAGGCAGAGCCAAATGATTGTTTGTTGCATGTCGGCAACTGTTGCTGCTGCTGCTGCTGTTGCCTCTGCTCTAATGCTAATCCTGGCAGATTTGCCGCCGTCGGCGACGGCTTTTCCATCATGCTATGACTAATGGCCTAAGAAGCGCCTGCCAAGTGGATGCCAGGCTAGCTCAAATCAATTTGCCATTGCATAAAACGTTACATGAAATTAAATTTCAATTTATTTTGCTGCCATCAAAACGATTGCTCAGGCCACAATTAAAGTTGGCTAACTTGTTGTCCGTGTGTCAGGCGATGCGGAAATGGCACCACCCAAGACTGGACAACAAATTCACGTATGTACGAGTAATTGTGACAGCTCTCCCAAGGACAACGCGTGCGACAAATTAAAAAAGGAAAACCGCCATGCGTGGGCGTCCCCCCCCCCCTTCCATGCTCCTTCCACCATTCAACACTCTGATTCATTGTTTTGTTTTCCTCGCCGACTGTGTCATAAATTGCAACAAAATGAATTATTCGAAATCAAATGCAATGTGCACAAAGAAAATCACTTCTCGAAAAACGCTTCCGTCTGTCAGCGTGAAATTAGAAGCGCATTAATTAGAAATTTTTATTATTCTAATTATTTGCCATTTTTTTTGTGTACCCAATACAATAAATTTGAGGCGACATTTACATTTGCGCATTAATTACGAATCAAGATTTCCTTGAATTTATGCATTTTATTTGATGCTGACAAAAAGTTGAGGCTAACCATATGGATGAGCATGCGTTCGATGCCAATTGTGTGTTATTAAGTTTGTTTCTAAGGCACTTGTTGGGCTTCCCACACATATATACAACCAACATACCATTGCAATTCCTTAAACATTATATACTTAGATAAAATTGGATTCATTAGACCAATTTTTAGATCTGAAATGAATATGCCAGATTTTTGTAAGTGTAGAATGTTCATTCTGAAAAGCTGTTATTATACGCCCATGGGCGTTATGAAACTTTATGAAACTAAAGAAAGTTCTATAAAGCCCTCGGGCGTTACGTCAGCGGGCGTTACTTCATGACCCTGTTATTTAACTTATCTGAGATCTCATATATGTCTGGCTATCAAAAAACGGATATAAGAAAGTCACTCCCACTTGGATAAACATGTTAACAAAAATCATATTGATGAGTCTTATTCGAGTCCTCTTAATGATTAAACAGAGTTATGTTTCTTCATTTGAAAAAATATGTTTTTGATTTTTTTGTTTCGATTTATTATTAAAGATTGGACATTGCCCTTTCATCCCCTCTATCCCGTTTTCAAAAATTCGAAATAGTGCAGCAGATATAGCCAGTTTAGTGGAGCAGAGTTCTTGCTTGGGGTCTTCTATCTTTGAAAAAATTTTTTTTTCGATTTTTTTGTTTTGCATTATTATTATAGCTTGGACATTCCTCTTTCGTCCCCTTTAAACTATTTTACAAAATTCGAAATAGTTTAGCAGATATAGCCAGTTTAGTGGAGCAGTGATTTCGCTTAAGCGAGAATTTTCACCTTACTGAAAACTTTAATCGCGTTTTTCTCGAAGCCACGTTTTTCGACTTTGATCAGAAATGTTGCAATCGACGCAGATTTGATGGGATTCTGGCCCTTACCTCAATCGAAAGGGAACCCATTTTTTTACACTACAACAATTTGTTAAAAAAAATTTATGATTGAGGTACGGACTAAAATTACATCAATTCTGATCATTACCTCATTTTCCGTTTTCATTTCCAATAACCTGGAGTCCCGGAATCATGGCTACCACCTTTACACCTTGATTTGGAGACCTTAATTGACAGGCTCATAACTTTTTGAACAGCCCACGAATTTTAACTTTTTTTTAAATATTTTTATTAAATTAATAAATATTACAAAACAAAAACACTAAATTAAAAAAGTTCTTCTGGCTGTCTCTCCAGAACTTTAAAAAAAAAACACTCAAAAAACCCTGTGCAAAGGTAGAAAATCCCCCTAATGTGACAGATAGTTCTATGTAGAAGATGAGAAATCGGCCCTAAAATTAAACGCAACTAATCTTCTCAGATTGCCTATTACACTAACTGAGCAACTCATACTGCGTTTATGCACAAATAAAATATATTGATTTTTGCCCTTCAAAGTATGCTATGTTTATGAATATATATAATTATGGAAAATATTTATTTTTTAGTAGCCTTAACACTTCTTATTTTTGTGTACCTTTGACTGGTCCGACAATCTGAGTGAATGCACAATGTGAATTGTGTAAGATGCTGTCATAACTGATCTTTATCCCATCATGAAGTTTGCATAATTTGAGGAATAAAATGCATGATTTTTTATAAGCATAAATGTAGTATTAGACAAGTAAAAATTCAGCTTTAGTTTATCTAACACATAGCAGCTATCCAGAACATGAGAAATCAACTCTTAAAATCTGGCAGTTAACTTGTTCATTTAAGCAGACTTCCTTCAAAAGCAATAAATGTTTTCACTGTTATCGGTCCTATGGCAGCTATATGAAGAAATTAGCAAAAATGTATAATTGAAAACAAATAGAAGGACAGAAAGACAAACAAACCGCCAAGTTTTTATACCCCTTCAGTTCCTTTACGTTTTATAAATTTGCATCTGGCAAAATGCATCCCAAAGTAAACAAAAATTTTAATACCATCATCTTGTCAAATTTTGATGACAATCGGATGGATAGAATCCCAGTTATCGCACATATCGTAACTTCGTTACCGAAATAACAATCAAAGAAAGTGCAAAAATTCCACTTCCACATACCTCTAGGTGTTGGGTTAAAACACTTGGTGAACACTTGGACTACTCAAATGCTTATTCGGCCAACTGTAAGGCAAAAAAAGAAAATAATGCGACCTCACAGACAAGAAGGAGTATGATGAGGGATGTGGTTATCTCGAAACAGTCTGTAACTCCCACCAATTTTCACCTTGCTTACGAGCAAGCTCCCGTGTATAATAAGGGTATCATTGTGCAAATGTTGGTAACAGACAAAATAAAACATTTGCGACCCTCTAAAGTATATATATTCTTGATCAGCTTCAACAGCCGAGTCGATATAGCCATGTTCGTCTGTTTGTCTGTATGAAGGCGTTGATCTCAGAAACTATTTCAAAGAGGAAGACACGTGCTTGGGCATGTTCGCAGATCAAGTTTGTTTTAGATTTGGAAAAAGGTTTGAAGTGTGACGGATTAGACCCCAAATCGAACCCCCGTCACTATGTTTTATGGTCCAAATGTCGAATTTTCGACATTAATTCAACAAATTTATTGTCAAGGATTTAAAAATTTTGAATTGTAGATGATTAGGGGACTACTGCAGTGTTCGATTTTGACGATCTGGTAAGAAATAATTAACAATAATAATATGTTCGGGCACTATTTTTATATTTTACTATTTAATTTTTACAAATCCAATTTCTAATAAAAAAAACAATAAAAATTAATTCAGATTCTAAATTGCTTAAATCGGGGATATTCTCTAGAAGTTGTATGTCATTTTTATCGAATTGAATGTACTTTTTTGAGTACGTTAAAGTACTTAACGATTTGAATGATTTGGAGAGAACGGATCGTAAATATCGATAGGAAAAATAAAGATGTAAAACAAAAAACTTTAGCAACTTAAAAAAATTTAATTTTGCTTTTATTTCCTGCCAGATCGACCAATGTGCCCCGTCGAAATTAAAGGGTCCCAGTCGGTTATAATACATTAAAGTACAGTTCTCCCTATTCCCAAGGTATATGTTATATTGATAAGCAATCGTGGTGCCACCAAATTTGTTTAGTTTTTTCTAAATGCAGCTCCCCCCTTCTAGTGAAATTTCGCTGCTAACAAATCTGAAAAAAAAAATGGGAAAAAACCCAACTTTTTGCATTTGAGTGCAAATGACAAAGAATGAGAGAAAGAGAATTGGAAAGAGAGGCAGAGAGATGTAAATAATAGAGTTGGAGAGCGCAAAAAAATAAAAAATGAGTGTAACAGATAAGGCCATATTATTCATATAAAAATCAATAATATTTAAAATTAACTAAATAGCAGTAAAATATTTTAATAAAATTATATTTTTATAGAAATCTTTTGACCTTTTAGTAAAGGCAACTGGCAAGTCTCTCTGTGTGTGAGTGAGAGTACACACTCACACCATCCCATATATCGCCCACACACAGAGAGTTAATGGAGTGGCATAAAAATGCCGCAAATTTCCATTGTTATTAATTATTTTGGTATTTGATCCACCAAAATGTACTCACCTTGATTTTGTGTTGCTCTCAAAAAGGTCCTTAATGTTTACATATAAAAAGCTCTGTTTGTTTACGTACTAAAAAAAATGATTTATTTTTATTGTCACAGCACTTTTGCATAAGTTGTTGTTAATTTCTAGTTTTGGTCAAATCCAAGAGATATCACTGGAAAAACGCACGTCAACTATTTTGGTGGCTTTCTCGTTGTAAATGTGCAAGAAGCACATGCATTTCACGCATACACATGTACGGGCCTGTGTGCGTGTGTGTATGGGTGGCAGCGGCAGAAAATAAATAAAAATTGCGCACCGCGACCAACGTCAACAACAAACAAACACCGACACTAACAACAAGCGCAGACAACTTTACTAATACGCAAACAACAAAAACATCTACGGCGATTACAGGCGACGACTGCGAAGCGGACTGCGCTGCAGCGCTGCGGGGCTGCTGCTGCGACGCTGTGCTTACAATTACAACAATGATCCGAAGCTAAGGCAAAAAGCGTACCGAACCGTTCGAAACGACCGACAATAAAGCTGCCTGCCATCCAGCTGAGCTGCACGCGGAGTACCCAATAGCCATTTCCACCAAAAAGCCGCAGCCTGCCCGGCCCCGGCATACTACCACAAAGAGTGTGAGCCCAAGCTGCTGAGAATGAGTGCAGCGGTGTCGCTCTCCTCACACACACACACACACACACGTAAAGGTCTAAGAAAAGTTTTTGCAGTTCTCGTGCTCAACACTCAACTTACAAGTGTGTGTGTGTGTGGTTCTAGCAAAAAAAAAAATGCATTGACAGAGAGAGAGAGAGAGCCTTGTCAAGTGGGAGGTAAAGGCAGGAGCCGGCTAGCAATTGCTGGCTCAATGTATGGGTGCGCTTCATTCATGGCAACCGGCGAAAAAAACGTTAAAAGCGAAATTGGTTAACAGCAAAAATAAAGAAAATGGTGGCTTGTGCTGGTGCAGCTCCTTCTGGCTGTTGAGTGAGTGAGCGACAATTGAGCGAGCGAGAAGCGTGCTCATTTGGCGGGGAAGGCTAGCAGCGATAGTGCATTTTTTAATTGCAACACACACACAAACACACACACAGATACACGCACTATCTCAACGCTCACTCAGAACCACTCGCACTCAGAGATTTTTTTTTGTATTTCATTTTTTCTCCAGTTTGTAAATTTTCTACGTTATTTTTTCGGTTTCAATTTTAAGCGCAAACAAGTCCGAACCGAGACACAGCGCTTTGTTTAGCACTGGAGACGCTCACTCACCGCTCGAAATGCAACTGGCGAACCTGGCGACGACTCTGGTAATGGGCGACCGTTGCACATGCACTTTTTTTTCGGTATTTTCGGTGTATGCCTTGTGCGAATGTCGAGCGCGAGAGCAACTGAAATTATTATAATTCGCCAGTCGGACGCACCGACTAACTGACTGACAAGTCAGTCAGGCTGCAATTCGACTCGACTCGCGGGGCGACTCAATTGCATGTCATTGTAGACGAAAATATTTTTTTTTGGCACAGCGTTGGCGACTTCGTCAAATTATGGACTGGGCCGGGGTCTCTCCGCCAGAATTTAGTCGTGACTGGTTTCAAGGTCTCTCAATTAATGCGAAAATTTCGTTGTAATTTTTTCACATTTTGTTATTTTGCATGCTTGTAAAAAAACAAAAAAAAAAAAAAACAGAAATAACAAATTTGTGTATTATACAAATAGTAATTGTTTAGTTATTTTCATCGTTTTGCAATTGCAGAATTTGTTTATAATGCTTTTCTAATAACAAAAATATTTGTGAATTTAATTGCACTTACTGATGACTGATCGACCTTGGCCAAAGTTGAGAGGTGTCATTTGAATAAACAATAAAGGCCAGAGGGAGTCGGACTCGAGTGGCTTATGATAGTGACGGTGCAAGATACGGGTCTGCAAATGCTTTTCTTGGAGATTTATTCATAGATTTATTTTAGCTTTCAACTAAGTCCGCATTTACTTAATAAAGTTTCCTTCATAAAGTTCTTTATGAAGTTTTTGTTTGTTGGGAAGAGGGGCAGACGAAGCTGGTAAAACTTTATGACCTAGCGTTAACTGAAGTTTTTCGATAATTAAGTAAGTAAGTAAGTTAAAGAACGCTTACATTAAAAACATAAAAGTTGTCCCTACCAAAAACCATTTTCTGACAGATCGGTTTTATGGCAGCTATACGATGCAGTCAGCCGACTTAAAAAAAAATGTTTAAAATCAGCTTAAACACTTAAACTATTCATAATTGTTCCAAATTTTTTAGAAATATAAAAATTATCCGAATTTTTTGTAAGTTATATTTCTGGAGTTATCAATTTATATTTATAAGCAAGTTCGTCTCAAGTATTTGTTCGTCTATTCTATTTCTATGATAATTCAGAATAAATATTAGGGAGGTAAAAGCCCGTTGAAACAAGACTTTTATTAACATTTTGATTTTTCCACCAGAGGTTCTATTTAGGGTTCGGTTCACAGAAAAAGAAAAGTAGGAATTCCGACTACGAACCGGTTCGGATCAAAACCGATGCGCAGCCCTGATTAGAATACACTTCTTAGTGAACTCGTTAATTGCTTAATCTGTATTTAGACGACCTAATTTCTCAGCTGAGTTTTCGTCCGAGTTAATGTCAGCCCGAGTAAATAGGCGTCTGAGCTGACATTTGACTGATCAGCTGAGTGATCAGAAGAAATAAAACCGGTTCTAATTGACCTAAGCGCTCATCTGAGCTGTCATTTGTCATATCATAGCGCTTCATAATTCAAGTGGGCTGGCGTTGTCACTTCCTGAATTTTTTACAATCAATATATGTACATTGTACATATATTATTGATTTTTGATCAAATCAACTCATATTTTAATTTAAAGAAGGATTAGATCGCCATGAACCCTTCTCTTTTAGTCTTTTGTACATTTTAGTTCCATTCCATGGTTACTGTATTCGTCCTGTATTTCACTTGATAGGACAACAATTTTAATTTTTCTTACTTTTGTGTTCATATCGGCTTTGATGTAAACAAAGCAATGTCACTAGTACTACGTTTATGCACAAATAAAAAAAACATACTTTTTGCCCTTCAAAGTATGCTATGTTTATGAATATAAATAATTAAGAAAAATATTTATTATTTAGTAGCTTTAACACTTATTATTTTTGTGTAGCTTTGACTGGTCCGACAATCTGAGTTAATGCACAATGTAGATTATGTAAGATGCTGCCATAACTGACTTTAAATTATCACGTTCTAAAAATAATAATTGAAGAAACTAAAGTTTACATAATTTGAGGGGCAAAAAAGCATGATTGTCTATAAGTTTTATGAACCAGATGATTTCAAAATGGGCGTACGCTGGGAAATTGCCTCCTCCTTATTATCCAAATCAAACACTAAAGGTCTATTCTCAGATCTCATAAAAATTATTTTCGGCACAATGCTTCATATGAATAGAAACACTTTTGTAGAGCTTTGAAATCAGAATGCTTTGTACAGCAGTCTTATTTATATGAAGTGCCGAAAATTAAATTTATGTCATCTGAGATCAGGCCTTTAAACAAAAAGTTGAAAAAACTATTAAGATAATGATAGATAAACTCCGGTGCATAACTATAGCCACACCCTACCTTTTGAGTTTACGTGTAGCTAGTGTGGGAAGAGTATCAATTGGCGAATATACATAAAAAGAGAATCAAAATAAGATAAACAAGAAACAAATAATAACACTAGCAATGCAAATTTTTTAAATTTTGATTATTTTATGCTTGGTGCATAACTATAAACTCTCTTCAAGAACGTCAGACAAACGATAGTAAAATGTTAAGAAAAAAATTTTTTAAATTAATTTTAGTAATGAGTATGACCTCCCCACTGCTCATGATTTGAGAACAAGCGTGCTTGATAGACTTTGTCAACGAGTGTTCATGATTTTGCAACTTTTAAAACGGATTTATTATCTTGGTGTACCTAGGAACCATATTTACGCCTAAACTATTGCATAAAAAACATATCTAGGACGGAAAAACCTCAGCCAAAGCTATGAATAGAGATGTGGGACTAGGCACCAAATAAAAACTATTCCAGGCCTTAGCAGATCGGTATAAAGCTATGGGGTACAAGAATGAAGATCGGCGAACTTTAAAAAGTTGATGGAATGCAAAAATTTTTTAATCAAGAAATTGTTAATGCACTTAACTGGAAGGGATTTGCATTTGCGCAATTGCAGAAAGAACAATGTTCGAGCTGATGTCGCTGTTGCTGCGCATTTTTCTATACACAGTATAAAGGAACGTGCCGAACACTGCCTTAAAGACACTGGAACTGAATGCATATTTTAAGAGTGTACAAAAAAACGGTTGACGGAGTTCACAAAGCTTTTAGTTTTCTTGTTTTGGTACTCATACAATTGTTGTATTTCAGATCCCGAATGTTAAAACTCCCTTTAGTTATTTTTTTTAATTTTCCCAATTTTAATTATTTTTTCCCATTTTTTAACAACTAAATTTTGTTGTTTGTTTTTCTAAGATGATTTTTCAGTTGTATCAGTATTCGTGAAAAACAACCTCTTAATGCTTATTTGAATTAACTTAACCAGTTTTCATAGCCCAGTTATTCCCATGTGCTCTAAGAATAGCTTTCGACCGAATTTGTATGGGAATTGGGACGTTTTTGGGGCGGAAACGATTTGAAGAACACATGGGATACATTCGCCCATGTTTGTATGGCCTCATCAGTGCATAATGTTGGTGGATGATGCAAACGATCCAATACTTTACAACTATTTTGACGGGGAAATTGTAGATGAAAATATATACATATGTTTCTAGGTTGGAATTAAGGACTAAAAGTGTTTGTTTGCTGGTAATGTGTGAAGTAAGCTTACATGACGACTTTCAGTTGGTGCACTGACCGTAGTTGGCCCCAAACATAATATCTAAAGCATTTTTCTTAATTTCTCTTAAACATTGGCAATTATTACGGCTTTAGCTTGATTTGTATCTAATTGCGTTTAATTTTGCTCATTATTTATGGTGGCCAGGCCCGGAGTTCTTTGGCCAGCGTTAATGTACAACTATTTCCGTGTGCCCACTTCACAAACTCATTTCAGCTGCAACTTCCGCTTAGCTGCAGTTCCGATGCCAAACGCAGGCGACGCTTAGAACGGATGCAATTGGCTTCCTGTGGCCCTGGGAGCTTAGCGCTTGGGAGCGTTCATTTGGGCCAATCAAACTGTGGACTGGGCTGACAATTTTTTGCATTTAACGCAAAGGAAATGCATCATCTGGCAAAAATTAATTGAAAATTGTTGATTAATTAAGCTAAAAATATTGAGAGGCGTCAAGTGCGAGTCGCGCTACCAACTCACCCTGGTGACTCTCCGCTGCCGCAGGCCCCTGGCTTCCCATCCTGTGTGTCATAAGTATGTGAGTGAGTGAGTGTGTGTTTGTGTGTATCTTCAAGATGCACAAAAACGCATTTCTTTCCTGTGCATTGTGTTGCCAGCAGTGGCATGTTTTAATTGCATGTGTGTGTGTGTGTGTGTGTGTGCGCACCCCTTTGGCTGTTTACATTTCGACAGGCCGTTGCATTTTAATTTTAGAATATATTTTTGGGTCTGGATTTCGCTCAGCTCAGCTTTGGATGTGCCTGCATGCATTGCGCTTCATTATTTGTTCGAGTTTGCCTGCTGCATTTTTCATTATGCAAAAATTGCATACCATTTTTTTTTTGCTTGTTTTTGTTTTTTTTTTTTGGGGAACTTCCACCGATTTTTGCTTCTTTTTTTTTTTTTTGAAATGCATTCAACAAAATTGCACGTTTTGGTTCGTGCATCTTTTGTGTGCATCGAGAAAAAATGCAATTGCAATGGGGTGGATTTTTATGGGTTTCTCTTCTGTGTGTTTTTTTTATTTTTTCGGGGGCTTTTTATATTTGCTTACGTGGTTTTAATTTTAATTGCTTGTCGTCGAATTTTTTTCGTGTGTTCCTGAGCTGCCGTGTGCATGTTGTCGCCGATTTTATCTTTTGTAAATACAGCAATTATGTGTGTTCCTTTATGGTGACATTATGTTTTGAAGTTCTGTTTTATTTTTGTATATTTTTTTTTATTCTCCCCACCCTGACTGGTTAAAAGCAGTAACGGGTGCGGCGGGAATGGTTTTAATGTAAAGCGGTTGTGGGAATCAGAAACAACATTTTAAGGGGATTAAAGTTTAGGGCAAAAAATAGACCTGGTGGTAGGATTACCGAAAATGTTATCACTATATTTATGACTAAGGAAGTAAGGAAGTTTATATCGTACTTAATAACTGCATAACTAAAGCCGCGCCCAATTTTTCGGTGTACGAGTAGGCATAGAGGGAAGAGCAATAATTGGAGATTAGACATAAAAAGAGAATCAAAATTTTTTTTTTTTTACTTTTCAATGTTGTTCCTTTTTAAGGTCGATACACTTATTTCAGCATTGACGATCTTCTTGATAAACCTTCTTTTGAGATTTGGGAAGAGATATTAGTTCGAGGGAGCCCAACCGGTCGAATAATTTGGATAGGAAAGCAATTGGAGCCCTAAATCGTTGACTTTAACCAAGGCCTCGCATTGTCTTGCGAAAACAAAATTTTTTTTCGCTTGATTTCGGCCTCCAGTCCCTCCAATAATGCGCAGTTATACTCGCTGTTGATGGTTTTTCCTTTTTCAAGGTATACCACGAAGAGTAAGCCATGACAATCTTAGAAAACCAACGCCCTGACGCTGCGGACCAAGAAACTCTCGAAACCAATATTTCACTGTGTATTCCAAAGAAGCATTACCAATTTTTTTCCAAATTTTCTTTTGTTTCCTTTGCTGTTTTACCTCTCTAATAATAATGTTTTATGAGATAACGAAAATCATTTTTTTCCTTAACATGATGCCTAACAAGTCAACAACAATCAGCTGTCAAAGCAAAACGAAGGACAGCATCGCATTGAAATGTGATAAGTCTGCCTAAATATGAAAGGACTCTAAGGTGATTTTTTTTTGCGACAGCAGCGCACTCTGGTTATCAAGAAGGTTATTTCTAGCTCCATCTGGTAAGTTAGTTATATGGAGATAGACATTTCACTGGTTCAAGACCAGTTCCTAAACCATAGAGCCATTTCAAAAGTGGTTCAGAATCCATATGTCAAAAGTTATTGAATCTATGAACCTGAAAAATGGTGTGTTGGATAATAAAATGGAGATAAACCATTCACTGATTAAAGAACGGTTCCGAAACCGTAGAGTCGGTTCAAAAGTGGTTCAGAACCATAACTCGGAAGTTATTTAAGCTATAAACTTGAAAATTGATGTGTAGGATAATCATATGGAGATAGACCATACACTCGTTGAAGACCGTTTCCGAACCTGGTTGTATATGTACCTTCTTCGATAGGTCTTGAGATAACTTCCTGTTAACCTGCTGAGACTCATCGAACGCTGGGCAGTCAATGAGTACGCCTTCCTTCAACTCCCTCTCTTTTTATTTAATTTCATAAATATAATTTCCCCTCCCCATAAGTAACTAAGAATTGAGTACAAAGCAAATACGGGCAAGCAAAAGTTAAGAATATATGAAATATCTCTCTTGCAAATATTGTTAGCTTTAAATTTATAGTCCAAAATAGAATCGCCATTATTTTCATACCGCCCACTTTCAGTTACTTAATGTTGCGCACAGCTCATGACCTCAGCTGCTTTGTGCGAATTTGAGTTTTCAAGTAAAAGTAAACGAAAAAGCAAAACAAATAAACCAAAATGAAATCAACAAATAAGCGCCGCAGCAGCAGCAAACCGGAGGAGCACAGCAGCCCAAGCCAATGACCAAGAATCAGCAGAGGCAGCAGCCACCACGATGGCAGCAGCAGCAGCAGCAGCGCCAACAGCAGCAACAACAATGAAAACCTCACAGATTGCTGAGGCCAAGGAACTCGAGAGCAATACAAAATTACTTGGCCTTGGTCAGGCACAATGTACATATAAATATTTTAAATGTTTTTGCTTTCCTCTTGCACTTTTTTTTTGTTTTTTGTTTTGTCTTGGGCATTTTGCGTTGTGTTGTTACGATTTAATTTTCATTGGAGAATGTCGACAAGAAAGTGAAGTGCCATATACGCCAAGATTAAGTGAGCTGATAAGATAATGGTTAACTGAATGTCTGATAGCCGGTTGAGTTGGATTATAGGTCAGTAAAGTGAACTTTGGCCCAGTGCAACAGATGTCAGCCTGTTTGTAAAATTAGATTTGCATTTGCCGCGCACACACGCACGCACAAATTGCCATTTATCCAATGTCAATGTCAACAGGCCACAAATGCATTTCAAATGGTGGCAGCATCCACACGGAAACGTTTGCCACATTTGGGCCGAGTGCCTGCACGCCGGCAACACATTGAGTAAGGTCATATCTCTGAAAATTTATTTGGCTGCCGGCCAAATACAAAACAGATGAGAGGCCAACACAACAACATGCACACAATTTGCTTGTTGGTATTGAGTTTTTGGGGCTGCCAATTTTAGATGTTTAGTTTTAGATGCATATCAATGAAGTCGAAAGCGAAAGTGTGTTTGCAAAACGGTTTACAACATTTCTATTAATATTACGTATACGCCGTGTGTGGCCACTGAACTTGGGGCAAATTAATGTGCTTTAAATTGGCATTTGTGGGAATTGCCATGGGAAATTGGATAATAAATTTAAACATTAAATTTAAACACAGATTGTTTTGGAATTTTTGTGATAAATATTTTTGTTTAATTTAATTTCTATAAAATACTTGAGTTGACTGAGAGTGCCTAAGAGCTGATAACGAGTGTTAAACAGCCCTATTCCGGTTTCCGAGTTGATTCCGAGAAGTGATTAGATTATTTGATTTTAGTCGTTTGCCATTTAAAGTATGAAACAAAAAACAAAAATATAAAAAAAACCTAACAGGCCTGATGGTCTGCATAGATGATTCAAAATGTATAATTTAGAGTTTAGTTAATCAAATGTATTTGCTTTACAACGAATGATTATTTTATTTTAACACAAGTTTAGAAGGATTTGGACATATGAAGCCCCTAAGAACTCAAATCAATTGTCAGATAGTTAGATGAACGTGTTTTACATTAGTTAAAGTGTTCGCTCCTTTGATTAACGATACATTATAACCAAATAGGAAGCTAAGGTTTTATACCCTTGCAAAGGATATATTAAAATTGTCACGATGTTTGCAACGCATGGCATGAAGCATCTCATATATTAAGCATATATATATTCTGGGTCAGCATGACAAGCTGAGTCGATATAACCATGTTTGTCCGTAGTTCCTTCAGTTTCTATGCTAAATCCTTCCTCAGTTGTAAAGCTATCTTGATCAAACTTTGCAAAAACTCTTTAAATTCACAACGACTGCACATTTGTCGGAAACGGCCGGATCGGATATAGCTGCCATAAGAAGGATCGGTCCAAAAACTAGTTCTAGTGAGAAAAACTTTTTTGTTTTTCATCGTAGCGTCACAAATCTTGGTATATATTAGTTTAATATAATTCTACATTATTCAAAAAATTTTTTATTAAAATCGGATGAGTATAGCATATAGCTGCCATAGAAACGGTAGGTCGAAAAACTAGTTCTAGTAAGAAAAACTTTTTTGTGTTCCATCGGAGCATCATAAATCTAGATATATATTAGTTTTATATGCTTCCACATAATACTGGAAAAATTTATCAAAATCGGATGACCATAGCATATAGCTGCCATAGGAACGATCGGTATAAAAACTAGTTCTAGTGAGAAAAACTTTTTTGTTTTCCATCGTAGCCTCACCAATCATGGTATATATTAGTTTAATATGCTATCAGATAATTCCGAAAATAATTGATCAAAATCGGATGACTATATCTTATACCTGCCAAAGGAACGATCGGTCGAAAAATAGTTCTTAGTAAGAAAAACTTTTTTGTTTTCAATAATAGCGTTTATAAACTCAGCAAATTTAAATATAAGATGTTGTCAAACAGTTCTGCTGAATTTGGTCAATATCGGATGACTATATCTAATTTCTGCCATAGGACCAACTGGAGACTTTTTTTTATTTCCATGATATCGTTCTTAAAGTCAGAAATTATGATTATTATATGCTTTAAATCAGGTCTACAAATTTTGGTTAAGATCGGATAACTATATCCTATAACTGACATGGAACCGATCGGTCAGAAAATAGTTCTTAGTAAGGAAAACTTTTTTGTTTACAATAAAAGCATTTCTAAACTCAGCAACTATAAATATAATATGTTGTCAAACATTTCTGCTGAATTTGGTCTATATCGGATGACTATATCTTATGGCTGCCATAGGACCCAATGGGTAATTTTTGTTTATTTTCATGATCTCGTTCTTAAACTCAGGAATTATGATTATTATATGCTTTTAAAGAGGTCTACAAAATTTGGTTAAGATCGGATGACTATATCTTATAACTGACATGGAACCGATCGGTCGGAAAATAATTCTTAGTATGAACAACTTTTTAGTTTTTCATGACAGCGTTCTTAAACTCAGCAACTATAAATATAATATGTTGTGAAACATTTCTGCAGATTTTGCTCAATATCGAATGACTATATCTTATGGCTGCCATAGGACCCAATGGGTAATTTTTGTTTATTTTCATGATAACGTTCTTAAACTCAGGAATTATTATTATTATATGCTTTTAACCAGGTCTACAAAATTTGGTTAAGATCGGATGACTATATCTTATAACTAACATGGAACTGATCGGTCGGAAAATAATTCTTAGTATGAACAAATTTTTTGGTTTTTCATGACAGCGTTCTTAAACTGAGGAATTATAAATATGCAATGCTTTCAAACCGACTTGTAAAATTAGTTCAGAATCAGAAGACTATATGGGCATTTCCACAGAAAAATCCACCATGACCGAAAAATTTTCAAGTTCATTAACAGTTATTTCTTTCTTGATTTAGTAAAGGTAAATACTCAAAATTATTTTAATCAAAGAGTTTAAAGCTTTCCTTAGTAGCGAAGGCGATATAACAGGCTAGACAGTTCAAATTCAGGTTTTGGCCACTTTTTCAGTGCATTTTCTCTTTACGAATTACAGCTCTAAGATTCGTTATGTAATTCCACTCTTTTCGTAAAACTTTAGCTACAATAAAAAATGAATTTTTGGTTGCCTTAAATAATTTAAAAAAAAATAATCTTCACTTAAAATTTAACGAAAAATGGTGACAAAAATGGTTCCTAAAAATTAAAACTGTCATTCCGAAAATTTCGATGAAAACAAGAGTTCAAAAAAATGTGTCAGGCAACTGTCATAGACACAATGTGTTTTGACCTTAAAGACATATTCAGTTGAAATTTTATAAATTTGCTTAACGGTACATTTCAATCTCACAATTGAACCCACCTTTTATATCAGTTCTTAAAAAACCCTCAAAAAGTTCATCATGTTTACTCTTTCTCTCTCTGTATTAAAACTCTCAGCAACCCTTCATTGTTTAACCATTGTCAAAATATTCACGCATATGAGCAAATAACTGCAATTTCACTTAACAATTATTGCCCTCCATTCAATGGCAACATCAAACAAAAAGAAAGCATAACACAGATTTCCCACCCACCCAATTACAGCCATCAAGTAACTTCTTGGTCTTTGACTTGCCAATCGAATGACTTGACCAAGGGCAAAACCACATCATGATGTTGGTGGTGGGAGGGGGGAGCGGAGACAGAACAAAAGCCAGAGTTCAAAAACCTCATTACTCACTAAATGTTGATATTTTGTGATGTGCCATGTGTGTGGAGGAGACGAGCAAGTTTGGATTTTGCGAATGCTTTTCGCTCGCTACGAGCACACATATTTTGTTATCGCGACACATGATTCACAAATGTGAAATGGCGTCCATGACCAACACAACAAAAGTACCAAGAAGAACAACAACAACAACAGACAACAGCCAACGGTCACTGGCAAAGCACTCCCCCTGCTCCAGCTCCTCCATATGGCAGGGGCTTCATGCCCGAACCGACAACCGATTTTTATTATTATTTTGAATATGCTTTTTGTTGCTCTTGTTGTTGTTGTTGTTGTTGCTGTAGCTGTTTTTGTGTATTTTGTTTTGTATGTTTTTCGTCACACTTGGCAGCAGCGACGACAGCGACGACGGCAGCAGCAACAGCAGCAGCGTATTTGCACAGCGTTAACGTCCAGGCCCCAGCCCAAGTCCCAGTCGGTTGGTTGGTCGCCTGGTCGGTCGGTCGGCCGTCCCTAACCTACGACAACCGAATTCGCACTGGGCCAGGTTCAATGAACTTTTTGGCTGCGTTTTCTGCTGCTGCTGCTGCTGTTGCTGCTGTTGTTGTTGCCTTTGACGTTGTTGTCATCGCCGTCGTTGTCGTCATCGCCAGTATAAAGCGTACATTGAGGGCGCTGGCTGACTGACTGGCTGGCTATTTGACTTGCCATGCGTGTGTGTTGTTTGCCCAGTGTCTATGTGTGCGTGCATGAATGAAGCTTCTTTCTTTTAATTTTGTCAAGTTCGTTTTGAATTTCAATTTTGAGTCAGGCATAAACTGCCAGATATCCAGAGGGTTACAAGCTAGAGCACTTTAAGGCCAGAGCACGAGTACTTACTGCGGCAGCAGCTGCTGTTGCCAGCCTTTTGATAAGCGTCTCCTTTGCGTTTTTATTTAAACATACAAACACAACTGCAAAAACAGTTTTAAAGAAATTAACCACAAAAACCCAAGCTGTAGATTTTTTTTCCTATGCGAAAAATTCACTAGAAATCGGAAACTTTTCAGAAAATCAAATTACACACCGGGCAAAGCAAAGCGACAGGAGAATAAATCCAAAGCGGTCTACTAAAGAGTAGCACAAACCAATGGTTAGATGCCCTAACAGAAGGTGCTGGCGGACGCATACGCATAGTAAAGGATTCTGATTCATTCAAAATCAGTCGTCAGTCATGAGGAACTGGCGAAGCATTCATCTTTCAGAGTCCCAAATATTCTGTCAAAATACGATGAATTGATTAATTTTGGCTTCTTTCTTTTCTGAAAGATCAAAAACAACACAGCGAATTTTTTCGGCTCGAGGTCATGAAGTTATGTTTGCTCTTTATTAAAAACAACTTATGCGTTTATATCAAATCCAGCTGATTTGTTAAAATTGGGCTAATGAAATTTCCCTGAACTTGAAGATTGCATACCAATTTAGTTGTAGTTTCAATGTTTAACCCCCGCAGAGTTTGGGTAGGTAGTCCAAAATTTTAGGAATTATTTGGGCATTCTTCTAAATTTTCACTAAATTCAGAAAAATTTTGAAAACAAAAGATTTAAAAAGTGCTTAGAATTGGCACAATTCAACTTTACCAACGCACCATATAAGTAGCATCTTTGACATATGGCAACAAGCGTGTGCGATGGTGCAGTGCTATGAGAAGCCATTCCAATAGTGTTCAGTTTAATTACCAAACTTAGTCTAGAAAGACCCATTAAATTTGTAACATAATAAAAATTTGTATAACTTGCCTCAGATGAACTAAAACTGGTGTTGGGATTTGAAGTGCATAGAATGTTTGATCCTATGAAATATGGGGACGCTTACACTATGTCACAGCCAAAATGCTTCCAGCTTAAATACAATTTTTTACTTATGCATTAGAGGTCCCAAATGAAAAAACAACATTTTAAACATTTTTATTTTTTTTAAGAATTTAAAAATTTTTTAATTTTTTCTAGTCCTTTTTTAAGATTTAAACATAATTTTTGAACAAAATAACCGATTTTTAAATACTATAAAAGACCATGGTCTCGACGCTATCGCTCTTTCCCCCCATAATTAATCAAAATATTTTAAATGTATTATAAATAATTTTAGAAAAAAAAAAATAATAAAATTCTACATATTGAAGGAAAGTTAATGGGCGCGTTCATCAGAGACACGTGAACACTGATCAGCTTAACAAAACTACTAGTATTAATTAGCATACTTTTAGGGGGTCTTCTTAAATTAACATTTGGTAAACCCCATGTAAATATTATATTAAACACAAGAGAAAAAGTAAGCTACGTAAATAATCAAGAAATATATCATTGATCAGGGAGCGAGATCTTCTGCTGAACAGGGCCAATGAATACGTCCACAAAAAAGTCCCGCACTCTTTTTTTTTAATAAAGTTAATGGCTTGGAAGTTGGTTAGTTTTACATTAGGATAGCAACGGCCGTGTTCACCAGAAGAACTTGCTTCTTAATCAATTATACATTTTCAATGGCTCGTTCAGCAGAGAAACTTGATCATTGATCAGCTTAAAAAAAACTACTCTTATTATGTAGCATACTTTTAGGGGGTCTAGTTGAATTGACATTTGGAAAAGTTCCATGTAAATATCATATTAAACACAAAAGTAAAAGTAGACTACGTAAATTACCAAGAATTAAAACATTGATCAGGGAGCAAGTTCTTCTGCTGAACACGGCCAATGATCTCACTGCTGACCACGATTGATGCAATAGCATGATAGGCAATTTGAGGTATCATGATAGAGGAAGAAATAGTACGCTTCTTTAAAGTGATACTGACAGCATCAGCTGTAATTGTATATCGATAGTTTATTATCGATAACTGATTTCAAATATAAACTTTTCAATCGGCTGTAAATAATTTTAATAAATTATAAAATATAATTAAAACCAACTTTGACAACTTTCATTAAATTTAATTAATAATGATATATACATGTCTATATATATAATAATAATTTGGGGGCTTATAGAATCGAAGCTTCATTAATCTGAAATCATCCCCTGCTGCATGCATTTTATGACTTTTCTTTAGATTTGAAATGTATTGCCAAATGGGCCAGGAATATCTTATGTTAATTATAATTAATTAAAAACGTTTTTCGCAATCAGCGAATGACCTTTCGAGTTCATTGCAAATTTAATGGGCCAACTCATTATACCCCATCAACAAACAAGGGTATGGAAAATGTATGTCCCACTGCAATGCTCTTGGTCTTAAGTTGCGCTTGCCATGGCCACAGATGCCAACGACGTTCTTGCCAATGCCGTCGACGATAATGATTCTGTTAAAAATAATCAGTTTATGATAGGCCAGGAGGAAGCTGGAACTGGAGGCTGGAGGCTGGAAAGACGGTGCTGCTCCGGTTGGCTGCCTGGTTTGGCTTGACTAAATATGATATGGCCTGGCAAAGAGTCAATCAAATTGTTGCCACATATCTTCATCGGCACCTTTCCGCCTGTCCTCGCGTCTGTGGCGAAAATGAAGGTAATTGTAATGTATGTAATGGAATCGTTGTCGATGTCGCCTGGCGACGTTGTCGAATTGTGGATTAGTTGACTATAACTTCAGCATCATCTGCCTGTCTGGCTGTCTGTCTGTTTGCCATTTCACATGCTCGTTCTGTGCATTTGGCTGTGATTAATTGCATTGGCTGCCGCTCCAAACCGACTGGCAAGGAAGCCTTAGAAATGTCAGGGCCAATGGCATGGCCCAATGCAAATTTATGACAACGGCAACGCCGCGCCGAGATTTATCAACTGCAACAAAACTGCAGCAGCAGCAGCAGCAACAACCAGTTAATGCGACGGCAACAAATAAAATCGAAAGCCGCGGCCCAAAAAACCAGTTCTCCAAAGTTCTAAAAATGAAACTGGCTGCAGTACAAGACCAAAAATATTTTTGCAGTGTCTGCCAAAATTGCAAGCGGGCATAAATTAACTGCATGGGGTCCAGATACTCTCACACACACACACACATGCCCGGCAAGACCAGCACACCCAAAACCACTTAAAGTCCACAATGATGACGTTGATGTCGGTCCCAACGACGGCCAGCCAGTCAGCTAACCACGCCAGTTGAGTTTTCAAGTGCACAATTCTCTCGCTGCGCTGATGACGCAAAAATAACAAAAACTGAAAAAAAAGGAACCGGCAACGACCACGACCTCACCCAAAAACCGGGCAGCAACAAAAGGCAGAAGCGCAGCCAGCAGAACGCATCCAGCAAGGCTCCACCCCAATGCCAAAAAATGCGCAATTTGACTGTACGAAAATGAAAAAAAAAACAACACGTAAATGTACAAAAAAAATAACCAACGAAAACGCAACAGAAAGAGCAACCAAAAATAAATACCAAACAAGCGGCAAACAAAATTAAATACCACACGCCGAGTCATTGAATACTCTTTCACTTTTTTTAAGTTTTATAAATCACCTGGACTCTTGTGAAAATCAAAAACAGGTTAATAAAGGTCAGAGCCGATAGAAAACACATCTTTTTTATCCAGTGATGAGGACCAAAATCTAACTTAGAATTGGCACAATTCAACTTTACCAACGTACCAAGTAGCATCTTTGACATATGGCAACAAGCGTGTGCGATGGTGCAGTGCTATGAACGGCCATTCCATTAGTGTGATTAGTGATTTTTTTTAAGAATTTAAATTAAAATTAAAAGAAATTTCTAGTCCTTTTTTAAGAGGCAAGCTCAAATTTTTAAACATAATTTTCGAACAAAATAAACGATTTTTAAATACTATATACTATATATACTATTAATCAAAATATTTTAAATGTATTATAAATAATTTTAGAAAATAAAAATAATAAAATTCTACATATGGAAGGAAAGTTAATGGGCGCGTTCAGCAGAGACACGTGAACACTGATCAGCTTAACAAAACTACTTGTATTGATTAGCATACTTTTAGGGGGTCTTCTTAAATTAACATTTGGAAAACCCCATGTAAATATCATATTAAACACAAGAGGAAATAATCAAGAAATATATCTTTGATCAGGGAGCAAGATCTTCTGCTGAACAGGGTCTACAAAAAGGTCCTGCACTCTTTTTTTTTTAAATAAAGTTAATGGTTTGGGAGTTGGTTAATTTTGTATTTGGAAAGCAATGGCCGTGTTCAGCAGAAGAACTTGCTCCCTGATCAATTATACAATTTTCAATGGGCTCGTTCAGCAGAGACACTTGATCACTGAACATATATTTTGAATTTTTTAGAACCGGTATTCGAGAACCGATATTTAATATTTTTTTTTTACTTTTTTCGTATTTTTATTTTAATGAAGATTTTAATTTTTGATATTCCATAAAATAATAAAAGTTCTTCTTGCGGATCCAGCTACACTAGTTAGCTTAGAAGGGGAAAAGTGTACCGGTACACCGAAAAAAAATTCCAAGATACCTATAAAAAACCGAATACCAAAATAAACTAGAACCCTAACAGAACCTTTTACCTAAACACTCGTTTCGGTACATACCAGAACAAAATCCCGAACCAAAGTACTATTCCGTTTGATTCCCTGCTTCGAAAATTTAAGGCCCTAATGAATTTACTGAAACTGGTATATTAAAGTATACTTTTAGGCTGGCGGATATTTTTTAGCCTTTTTGAAAGCTTTGTTTAATTCTTATTTATGAGTCACAATTTTTTTTACAAAAAAAAAAAAAATCAGTCTTATATACTGAATGGAGTTCCATATATTGTAGGTAATGTCAGTATTTATGTATGGTAACAGATGAAGGAGGAGATAGGGAGTTTAGAACTTATACGCCCTATACTTGCAGGTTAGTCAAAAATATTTTAAACTTACTTAAAATTGAAAGTTCTTCATACCCGCGAATAATAAGACTTTACACCAGGAATGCCCACCGAGAGCATATGAAAGAGCAGACAACAATACATATGAAGCTGTCCTGGCCACGGCATAGACACCACTAGCCGAGCGCATTCGTTTTTTTTTCACACAGTGAGTGAGCATGAAACATAATTCGATAGATGTTATTCTTTTTGGCTCTCGCGTATGCTGCGAGCTGTGTCTGTAAATTCGTTTGCTCACGCTATAGCGGCGAGTTTTAGCAATAACACAAGAGCATTGCGAGTAAAGTCCTTGAGCATTTTTGTTATCATTTGTTAACTTGTCATCTATTGCTTGAATTTAAATGCAATTTGAGAGAAATAACAGACCGGGCGTTGAGTTCGAAATGGGGCATTGGGTGCCCAGCTTTATATAATTTACAAAATAATCATTCGTTGTGATCAGTGGCGATCACTGTCCCATAATGCCCAAGTGTGGTAAGGGTATATGAGGGGAATAAACGAAAAAAAAAATTTTCGTTTGCAACTCATACAAATTTTACTGGGCTGGCGGTTGTCGGTTACTGACCGTCCTCAAGGTTTTTCGTATTTTGCCCTTTTTGGCGTCGACAGCGACGGCTGCGTTGGCAGCAATGCAGTGGCAGTGGCAGTGGCTGCAGCGCTGGCAGCGTCAACGATCGCAGAACTCAATTCCCTTCATTTAGAGCGCATTTTTTTGTGGCTGTGGATGTTTTTGTTGCTGCTGCAGTTCGTTGTTGCATTTTTGAACGTTTTTCGTAGCGCAAATTACAGCAAACACGCCATCATCATCATCATCATCATCGTCGTTGTTCCAGTCGCAGTCGCTGCTGGGGCGCTGTAATAACAACAACAACAACGGGAGCTACAACATAATCAAGATGGCAGCCACTTGCACCAGCAGCAGCAGCAGCAGCAACAGCACCAACAAAAAAATTGACGAATATGCGATGATGCAGCAACAGCAACAACAAGTAGAATTTTAAACCCGAATTCAATGCAAAACAAGCCCGAGCCATGTGGATGGAGAACGCAAAAAAAGCGAAGACTTGACATAAAATATGAGATCGCCAAGGAGGGGAGGAGAGCGACAAAGAGAGAGAGAGAGAGGCTAGCCTTCTCATTCTAGGGCCAGTGAAGCATAGGTTTTAATTTATGTAGCACGCACATTTTGTGTTGTTGTTTTTATATGTAGTTTGTCTTTTTTCTCACAATTTGTTTTGGCAGTGAACGGGGTGGAAAGAGAAGCTGAAGCTGAGATGGGGAATTGCAATGCTATGCAATTAAATGAGCAGCTAAATGGGTGGAGTGCAACAGCACAAAAAAAAAAAAAAAAAAGAAAAGAAAAACAACGAACCTTCTTGCTAATGAGAAGTGGAACAGCACAAACATAACATAAAAAAAGAAATACCTACCACACGTTGTGAAGCCCAAAAAGAAGAGAACATTTTGAGAGCCGGAAGATAAACGCATTATTTTAAACAAAAGATTGACTACAATAATTAGATAGATATGTCTAAACTATAATGGCATCCCAACATCAAAGAATGGATCAAGAAAGGAAGAATTGCATTCTACTTTTGCAGGAAGATGTTGGAAAAAACTGAGGCCTTTAACACAAAAACTTATTTCAAACAAAAATTCGAAACATTGTTCAAGCGTGAGTCTATTCAAATTAAATTTTAACAAACACACACTAAGTATCATCAAACTCACAAGTAATCAGAGGCGATTCTGTTCCACCTTATCAAACCCATAGCAATCCAAAGCGCCTACCTCAAAGCGCTAGTGAGCTAAGTTAGAGGAACTACTGACTACAAGACACTGCAGAAGGAGTTCTTTTTGATATACCCAATCAGCTAGGACTAAATAGGAAGTCCGATGGCTCTAAAATGAGCTGTGGCGTAGGGCCAAGAATGTACTGGGAAAGACTTCCAAGTTGGAACGACTATCCAACTCCCAGACTTAGCTACTTTGTTCCACTCTATAGCCTCGATCTTATAAGATCGTAACCATAATCGAGTTTGCAAAAGTGCTTATAGAACGAGACGTTGGGAAAACTAAAGTGTCAATTTACTTGGAAATTCCGCAAAAGTCAGTTTTGGAAAAGTGTTTATTTATTTATTGTGCGTTCATGATCAAGCGGTATTTTTATTCGATGTAGATACCCCATTGGTCAATTACATGAAAAAGGAAATTTACCCCCAGGGTCGAAAAATTTGGTGGATTGAAAGCCAGATGATAATTTTAAGCCGATCTGATTGAAGTTAGATTTGTTAACTCCATGGGCCATAACAACAGAAAAATATTTACTTACCTCTGTAAATTCATTCCCAAGATCAAAAATGAATGATATAAGGTCAAACGTCTTATCCTAACTATAGACAAATTTTTAAAAGAATTCTACAATTTGGGAAGATCCACTTTTTGAGCCAAAATTATTGAGCTGAAATCTACAAGAATTTGTCAGTCATCTCTTTCGATGCAAAACCCCTGCATAAATGCAAAATTTTAAGCTTACTTGAGCCAATCTGTATTAAATTCGGATTGTAAGCTCTTTGGGTCAAATAAATTTAAAAATAATTTTTCAACGTTGGAAAATCCACACCCATAGTCGGAAAACAGATTTCAAGGACAATCCGTATTTTTATGCAGATTTATGTAAAATTTGGTTAGTAGGGAAATAAGGGCTTTATTCGGATTGATCGCAATGATATTCTATCAATATCAGGTCTGCAATGGGACTGAACCCTTAACTCCCACTTTTTATTTCCTGTGGACCGAAGCTAAAGCCGTACATCTTGTGATAAAATGATTGAACCTGAACCTGTTCCGAACTAAAATTTACGGTTCGGTTTACCAAAAGCTGTAAATTTACTTCTGCTACTGCATAGACCTTCAAATACTCAAGGACATACTACAAATAAATTTAAATTGAAAACACACTAAGGGCCGATTTCTCATCTCAAATAAACATACAAATAGCAGAGTAAATTCTCAGTTTATCTGTCAAATAGCAGCTATATAATAGATGAGAAATCGTCCCTTAATCCAACATTCAAATAAAAACAGAAGAAATAACGACTGTGCGAAGTTTTAATACATGAAAACTTTACTCAATGATAATGGAAAAAATATAAGGATATCAGATATTTAAAATTTTTATCATATAAAAAAATTTGATACCATAAAAAATTAGTAAAACAACGAGAGTTGTGATATTTCGAAATTATGTGAAAGTATAAAACTAATATAATAAGATGGGGAGCTACGATAAAACAAAGCGGGTCGTTTTGGTGATGATATTCAGATGTGTGGAAACATATGAAACAAATAAACTACGATGGAGAGCTACGATGGAAACAAGTTCCACAAAGACTACGACGACGTCTATGGGCTTATGCTGGATCCGATTTTATTTTCAGAATTATTGAAAGCATATAAAACTAAATATAAAGAGTGACGCTAGATGGAAAGAAAAAGTCAACTAAATGTCAGACGCTGATCGAAAATGAGGACTAGGGTGAAGAGGGAGGGGGGGGGGGGGGGAACCGTCTAGGAAATCGATATTTCTATGCGTTACAAACTTATCCTTTTCAAGTGTATATAAATACAAAAGTCAAATTTGGACTCAAAATTTTGAACAATAACCTTGAATCAACAATACGATTTCTAAACCTTAACTACTGGTAAATTTTGGTTCAAACCTGCGAAACGGACCCATTTAAAAATGATTTGGGTTAGCAGCTCTGATCAATATCATTCTATATCATTCAGCAATAGCTAATCAAAGGATTAACTAATGCAGGGATGATTGAAAATTTTCCCAACAATCTTTCTGGTTTTGAAGAAGTCAAAAAAAATTTAAGAAACTACAATTTCAATATTTTAGCCATCTCGCAAGAGAACTCAGAGAAGTAAAAATACAAATGTATTTATTACTTGTATTTTTACTTCTCTGAGTTCTCTTGCGAGATGGCTAAAAATACTTCAGGTTGTCAAAAAATCTCACTAGATCGAAACGGATTTCAAACAAAAATTAATCACATTTCTATTTGCTTTTATGCCCCTTGAAGTATGCAAAATTTATTTTCTTTAAGAATTATTTATTTGAACGAGATAATTTATAGTCAGTTATGGCAGCATCATACATAATCCACATTATGCATACTAAAATAATTAGTGTTAAGGCAACTAAAAAATAAATATTTTAATTAATTATTCACATTCATAAACATATTCATAACATATTTTAATGAATTATTCATAAACATTGCATACTTGGAAGGGCAAAAATCATGATTGTTATTTGTGCATAAACGTAATGTATATCTCAGATTGACTATTATATAACTGAGCAACTCTAGAGCAACTAGACAAATAGAAAAATCAGCTAAAGGTAAATGGGTACCCATTGCCACCTAATCTCCTTGACATGGAGACCAACTGCCAAAAGTATTTGAATAACGTTTTAAATAACCTTCAATATGCTAGTCCACGTTCAGTTTACATTCAGAATTAGTCACAGTTCAGACCACTCAACGTATACGTAATGGATAAATCATAAAGTAACAAAACATTGTGTATGCGAATTGCCACCCAAAAAACACAAACTCCAAATTGACCGGGTCTAAAACATTGACCAGAAGTGAAATTGTACACAAATGACCCTGAACTAAATTATGCAAACACAACCAATTAAATGTGTGTGAGTGTGTGTGTGTGTGCGCATGTGAGAGTGCGTTTACTGTTGTTGCTGTGGTTGGATGCTACTAAATTTTGAATGAAAATGCATAGCACGAAGCTGCTGCAGCAGACACTAATCCAGTTGGTTGCATTCAACAGGTGGGTGGTTGCATATGGGTGAGTGTGTGAGTGTGTGTGTGTTGCACATGGAATTGTTGTAGCCTTGGCTGCAGACAGTGCGCCACTGAACCAGCCAGTTTGCCAACAATACGTATGTGTGTTTAGGTGTGCCTGCGCCTGTGCCAGTGCATGTGCATTAAAATCGAAAGTGCTATGCAATTTCCAATTTAGATGCCATAATCACTTTCAGTGCTGTTGTTGTTGTTGCAGCCTGCGGTCTGCAGTTGACCCAGGCACATAATGAAATTAGTCTAAGTGGCCAACAACAGGTGTCGATGCCTCAAACTGTGGCACTTAAGCCAGTGCCTAGGGCAGGATGTGTGTGCATGTGGCTTGCTGCCAAAAATTGCCAAACACTTTTATAGCAATTGTGTGTTCTTTGTCTGCTATTATCGGGCTTGAAGGACCACAAATAAATAGACTCATTCCACCTTAAATGCACATGTCAAACTTTACTTAAAAACAGCACTATTTCATTTAATTGCCGTAAATGTAATCCAATTTGCTTGCGAGCAGCTAAAACGAAATATGAAAACGACATTTTTCCTCATTTTTTTCAATTACCTTTTTTTCTGCATTTTTTACATTTCTCATTTCAATTAGCAGATGCAAAAAAAAAAAAATATTCTAGCAACAATTTTTTGTTTATTTTTTCATGGAAATATGATTAAGTGAAAACTGTGAAAAAGGAATTTCCACTTCTCGTTTAATTAAAAAGCTAATGAAATAATCCAAGGAAAAATGTTTTTCGGTTGCCTAGCGAAATGTCAGCTGTGGTCTGAATCAAACTGGAAAGCCCAAACAGAACAGTTCATTGTCATCTTCAGTCGGTGGCCACTTCCTCGGACATCTCGCTCTGGCAGCAGCAGCAGCAACAAACAAGAGGAAGCGCAAGGGGGAGGAAGGGGGCAAATATAATGCAATACAATGCAAAAGTTCTCAAGAAATTTCAGCAAAAACAATTTGACAAAAAAGCGAAACGACAACAAATTCTGCCATCTTCGGCGATCCTCGTTGATGGACGTTGGCATTTTTAAATGAGTTGCGCGTTTTTTGTGTCGATTCGGTTCTCGGTTCTTGGCTCTTGGTTCTACTATTTCTGCTGCAGTTGCGGCAGCTGCAGCTGCATTAAACCGCATGTGTGTGTGTGTGTGCTGGTGAGTTTGAGTGCCCTGCAACTTGAAACGCAATGCAAGAATTAAAAGCAAGTAAGCGCGAATCGTAGACCGTCCAACCGACCCCGTCCCTATTCGAGAAGTGAGTGAGCAAGAGAGACGCATTCAACGCAGTTGCCGCAGCGACCACCGACAAAAAGAGCGTTTTGATGCATTTGAGGCACCGGCGACAGCCCAAGATGGCACTGACCTTTCCTAATGCAGCTCAAGTTGCAGCCACAAATAATTCAACTGAAATACAAAATGTAAGACCAAAGGCCCAAATGGCGACTTGGGGTCAGTTTACGTTTTGATAACAATAATTAGGGTATTTATACGCACTTAAAGTCTGCTTATTATAGAGATTAATAATAGATTTGAGTATGAGTCATTCCCTATTTAAAATCACTTTTTATTATGCAGCTAATTTGCAAGCTGGTTACTTAGTTGGACAGTTAAATCATGAAATAACTTGGCAAATATTTTAATATGCTAAATTTTAGTACTGCCTAACCTTGAGCATTTTAGTTTTTTTATACTATTTGTGAGATGTTATAAATAAATTCCAAAAATATCCAGTCCTAAAAATTCTTTTTTTATGTTTTTCTTTTACAAAAATCTATAGTATTTTCAATACCTTTATAAGACAATTTCTAATCTATTTTGAACCAGTTTGCAACAGGTACATACATTTTAGAACTGATTCTGGAAAACATTTCAATCCAAATTACCACCCTAAGGCTGAGTCGACGCTTGAGGCATGATAATCTAGTATGTCTTTATGTTGTCCTGTTTTTATAGTGAATAGCTTGTGATTTGACATTCAAAAGCATACAACATGAAGGCTTACTAGATTTCATGTCTCATACGACGAACAGTGTGAACTCAGCCTAACTTAAATTATTTTTAGATAATGCTCGAAACGTCGACTTAAACTGGAAACATATTTTGCTCCATTATCAACGCTTATTCAATTTTTGAAGTAATTTTCGAACCCTTTTAAACTTGTTTAAAACTACTTTCAAACCGATCAAGACAATTCCAGTGACTATTTCCTGATGGTCATGAACAGTTTTGTGAAAATTTAAAGAACATCGTTTTATTAGTTTAGGCGCCCTTTTCGAAACATGCACTTTTACATTCTAACATAGAAATAATCATACTAACACTCACTTGTATATAGATTCATAAGACTGAAAATATTTTGTCACTCAAGTTTTTCATATCACTCATACGTAGTGTTGCCTTTGATCCATATATATTTTTGTAGTTTTTATTGGTTTTCTTTAAAGTGTTTGATTCAAAATATATTTTGGAAAAGGAAGATACCAAGAAAAAAAAAATTTGATTCATACATCCGAAACAGACAATATATTTTGGAATTAGAATTTTACAGGAAAATGCATCCGCTAGAAGATGAAAAAAAATTAAAAAGTTGGGATTCATACCGACTCATGAAACAGACGATTAGAACCTTGTCTCCTATTCATTGTGAATAGCTCGTCATTCAATTCTGTACAACATAGAGCACTAGATTATCCTGTCTTATGTATAATTATTAGCCTAATTCTGTAAAAAAATTTAAATAATTGCCAGATGACAGCAAATTTGAAATTTTAACTTATAGGCGTATGGGTTCACTCTGTTCGAACTTTGTATTGTGTCTATGACTAAATCATTTATAGGGGCGGCCTGTAGTTTTCCATTGCAATAGAGGCTCGAGTACGATAAATTTTATTCTGCCATAAAAATGGCGATCTAAATAACAATAGAACAAAGCATATAGACCATCTTATATTAGCCATGATTCTAATGTACGTAGGTCTTTTACCCAGTTTTCCCAATCAGATCGGTTTAAAAACAAAAGATGAATTTGGAAGTAAAATGCTTTTCAGTCACCCAACAGGTAGTGCAGGGTCGCACTAAAACGGCTTTATCTTCTAAACTATTACGAATTATTAAAAATGGTTTAAATAATATATTTCTGAATGTCCTATGAAAAAAAAAAAGTGGACAAAAAATTACATTTGAAGGTAGAAGACCACCCTTCTAAAATATATTAATATGGGATATTCCAACTCAAACACTTTTTTTATGAGTCTTCAACAAAATTGTTTTTTATTATTATTGCAACGCCCACCCTTCAACTATTTTCAATTCGAAATAGTTTTCCGGATATAGACATTCGGTAATTTTTTGCAATGAGGATTTTAATAGTTGCATAAACTTTAAGAACGGTTCTTCAAATGTTAACGAATTAAAGACTAATTTAATGCATATTCACGTGCACGTGCATCATTTTAAGGGATTTCCCTAGTTTGAAATGCAAACATTATAAACCAGAAATGTTTATTAGAGTATTGCAAAAGTTGTCTAACGAAATTTTATTGGACATTTTGTTTGGTTCTCACATTTGCTAAATATTGTAATTAAAATACAAAAAATTTATTCAAGGTAATTGCACAAAAAAGGCAGCAAAAATGTTGGCAATCAACCATATAAATAATAACAACAATGTACGAAGAAAATCTAAATAATATAACCAGTTATTGTAACTGTTGTTGTTGTTGTTGTTCATGCAATCATTTGGCTATTTTTATTCGGACAACTTCCAGTTTATAGAAGGCAAATTGCACAGGGAGTCTGTTAGCCATATATACATATTTATTCAAGCAAAAGTTGCCATAGATTGTAGTATATATATATAAATAAGTTAATGTATGTCTTGCACTTTGTTCCCATTAATTGTCAGGGAAAACGAAAACGTAAAGCCCCGCACTGCTGGGTATTGGGGCAAAACAAAATTAGTTTTCTGTGCAACAAGTGAGTGACGATATGTACACACAAACAAGTATACATATATAAAACTCCTGTTGCGCCACTTTAGTTTCACAACGATAAATTCACGTTTCCTGCAGCATGTCCGTGCCACAGGAGTAACCACAGCAGCAGCAACAGCAGCGGCAGCTACTTGGACATGCTCTGTTCTGTGGGTGTGAAAGCTTCCGGAAGTGGGCGCGCTTTGTTTCCGGTCGGGCATTTCCAAAAAGTGGGCAGCTGCTGCTGCTGTTGTGGCCATAAACTGAACTTGAAAGTGCCGTTTGCCCAATTTGATACTGGCAACCAAATGCGCAATGATTGTCAATGCAGTGGCATTAAGGTCAAGAGCAACAAAGTGGCCACACACACACACACACTTACAGTCATTAATCAAGCCAAAAAGCTTAAAACGCCAACCAGTTAACTACTAGGTAAGCTGCCTAGACAACTCAAAGCCAGGGGCAAGTGCAATGGTAAAAATGCAATAACTAAACGGCCAGCCAACTGGCAGCAAAGTCAACGTCACTGCCGCAAAACTTGCTTTGGACCCTGGCTTGCTTAGGAGCGACCTTAACGTCCGGCTGGCAAATGGAAATCATGGCTGGAAGCCAGCAAATGGCAAATGTGTGTTACTGTAACTGAGCCGCGTGACTTCCTTCCTGTTTGCCAAACAGCTGCTTTGGCCAATCAGCCAATCAGCAAATGGCCCCAAAATGTAATGCCCTCAAATATGAAAATGGTCAATTTAAATATTAAAATAATTTTATTTTTATGGTTTTCTTATATGCCCTTCAACCTGCCTCTCCCTCCATATAAAATTAAATTAAACTGCTCAACTATTATGAAAACATCTTTTTCTAAATAAGTCTGGATGATCGAATGATCGAACTAAGGCAATACGAAAATGCGTTTTCTTTTTACAATAATTTCGTGTTCTTGGAAGGTATAGCGGTCCATGACTTGTCACCGTGTATTCTGTATCTGTTTACTTGACATATATCAAAACAAAAGGCACTAGTTTTGGTTCTCAGAACGGCTTCTAGTATAAATATAGCAAGTATGCTAATTTTTTTGCAATTTATTTATCCAATTTTTTAAATGGGTTAAATCGCCACATTCTCTAAATGTTAACAGATCTATTGTCCGGTTAACGTAATAAGTACAAGTCGCTTTTTCATCACGAAGAGATTTTTCAATTATATTTATGCAATTTAGGATTTGCATTGAATCATTATTCGCAGTAAGTAAAAAAAGAACATTATAAAATTTTCTTAAAAAAAAAACAGTTTATTTCCATTTTAAATTACATATTTTCTTTGATCCGCTTGCTATAAATTTTAAAGTTTAAAATAATGAACGTGAAAATATATTGCCTACTTTTTTGGGCTCTATGCAATGGCGAACTAGAATTTGTATAGCATACTTCAAGGGTCCAGCTGTCCTAAGGGCAGCTGTCCATTAGCATTGCCTACTGTTTGGGGCACTTCCGGCACAGATAAGAGAGGAAGTTATAAGAATGTTTTAAGAAATGTGTTATCTGTACTCAACCCTCAAAAAATTGGCGAAAAGCGAAAAGACTACTATCTTCTATGTTTATGAATATTAATTATTATTCTATTAATAATTCAAAACACAAGACAACAAAATTACACTTCTTTCAGTTTATAGAAGGTGTAGTGATGATTCTATATAATTTTGGTGTGCTAAACGCGAATGTATTTTAAAATTGATTTTGGGAAAGTTGGTATAAAAAATCATATTTTGACCATTTTAATGACTGTTTTGAGTTCAACCCATATGTTTGATTTGACTCTAATTGATGTGGGATTCCAAATGGACAGGTGTCCACGAAACAGGTAGACTAAGAGCGTTCAAAGCTATCTGGCAACTCTTAACGCATTGGCAATATACTCATATTTTCTCTAATTGCGAGCGATTGTCGTCGATTCGTGGTAGAGAAAAGAAGTCTCCATAAGTCTTTCGCCTTTTTCGAATTGTAACATCTGTTTTACTGGAGCTATATCATCCATATAAGAAATCTAATTGGGTAAGTGTACCTAGATTTATACAATCAACAAGCCAGCAAGTTGGTAACCAGCTGCAATTTTTATACGCTTGGCTAATTTCACGCTGCTGTTCGAGTTTAACATAAAAATTACCTGCTTTAAACAATTTTTCTCTAAGAGATAGTAAAGCCAATCGGTTAATTTGAATCACAACATTATATTAAATGTTATTGGCTTTCAGACAAAAAATATTGCGGTTACCCCCAACATTGCTGGTAATCGACACGATCGTGTCAATGGACAACGAATTCTTAGAGAAAGATCTGTCGGGGACATTTTAGATAAAGACCCGGAACGACCGGCAAGAAGTCACTGCCTTCCCAGGTTACTTGCAATTAGGCCATGCAGTCGGCTTCCCAGCCTCTAATAACAGTGATTATGAAGATGATCTTACCCAGGCGATGTAAAGTCTGTCCCAACAGATGTGTGTTGCACTTGGAAATACCTAAGTTATCCTTTCTGAATACCACAAATGGGAATAAGAAAAATTAAAATATTATTTTAAGCAAAAATTTTAGAGTATGATTTTTCATCAAACATAAAAATTATCAAGAAAAATCACGTATTTGTGTATAAGCATGCCCTACCTCCGTTGTTCGACTAGTCGAACAGTCCCATTTGACGAAACTATCATAAGTAAATGTTTTTTGACAACAGATTCGTGTTCACTGAGTCCTAATTACTCAAGAAAAAAAACTTGGTCCAGCGCAGAAGACAAGTAAAAAAATGGAAATTTTTTTCTAAGAAAAAAAGAAAAAAAAAAAAAAAAAAAAAAAAAAAAAAAAAAAAAAAAAAAAAAAAAAAAAAAAAAAAAAAAAAAAGAAAGGGATGGAAAAAAAAAAAAATTTGGGGGGGGGGATCTTCCTTCTGCCTGTTAAATAGCATTTTAAAAAACTTGTATAGGATCTTTACTCTACAGTATCGGGTATAATAACTAAAATAAACCGATCGAAATTAACAAAATGCCAAATTTAATTGGTGTCTCAAAGTATGCAATGCTAAAATCTGTACAGTTAAAATATTTCTTTAATTGAGGAATATTTAAAGCTGTCTTGACGAAATATTAAAGATATTATGCATTTATCATCATAAATTTGGAGTGTCTCAACGCAGTAAACATGTTTTCTGTGCCAATTGTTTGTTTTGTCCTAAGTTCATGTTAATTTCGGTAACCCGATTCGCACGCAAATGCCGACAAGCCGAATATGTACGCACCTGCCCTTGGTCACCTAAGCCCACAGAGAGAATATAAAATAAAAATAAAAGAAAAAACACGTAGTTCTACAATGCAAACCAAATTCAACAAAATGTTATGCTCTCATAAACATTGCTAGCAAATCTAAAGTTCGAGGTTACTGGCGACGAACAACGAAAAAAATCCGAAAAAAATAAATGAAACAAAAAACGAAACGCAAACGATAGATTTTAGGCGCAAAGCGGCGGTGGCAGCGGCAACGGCGGCGCGACGGCCGCTCAAATAGCAAATAGCAAAATTGGAAACCAATGAAAACCTCGGCTTGCATTGCAGCGTTATGAATGCATGCCAAAATGGAGGCCAAGCGCAGCCAAAACTAAATAGCAATAGAAAAAGCAACTAGAACTGCATTGACGATTCGTTTTTTTTTTCGGTTTGCGTATGCAACGAAGCGTTGCATTTTGGGCTAGGGGTATGGGCTGTGGCGTTGCCAGACCGCTGACATTACTAAACGTATACGTAATATTTTTGTTTTGTTTTTTTTTTTTATGTCAAGGCTTTATGCAAATCAAACAAACTCACACACGCACACCCACAAAATATTAAGCGAAAATTAAAATTTATTATTTATAAGTGTGTGCAGTTTCCGCATTTTACTCAAGCGTCGCGTCTGACTGCTGAGAAAAATTAATAAAACATCAAAGTAATTTATTAAACGCCAACAGCTAAAAACAAAAACATAAAAAAAAATCCAATAACAAATTACACCAAAATGTATAAAACAATTTAATTGAATTTATCAGCACACAAACTAATCTCTGGCTTATAAATAAATGCAAATTGAGTATTTAGTATAAAGAAAGAAACAACAACAAATACAACACACAATTGATGACGTTGCTGTTGCTGCTGCTGCTGCTCAATAAATACTGTGGAAAATGCATAAATAATACGTGTGTATATTTTTAGGCAAAGGCGGTGGGCAGGGGTGGAGCTGGCAGGCAGGCAGCATGCAAAAGATTTGCAGCTGCATTTCAGCCACAACAAAAACGACAACAACAAAAGGCAATTCCAAGCCGCAACAAAAATTTAACAACGGATAGAAAACAAGATTTCAAGGTAAAGAACGCAATCGAACTTGACGTACTTGAACAAAATTTACAACAACAACAATAATGGCAAACAAAAAAATTGTGAGATACAACAACAGCAACACAGCTAAACAAAAAAAAATTGGCAACGTTTTTTGCCAAAACGTTTCACATAAAGTGCCGCATTGAGTTTTTGCACTTTGAAGTTGTCAATTCGAATGTTAACTGGGAATGTTGAAGTTGACGCTGACGCTGCAGCGGGGCAAAAGTATTAAATACTCCATCATCTACTACACTCTAAATAAAAAGGGACCCAAATAGAATAGAAATTCGGCTATAATTTCCAGCCTAAGGTGCTTCGCCATAAATTTAAGAAATATTCTGGTCTCTTTTTCTAAAATATAATGCAAATTTTTCTGAAACCAATGGGAAAACACCTTCCATATTAGAAAATTATTTCTTTAATTTAGAAAAATATTTTCTTATTATCAGAAAAAGATTTTCTCAATTGAAAAAAAAATTTCTCAGAATAAGAAAATTATTTTTTTTAAAAGCAGGAAAAAATTTCTCAAAAATAGAAAATTATTTTCTAAAAACTTAAACATTTTTTTCTGAAAATTTGAAATTGCTTTCTTAATTCCAGACAATTTTATTCTTAAAAGAAGAAAAAATATTTTAAAAGAAAGAAATTTCTTTTATTTATTTATTATAATTTCAGACACAAAAAGTTTAGCAAATTATTCGGAGATTCCTTTTAAAATATCTTCTTTGGGTTGTGGTCTGCCATTATTGGAGCTCAAAATTATATGGTGTTGGTCAATCTGAAATTATAAAGGTTAATTAAATTTAATGAGCTTATAATGTGCTTGTATTGTATATACTAGTATGTGTAAATCAGATACAGAAAGTCGCGCATCAGAGTGGGACAGGAATTAGTTGTCCAGTCCACTGGATTGAATTATTTTCAGAAAAATTACCCAGATTTTAAGAAATTGTGGTGCGAATTTTAAGGTCTTTTATGCTCTAAAAACAAAGGTCAATTTTGCCCTAGATTTTAGAAAGTGTGTTTAGAAAAATGCACCCTATTTATTAGAAAAACGCACAACTTTCTGGTTTTTAGAAAGGATTTTTCTAGAAATATCTTTTAAGGGCATTCTTTTCTAAATACAAACAAGTAAGAAAGTCGGTTAAGCCCGACTGTAATATACTCTGTACCTGTTTGTATGTAACTGATAACTTTAAAGTGTAAAGGGTTTTTCAAAATCTGGGGGTGGCAACTCTTTCGACTATCGTTTATCTGGTTGAAAAACGATGATGAGTAGAATTACCCTAGTACATAACTCGTAAAATTATAAAATTTGTATATAATTTCCTATTAACATAAACGTATCTATATTAGTCACGCGGGAATCACGCGTGATTTCTGACCGCAGGCCATCTCAATTGCATCGCTCCCCTCATACTTGGTCTTTGCCTCCTTACACAAATATCTATTGGAAAGAAGGGAGGGGGGGAAACTGAAAGCGGCGCTAATGCCGTCAAGCCAATTCCAATTGGGAAATTACTTGTAAGCTATTGCCCTCTCGCTCTCTCTTTCTCGTAAGTTCTACCCATAGCTGCGGTGTTGTTGTTGTCGTTGCATTGAATTTTCTTTTACATATAGCGCCACTATTGTTCATCTGATCGGAAAACGATGTATGGGGGCTCGATAAGAAATGATGAGTAGAATATATGTCTAAAAGGTTCGAACAACCTAACTCCAAAATTGTGGAAGATATTAAGTTTTTTTCAATTTGCGGGGGAGGCAGGGGGCGTGGTAAAAATCAAAACTAAACTTGATCTGCCTGCAAGTATAAGAAATATATGTTCCATACACCTCAAACCTCTATCTCTTACCATCTCTGAGATCTCTTCGTTCATACGGACAGACGGACAGACAGACGGACATGGCTATATCGACTCGGCTGTTGATGCTGATCAAGAATATATATACTTTATAGGGTCGGAGATGCTTCCTTCTGGCTGTTACATATATTTGCACAAACCCAATATACTCTTCGTACCTTAGGTACAGAGTATAAAAAACATTTTCTGTTAATTAGACAATTTTTCTAAACAACAGGGCGATTTTAAAATTAGGACGACTTTCCAAAATGCATGGCAAATTTTATTTAGAGTGTAGAATTCCATCACATTTTAGCTTACCCCATATTCCCCATATTCATTTCAGTGATAATTACCAATTTGCTTAAGCGATATTCCATTCACAGTGTACAAAAGTCTTAATCAATGAACTGATGTTTGAATGGCAATCTGTCTACAGTTTAAATCAAAGTCAATCAAAACAGTGCTCTAACCAACAATAACTGTCACAAATTGACCAGCCTAACAGAACAGGCCACTGGAGCAGGCTAACACACACAAAACACAAAGCACAGATTTGTATTTGAGTTTGTCATTGAATTAAAACTGGCAACCGTTAGGAAAAACTAACTAAATAGCCATACAAATGACAGACAACTGCAACTATTTATTAATTGAAAATCAGAGCGCACGTTAAGAAAAACGGCAAATTCTATTAGAGAACAAAAGCAACGCTAAATGTATATGCAAAGAGGGAAAGATTAATAAACTAAAACAGAAGACTAGGCAAAGCCCAGGCACAGGCAGATGAAAGCCTAAAAACCTAACTAGCCCAAGAGACGCAGGGAGGGGAGATGGATCATAATGGCAGCAACAGCTGAACGGGAAAAATCATTATGTGCTTGGGGAGCAGCAGCCGAACGGAAGGCGAACTATTATCATTCTAAAAGATATGAGCGCTGAAAACTAAAGCCACGGCAACTTGTTGGTGGGGGGGCGGTAGGCAAGGCTGGGCCAGGCCAGGCCAGGGCCCTGGCAGTCACTACTTGATGCAGCATTTCGCTGCAGGGAATTTTTCTGTTGCAAGCGACTTGAAGCTGGGCTGGCTGATGTTATTTGCACACCTGTTTGCATGCATTTTGCATGCAACTGGTTACTGAGGCTGCCGCTTCTGCTGCTTTGGCTGCTGTTGCTGCTGATGATGATGATGATGGGCAGCAATACCAATTTGGCTTATGAACATTATATAGGGTTAAAGTAGCAGCAACGAAAATTATACATATAAAAGAAATGCTCAATCAGCGCAGCAACCACCCAAACCAAAAAACAATGTTGTCACTCAGCTCAGGTTCAGGAACTTAAAAAAATGTGCCACACCAACACACACACACACACCAAGAGAGTAATTTGCCCCTTTTTAGCTGAAACAAAAAACTCACTCAGTATTCCACTCACTCAAGTTGGAGGATTTCACCACAGCAAGTTGCTGGCGCATTGACTCTTGCCCCTGATGTAATGCGACGCTCTTTGAGCGCAACTCCCAATGATGCCAAAAACTAAGCTCAGTGCCCAGTGGTACAACTTGGGAACTCAATTTGAATTCAAGTCTTTATAGAATAATAATGAATTTTTAAAAGTTTTCCAACTTACCTAGACCTAAACTCGACTACCAAATAAACGTTATTGTTACTTACTAAAAATATGTCAAATATTCTCCCCAATGACTTTTAAGACAGTTTGTTTGATTTAAAATTACTGATCCTTTGGGACTAGGATATTTTCAAATCAATATTAAGGCTACATATGACCGAAAGATACTCTAAATCACGTCGAACTGCTCAAATTATCGATTAAAATAATAATTATATGCAATCCGAATAGCTAAATGGATTCATTTATATTCTAAGTTCAATCGAATTTGATAAAAGTAAAAAATTCTGATAACTTAACTGCGGTCTGCCGAAGTTATTATACCCTTGAACGTGTTTGAATATAATTCTGAATTTATTATTGCCTAACAATGGGCCCATTCAGCACATAATTTCGATTTGCGATTACTGATTTTCGATTTACAATTTCTTAAAAGTCTCTGCAGGGAATTTTAAGGATTTTGTGGCTATATTACTTTTTTATTTAAATATTTACGTATTATAAATAGTCGGCACTCAATATGCATGCATCCAGCAAAACTATAATCCCTTTCATCGATTAAAATTATTTTTGTCAAAAAAAAAAACAATTATCTGCTGAATGTCACAGTTTTTTTTGACGGCTATTTCAAATTTACTTAAAATTATTAGAGATTATAATTATGATAAAAATTATGTACGGAAACTCAAAATTCTGATTTTAGAGACCCCGAGAGAAACAAGGTATAGAAAATGCTATACTCGACCTCCTCTACAGCGTACGATAGGTCATTTCCCGTGTTTTTCAACTTAATTGAAATTTGTAGCACTGTGTAATTTATGGGGAGTCAGGTCTTTATAATCAAATGTAAAAATGTCAGTTTGATCGGTTTATTGGTTTTTAAGTTTTATTATCTAGTCCAAAATAGTTTTTCTCACTTTGAACAATTTTCGACCAGTCGCTTCTATGGCCATAGTCGTCCGATTTTGATCAAACTTTGTAGAAATAAATAAAAACATGTACAATTAACAAATGGTAAGTTTAAAGGCATAACCATTGAAAATAAAACAAATATTTCTCACTATGACCATTTTTCACACTGGTAGGTATGACCTATGACAGAATTGTATTCTTGGATCAAACTTGTCGGAACTTTATGGATCATACAAAGGAGCAGCTAGCATAACAAAAAGAACAAACTGAAATGGCTTTAAACTCCGGTGCTTAAGTTTTTTTAGTGTACGAGTACTCAGAGAGGAGAGAGCAGATAAAAAGAGAATCAAAAATAGGATAAGCAAAAAAAACAACCAAACAACACTAACAATGGAAAATTTACCGCTAAGATTTAATTTTTTTTTATGCTTGGTGCATAATTATGGCCGCACTATTTAATTTCTCATTCTGTGTTTGGATAGCAATGCTTTCGGTTGTGCCAATATTTTTTATAATAAAAATTTTAATTGTTTTCCTGGAATTAAATAAAATGTCATGTAGAACTTTGCTTTACGACGTCGAAAGATATCAAGTTATTTCCCTTAGACATAAAAATTGCTCATTTCGGCAAATTGGTAAAAAAAAAATTGGACAGCTGCTCTAATCGAGCCTTGCTTGTAAAGCTGTTTTTTGTTCTCTGTTGTTGCTGGACTGCACCCAAACTTAAATATCAGGCCTGAATTAATTCAATACTTCATAATTTTGTTCAATCAAAATTTGTTTGTTTGCTTTAAAATTACCGAACTTTTCCTTCTTTATTTCAATAAAAATAAGATTCCTTGACGACCTTGATGTTTTTGCATGAATCTCGAATAAGTCTATTGTATTTTGGCACTATTCTTAATATAAGCAGTAAAATTACAAATATTGTTTTGAATTAGTTGATTTTCCATTGGTTTAAGATTTTTATCAATCTTTTAAAAAACAAATAAACCATGTTATATGTTACCTTGCGCTCTATTTTCCATTTCAAAATAATAATACTAACAGCTCTTTTAAAATTTCTCTGTACCGAAGGTATAAAGAGTGTGTTGAATATGTGCAAATGAATCTAACAGCCAGAAGGAAGCATCTTCAACACTACAAAGTATATTTATTCTTGATCAGCAACAACAGCTGAGTCCGTACGCCCCGCAATCAAAAATCCCGCATATCTTCCAAAATTTTGGAGCTAGATTGTTTAGACCTTCTAGAGATTTATATTACTCATCATTATGTATCGACCCACCCTACATCGTTTTTCGATCAGTTAAACGACAGTCGAGTTATAAGTAAAACAAATTACGCTGGGCAGCACTGACTGCAACCGTGATGGGCAGCACTTCTTTTTTTTTACAAGTATATTCCAGTCGGGCTTGATTGACATTTTTACTTGTTTTTTAAAAGAACTTGTACAGCGGAAACAACAGAACAATAAAATGATTGCAGAAGAAAAGCTCAATTTCAGGACTGCGCAAATATAGTAGGATCTATATTCTTGGGTTCAAGGTCAATTTCTATATTTTTTTTTTCATATTTAACTTTATGTCAAAATTTTGGCTATTTGGTCCATAACCTTTTTTGTCGGGTCAAATTATTCGATCACCTGTTAACAGCTAGATTTTCAAATAAGAAAATGAAATCTCTAAAAAAAAATTACACATTTTTTGACACCCCAGGAATGCAATTTCTTCATACAATACAACTCAACATTTAACTTTATTTTTATTGTTAGCTAATTCATTTGATATTCTCAAAATCTTAACATGCATATTTTCAACATTTCTTGTCGATTTACTTTTCACAAGCTGTCGAAATGCAGAATATGTCTGCATGAATTTATAAGCGCAATAAAAACATACAAAAGAAAACTAAAAAACGAGTCCGCACAACAACAAAACAAACATACAATACGATGACACCTTTAGTCTTGAAGCATTTGATTGCCATATTTATGCAAGATAAAAAGGCAACGGCGACAAGATTAACCACAATATTCTAACAGCAGAAACAAGTTCTGGCAAAAAGGGAAGCCCGAATTCAACCCCCTGCCCAAAATAAGAAATTCACACAAACAAAAAAAAAACTGCAGTTTATACACAAAGCACAAACAATGCAACTGCAGACAGAAGGGTAAATGCAAAGGCACTGGAATGCAGTGCGAAATACGAGCAGGCCGCATCTTGAAGATGCAATTCGCATCGAACGGGAATGCCTTGATAAGCATTATATATATATTTTTTTTTTGGCACTCTGACATTTGATATGTTGCAGCAACTGCCACTGCATCCTGCTGATAACTTTTTCCATACCCACTCACCTTTTCTGGCTCCCAGAGCTTCGCTTCCGCTTCTCAGATCGGCTAAATTTACGGTTTTGGTCTAATTCGCTTGATGAGGCTGCTGTTGGCCAAGGAAGTAAACAGATTTGAAATGCAGTCGCAACAGGAACCAAACAGGAAGCTGTTGTTAAATTGTATCTGGCTCATTAAAACAGTTGGCTGGATGGGCTAGATGGGGCGCCGAAGCGGCGGATGTGCGCAGTCAGACAATGTGATTATTATTTAGAAATTAAATGTCAGCGAGCTGTGCTTTATTATTGTTTAACCCCCCGACAGTTGTCAGCAGCTTAAAAATATGCGCAAAATTACTTTTTGTATTATGCATAATATATTGCTGGATTCTGTGTGATAAGAAAGCCTGCGGCTAAGTCAGCAGGGTAGACCTATTTTAACCCTAGCAACGCCATCAACGACGAAAGCACAGAACAAAAAATTTATTAAAAAAAAAAAACCGCGTCAACAAATTACAAAAGCCGCACATAACAAATAATGTGTGCGTATATGTGTTGGTGTCATGTTTGTTAAACAAAGTGCGTAGCCCTATGCCTGGCAGCAAAAATTTTTATTAAAAAATAATCACACACACACACACAAATAAGTTAGTAAGTATGGTACCATGAGCTTACAGCGGCGAATCAGCGAAATTGGAAGAGTTTTGCAATCCAAGGAGACACAGGCGAGGAGATGCCCTAAATAAGATGAGGCGAAAAGACAAAGAGGCAAAGCTAACTCGTCAGTGGTGAAAGCTTATATCACCCACAATGCTTGGCCAATATTTTTGGGATATACCTTAAAATGTTGCAAATAATCGTAACTATTGTAATCAAACAAAAAAAAAACAAACTTTCAAAATTTTTACAAATTTAAATCGAAATTTTGTGGAAGATATGGTTTTTTTTTTAATTGCGGAGGAGAAAGGAAGATCTTTCTGCAAGCATTTGGAATTTATGTTTCAAACACTTAAACTCTTACCATCTCTGAGATCTGAGACGAACAGTTGAACAGCGCTATATCGACGCAAAAATTATTAAAATATCTCTGGTTACCTGCAACTAGCATACAAGAGCCCGCTCGCTCAGCCTTTCCCAAAATGTGATACGAGCAAGCTTATCGATCAAAAGCTTCAAGCCTTTTTAAGCAAACTCACAAAGCTCAAAAAGCTCATCATTGAAATTGCGAGTGTGTTCAATCAACGAGCTGGTTATGTGTAAAGGCTTGTTTGGTTCATAGCCCGTTGTCTGCGAATCAAAGCGAGCTGTTGCTCGTTGGTCACGAGTTGCAGCGATCTACTGTGAAAATCAATCAGCTCGCCGCAACAACCAAGAGCTCATAAAAAAAAAAAAAAAACTACAGTGGTTGTGGAGAGCGTGAGAGATTACAAGCGCCGCACGCAAGACACTCGATCATTCTTCCGCAGCTGAGCTCTAACGCTCAAAAGCTTTAATGAGCTTGAACTATTATTACTTGTGCTTGCAAAATTCTTGCTCATTCTGATTTAAGGCGGTCTTCTATATTTAAAAATTTTTTTTTCGATTTTTATGTTTTGCATTATTATTATAGCTATTTTAGTAGAGCTATGTTCTTGTCAAAGTGAGTTATTTTACGTTGCTCAAAACTTTAAGCGCGTTTTTTTCTCGAGATCACGTTTTTCGACCAATTAGCCATGCTTGCGCCAGTTCTTCTTAACCGATTTTGATCATCCATGTTGCAATCGACACAGAATTGATGTAATCCTGTTCCTGAATCAAGAGGAACATTTTTATGTACTATTGTTTTTACACTAAAATACAAAAAAACAAACATGAAAAATCTGGGTTTTTTTTTAATTGCCCCTAATTTTTTTAAAACAATACAGAAAAATATGATTATGAATATGAGGTATGGACCAGAATTACATCAATAATCATAACCTTATTTACCATTTTCATTTTCGGTAACATAGAGTCCCGGAATCATGGCTATCACCTCTACACCTTATTTTGGAGACCTTAATTGGTGGGCCGATAACTTGTTGAAAAGCCCTCGAATGCAAACATTTATTTTTTTATTTTTTTATTTAATTAATAAATAACACAAAACAAAAAATTAAATTTAAAAAGCTCTTATGGCTTTCTCTCTAGAATTTTTAAAAATACGCTTAAAAAACCATATGCAAAGGTAGAATATGCGAACGAGAATTGGCAAGCCGGGTAAATGAGCGAGTGAGCTCGCAAATTAGGTGCTCGTCGTAGCAACTCTCACTCGCATTAAACAGATCCTCGCTTTGTCAAAAAATGCAAAAATAATAGAAACAATCAATAGACGCTATCTTTAAAAAGCATTAAAACTGGGACGGAGAAGCTTCCTTCTATGAGTTACAAACATCTGCACAATTTGAATATACCCTCTGCAAGCCTATAAAAAGGCGCTCTTTAAAATTAAATCATGGAATATGTAGGTTGGGCCAATTATTACATGGTGTATTCATATAAGTTATACAATTTTTTTCTGCACATTGTGACTGACCCAACTACCTTTATAATATTCAAAATAGCAAGTTTCAATAAAGGTACAAGATAAACAGGACACCAAAATAATACAGATAAATCCTTATAAAATAACAATCAAAATAAAATAGTTCTTCTTAACAGATATAAGAAAGAAACTTAGTATGACTTCGTTTGTTATTTGGCTAATGTGGCAAACTTAATTGTGTATAGTTTTATATTTTGTTAGTCAGATTAGAAGTGAATGTAATGCCCACCAAGTTAAAAACAATTTTGCAAATATATTTCTGTTTTTTTTTCTAAGAAGAACAAAGCCATAATTTTGAAATGATTTAGGTAAATCCGAAATAAAACAACAAGGCTTTTCCTTGTTTTTTCATTCCCCATTTGTGATCTCCCATTTTTTTAAAGCTTTTTCCTGTTTTTTCGCTCAGATTGTGACATTCGACTTTTATTTTCCTTTCTATATCATAAAAGTTTCATTTTTTCTAGCTTCCTCAGTAGTAGTGGGCCACTTAACAACTGTAGATATGCCCAATACGCATAGAGTATGTGTCACATCGTTTTTTTGTTCAGTTTATTTGCACATTACAATTTGCTAACGCATTAGATTTTATTTCGCTATTGTACAAAATATATATGCAGGCAATTTTAATTTACAAAAATCACATCAAATGATTGATGGTAGACAATACGAATAAATTCAGTGATTGTGATATGAATATTGTTGCCTGCTTTGCGGCGCTAATCTCTCTGATTTTGTCATCAGCCAACTAAGTGGTTGGTTGTCAATATGATGAGTTTTTGTTCACCGATTAATCAGTTCGTTTTATTGTTTATGTAGCTTGGCTTGTTTAAGTCCAAATTGATTAAAATCCCAGCTCATTAATTACTAACTAAAGCAACGCCCCATCCTTGAAGGCATTGGCCAGCCATGTATCCCCACTACGTGTGTATGTATTCTAAATCAAAAACTCCCCAACATAAAACTAACTTCGACACAAACCCCAAACCCAATGCATGTCTCTGTCCCTGTCCCATCCTGGAATATTCGTCCCTTGCAATTGCAATGCACTCTCCTCCATTTTTCATTGCCTCGTTCGCCTTTTGTAGATAACCGAAAGGGGGCGAACAGAGCTCACAGGCACACGGCAGGCTCGGCCATTAATGGGGTTGTTTAATAATAATAATAATAGTAATAAGATGTTAGAGGGTTAGGGCAGATCAATATGCCCATTTTGCGGAAACAGGCCAATAAATGGGGGTATGTATGTGGGTATGCATTTAAATTAGAAAATGCAAAAAGTGCGTAAGAAGTGTAAGTGTGTTGCCTGGTCATTGGCCTCTAACAAGAAGTCGATTTTGAAATTTTCAAAACGAAATTAAAATTTTACGCACTTGCTGCTCACACGCACACACACACTCGCACTCGCATATGGAGTACTCCTTTGGTCATAACTCAACTGGCAAGCCCCGAGCACACATTACGTAATTATTATGGCCTACCCAAAAGCACTTCAGACTTTGCCCAGTTCGTCAACGGGTTGCGGGAGTTTCGCTCGTTTATTGGCTGACCTGCCAATCAAATTGCTGCTGCATATTTGATTCCATTTTTATTCTCGACTGTGCCAAATAACTTTCGTATTCGAATCCAATTTTACGCATTTTTCAGTCAATTTGCCTGTGGGTGTATGTGAATGTGTAGTTCGGCTGCGTTTTGTTTTCAGCTGGCTGCATGAATGCGTGTTTAAGCCGCTTAATACGCTTATGCGGCAGCTCCTGCCTGGCTGGCTTATGCTCAATTAGAGCTGTTCATATCGAACGGTCAGTAATTAAACCATTTTCCAAGCCATTTGAGCCTATACCGAAATGTAATTGAAAGGGCAGCAGCAGCACACAGCATCTGCAAACAGATTTTCAAGCCGAAACCTGAAACCTGACCTAACCCAAAAGCCGCTTAAGTCTGACGCTTCAAGTTTGGCCAAACTAACGCTGGCTTTTCTGTCAGTCTACATTTTCTTGCTGGCACTTGTAAGGCTTCAGTGGATTCACCAAACATTAAAAGTCAGCGAAATTGTATCTAACTACACAAGTCATTTGGAATAGACGCGGAATTACCGAGGTTTTGATTTGAATTGAAATTTATGTCGAATTTTTATCCCACCCAAAATAATAGGTTTTCTCGAGGTTATGACCTTTTCATTCGTTCCAAATCATTTCTTCAATTTATTCTTAAACTTTGAGCTGCTTTGCTCTGGAGTTCGCTAATTATGATTACAATTCTCATCTTGCTTGCGTTGAATGCCTAATGCTGCCTGGTCAAGCCAAAATGTATTCCATTCTGCTCTTTAATAAATATATTTTTTAAACCACATCCCCTTCATCTTTCCTTTGACTTCTCTATGTCGGTTGGTGCATTTATCAAAACTCCGAAACCTACGCAGTCATCGCACAGCCTTTGATCAAGCGCGTTTTTCTTCTTTCTTTTTTTTTTTTTTTTTTTTTTGTTGTCGTGCGGTCAGAGCCTTGGAGAAAGAGAGTCATCAAAGCCACGCACAGCAACAACAACAACAACAACTAATACTAATGTGCCATAACAAAACCAAGGAGCAGCAGGCACAGTCAGTCGGTGTCAGTTGGAAACAGAGAGGCGGGCTTAGGGGGCCAACAGTGACGTTGGTTTTGTGTCTTCCTGACCAAAAAGAGGTGGAAACTAAATGTAGGTAGCTAACTAGAAGACGTTTCACAATAACAGAAGTTTTGCATAATATTATCAGTTAATTGTTGGCCCTTTTTTTAAAGGTAATCGAGTAAACATCACTGCTGACACCAGTAGCTTTAAAGATGATGGCTGTGCTCTACAAATTTCTGTTCAAAATTTTGGAAAATACATTTTCAAAGCATCATACTTTCTTAAAAAAGAATTAGCGAGTTATAACCCATCTCAAAACGAGATACAAAATTTTTTGTAAGAGCTGTCGCTTCTTGTTATTGTAAATCCTTTGATAAAACATAATCGGCCATGTTCCCAATTCCAAGTCGATTTTCTTGTAAACTTTTCTATTATGAATTTTCATTTTTTTAAATTATATGCAGTTGACAAACAAATCTGTGGCTACCTGATCCCGTCGTCATTATTTCTCGAAAAGAATCTACTTTGCATTTAGCAATGGGTTTCAACTGCTGGAACAATACCGAGGCTACTCAAATCTAATCTAGTAGCCGTAGTTATACTTGCCACCTTCTATATACCTATTTAAAATTTCAATTCGAAATAGAAACGATTTCTCGAAAATTAACTTAGAATTCGGAACATGGCCCAATAAAATTTAACCCGAAAAATAATCCGTCAAATACATTACATTAGTGTATGCTAATGACCAGAAATGCCTTAAACTTAAGGTATGTCACATGAAGATTTTGCACAATCAGTTTTAGCACGATTCTGGTTCTGGAAAAATAGCTGTTTTTGGACGATCATTAAAAATTCGAATTGAAACCTCGACTAAAATCTTAGAACTTTCTATATTAGAGGTGCACGCGTGAGCAATGAAAAACAATGAAAATCACTTGTCGCACGATTTTTTTGAGCATTTCACGTCACGCCCGATTTATGCTCGATTTAAATAGGGGTTACGAATGATCACACACGATAAAAATGCATCTCTATAATAAGATACAATGTAACTATGTATTACTAAGTTTATGCATTAAAAAATCATGATTTTACCCCTCAAAGTATGCAAACTTTATTTGCACGAGATAATTAAAAGTCAGTTATGGCAGCATCACATATAATCCACATTGTGCATTCAGTTTGCCGTTCCAGTTAAAGGCTTACAAAAATAATAAGTTTTAAGGCTACTAAAAAATAAATGTATTCCCTAATTATTCTTACTAAAAAACATAGCATACTTGGAAGGGCAAAAATCATGATTTTTTATTTATTTATAAACGTAGTACATATATCTGTAACACACAACATCGCATATCTTTGGCAATAAATTGCAGTTGCTTTAGGGCAGTTTTCTTCATATGTTTTTGGACCAGCGGTTTTATAGTGAAATTTGTAAAATATGTTTGTATAAGTACAATTTCATTAGCTCCTTGTTAAATTCACTGGCGTCGCAAAACCTCACTTGTACCACGCTAAGACGAATATGTCAACATTTCTTTGCATAAAATCCTCTTTTTTAAGTGTGCCTGTGCTAGTTGATCAGATGAATACCAAATAACTTGCCACATACTGTAGTGTTGATGAGCTTTTGGCAAAACGCGAGAGTGGGAGAAACAACGTTCGTATATACATACACCAGTAGCTTTAAAGATGATGGCTGTGATCTACAAATTTCTGTTCAAAATTTTGGAAAATAAATTTTCGAAGCATCATACTTTCTTAAAATAGATCTTAGACGTTTTTTTTAATGCAAAAATAGAAAATCACAGACGCCGCCCATAAAAGGATTACCTTTTGTTATATAGTAAATAAAATGTCAAATAGATCAATTTATTTTTCAGTTTTAGCTGGAGCGATGAGGTCATTTAGTTTTAACTAAAAATACTCATACGCCTCGTTGAAAAAGAACGCTCTAATGTACATATGTGTGTGTGTGGCTAAACCACACCAATTCTTGCATGGCGATCAAGCAAATAATCTATTGCAACGCCTAGAGAGACCTTATATAATGTTGTTTGTGACGCAATCTTTAAGAATACATTTAAGTCCTTCAAGGCACTTTTGTTAGAAATTCTTCCCAACATATTATCGATACGAACCACTGTGCTTCGGCGACACCGGCAATGTTTTACAATGACGCCTGTCTTTTGCCCATACTCTTTGGGTAACATAATCGGTCACTGACTTGGCATTTGGCGTTGTAATTTAAGAACTTTTTGCGCCTCGCTAGTTGCGGGTGGGTGGTCAGGGCAGTGAGGAGACGACCCAGCCATGTTGGCCAGGTACAGTCGTCCTACCACAATCAAATTTAAATTGCCCTCCCGAAAAAAGAAGACACGCCATGCCGAGTACATCAATTTATCACTTTGCAGCAGCCACGTAAAAATATATTGAACATAAATTGCATCAAAACGAACTCAACTCATTTGATACCCAGTAAATGGGACATTTGAAGATAGAACTCGCTGGAGGCTTCATTGACTAAAGAAAGGAATGAGTCTAGAATTTAACTGGAACTGATGAAGTCGTAAGTAATAAGAGAATAGGCATTTAGGAAAATCAACTAGGAGTTGATTTCAGTTAATCGGTTTTTATATCCCAAAATCTACCCAAATCGTATGGGAATAGGACCGTTTTGGGGGTCGAAAGCGATTTGTAGAACACATGGGATAGATACAAAATATTTCATATTTCGAGTCGATTTTCGAATAAACGTTTCTAAAATTCAAATTGCCATTGAAGTTGGGCGCGGGACGGTATACCCGCGGGACCCATATTAAAATGCTTCCACAGGCTGATCAGAAATATTTAAAAATCTTTGGGACGTCACAAGATGAATTTAATGTGTCACCCACGGAATTCCACTGACCCAACACAATTTATATCGTCGGAGAATAAATTTTAAATTTTACGATTTTTTTTTCTACCAACCCAGAGACCTAATATACCCCCATGACTATACGGTATAAGAACATTGCCCCAGCCGCACATTTCGGTTTCATTTTGTGAATACGGAAAGCTGGTCGAGCGACCGACCGGCTGCAAACAGACTTCACTTTCGTGCTAAATTATATCATCGTCGTCTCCAAATTGCACACAGCAAGCCAAGTTTGAGATGGGGGGGGAGCCAAAGACGTCCCGACTTTGCTCGACTTTGGCTGCAACAAGTTTGCCACAGGCCTCGCAGTTTTTTTTTTGTTGCTTTTTGGGAGCACATTTTGTCGCTGCCCTCGTCCTCGCCTCCTCCGCCTCTGATTTGCTCCCCTTTGGCCAATGTTCTTGTCTCAAGTCGCCTGGCATATTCGTCAATTTTTGTGCGCATGCAATTTACGCAGCGTCGTCGTCGTTGTCGAAGGAGCCGCATAATACGAAAAACCTTGAGTACGGTCAGTGACCAGAAAAAATGCATAAACATTTTTGTGCTCCCTCTGTTGGCTCTGAGTTGATGTCGGGTTTGCCGTCATCGTCGTCGCAGCCAGTCAATTGCAAATTTTCGGAAATTTCGCAGAGAGCCGCAAGAGAGGCACGTACGATGATCGTGGGCCTGGGATGCCTCTTAATGGTATGGCGTATTTTTGGCAGACGCTACGCACATTTTGTGCATGTGCTTGCTGTTTACAGCCAGCTTGCTTTCGCCTTTTGATGTAGGTGCAGAGGCGGGGGCAGTGGGTCTGGGTCTGCCGATCCACTGCCATAATTTTTGTTTATTTTTTATTTTTTTTGTTTTGCTCCGTAATTTTTTTGGGCTCCCCTTCGCTTGGTTGAGTGCGCGGCGCAGTGCTGTTTCCAATTATCAAGGACAAATGTGCGTTGAACTTGATCTCGCTTTTCATTGCTTTGTTCATGTTGTTGTTGCTGTTGCTGTTGTTTACATGGGTAATTTTAGTTTTAAATTTAGATTTTATTTGTGCCTTGCACTTGCAGTGGAGCTGCCTAAAATCATAAAAATTGTTAGTTTAATGCTGATTAAGAATAAGATAAAAAAAACTCCAAGTCGATTAAGAAGCCATATTTATGGCCCAGGCAATGGTCTCGGGACCATAAGAAAGCCAACGAATGCTGCATTGATTTGAAAACCTTGTCCAAAAAAATCACAAAAACTAGATACACCGTCATTTCGAAGAGTCATCAGAATGCCCGAGTGTTTGTGTATGTATGTATGCATGTGTATGTGCTTGAATTGGGAGTGCACTGCTCAGGTGTGCTTCGGGTTGAGGTTGAGGATGCCGCGCTGTCTGTTCGCTGGCAGACGGTGCAACACAAGCAGCAAGGTGGATTAAGTTGTTATGCCAGGCATTAGCAAAGGTGTTGCCACAGCCACAGCCAACAGCAGCAGCAGCAGCTGCTTCTGCCAGAGATTTCGGCCGCAGCTGAAACATTGCAGCCAGTTGAATGGGCCTGTGGCATGCCAATGGCCAAGTAAGAGAATGTGCAAGTGTTTGGAAATGGAAGCAAATTGTTTTGATTGCATCAAGAGGTGAGAAAGCAGTTAAATGTACATAACCAAATTGAATATGCAATGTATGTTGCATTCGGACGAGTGTTTGCATAAATTTAAGGTATTCATTTGCGAAAAAAGAATACAATGGAAAGTCAAAACAAGATTGGACTGTACTAAAGACTTTTTCTCCAACGATTTTGAAAGGAAAGATCGTCTATCTGTGTCCCAAAAAGACGAGGACATTAAAAATTTAAAAAGGTGCATCCCTTTGTAGGAAGGCTGCAAACCTATTAAATCTCGGAAGGGGTTCACTTTGGACTAGAGATGGGCGCGGGATAGAAAATTGCATCCCGTTCCGAATAAGAAATTTTCCATTTTGTTCCACCCGATTCCAGAAGTGCCAATCCTACTTTGGACCACTTCTCAAAGATGACAGATAATACTTCTAAAATTAAGGGCCGATTTCTCATCATCTACATAGCTGCTATGTGTCAGATAAACATACATTTTACTCTGTTATTTGTAGGTTTATTTGACAGATAGTGCTATGTAGGAGAAGAGAAATCGGCCCATAATAAATAATATATTAAAATTGGAATAGAACCAACAACAACAAACACTTACTGTATATTTCTATTTCTTATGAGATTGTCGTTGGTTTTTTAAGTCTCTATGTTTTGTTTCTATTGTTTTCACAAAAGTTCTGTTTTCTTTGACCAGCAAGCAAAGACTTAGGCCATCAATTCAATACACATATATTCAGCAGTGAAACATTTCGTTTGGCCTCTCTTTTTACTTTCTGCGAAAAGCATTAAAAACGAAAGAGAACAACAATCGCTCTTGGCCAGTCCAAGATGTATCTATTAGCTGTGGCGAACAATAAAATTTGCATGAATAGCAAACTGACAATATGGAAGCTATGAAATTTACCAATGATTAAGGTTCAAAAAATTAAGGTTCAAGGTATTTGAGATAAGGTTTTGGTTCGAACCTTCGTTCGTCCCAAGTTTTTCAAAATTTGTAAAGAAGAGTAATTAATTAGTTAAAAATATAAAAATAAAATTACAGATTTGTGAATTTTTGTTTGAATTCTTGTTAAGTTTATAAGTATAATTTCTTCAAGCAATTTTTGGTCTTTGCTACGTCTTTCATCAATAAAATGCACGCTTAACTAAGACTTGTAACTTTTTTCGAACCGAACCGAAAGGATGGGTTCGCAACAGGTTCAGCTATTTTATTCAAAAGAAGTTCGGTTCACAGTGAAAGAAAAGTCGGAATTCCGATTTGCAGCTCTGGTTTCGAATGTGTGTGTTGAGTACGTGTGAGCGTTACGCGTTACTTTGAAATCAAATTTAACCCCTGTCCCATCCTTACCAAATTTGAACTCTTTAAGTATCCCTTTACCATTTTATCAATAAATTTTAACCAGAAAGGACAGAAAAAAAAAACAGAATGAAACAGTCTGAACTAGCAACGCTCTCTGTAAAATAACAAAAGGAAAATTGTTGAATAATTGCCTTGCTTTGTTTATTTTCCACTTCCTTCCTTTTTTTCTTTTTCTTCCATTTTTCCCTCCTACTGCTACTCTCTTCCCTTATTTCTTTGCCCAACCTGATTCTTTCAAAATCAATCCCTCAGCCTTATCAACGATCCTACGATTTCTTAGTGAATTGCAGTTCCTGACTTTATTTTTTATCAAATACCTTCAGTTCTTGCCACCTGCCGCCAAATGAATGATGCTCAAATAACACTTATCTTTGGTCATGTCATTAGGGCTCACTTCCATGGCTGCATTAATGGGCACAACAAATGCTAAACATTCATCATCGACCCCACTAAGCAAACTCATCGCAACGATTTTTAGCATTTTTAGTTAATTTACCCGACAGGAAAATGCATTTGAGATTCCTGCCGCAACCGTTGCGAGTGTCTAACTAAAAATCTTGCATTCGATCATTTATGGCATTTTATTTGGCGCGTCAGCAAATGTTGCTAAGCAATTTATTTATGACATTTTTTGCTGCCGTTTAGATGCTGATGCTGCGGCCAGTTGCAGCCGCATTTGCCACTGTTGTTTAAATGCTACGCGGACTCGGAATCGTGCGGCAATGTGTGGCACAAAAAAACTGGCCGCATGACGCGTCCAAATGCAACTGAAAGCTTGTAACAGCAGAAATTCAACAAAAGACATGGCATAGAAGACTCCCAGTCGGTGACGGAGTTGTAGTTGGAGTCAAGTTCCATATTCATTAGTTACAATAAAAAGAACAGCAAGAATAGGCAAAAGCCATGATCATCAGCGACTAAATGTGGCTAATGACTGCCAGGGTGTCGTCTTGGCCAAATGCCTGGCTGAAGGCTTGTGCCTAAGCGCTAAGCGTTCTTTCTTGCCTGGTCATCAGAATTTCCATTACAAAAATATTAAACACAAAATTGAACAATTTGGCGCCTGGTTTGAATAACAATTAGAAGATTTCACATCTCGAACTTACTCCATCCGCCGCACAATGGTACGAAAACCCGATATTGTTTCGAAAGATTTAGTGCACATCATAACCATCATTTACTTAGAAGATGAGAATAATTTTACAATGATCCCACCATAAAAGCCTTGGAAAGAACATAAATTTTAATCAAATTAAGAATAAATTCTAAAATATATATTTTATTTAAATTTTAATCAAGTTTTTCATCTTTAATGAGTAAGAATGAAGATATTTTCCTCCATGTATGGGCACACTTGAAAATTTGCACAATTTGTCGTAGGTTTCGTTATGTTTGTTTCAATTTTTTACATTTTTTTACACTACTATAATCGACCCAACTTTGCTGGGGTGAGAATCCTCGTCCATCCAACTGACTACACTGATAAACTTATCCGCCCCTCCCCTCGCAGGTGACTCATACGGTCACACTGAACAATGTACAATACCAGCTGCCGCAAAAATTTGTTAATTTAAATTACAGAATTCGTAAAAGTTGGATAGTTGAAAGCGAGGAGGATTTGACAGCTGCTGCGGACTGCAATGGATCAAATGGATCGGGTGCCTGGGATTTAAGGTGAATGAGATTGCACCTAAGCCCAACTCCGCGGCTTTTTTAGTTTCAGTGGAAGTTGCTGGTACTCGCCAGGCAATTCAGGGGCAGTTTATTGGTCAATTCTTTATAATACTCCCTGATATTTGTGCCCTCTTTTCTTTTCCAGTTTTGACTTGGACTTTCGTTTCATTAGGGAAAACCTGTCGCGGAGCTGCTTTTATACCTTTCTTTTCACTGAATTTTTCGACCAATTAGATCTGCGTCTGCTCCTTTTGTTTCGGTCACGTAGTCCGTATTTGTTCCCTCAACACATCGTTATTCTCGTCAAGCAGATTGAAAAGAATCAGCTCCTCTTCCAACGTAAAACGCTTGCATATTTTTTTATTTTCCTATTTCCAATTCTATGATTTGAATTGGCGCTCAATAATCGAAATCCATAATTAGTGCGTTTCCAACCCTGCCGGTGTGACCGTACCACAATTGCACACAATTCCTAAATTCGAAATCTATGTAAATGAGAAATCTAATTAAGCGAAATTTACCTAATTGCGACATCCACCTGGATTTGCTAAAACAGGAACATGAAAAAACGGCCCTCAATTCATTATTTAAACAGACAGGGGATTGTAACTGTGTCTAAAATACTTTTTCGAAATACTGTTTAATGGAGGACCTTGTTAACCATTAAAGACCGTACGGTAGCACCTCACAAAATCTACATAAAGTGTCGTTAAAGTTGTTAAGTTCTTTCACATTGAGATCCCAGTAAATAAACGCCAAGTGTGATCGCTTATTTATTTGCAAGGCAATGAGTTACTTGAATAACAAATTCAAAATCAGTCTCGGAGATAATTTTGTTTCGATTATTTAAGTGAAATTCAACATCAGCCTCGACAATGATTTAGTTTTGATTATTTAAGTAACCATATTTTCACCAAGTTTTCAAGGAGCAGTGTCCTTTTCCTTGGAACAAATCAAAATTGAATGCAAATTAGTTTCAGGAATCAGAGTAAAATATTTGTTTATCTGACACATTGGAGTTATGTTGAAGATGAGAAATTGGTTGTGAATGTGTAACTTAGTCCGCATTTACACGATGAAGTTTTTGTTTGTGGGGAAGAGGTGAAGAGGGGCAGCCGAAGCAGGCAAAGCTTCATGATTTGTTCCGATAGAACTGATGCAGGGTTGATTTGTGATTTGCTTATCGATAACTCGGGTTGTCAGGCGAGTTGAAAAGAACTTCACGAAGCAACCTGCATCATGTAAATGCGCCTGAAGTTTTGAAGATACTTCAAAACAAAATCGAAGAGAGCTTCATGAAGCAAACTTCATCGTGTAAACGCGCACTTATAATTCGATAAAAAGTGCCTACAACGCCGTTTTCACATCTTACCGATACAGTATACCTTAGCTGCCGTCTATTTTATGTATAAAGCAGGTTTTCGCTTTCGTTTTTTGATCTTAACAAAATTTTTAACATTTCTGATAAAGTGGCCACTCTGTTCCGAACAATGGATCGCACTTTTCGATAGAGTTATGCAGTGTTAGCTGAAATGTACAAAGTACGATTTAAACCGAACCTTCAGAACCGGAACCCGAACCAGGCTACTGTTTTTTTTTAAATTCATTTAAAAAATGACATCAAATTATTTTCTTTCACAACGTAAATTTCTTTAAAATTTTCACAGGCAAAATATTCGACAAGTATTAGATCAGATCATCATTAAGTAAAGACGCGTATCGAAAATGATATTTCAATTCGCCCTACATTATTTTACGAATTCAAGACGTGCTGAAGTGCCCAATAAAAGTAAAGACGATATAAATTTATTAACATATACATCAGATCAAAAATTCGCCGAATAAAGCGACGATTCGAACGAAAACCTTAAGTTTGATACTTTTAAAAATTGTTCAGCAAACCAAACCTTTAGATTTAGGACGGTTTCAAAAAGGATCGCACCTTCTTTAGAAATTCAGCATACATTCAACTTTTATGGTTTTTGTTCCCACCGAAAGCAGGTTTATTGGGAATTCATATATTGCGATTTCTAACTAAAATTTCCAATTAATAAAAATTAAATTCTTGCCAAAAGATTTGTATTTGGGACCAGTGTGCGCCGGCTGGCAAATTGATAGTTCGGCCGAAAACAGGAAAAGCCCCCAAAGTAACGAAAAAATCAACTGGCCATCAATGGAACATTGTTAGCATGTGAAGGAAAAACCAGATTTTTCCTTGGCCAAACATCAGCCAGGGGGCCGGATATGACCAAATTGCTAGGGTTCCCGACGGCCGGTAATTGGCAATGCAATGCCAGTAACAGCAACAACAACGACAATTTTTTTTCGTTTAGCAAACACACAAAAAAAAAAGTGCAGCAAAAATATATATATGAGTCCGGGAAGAGCGTCAAGGGCCTGGACCTGGACCTGAACCTGGGCTAAGGTCTGGGGTAAGTTGGGCTTTAGTTATTCAGTTTTTTTTTTTAGGCAAACGCCAGCCAAGACAGATGTGCGACATTGCAATTTGTTACAGTTGCAGTTGCATTAACGGCCATGGCTTCAACTGGGCCTGGTCCCGAGGTCTGGGTCTGAGTCTGAGGCTGGGAAGTCGGCAGCAATAGCAACCTAAATATTTTAATGCCCCGGCCACATTGATGGTTTGCTTTTTGCGCTGCTGCTCTGGCAATTAACATTTTTTGCGTGCACAAATATTTTTCGACTTGAGAGAAAGAAGCCAACAGCAAGCGGCAGATGCACATGAAATTCACAACAGAAGCTGCTGCTGCTGCTGCTGCATGAAACTCAAACAAATTAAACCTAAGGTAAAAAAAAAAAAAAAAAAGAAACATGCCAGCCAACTGAAAAAACAACAACAATCGACTCTACTTGCCTGAAAACGTAACGAAATATGTTAAAATGCAACCAAGTGAGTAAATTGTGCGCAGCAACTAGAAGGAAAAACTGAATGTTCTGTTTATGTAGCACACACTCACACTCAGAGAATGCATAAGTATGTGTGTGTGTGTGTGTGTGGGCACTTCATAAACTAAGCAAATTATTATTTAAAAGCACACGGCTCAACCCTGAGCCCGAGTTTGGGCTTGGGTTTGGGTTGTAGTCAGAAGCACTTGTACAAAAATTATACATAAATTGTTTTAATTACGCGCTGCCGCAAATTGTGGCTTAGTAGCGGGTGGGGGGTGAGGCATAAGGGGTGAGGTTTGGGGAGGGCAAATCATCAGAAGCATAGTTTGCTGTCGTTGCAAACTAACTTTGGGAAAATTGTTGCCAAATTGCATTCGGTTTGGTCTGGCCACAATAGCTTTAGCGCTTAAGTGGGCTAAATAGGGCTGGCGAATAAATAAATATGTACTAGATATCACTGTTGGAGAATTCTGAACAGTCGATATAAACTCCCCACCAATAGAATAGGACACCCCTTATGTCTGTTTTATTTATATTGACCACTGCTTCCAAACAAAATTAAAGGTCATTTAATTGTTCCCATATATTCAGAAGAATGACTTAGCGGCAAAGTTTAAAGTATTAGCAAAAACCACACAAATAAGGGGTCCTTATTTTGCGCCACTTGAATAGGACATATAACGAAAAACTTAAGCGACTTCTGACTACAAATTATTCTTAAGTCCAAGGTAATTGAAGTATTTAGTAATATTTAAAATTTAATTATTTATAAATTAAGTCTCTAGCATGGTTGGTTTGGAAGAAAAAACGGACAAAGGGGGAGTCCTATTCTATTGGTAGGGAGTGTACTTACAGATGTTACATATAAATAAGTCGACCCGGTAAGCTATGCTAGGGAACGCTTAAAGATAAATGACCCACCTCGCTGACGACACTAGTTCCAAGATTCGAACAGTTGTAGGGGAAGGCAAGGAGGCTACTGTATACTGTATAAATGGAGGAACGTGTGTAACGCTTTAGGCCGTTCTGTATTGCATTTCAAAGAGTCTTCTCAATCACTCATTTCAATGTGGCTCGCCATTTGTTAAATTCTTTAGATTATCTATGCAGAATTTATCAATAGCAGGTATGCCTACAACAGCGCACATAACAGTTGTTCGACGTAAGGAACAATTTTTATTCAATATTTTTATTTTTATAATTCAATTTCCTAAAACCTACGCAAATACTACGAAATCCGTTGAGGTTTATCAATATCATTCCATATCAGATCGGGGGGGCACAATTTTGAAAGAACCGCCTGTTTTTTATTCGTACATTACATAATTTAACGAGCCAGATATCTTGAAAGGCGATGTATTGTCCAACAATTTTAATCCAGAAAAATTTGTGATTGCATTAAGGGCCGTTTGCTCATCATCATGTTTTTCAAATTCAGGTGCTTATTGATCAAATATATGTTGTCTACTTTTAGGCAGCCTTAAAAATCTTTGCTTGTGTCTACAACGACCCGAGTATGATTTTAAACTCGGCCTTAAATTAGGCGACATAATTTGTATCAAAAAGCACCTGGATTTGAAAAACATGAACATGAGAAAACGGCCCTAAGTTCTAATTGTTTACATTTAACCATTTCAATCCACGTACCGGTATCGGAACCGATATTACAAATTTTTTGAGAACGGAAGACCGTTAACCGTTATAATAGGAACCGATAATACCGGAACCATACCGAAACGCTAACACCGGTACTGTTTCGGTTTCTTGTTATTTATTTTATTCATATCTATATGATTATGTCAAATATATATTTCAACCGGTAAAATAGCAATATATACACTCCACAAACTTTTTAAGATATATGAGATGTGGAAAAATTTCTTTAAAGGCGGAAAACCTTTTTTTTCGTAAATATAATCCCTGTAATTAAATGAAAAGGATTTCTAAGTCTTAGAAAAATCCTTCCACACAGAAAAAAAAAAGATCAAATAAATTCTTGGCTTTTAAATATGATATTTTCTCAAATTATCAATTTTTTTTATTATTTTGATGATAAATAATATTTAATTAATTGATAATGTAGGGAAAAGCTCAGGCAGATTTTATGTTTCCAACCTCTTTAAGTATTTTACCAGCGTATTATGGGCTATATTGAAATAGTATGGGTTCAAATCTAACCAACAATTGCAAAAGATCTCTATTTATGGCAGGAATTCAGCAGATTTAAGGTCCGATTATTTTGAACCATAATTAATGTGTTTTTTCTGCTTTTTAGGTCGAATGATTAAAAAAAAAAGTTTTACAAAAAACTAACAAACAACAGAAATTAAAGTTTATTTGACACGTATTGGCTATCTGGGAGTTAAGAAATCGGCCCTAAGAAAGATAAACTTGTAATTTACTCTGTTATTTGTAAGAATAAGTGACAGATCGTTCTAAGTGGAAGAAATAAGAAATCGGACCTAAAGCGAGCTTGTCTGGGCAACAAAAGAATAGAGAGTTTCTTAATTCGGGATTGTTTTTCTGAGTGTTGGAAATCCACTGTAATTGTTTGTCCAAAAATAAAAACGGTTGAAAATTTATATATTTTAATAAACGTTGATTCATGTGGCATATTCTTAGGATATAATTAGAACAGAAAAGCGAAATTTTATGCACTCTTTCAGGACAATTTTTTAGCGCAAAATCCAATTTAAAGTGGATTTTGCAATATTGCTTAGTTTTCCATAAAAATTATACAATAAAAGAGTTAAAAGATTAATAAAATATTATCAGGTAACTTCATCTAGGCGATATAATGAATTGTGTAGCCCTGGATGCTTACAGCAAACACTACGCTTATATATATTTTTTTTAATTATAAGTATGCAGCTACATAGAAAAATGCTCAAGTTCGGTGGAGGCGGCTCGCTTGCAGCCAACGGCAAAAGCGTATACCGCCCAGTTACTGCCTTGTCCATGCCCTCCACCCGCAAAGTGCCACGAAATTTTAGTTCACTTTACATTTTTTGCGTGTGCTTGCGTTTTGAATGAATGCTAAAGGGATAGAAGATACAGTGGTGGGGTGCAGGGCAGTAGGTGGAGGGAGTGCAGTCAAGATAGACAATGTTGCTTGCCGCTAAGCCACTGATAATTACCAGGTTGTTGTTGTTCCCTTTGCTCTTTCTATTTGCCTCAGTGTTGTGTTAAGCAAAAATTTATGTTAGCTTCGCATGCGCTTACAGCTGCGGGTGCAGCCAGGTGTGTGTGTGTGTGTGTGTGTAAGCCAAGTCAATCTTTAGACTGTTTTTACATAATTATAACAACCAACTGGCTGCTGCTTCAGCTGCCTTTTATTGTTTTCGTTTCAATTTAAATGCCTAAACAATAATTTGTGCATAATTCTGGAGGGTTATTGTTTTTGGTTAATGCATGCAATGAAAAAATTCACTCAAGTGATGTTAGCCAAAGCGAGTCTTGGCCTCTTTGCCGCTGGCAATTAAGTTATGCAAATCTACCAGTATTCTACTACAAACGCCCAATTAGTGAGCTTCCGGGTGGAGGTTTCCAAGACCAGTACCAGGACTGGCTTAGGTTCGGGGCCAATCGGCGAATTCATAAACCAAAAGCCACAATTTCCGTTTGCTATTAGAAGTGGCAACATTTTGTCTATATTTTACGCATTTTACGCACCCAACGATTTTGGCCCAAACAAAAAGATAAACGGCATTGCTACAAATGGGCGCTGGTTTCCGGTTTCCTGTTCAGATATGTGTGGGCTAAATTTACGACCAATTTCAAGGCATTCGCAAAATAAAATGCGTGTGGTACAGTTGCTTCCATTTAATGGCAGTCATGCAGTTGGCCCCTCGGTGTTATGCAATGCATTTTGCCTACTTTTTGATGTGTGAGTTAAAAATATCGATAAATATATATCCTACCCACCCAATGCCAATTTATTTATTATATATAGGTATTTTTTTGTACATAGGCGTAATTACATAAACGCAGGTAAATGCTCGAAGAAGGGGTGCCAATTTACGCACAATAAAGAAAGTTTCGTGGGCGTGTGCCTGGGGTGCCCTGAGGTAGGTAATTTTTAGCTTCCGTTTGCAATGGCGCTTTGTTGTTGCAGCTTATTTGGGCATGGTTGGATGGCTGGACGGCAAATCGCCCCTCCCCATATCTTTCTCTGACTTTGTCTCTCTCTCTCTCTTTCCCACATCCAAATTGCAGCGCCTGGAAAGGTAAGTAGCGTCAGACGACTCAACTTTCTGCCAGTTCACCACCCCCCAATGTATGCATGCGTGAAAAATTTTCCACCACATCGATTACTTTACGCAAATTAGTGCGTAGATATTTTGCAAAAATGTTCTATAAATAATTTATGTGCCGTTTGATGTGCGTAACCCCACCCCAATGTTCTAAATAGGCATATTATTCAGAATGTATAAAGAAATGAGCTGCGCAAATAGCCGCTTAATTTAGCAATTTTACGCCATTATTGTAATAGGTACAAGCAAAATACAACAAGAACAAAAATAAGTAATTAGGCAGCCTTCTTAAAAAGAAAACTTGACACGAATTATGATCTTTAATATTAAAGTAAAGTACAAATAATATGAGTGACCTGTACTCTATTTAGCAAGACCTTTATTATACAAATGTTCAAAAAAAAAAAGCTACAATTTGGAACAATTGACCACATAATAAATGTCGAATATAAATACACTACCAATCAATGAAATAGAAATAAAAAAATTGAATAGAAAAATATAAAATTTTCAATTATAAAGTCTGCCCCAAGGCAGACCATTGAAACCATTGAAATAGTTTTCTTTCGATTTATTTGTTTTGATTTATTATTATAGCTTGAACATTCCCCTATCATCCCCTTCAAACAATTTTCAAAAATTCGAAATAGTTTAGCAGATATAGCCTTTTTAGTGGAGCAATGTTTTTGGTAAAGTGAGTATTTTATACGTTGTTCATAGCTTTAACCGCGTTTTTCTCGAAACCGCATTGTTGCAATCGACGCTGAATTGATGTAATTCCCACCCATACCTCAATCAAAAGGAAAAACATTTTTTTACTATTTTTTTACACAAAACTACAAAAAAGGAAAAAAAAAACATATTTTTAAATTCCCTCCAATTTTCCCAAAAAATATCTGAAAAATATGATTGAGTTGCGGGCCAGAATAACATCACTTCTGATCATAACCTCATTTACCGTTTTCATTTCAGATAACCTGTAGTCCCGGAATCATGGCTACCACCTCTACACCTTTTTTTGAAAACTTAATTGACAGGCCGATAACTTTTTTGAACAGCCCTCTACGGGGGGGGCGGCGGCCGGGGGGCCGGGGGGGGCGTCCAGGATTTGCCATTCGTTCACGACTTACTGGATGGGGGTGGAAAAGTTGGAGCTGCCGGCGCCCGGTTGGTGTCACTCGGAATGACAAAGGATGGAATATAGGAGGCTGCAAGGGGCGCCGCAGGGGAAACTTTCGGCGTCCGGGGCCGAAAGGGGGCGGGGGGGGTGGATTTATCGATTCTTATTTCGGCGTGTAGTTCGTGTGGGGGCTGTTTATTATTTTTCATTTTATTAATAAATAACAAAACAAAAAACCTAATTGAAAAAGCACCTATGGTTTTCTTTCCAGAAATTAAAAAAATATATATACTCAAAAAATCCTGAGCAAGAAGACCCCTAATCTCTTTGTTTAAGTCCCAACACGTTATTGTTTCGAAGAAGGTTCAGCGGGTGATTCTGTCAGCTCACAGTTTATTAGAGGGACCTGTTCAATGTTAAAAACACCACAAACAAAAAACCGAAATACTTGGTTGCTGGTGGTTCGAACACGATCTCGGTACTTCGTGCTGCCGCTTTTTATAACATTTGCTCTGCCGTGTCGAGGTGCGGTGCGCGTCGTTCGCGGTTGTGTTCTCTCGTCAGACTGTGGAAGTAATTAACCTGAAAACAAGACGGTGAACAGCCTCGAATTCCAATTTTTTGGGTTTTTTTATTTTATTAAAAATAACACAAAACAAAAAACCTAATTGAAAAAGCACCTATGGTTTTCTTTCCAGAAATTAAAAAAATATATATACTCAAAAAATCCTGAGCAAAGGTAGAAGACCCCGTAATCTCTTTGTTTAAGTCCCAACACGTTATTGTTTCGAAGAAGGTTCAGCGGGTGATTCTGTCAGCTCACAGCTTAGAGGAACCTGTTAAAAATGGTTAAAAACACCACAAAAAACAAAAATACAAAAATATCTTAGTTTGCAGGTGCATTCGAACCACGATCTCGACTACATTCAGTGCTGCACGCTTTTATATAACATTTGGCTCTGCCTCACGCGTGAGTGTCAATAGCCGAAAGCGCTAAGATGCTCAGACTCGTCAAAGTTGTGAGATCGAATCCCAGACAAGTAAAAAAAAAATAATAATTAATTAATTGATATAAAATGCGAATATCAAATATTTTTCTTTCAGTTTTTCAGTCATCAGTGCAGTAGCTCCTTTGCACCGGGTGACATCGCTAACGACTGGTGGTTATACCGCTCGGTGAATTTGGCGGACATATACATACAACATATGCCCATACAAAATTAGTAAGCAAATTACATGGCCGGGTGGTTAGGTCGGTAATTCGGTCCCCAATACGAAGAGTTAGCAGCAACATCACTAGATTTGCACCAGTGCAGCCGAACTACAGGGTAGTGTGTGTTAGTACACGCTCTACCATACCTTAAAAACGGATCCACAGCTGATAAATAAGCCGCCTACATACAAATAAGTCTTAAGCTCTCTTTATAGTTAAAGATTATGTTTTTCAATATTGTGCAATATTTTTCACATAAGTTTCGTATCAAACAAGCTTTCCTTCCTTAAAATCATTAGAAAACTTAGGAATTTATTAGTCAAGCTTGACTGTTATATAGTATATTAGTATATTAAATATAATCTTTATCTGCCATAGTTTGTATATAACTGATTATATAAGCCTGTGGATAAAGCCAATTTATCTAATCTGGCATTTGCATATGTGATCTTGGAATGCTATAAGAACTCCTCAATTTCTAAGTTTTTTATTCATGCATATCGATTTTCCAATTCAATCTCTAGATTAATCCATAAGAGCTCAGATTTTCATTGGCGTAGATTTTTTTCAAAAATTTCAAAACTTCTGGACGTGACCAAGCTGCACCATTGCGGCATTTGGGGCAAGCTTTTGGGCTGGGGTACTGAATTTTTGGAAATTCCGGATCCTCCGTTGAATCGCCAGCCAACCGCTGATTTACCTCATTATGCGCCTCCCACAGCCAGAGAATTGCTTCATCTCCGCCGTGAACCAGTTCAATATGTCGACGCTTGGCCATTGACATGAAATGATTAACGCAATCTGTGCAGCCAAAGAAGTGCCTGACAATGCCCTGAATGACACCAAGTACATCAAAAGAATCCTCGGCAGCCTGCACGGTAAGGTAGTGGAAGAGCGTCCACAGTGAACAGGTGAAACCACGTAGAAAGGGACGCGATGCAATGCAGCCAATGTCCTGTTTGGAACTAAAGATTCCTTGAAATAGACTCTCCACTTCTTTAAGATTTTCTTCAAATTGTATGCCGGTTAACATATTTTTTTCGGAAATGCTGCTGTTCAACATTTCAAAGAACGTCTGGTCTTTGAAATCAAAGGGATTGTGTCTGGCCAGCAGATCGAGTAACTGTTGCAAGGCGATCAAGCTATTACCCTTTAAGAGGGATGTTTTAGGCACCTCGACATGCAGAAGTTTGTCAATTGCCTGATGTAGATCTGCCTTGTAGATCGTGGGTTTGCTTCTCAGCACCTTCCACAAATGTCTCTTGTTGGCAAAGGGTAGGAAAAACGTATTGTTTGGTGCCCGAGTTGTGGTAAATTGAGGTAACGCTGTAAAACCAACATTCAGCATAGTCTTACCAATGCTGTCTACATATGCTTCCGTCGTATCGTCGTCAGTTTCAAGGGGCAAAACTGTGCCACGCCGATTGATAATGGCCAGCTTCTGCGAGCTTCCATCTAAGCCAAAGTTGGTAAACAGATTTTGATTTTCCAAAATGCGTACATCCACATTTTCCCAGATAAGTGCCGCCAGCAAGGTATCTCTGCCAATTGTTGTGTTTTTCGGCTGATAGACCAAAACAACTGTAGCCATCTTACTTTCCGGATACATATGTCTCTGCCATACGGTCTTGGCATTATCTAATGGTCCAATCACTTGAAATGTCGGCATTCCATTGGCCATAAAATGTGTTTTAGATAACTGCACTGCCAGCTGCTCATAAATATCCTTGGGATTCTGCGTATCTATGGTTAAACCGATTTCATAGCTCGAAACGTTTAAATTATATTCGGATCCGAAAAATCGTAAGGTGGGCGTACTTGTGATTTTAAATTTTCGACAGAGTTGCACATTAGGCGGCTGGGCACAGTCAAATGCATAGACGCCCAGTATGCGTTTCCATTGAAACAGTTTGCTGGCTATCTTCTTAAACGTGGGCGCAAAACGTTTGCAGTGGCCACAAAATATGTTGATAAACTGCACGAATTTGGCACGAGTTGGCTCGAACAGTACAGTCTCTAAGGTATCCTTGTCGAGCATTATTACATTGTCCGCATCGTTGTACAGACTAGGCTGAAGACTTGCATTTCTGGGAAAGGCCATTAAGCAGGGAGACAAAAGTGCTGCCAACGTGGCCAAAAGAGTCAGCAGCTTGAGTGGCGAAATCATTTTCAGGCGAACACACTTTATTCTAACTACTGAAGTGCAATGCCAAATATTGCACATTTATATGGCATGTTATGGGGTCTATTATGCAACATCAAGTAAAGCTTCATTTTCAATTGGAGTTAAGTAACCGAAGCATAACAAAATTTAACCATTTTATTTACTTTATAGCGATAGGTGGGTTGGTATTTATATTTTTGGCCAAGGTCACTTTAAACCTTATTAGAACTAGAGATGGAAAACTATCGATAGTCGGCACCATCGATAGTCGGGGATAGTTTTTTGAAAACCATCGATAGTGAACGATAATTTTTGATAGTATGTTAATTTAAATTAAATATCAAACTTAAAAATGGTTTCCGTTGCTTTTGGTTTCAACTAAAGCATAAATATTGGTTTATGGGTTCAGATTAGAATTTTATACCAAATCAAATTATTCTGAAATACGTATTTTTCCATCCTAGGATACAAAATAGTGTCTATTCTTGAGATTGATTTTTGCTCAGAGATGAAACCGTATTTTTATTGACCCAAGTAACATAAGATACAACATTTTTCCATTGTGAATATTAAAATCTGATGATTGTTGCTCCATTTTGCGGTATAGGCTATAAATGAATGATATTGTAAGGGAACCGTAACATTTTTTCAAACAGAAATTTTTCAGGAGTTAAGTAAATATTTTATAAATGTTCTTCAATAGATTTATTTCGTTGGCAGTTAATGAAATCACAGCGTTTGTAGAAGCTGGTCGAACATTAGATATGGCATCATCTGAGTTCATAATTATAAAATATAAACTTTTACACACAACTAAAAGATAGTTTAGAGTCCTGAGCAAGTATACATTTTTCCTTCACGATAACCCTTTGCTTAAAATATTGTATAATAGACTTAGATTTGGTGAATAACGTGTTTAAGTATAAATAATCTCCTTTGATTCTTAAGAGCAAGCTTTTTTAGTGGTGTGTAAAGCTTTCAAAAAAACTATCTAAAACTATCGATAGTGTAGGGCTACAATCGATGGCGACTTGATAGCGCAGAACCATCGATAGTGCTGATAGTGCTATCCATAGTTCTCCACCTCTAATTAGATCCCAAATGTCATTTGCGTTAAAAAGTTTAGCGTAGATACTAAATTTTGTTACTGTTGACGACGTCCCCCTCCAACTCTGATATTAAATTATATATTACATTTGCGAATGGGGGAAGAAAAGAAAAAAAAGGCAGAGGGGAAAATTTCGCGCAGGAAAAAAAAAAATAAATCGGTATAAATGATAGCGTCTTAAAAATACTGCAAGGGTATTCAAACATCGGTTAGTCTTATATTTTTCACCTTGACTTTGCAAAAATCATCTTGGCAAAAATATGAAATAAAAATGTGAACATTTTCGTGCGTTTAATTTCACAACCTTACAACCTTACCTTACTTAAGCACAGTAAAATACTGGTACAATGAATTTTTCCTGTGGTTTCTATTTGCTTATATACATATTCCGTGAAGGTCTTCCAAAATCAATTGTTGGGTGTTCGCCTAAGAGACCTTTACTGCCTAGCAAGGTAACTGAATTTCGGACCCACATTACAAACATTAATAAACTTCCAAAATTTGTCACTTTAACTGATAAGCCGGCACCGACTTGAAGAGACCATGGCCTGAGCCAGCATTTGTACAATTAGCCTTTTTCGTTTTTCCATAAAAAGTTCTCCTGCACAAAGTTAACAATACTAAATGTCCTCAAAACAATCTCAATTTGTTTTCAATTATGATAACATTTCACACAAATTTAGTACACAAACACAACCCTGATACCAAGGCAGTCTGGTCTTGGCCCAAAAGCCAACCACAACACAAATTTGAGGTCGTTTACACACACTCACGCACCCACTCAAACACCTCGTCCTCTGCAGGCTGCACAGATGCCAGGCACAATTCGTGCCAAACCAAACTCAACAAGTTGGTCTCTGCAACAAGTTGATAAATAGTTAGTTAAATCTAAAGCAGGTCAAATTTCAAAATATTCAAAACTTTGTGGCCGTCTCATTTACATGCAAATCTTACATTTAGAGCTGACAGCCACAGATTATGCCATGAAATCTACCAAAAACAAAAACAACAAACTTTGGTAAAAGTTTCGGGTGTGAAAACCATCTGGCCTCTAGACAAGTGTTGCGAAGCCTCAAATGCAGCTTAAAACTTTTTGGCAACAGTTTATGCTATCCACGTCCGCTTCCCCTTTGATGTTTTCGTCTGTCAAAATCCTTGCTCTGCCATAAGCTGCCAACTTTCCGCTTGCTAATTTAATTGCAACAACGAGACGAGAGACGAGCTTCGTTCCCATCGTCATTGCCCCTCAGATTGGCGGCGGTTTGTTGTTCTGGCATATTTTATGGCAAATTAACTGTGAAAAGGCGTTGCAGTGGAAATTGTTAAGCGAATTATGCGGCATGTTGAATTGCTGTGAGTGCGTTGAGAGAGCAAGTTATAAAATAGAACAATGATGCGTATGGGTGATGCTGTAAAACATGAGGTATGTGTGGGTGGTAAAACGTAATGAATTTAATTTTAAATAATGCCAACATTTTGATAACATTTTGATTTTTAAAATAATAAAAACTGAAAAACTCAGCTAGAGATGCAGTAATAAGCATTAAGCTTGCTGGAATACTGATATTCATAAATAATAAAATAGTAATTTTCAGGGACCGTAAATAATAATTATTTTTTATTTTGTAATATAAAAAATCTACCACTTAGAGTTGCAAAAATATATGAATTTTACCTTTGGTGTTCTTTTTGATAATCTATGCAAATCCGCAATGATTTTTAAATTGTTGATTTTTAAATACAATAATATTTTTTACTTTATCCACAATGATAAGTTCTGAGTAAAAAAAATAAAAATCAAAAATAATGATTATTTTATTTGATAATAATAATTTCAATTTGATGCCCTGTGTCTCTCGAGGGGCTAAGGACCCAAAGAAGAAGAATTTTAATTTTGTAAGAAAAGTTTTGCTTACATGCCATATTTGCTTACAAGCGATTTGCCATCACATTCTTATATATAATTTCTCCAAACTGCCCCAAAATGTTGAAATTTTTCCATATAATCGATATTGGCATATTACTTAGTTTTTTCATCCTTTGCCAATCTCTTGAAGGTTAACAGATAACTAATTTTAAAAGACCGTCAGCCACTTCTTTCGTTTAACTTCGTGTCGGTACAACAAACGGCTGCCCCAAAGTGTAGGCAATAAAAATGTCACTTTTCAATGCCTTAAGAAGCTGGCCCCTAGAAGCATGCTACCGAAATTATAGCTCGTTATTCCTTAGGGTATCCGAAAAGTAGGCAATGCATATTAAAGTTAATTATTTCCAAGCAAACAGAATCCAGAAAATAGATAATATCTCAGCAAACATTTTTTATTGCGCAAGATAGGAATGCGAAATGAGGGAGAAGTAAGCGTACATCAAAAGTGTTTTTTTTTCGAAATAAGAAAAAGTCTAGCATTTCTTCTGCTGCTAAAAAATGGAGTCTTCTGGGCAATACGAAAGTATTTCTTTTTTAAGATAAGAAACCGATTCCTCCTGGGTTAAAATAAAGTGTTTGTTTTATTTTAAAGTGTTTCTATTCATATGAAGAAATGTGCCGAAATAAATTTGTATGTCAACTGGAAAGAGATATGATAAGCCATAGAAATAAAATGTATTTCGAAATCTGTTTTTTAACAGTTTGAAAAATCGTTTATTTTTTTCAAAGTTGTAACAAGCGTATAAGAAATATGATTATGTATTAATTTCAATCCTTAGCTTGTAGAACATGTTGAGGACAAATGTCCATATCCGAGGAATTGGCAATTACATAAACATTTTCTGAAATAAACAAAATTAGTGACTAGGTCATATATAAAACACTTAGATATGACTTACTATATTTTTATAAAAGACGCGACGCATAAGACGAATAATCTTGTTCTGTAAAATTATAAATTTATTCTGGCCCTTACTGTTACCTCGTGTATACACACAAAAGTTATCATGATAAATGCCCTTCAAAGTATGCAATAAATAATTATAGAACATCTTGTTCTGTAAAATTATAAATTTATTCTGGCCCTTACTGTTAACTCGTTTATAAACACAAAATTTATCATGATAAATGCCCTTCAAAGTATGCAATGAATAATTATAGAACATTTTTCATTAATATTTGCCTTAACACTAACTTATTTTGTATATCTATAACTGCTCCGGCAATATGAACGAATGCACAGTGTAAATTAAGTATGACGCTACTATAACCGACACGTTCAAATAGAAAAAAATTGAGATCAAATAAAGCTTGCATACCTTTATGGGCATTTATCATGGTTAATTTTGTGCGTATAAACGTAGTATTAGTTAGTTTGTATTAAGGAAACTTATTCTGGGGCAACCGAAATTAAAAATATGGATATATGTATATGGAATAGAAGATAAGAATGCGTTACCAAAGTATTTTGTTTTTGTAATATTGTATAATGTCTTCGAATTCACTTCAAGAAGAATCGCATTTAGGTCATCTTAGTAATTTTAAAGCGATGTTTTGTCCATATTTAGATTAAATGATGAAAAAGCAAATTCGACTTTAAAAAGAATCGGAATGCAAATGCTGAATTGCATTAATATAATCGAAAAATCGATTCGGATATTCGGAAAGTCGGTCAAGCCCCACTGTTACTTACTCTGTACTGTCCAAGTTTGTATATAACTGATTTCATTTAAGTGTGTTCTTACAGAAACTGTGTGAGAGAAATGATTTTGTTTTTTAAATTCCGGAAATGGCAACTCTCCTATCCTTCATCTTATCGAGAAATTATGTGTAGTGGATCGATAAATTATGATGAGTAGAATAAAACTCTAGAAGGTCCGAACATAGGTTGTTGAGGTTTTTTTTTCAAATGGCGGGGAGACTGAGGACATGGCAAAAATCAAAAATAATCTTGATCCTCCTGCAAGTACAAGAATTATATGTTCCATTCACGACAAATCTCTAGCTCTTACCAACTCTAAGATCAGTTGTTCATGTTGACGCCGATCAGAAATATTTGCACGTCAAACTGCACGGTCAAAGCTGCTTCCATTTGGGCTTGGGAACAACTCATTATTTAAGCATTGATTGTTACTTGTAATCAAGTCAAATCACTCAAGTCTCTCCTCACAGTTGAACCCATTTCCATAACAAAGAGCTTCTCAGCAGGTCGTATACGTAATATGCACAAAAGGCATTTCGTTTGATTAGCTCGCCCATTACAAGCGATTTTCGTATGCCATTTTAATGCCACAATAATTGTCGCACAAACTTTCAATCAGCAGCCAATGACAATGGCAGGACAAACATGTGCCCGGCCCACTATTGAGGCTTAGTCCTGCCTCCTCCTGCCGTCCCGTCCGCCACCTTCCACATGATAATCAACAATGCGCTGACTGACATGAACAATGTTGCAAATCGGTTTGCAAATCAGCCAGCAGCCAACTGGCAAGCAAACGAGTCGACATGGCAGTCAGTAAAAATTGCGTAAAATACAAATATTGTGCAAGGCTCGTTTTCTTTTTGTTTTTTTTGTGTGCCAGGATGCACTGCGTGTGCTGGATGATAAGAGGGCGCAGGACGCAGAAGTGCGGCAGTCCATCAAAACGATTTGAATGCGTCGTTGACGTTGATGAGTTTGAGTGAAAAGCGGCAGGATAGGCTGGCAGGATGGCAGGAACAACAACGAGCCAAGTTCGTCAATCAAAAGCTAAACCGAAATCTCCTCATGCGTGGTACAGGGCAGAGCCAAAGGATGACGATGATGATGACTGACTGAGTGACTTGCATTGCAGGATGATGCGTTTGTTGTTTGTTTTGTTTTAATTCTCTCGATTTTTCCCGTGCACGATTTTTTTCCCTTTTTCGTTATTTGAAAAACTCTTCAGTTTTGAATTGTTGCCATGTTTTTATTGTTGTTGAGTTTGGTTTAGTTTGTGCTCGCTCTCTAAGCAGCAGCAGCGGCAGCCGGGGTATCCAGTATCAGTTGCGTTTTACGCTGTTTACAAAAGGAGCGGGTACGCATTTGACATTTCATCTGGCGAATGTCTGAAATCGCCGCTGATGATGTTGATGAAGGGAGTTTTGAAAGCAGCGGCAAATAACAATGCCCTGAAAATTGCATTGTTAGCAAAACACTACAGTGCATATACGGACATATATATATATATATGGCCAAAGTGCCCGGACTCACGCACACACACGCACGTACTTGACAAGTCTCCAAACCAACCAGCATCCCCCCCCCCCCCCCCCCTTCATTTACTTCCGCTTTTAATTAAAAATAAAAAATAAAAATACAAAACCCCAACCAAACCAAACAATAACCTGCCGCAGCCAGCTAACAAAAAAAAAAAATGGGGAAAAAAATTCACAATTATTTGCGTAAAACATAAAAAAGAGGCAGAAAAAAATTGAAAACCACACAAACGTTGCCTGAAAGGGTAGTAGTCCTGCAGGCAGAAGCACTTGCATTCAGTTATTTGCATGCGTATCTCACAGATACGCACTTTGGCTTGATGCATAAAAAAAAAATGGGAAAAGGGAGTGAAAGCCAGGAGTGAGCAGGACATCAACAGCTCTTAATTTGTGTGCAAATGCAGCAAACTAATGAAAATTACGCAATTCGAAAAAAAAATATATAAACAAAACCTGAACGTAACACAAACTTTTAGCTCAGAGTGAGCGAAATGAAAAAAAAATGGCAAACAGAAAGGTAAAATGTGCATGATGAAACGGCTGATGCCCTTTTATCAACCATTTTTGTATACTTATGTCACATCTCGCCCAGCCCGGAAGTTTATCAATTTATTCCGTAGATACAGCAGGTCCCAGAGTCCCGAGGTTTCCAAAGATGCCGAAACTCATATAAACTTATTTTCACTTTATAACTTTTTTTAGAGTCTTCTATTAATCGTTTACATGTCGGAAACTTATTTCCTAACCAAAAATATTGAATAAAATTTTAAAAAAATTTTAGGATATAAAAATCTCCTGACGCACGGTTTACGCACACAATTTTCGGAGCGTTTTGCGTCTCGCACGATTAATGCACGAATAAAGGAGGAGTCACGAATGATCACGGACGATCAACCACCCCCCAAAGTTTCGCTTGGAGAGACCTTAATTCTATCATAAAGTCATGGCCACACTGCGACTTTCGTATGCAGCAGCTTGGAGCAGTGGACACACGAAATCAAAAGCAATAATTGAACAAAAATTTCGTGGATACTGTATGACTTATATTCACGATGGTTTAATATAGCACGAACGAATCACGCACACCCAAAAAATATTTTTCTAAAACGGCCCGAAATTAAACTAAAATTTAGAAAATCGCCCTAAAATTTTGGTCAAGGGCTGTTTGGACATGTTTTTAGCAAACTGCCATGACTTTTATTTTCTCAAATTCAGGGCATAGTTTGACCTAAAAATAAGATAAAAGAAATAGTAATTTTGATTTTATATTTATGTTGTTTTATTTTAAATTTTTTTTTTTATTTTTTTTTTTGTATTAGGGTCTAAAACTGATTTGCTGTTGATTTTAATTTGCTTTTGATTTCGTGAAACAGCTAATCGCAGCTGCTCCATACAAAACTCGCAGTGTGACCATGAAACATGCAGACATGGATGGCCACACTGCTCCCATTGTTTGGAGCAGCTGCGAACAGCTGTCATATGTCTGACCAATCGACAATGTGCCCGCTGAGGTCTGATGAATAGAGTCAGTCGAGTTGTTTAGCCCATTGTCAGTGGACGATTATCGTCGGTTCTTACAAGCAGACTCAAGGGCTCAACTTGCTCTGACTATTTTTGACTGATTGTTTGACACAGTCTGAACACTCCAGACTTAGGGTCGCCATGCCTATTGTCTGAACGCAGCTTTTACCTTTTTAAAGAAAGAAACAAAAAAAAAAACTTTACTATAAATTTCAGCCCTAAATTTTTGGAAAAGAAATTGCTACCCAATTTATCTAAATTTAAGAAAAATTTTATTTATTTATCATTTATCTATAATCTATAAATTCATTTTCTTAGAATAGGAAAACAATTTTTAATGATTAGCTCTTAATTTAAGGATATATATTTTTGGAAAACAACAACACTCGTAGCGTCTGAGCAGCTTTGCTTATGGCGCTAGATTTGAAAGTTCTCTGTTATATACAAACTTTGGCTGGTACAGAGTAAATTACAGTCGAGCCTGACCAACTTTCTTTCTTGTTTTTGTTTATTTACGTGCATTAGCAGCATAAAAGGCCAAAGTGGGTTGCAAATATCCACAGCCTGGCACTGGAATCAAATTAAATAGACAATTTTCCTGCTTTTTTTAATTTTTGCTTGATTTTTATAATAATATAGACATTTTTTTTGATGCAAAACCGCAATAAAACTAATAACCACAAACATGAAGGCTAATTTAAATATGCCAGATGGAAGGCTCTGTTTTATTTTGTTATTTTTTTTGTTCTCTCCTCGGGCATTTCCCAGGCCTGACAATGCCCCGAGCCTATTCAATATGCGCTCATGTAATTGATGATGTACAAAATCGCATCAGCGGCCAATGATGCCTCATTAAAATGCACTTAATTAAAATGCAATGGCAAAATCAACAGCAATTGCAACTGCAACTGCAACGGCTGTCCGCCGAGAGCCACAGCAAATCATTTAAGACAAAATCCAGTTTGGGTTTCGATAGAAAAACAACGACGAAAATTACAAGACATGGCAGAAGAACAAGGCAAACAAGCCACACCAGGACTGCCGCAACTGCTGAGTGTCGCAGCTGATGAATATGGAACTTGGCTTTGACTTTGCAACAATTTCAATGCGTCGTTGTCAACGACGTTGTCGCCATCGTCGTCGCCGGTCCCGCAGCCCGCACAGAAATTGTTGCACGAATCAGCCACAGGGGCAGCAAAAGCGGCCAATGGCCGGAGGCAGCAAAAAAAATGTCATAAATAAATTGCTTAGCAACATTTGCTGACGCGCCAAATAAAATCCCATAAATGATCGAATGCGATTTTTAGTCTATGGCTGCTGCGGCGGCGGCGGCGGTAACAAAAAACCGTGCTAGAAAACGAGGCATGGCAATGGGCACGAAAACGACAATGGGATACACTTTAAAACTTAAATAACATTTGTTAATAATTACAATGGCAATCGAATGTGACGATTTTGGTTGACTATAGTCCAATCGTTTATCTATTGGGGTCTTCAATGCATTTAAAACCATTATATTGTATTTATAAAGATAGCCCAGAAAACGGTTTATCTTTCCTAGAGAAGCAGAATAGCGACACATAAGTTACTTATCTTCGACATTTTGTTATTGTTTAAGTTGATCAACAAGAAACTAAAGTCCAATGCAAGGATTTTTCCGAAATATGTGTTTCAGCTGAAGGACTTATGCCTGTTTTTAATTTATGTCGGTTCCGATACAATACCAGTTCTTTCATTTCGTTACGTACTAGTACAAGTGTATGAAGTAAAGTTTAGAAAACTCAGGGTCGATTTCTCATATACCAAATAGCTGCTATGTGTCAGATAAACATTAATTCTACTCTGGTATTTGTAAGTTAATGTGACAGACAGTAGTTAGTAAGAGATAATAAATCGACCCTAAGACTCTTAAAGATATCCAAAAAATTAAGGAAAGGAACTAAAAATAACACATAGGAGGAGTTCAAGGTCTTCCGCAGTCTTAGGGAGACTTTTCTTAAATTGAGTCCCAGAAATTTGATTTTAAAAATCCATAAGATTACTTATCCATTACTGATTCGTCTTCATTTAAAAATTCGATTGGGTCCATGTTGTCACTTGACTAAATTATAATGATGCATTTTATATAGTATATGCATAAATTAATATGTGAATCCCATTTTACCAAAATCGTTCTCTTCAAGAATTCGGGATATATTGCCTTTGATTTCGAGAGATGCAATATGTGCATATGTATAATATAGAATACAGTGTAAATTAGCCCATGTGAGAAAAAAAAAATCGTTTCTTTAGTGACTCCATTTTCTTTTTTATATCTAAACACTCATATTTAAAACTCTTTTGCATAGTTATTTTGGCATAAATATGCAAGTTCTATTTTCGTCCTCTTATAACTCTTGTTGGTCAATATATTAATAAATACGCATTTGAAATCGTCTATCCAACGTTTACATATATTAAAAAATCCACTCAAAAAGAAAGTTGGAAATAAGAACTTTAAATAAAAATTTTTTTAAATAAATGATTTACTTGTCTTCTTCTAACATGACAAAGGCACTATTTATCGACTGCCTTAAGGCAATTTCAATAAAGGCAGCCTTTTGGCCCAGTGTAAATGCACTATAAAACTTTTAATAATTTTAAAAATATATGTGTATACCAGCGATGGGCACATATAAGCCAATTGCGCCCTCGCAGCCCGGCCCGTTATTCCGGAATATTCCCATTCATTCGAAATGTAACGCGCTTTGTAGTTCCTACGCCCCTCAGTAATATTTTGAAATGATCTGCTTGCACTAACATAATAGAGTTCTGTGTAATTGATTATAAACTTATTCAAATAAATAATTTCTGAGCGTCATTTGTATTATATTAAGGTTTTTAATATAGGATGTGTTTTTTTTTCCCCAATACGCTGATCTTTAGTTTTTCTTATTGTATTTTTGGACAAACAATTTGGCAAAACGCTTCTGTTGGCGCTTCCAATGAAATCCCTATTACTAACTTTAAGAAATATTTGTAATAATTATAATTTGGTAAGACAAATGATATAAACCGAAACAGTACCGCAATAACAGTTTCGGTTCCTTATTTTTCGGTTCCAATTATAACGGTTAATGCTCTCAAAAAATATAAAATATTTTTTCCAGTGCCGATGTATGTGGTTTTAAACGCTTCATTTCGATTCACGGTTTCGGTATTATTTCCTGATCCACTTGATATAAGAGTTCTAAGCATGGCTGCTTTAGGCACTAATGTTAATAACTTAAAAACTAAATTTGTAATATTTTGTTGTTTTTTTTCTTAATAATTTTACCATTTTACCATGTTATCTTAATTTAATTCACTTTTATTTTACTATTCACCATTGAAAGTCGCACACTGCAAATTATTCTGCAACAGGTCAATGTATATCCTCTGATTTCCTCCGGCCACACACTTAAAAGTTGTCTGTTATATACAAACTTTGGCAGGTATAGAGTATATTACAGTCGCCCGACTTCCTTACTTGTGTTCTTAAGGGTTATGTGAAGTCAAAAGTCTTTGTCGATAAGCCAGCTATGATTCAAGACTTGAAAGCCAACAATACGCAAGTAATTCGTCCGTACCCGTAGCAATGCGTTGAAAAAATGTATCGTCCTTTGATCGTGATTCATTTAAGACTATTACGTATGATAAAAAAAGATCTTACAATAGTGCGAACTGTACTAAATATATCCCGAAACGGACTTAAATTAAATATTTCTACATTAAAAAAGCGTACCTAAACTAAGAATTCTGGATTTGAATCAATTACTTTCATACTTTGACAAGTACAAAATAGATTAAAGCGTGACACCAATTTTAAATAGGATTCGAACTATTCGTTTACATATTTGGTAGCTGAGACTACGATAGATATGCCATGATTCAGTTGCTCTTCAATCAATAGCCTGTTATAGTTAATTTAACCCTTCGTAGATAGAGCATAACAAGGCGTAGTACAGGCCGCAATGCGATGCGACTTTTTCTAGCCTACCAACTACTTGATGCTACTTTTTTTTAAGAATTTCAAATGTTTTTCCTGGTAAATTAACTAAAAATGCTGAAAACGCTGCACAGTCGCAGCCGTCGACGCCGTTTTTGTGTGGACAGGCAGAGCCGAGCCAAACAGAAGGCGACACGATTGGCCAGCGGTGTTGATCTTGTCTTCTCGAGAGTCGGAGATGGCGATGGACGAAAAAACAAGCAGCCCAAGAACAGCCAAACGCTGAAACGAAAGCAGTGAGCAATTTCCTATTTTACCAAAGTGGTCGCATCGTCGTCGTCGTCATTAATGTGGCTTTTAAATGTGTTTTTCATAGTGAGACGCAGACGACGCCAAGTGTGCGCCTTAATTATCTGCGAGTCTTGAGAGTATTGGCTGATTTCGCAATTAGGTTTTCATTAGAACTTAAACACAACTATGGACAGTGGCTGGCTGGTATTTTTTTTTTTGCTTTTTCCTCTCATTTCCCATTTTACTGCATGTTTGGCATACCGTGAGGCCCGGCCAAGTTCATAACTTGGCGGCTGTCGAGATGGCAATTTGTTGTGGGTCAACTGGCCAAGCGATGCTGCTGCTGATTGAGTTATACATATGTAAACAAACAGTAGCCAAGTGGGCACAACAGCAACAGCAACAACAACGACTAACATGACCAGCAGCCACGAGCACCACACGAGCCAGTCCCAGACCCAGACCCACAATCAAAGTGAAAGATACGACTAAACAGCCAACGACTGCGTTTGTCTTAGGCACGGGGATCAGCCAGTGAGCCAGCCAACCAGCCAGCCCATTTAGCCAACAAAGCCAAGACCCACCATGTGCGGCACTTTCTTTGGGACTGGGATTATGCAGACAGACTGAAGGAAGAGGAGGCGGCTGTGCTCACGTCTCGACTGCATTTTGATTTATCCACGCGCTGCTGCCGGCGCTGCCTCCTCGTGATTAGCGTGGCGTTGCGGAAGGTGTGTCCCAAACTGGCAACTTGGCAACTGAAGTAGCCAAATGCGCATCCAGGCTACCGACACACACACAATAGGACTGGGAGCCACGATGACGCTGGCTGCATGAATGAAACCCTAGCGATGGCATCAATGAATTTGTGTGGAATGTGTGCCAACATCAAATGCACTTTCAATGGGACCAGCTTGGTCGTCAATTAGCTCTGGCAACACACACACACACACACATACACTTAAACTAATTTGGGCCCTTGGCTAAGAACAGGTCGCACATATAGAGCATGAGCCTCAAAAAGTTGTAGCCTTGAGAGCGGTCAATGCTTTCACTGAACTATAAACGAGGGGACAAACAAAGCTTCGATTTGTTTAATGGAAAGAAGCAGTTAAAATTTATTTTCGTTTTTAATCTTTGTCAATGGCGTAGGCAGTTTACCATAAAGAATTTTGCCTTAAAAAATATGTTTAATTATATATTTAAGCATAAACGGAATGCTGAAATCGTAAATTTTCCAATGCTTTATCTTTTATTCAGGTTCTCAAAGGAACTATTAAGGTTGAAGAATGTTTTTTTTGAACATAGTTAGTCCGTAGTTAACTTAAATTTAATAAAACCAGTAAGAAAGTCGGTCAAGCCCGACTGTAATATACTCTGTACCTGTTTGTATGTAACTGATAACTTTAAAGTGTGAGGTTTTTTCAAAATCTTTCGACTATCGTTCATCTGGTTGGAAAACGATGTATGGCGGCTCGATAAGTAATGATGAGTAGAATTACCTAGTACATAACTCGTAAAATTATAAAATTTGTATATAATTTTCATTAACATAAACATATCTATATTAGTCATGCGTGATTTCTGACCGCAGGTCATCTCAATCTCATCGCTACTCTCATACTTGGTCTTTGCCTACTTTCACAAATATCTATGGGAAAGAAGGCGGGGGAAACTGAGAGCGGCGCAGTCCCATTAGATCCTGCCGTCCAATTGGGAAATTACAAGTGAGCTATTGCCCTATCGATCTCTCTTTCTCGTAAGTTCTACCAATCGCTGCGGTGTTGTTGTTGTCGTTGGTTTTTATTTTCTTTTACGTATAGCTCTAATATCGTTCATCTGATCGAAAAACGATGTATGGCGGGTCGATTCATAACAAGTAGTAGAATATATGTCTAGAATGTTCAAACTATCTAACTTAAAATTGTGGGAGTTATTACGGGGGGCGTGGCAAAAATTAAAAATAAACTTGATCTGCCTGCAGGTATAAGAATCATATGTTCCATACACCTCAGACATCTAGCTCTTACCATCTCTGAGATCTCTTCGTTCATACGGACAGACAGACGGACAGACGGACATGGCTATATCGACTCGGCTGTTGATGCTGATCAATAATATATATATAGTTTATAGGGTCGGAGATGCTTCCTTCAGGCTGTTAAATACATTTGCACAAACCCAATATACTCTGTGTACTTTCGGTACAGAGTATAAAAATTGAAAAACAAAACAATGTTATACTGTATTGATTTTGAAATTGCTATCAAGGCGTATGAGTATTTTTTTAAATTAAAAATTAAATTAAATTCAAATTTAAATAAAAGAACATTTAAATATTCTGTTTAAAATTTTATTAACTATAAAAACATAAAGAATCCTTTAATGGGGCGGCCACTGGGGCTTTTTCACCACACAAAAAATTCTTTAAGCAAGAAAGAGCGCGGCAGAGTGACCCGAAAATTATTTCATTTTCAAAAAGTATGGGTTTTTTTAAACAATTGTATACCGTATTGGGTCGCAAATGTTTTCTTCTGCATTTGCTCAACTTCATGCTACGCTTTTTACCTATTTACCCATATTTTACTAGGACTAAAATGTGCGAAGCCCGCTGTCTACTTATAACTGTCACAGCATTCTATAATTCTGAAATTAATTAATTTTTTTTTTGTTTTTAAAAAGATCTGCAAAATTTGGCATTAGACTGATCATTCGAAAAATGGGTCGTAGTAAAAAAAAAATTGTTCAAATATGGCAGCAAGTAATCAGATTCTTAGGGCCGATTTCTTCCCTACTATATATCAGCAATGTATCAGATAAATTCGAATTTTCTTTAATTTATGTAGAGGATGAGAAATAGGCCCTTAATTAATCGAAATTAACTAAAAATCGGACATCGATGTCTTATAGGTAAAGCAAGCTTTAGCAGTTGTCTACTTGATTTCATTTCATTTACATAACTGCCAAAGTATTCTCTTAAAAATGCAGAAATTATGAAAATTCCTGTGTTGATAGTGACTGTCCATAGTTTCGCGCATTTTGTTTTTGTTTTTGTTTTTTTTTTGTCGTGCTTGTTTTGTAACTGGTTTTTTATTTAGTGTTTAGCTATTTTTGGCGCATTTCGTTGTGATTCTTGTTCTTTGGGACGCGTCAATGAACCTTAATAGTTGGTTAAGGTGCATAGCCTGCGACCGATGACGATGGCAACGTTTCTGTTGTTGTCCGGCCGACACATGTCTATGAATTCTAATTATTTGACGGAAAGAGACAGCGGCAAAAATATGCAAATTTTTAGTTTTGTCTAATGCTGAAAGCGGCTGGGCATAAAAGCCAATCAAATTCCTGACATTTCCTGAGTGTCAATCAGTGGAGTTATTTTTTGACCAGGCAACCACCGACAGCCACGAAATCCGACAAACAACAACATGACGCAGAGCGAAGATCGAAGCTGGAGTTGTTGTTAATGTTGTGGAAGGTTCACAATGAAGATGATGATGAAGAGCCAACTTTTTTGCACCAACTCGTTCCGATCCACCACCGCCAACACGATGCAACATCAGGCAGTTGGCAATCAAAAAATGTGTGGCAAAATCTGCGCTCAAATACTTTTTTAATGAACCTCTTCCTTTCGGGCAGGCAGCACTGCAATTTGGCGACACAAAATCAAAGTCATTGCATCTAGCTGGGCCTTGGCAATGAAATGCATTTTATAATTGCGCACGCACTTTTTGTACTTTGGCAAAATTAGAAGTCAGCAGAGGCCAGAAAAAGCCGCAACTGAATGAACATTAATGCTCAAATCGCGCATCATGTTGCCCATGTCAGTGCACATGGCACCGCTGGAGCAGGAGCAGGCGGCTAGCCAAGTTAATGACATTGCCGCGAGGCTGGGCAAAAAAAAAAAAAAAAAAAGAAGCTGGCGACAACTTTGGCCAAAGAGCAAGAGTAGCAAGGAAGGCCGGCGTTGATGAGCAAAAACTGGACATTTTAGATTTTAGAAAAGTATATAGAAAACCACTTTTTTTTTTGGCTTACATGACAACGTCGATTGCCTCCATCTTAGTGGCCTGGCCATCAACGTTGTCTAGTTGCAGCTGCTGTTGCATGTTGCCTCGGCTACTGTGGCCGGCAAATGGCAACATATTTTAAAAGTTGGCTAAAATATGTGCAACAAGCGAGCTCTGACAAAAGTCAGACTGCAAGTTTTTCTTTGACAAAAAAAAGTTAGCCAAAATTTATTAGAGACTGTTTAAGTCCATGCCGGGACATATGTGGATGCACCCCTTCTTCTGCAGTACATGTGGAATGGAGTAAATGTAAAGGAAGGCTGTGACAAGCCATTTGGTTAATTAGTCCATTCCATTCGCTTAGTAATTTGACAAATGGTTAAAGGAAATGTGGCAGAACTTATCGACAATTGCAAAGTTGAAACTTTACTGGTCGAAATGATCTTAAACTAAACATCTTTTTGGGTAAGACAATGGTGCATTGCAAGAAGTCTGAACAGAGATATGCACTAAAAAAGGGATAATTTAGAAAAAGGTTCTAATAAACAAGAAATGGTTTCTAAAAATTTTAAAAAATTGTCAAAAAAAATTCAATTTTTTTTAACATTTCTGAAAAGCAGAAAAAATGCAAAATTTTGGAGAAAAAAGTTCAGCTTAAGCATTTAGCAAAAAGCTGACTACAGATATTCGTCTTTGTTTGCTTTCATTACTTTGCAGTTCCCAACTGTTTAAGGTATTGATTGCATGACAAACCTCCAGTCTTCAGCAATAAGCCTGATAGGACCGGTAGGTCCTTGTAACAGTACTATAGTATAGAGTGCTTAAGATGTTTATGTTGTGAGCAAACACAACTACCTGACCTCTGGTGGCGAAATTATTTCGAGTGTGTTACACTTTGCTATTTGATGCCTCAAATTGGCAAATGACTAAAGAGAACGTTTAAATAGGGGTTTGATAAATTTTTATTTCCTTTGAGAGCCACTATGTATATAAGGGCGGGTCAATTTTTTTTGTAATAGGCGTATGGCAAAAAAGGAATCTATGAACAATTCTAAGCACATTTTATCAAGAAACCATAGTTCTAAAATAAAAACTTTCTATACAAATTTAGAGTGTAAATCTAGATGTCCTCTCATAAATTGAAATATTATTGTTCGGCTTGAATAAATGAGCTGATATAAAAGCAACAAAATTTATATAATTAGAGAACAAGTTTGGGCATATGTTTGGGATCTTCATATACAAATCAAAAAACTGCACTAGCCTAAAGTGAATGAGTTACTTAATAAAATTACTTTAATCTGACTGGGGTTCGGTCGGGGTTAACCTCGCTCTGGGGTTCGGTTCGCTTCAAAAAAAAGACTAGTAGGTAGGAGATAGAAGTAATGGAATTTTCTACAAATGGGACCGCAGCACGGCTTTGCTGGCATATTGTGAGAGTGAATGTTAAAAGAACTTTATGTGAGTTAAAAATATGAAGAAAGTAAAAAGTGCAACCGAAAAAACAGAAGTAGAAGTTTTTGAGGTTGTGTATAGTAGGGCTTGGATAATTATTCGATGATTAAAATCGTGATTGGTTTGAGCGTAGGGTTAGGTCGGTCGGTGATTATTCGGGGTGCGGTGTGGCATCAGAAGCCGAACGGTTTAGGGCTATATTTCAAACGTGAATAGTCTATCCTTTAAAGGCCAATTAAGAACCTATCGGCTATAATTATATTCCATTGATATGTGCTCTATATTAGACACCACAAGTTCAAAAATTAATGCCAAGTAGGTCCACTAAAAAGTGAAAAGAGCATTAAGGGGGTCTTCTACCTTTGACGAGTGTTTTATGAGTGTTTTTTTTTTTAATTCTGGAGGGAAAACCATAAGTTTTTTCAATTTGGTTTTTTGTTTTGTGTTTTTTATCAATTAAATAGAAAGAAAAAAATGTTGGAATTAGGGGGCTGTTCAAAAAGTTATCGGCCTGCCAATTAAGGCCTCAAAAAAAAGGTGTAGAGGTGGTGGCCATGATTCCGGGACTCCAGGTTATCGGAATTCAAAACGGTAAATGAGATTATAATCAGAATTTATGTAATTTTTGATTTTTTTTTTTCAATTTACAAACATTTAAAAAAAATCGATCGAAGTTTTTTTCTGTTGTTTAGTGTAAAAAAAAATAGTAACAAATTTTTTATCTTCATGATTGAGGTACGGGCCAGAATTACATCAATTCTGCGTCGATTGCAACATTGCTATGTTGATAAAAATCAAAATCGGTTCAGTAGAACTGGCCCACTCATGGCTACCAGTTCAAAAAACGTGGTTTCAAGAAAAACGCGCTTAAAAAATTGAGCAACGTTGAAAATACTCACGTTAGCAAGAACATTGCTCCACTAAAATGGATATATCTGCTAAACTATTTCGAATATTTGAAAATGGTTTAAAGGGGATGAAAATGGAATGTCCAAGCTATAATAATAAGGCAAAACAAAAAAATAAAACAAAAATTTTTTCTAAGGCAGAAGACCCCCTTAAATTTGTTTTTCCGTCATATCTTGGAACCAAGAACCGATGGAGCTAGACCGAAGCCAGTTTTGAAATCTGTGTAGATAATTTTATAACATTAAGGCTGGACAACATAATTTTGGTTTTTTTTTTTGACCTGTGTTATTTATGAACCTAAACGTAGATTTGCGGCGGTTAAGTTTTTATTTTAGACCATCGGTTTCTTGGTAAAATGTTCTTAGAATTATCCATAGGTCGTATCCATAGTATCCATAGGTAAGAAATTTGACAATCTTAATTAAATCACAGTCTTTACTTAATTTAGGAGGGCATTTTTATACTCTGTACCGAAGGTATAAAGAGTATATTGGGTTTGTGCAAATGTATGTAACAACCAGAAGGAAGCATCTCCGACCCTATAAAGTATATATATTCTTGATCAGCATCAACAGCCGAGTCGATATCGACATGTCCGTCTGTCCGTCCGTCCGTCTGTCCGTATGAACGCTGAGATCTCAGAGATGGTAAGAGATAGAGGTTTGAGGTGTATGGAACATAAATTTCTTTTACTTGCAGGCAGATCAAGTTTAGTTTTTTTTTTTGCCACGCCCCCTGCCTCCACCGCAAATCGAAAAAAACCGTATATCTTCTACAATTTTAGAGTTAGGTTGTTTGAACCTTCTAGTAATAATTTCTTATCCCATTGGAGTTGGGGTCTCCATCCCCCATACATCGTTTTCCGATCAGATGAACGATAAGTAGAGTTGCCACCCCCGCAATTTTAAAAAACACCTCAAATATCCCGCAATTTTTTGGAGTTAGGTTGTTCGAACCTTCTACATCGAATTTTCCAGAATTTTATTTTTGCAAAATAGTGCCAACAATTTATGCAGCTCATTTTGAGGGTTTTGCATTTCCAACTAGAAACATGCAAACTTGGCCATTTGCTGAATGCATTCTCCTGGTGTATGAATATTCCGCAAAAGCTAAATGATATTGGGCAGTCACATAAACCAAACTAAATGCCTCGACTGCTGCCTAATTAAAAATGCAATTGGATTTTTTTTTTTTGTTTGTTCCTCAAAATAGGAAAGGAAAAAAAACACACACACAAAACGGGGAACTTGCAGTTTGGTTTGTATACGAAATGTAGCCTTAATTAAATATAATTTACAATTTGCTGGCGGTCATAATTCTCCACAAAGACCGTGACGTGGCGGAGTTGGAGTAGGGAGTGGGCGTGGCGCCTACGGGCCCTGAAAATGTTTCAACAAACAACAAAAGAGCATGTTCCAAGGCAATAATGGACGATGGACTAATGTCATTCTATGGTCCCGGCGGATGGCGTCGACAACGTGAGCTGAATTTTTTCGTTAGAAATTATCATAAATTTGTCGTTGGCCGTTTAGATGTGGCTGTGGTTGTAGTGAGAGAAGGAATGCATTTTTTTCGCCCAAATATGCAAGGACCAAAGGACAAGCTGGCACGAAAAGTGCTAAAAATTTACAGCCAGCAGCGAAAACAAATAATTTGAAAATTCGTCACATGCTAAAATTTGAAAAGCGGGAACCCCCTGCCCAGGCTTAATTATACATGCAAAAGTCTTGTTTTTTTTTGTTTGATACAGAAATGGCTAAATGTTAGACCAAGTTAGGGCATTGTCGTGCGCTTGGGAAATGAATTTAACTTGCATTTTTGTTTTGAATATTTCGGCGACAGGAAATGCCCAAAGCTGACCAAAAAAAAAAAAAGGGGCAATCCTTAATCCAACGACTGCAACGAGTCACTAAAGTTATGTTCATTCCAAAGAAAATATGTTTATAATTAAAAAATATGGCATAAGCAGCAAAAACTTGGTACTTGCTCGCTGGCTTAAGCACTCCAGCAGGCCACAGGACACACGCATGCGAGCACTAAAACAAAAAGTGCGTAACTTGCGCCACACAAATCCATCTAATGGCAAATGCATATATACCTACGTATTTTTTATGTACATATGGAAAAATTATACAGAATTGCGTACGCAATTTTCGAGGCCTTTCCCCACTAGCTGTCTTGGGTCACCCCTTGAATTGGCAGGGAAAAAAAGTTTTGCGGCCACCTTTTACTCTGCCCCCTTGGTTGAGGCCTGGCGGTCGCTTTGCTGGTTGGGGGCAGATCAATATCCTTTTATGCGTTTGCACATGCATTATGCATGCAGACGTTGCCACTGCTGCTGCCTCTCCTACCTATTCGATGTTTAGAAAAATTACGGCAAAAAAAAGGCCAAACAGAAGCAGAACATCATGCGTAAGTGCAGCCGCCGGTCGGGCGGGGCGTATACGCAATATTTGCTTTCAATTGCAGCTGTTGGCCAGCAGCAAACAAATACAAAAACAAAAAGGGAAGGAGAGAAAGAAAGAAATAACCGATTGCAAATGGGCATCAAATTAGCAATCAAATGGCCAAAGCAAACAGATATTTATTTTAGAATATATTCCAACGATATCCACGGCTTCGAGCACTTTACGCTTGAGTTTTAGCTCAAGTTTTTATTTAATTAAGCTATTGCCCTTTTTGTTTCCACTGATTGGTTAGTTGTGCATTTATTTGAGCATGAATATTTGAAGCTATATTTACACCAGATAACCATTTGATATAAGGGCAGTTGGATGAGTCAGTGACTTTTTAAATTTCCCGCCTTATAACTTTATATGCAATACTGCTCCTAATTAGACTTTAATCAAAGCTTGAGCAGAATGTTTCATTTAGTTTGTGTGTGAGTATCACTGAACAGAATTTCGATGAAAATAAAAAAAATGCTAAAAAAAGAAGGAAAATAACCTAGGTTACAAGCTGGTTCCTAACCGAAGCCCTTTGAATCGGTTTGGTTGGGGTTTAGTGCATCTCTTGAACCTTACCTTATAAATTCATAACCTTCCGAACCTGAGCCCGAATCAGCTATAATTTTTCTGATAAAATATACGGTTCAAAGTACGACAAAGTATTGAAATACGCTACAGCGAGAGCGCAGTAAGACTCCGAGAACTGAAACTACTCAAAACGTCTAGATCAGATCCTACTGAATGTGGGAATAAGTGCTGAGACAAAAGAAAGTGATTACTATATATAGCAGCTCTGAAATAGAATGATAAATTTAGAACCATATTTCCGGAGAGAGGACTGGAAGCGATAAACTCCCATCAGGGAGAACGAGCTTACCATATATACCCTGTAGTTCTGCAGGGGTCAAGTGACTACTCTGCCTAACGAATCCATGCATCACTTTTCGTAAGTCACGTCGTTAACGGCAGGTAATGCAGCGGGTGATGCAGCGAGTGTGCGGCAGCAATTCGGCAAATTCGGCGTTGCTGTTGTGGCGTGTGCACATTATTTGTTTTGCCTTTTAATTTTCATCAAAAAGGGCCACAAAAACGATTTAGGTCAAAAAGTGATTTTAAAAATAAAATAAATGGTTAAAAACACTACAAAAAAAAAAAAAAAAAAAATGAAAAAAAATTTTAGTTTGCTAGAGGATTCGAACCCACGACCTCTGTATTTCTGGGCAACGGTCTTAACCCCTGAGCCATCATCGCCCGACTACTTTCAGTGCTGCACGCATTTATGTAATATTTGGCTGCGCCTCACGCGTGAGGGTCTATAGCCGAATGCGCTGAGATGCTGTCGTTCGCATTCAAACTCCCCAAAGTTGTGAGTTCAAATACCAGAAAAGTCAAAAAAAAAATATAAAAAAAATAAATTACAAAGATAATTTTTTCTCATTCAGTTCTTCAGTCACCACTGCAGTAACTCCTTTGCACCGGTCAGATCGCTAACGGCTGGTGTTTAGCCTTATACCGCTCGGTGAATTTGGCGGACATGCCTACAAAATTCGTTAGCAAATTAAGGCGGGTGGTTAGGTCGGTATCCGGTCCTCATTACGAAGAGTTAGCGGAATCACTAGGTTTGCACCAGTGCAGCCGAACTACAGGGTACGGACAGTTGCAAGACGGAGGAAGGCACAGAAGCGGGAATCATCTCAGAAGAACCAGCGACACAGCACTTTCGGTCCGCGAACGGAACCCAAAGATTCAACACGGGTTCGAACTAGAGGTGGAGAACTATCGATGGCACTATCGGCACTATCGATGGTTGGGCGCTATCGAGTCACCATCGATAGTTTTAGATAGTTTTCTTTAACCATCCAGCCAGCTTTAACCATCAATAAATAGGTAGCTCTTAACAAAAATACAAATAATTGCGCTTAAAAACGTTATTTACCAAATATAATCTCATCAGAGTTGATTTGTCAAATTAATCTAAGTGTTTCTTTTTAAAGTTAGGGTTGGGGGGGGTAAACCGACTCGTAGGGGATAACCCTTGTACTACTAACTTGCATGCATGAGCCGTTTCGTGTCCATTGTGCTGATTATAATAAACTCTACCGAGTAATTAGCTTAGAAAAATCTCTTCCTGGAATAAAAACCTATTTTTTATTGTATTTAGTCCGTTGTTTGCATTAATTTAGTGTTTTCCTACGCGTTTTCGTGTCACACGTTTGTAGCTGAGCATCACGGCCAGTTAGGCGGGAGGTGGGCAGCTATTTTGCCTGGGGTTCGCCTAACACGCTTCGGCTTGGTGACGCTTAGGTCACTTGAAGATTCCAAAAATACGATTTCCAGAATTATTTGAATGCAAGCATCAGAGTTTCTTTAAAATGATATGATACATATATTTAATCGGAACCCACAACCCAATATTAATGCCAAAGTTTAAACCAAAAGTGACGGAAGCCAATTTTTGGGTTAGTTTTTTTCAATAAATTATTTAAAATTTTTGAATTTTTTACCAAACTATCGAAAACTATCGTAGACTATCGATGGTTTTCAAAAAACTATCGTTGACTATCGATGGTGCCGACTATCGATAGTTCTCCACCTCTAGTTCGAACCCTTCCAAAATTTGAGTGTTGAGTTTGCAGCCTTGATTCTAATATTTGTGAATCTTTTGTTTGTCGTCAATTTGGGCATTTGATATTTTGTGTGACTAAAGACAAAGCATTTACTTTTTAGTAGCACTCTCACTCTTCCTCACACACACACACACAAATACATTTATTTACACTTTGGGTAAGCCTGTGACTTTTCTTTTCCCCACCCCCCTCCTGCACCCCTCAGCTCAGCTGTCCCCTTGTGCATTGTAAAGTTCATTGCACTTTTTGCGCAGAATTTGTTGCCTAACCAGCCGAAGAACAAACGCACAGACGGACAATGTTGTTGTTGTTGTTGTTGTTACTCTCCTACTCTTTGGCTTTTCGTTTTGGTGTGCGAGTGTTTTTTTCGTGTTTGGCGTTAACATTGGCAGCAGGTGTTTGACATTGCGTCAAAGGTATTGTTGTTGTTGTTGTTGTAACTGCTGCTGCTGCTGCTTCGACACCAACTCCAACTGCTCGGACTGGTTACCTTTGCCTGCCTCACTGCCTGACAGCCTGCCACAGGAAGCCATAGAGCATTTGCCTTGCATGTGTGTGTGTGAGTGTGGGCCAAGTTGTTTTCATTGTTAACAAGCTTTTTGTTGTTGTAGGTCGCAAAATGTGAACCGAAGTGAATGAGTGGATCATTCCCAACTTTTGGGTGCAAATCATTGTTCAATTAGAGCCTAAGCTGTTTTGCTAATTAGCTAGCTTACCAGTCCTAGATAAGATATCGTTTTACTCCTTCTAGTCTAGGTTCGTTTAACTTATCATAAAAGCATTCAGTTGAAAGCAATTTAAAGAAATTCAATTAACAAAATTCTATTTTTGAAATGGAAGGAAAAAGGGACCTGAAATTCGATTAGAAAAATGGTATCTGGAACATGTTTTAAGACCTTTTCTAAGATTTCTTTAATATAAAGTTTATAATAACCAAAAAAAAAAATGTAATTCATGATCCATTTTATGAAATGATTTTGCAAATTGTGTAGTGTTTTTCTGGTGTTCTTTCAAAAATGCTGAACCGATCCGAAAACCGACTACAAAAACGGTTCGGTTCCTTAACATTTAGAAATTTTCCTAAGTGGTAGTGTTTCCTCGGTAATTTAAGTTTAACCTTTGCAGTACCTTTATGTTCTCTATTTAACGTTTATAGAGAGATTATTATGCGTTCTTTTTTTCGGATAATAGAACAACGCTTCCTTTTGCTAGGCTTTAGCAGGTAATCTAATTGATACGCAAAGTTTTCGAAACGCTATGGTATATATTGTATTTTTTTCAACTTATGGACACCGCCTTCAAATTCGTCTTTTTACATTAAGTACATTTATAATAAATTCAGCTCACCAAGGCAATAGGTACTATATGGACCAGGGCTGCAAACCGGTCCGGAACCGAAACCTTCAGATCCGGTTCGGTTCAGGTTCTGGTGATCCCTGAACCGAACCGGGAACCGAACCCCATTAGAAATAATCACTAGAACCCGAACCCGAACCTAACCCTGTCTTCTTATTGATATGGTTCGGTTCTAAAAATAAATTGGCAAGCATAGAATTTTTTTTTTTTCACTTTGATGGTAAAAAATATTTCATTATTATGAATGTTTATATGTGTTATAAATGTATCCATTCATATGCCCATGTATGGACGGCGACACTTTTCCCATCCGTAACAAAATACTGGACAAAATAACACAACCTCAAGCAAGGCAATTCAATTTGCATCTGAAACAGTATTTCTGTGTATTATTATGATACTATGGCACTGTGAATACAAGGGAAAGTTGCACTTTATTTAAATTTCTTCATTTTTTTAACCAAATCACAAATAAAGTTCTTTTAGCATTTCACTCTCACAATATGCCATTCAAAGCCGTGCTGTGGCGGTTTCATTTGTAGAAAAAATAATTCTGACTGAATTCTCGGAATTCTCTCGTGTTCAGCCACACTATAAGTCAGGGATGAGACAACCCGGCGTGTCTGTGATTAAGTCACGGTCACTGGCAATCATTAAATCACACAGTGACTGCATATTTGAAGTAACAGTGTGATTTGATGACTGCCAGTCACTGTGACTTAATCACAGTTACGCCGATATGGTCAATCACAGTTACTAAATCACGGGTACGCAGATAAAGCTCATCTCTTATTTTTAGGCCAAAAGTGGCGGTGTTTTTTGCAGTTTTCAAAGCGACAAAAATCTCATCAGATTCAGCAATCCCACTACTGTGAAGAAGAAATGACTTTCGCTGTGAGTGCAAGTTGGCAGAATCGCTTAACTCTTCTAAGCATACATACAATCAATCAATCAAGACATATCACTTATGTGCTTGACTTCCAAGCCATCTGGCAGCAGATTATAAGGCATCTCGTCTTCAAATTCTATTTAAATGACTTATTATGTAATTAAATATTTAAAATGCTATCTGGAACCCGAACCCGAACCGGAACCCCGGTTCTCAATTTGAAGCGAACCGGTTGTGGAACCGAACCCCCAGAGTAGGGTAAGGGTTCGAACCCCGAACCGAACCCCTGTCAAAATAAGAGGGGTTTGCAGCCCTGATATGGACGATACCTGATTTCTATCTATATAATTAATATATTAAGATTTGGAATCGAGGTTACTTAAACGAAGAAGAAATTAAGATATAGATTTCAAAAACCATTGGAAATATGGTAAGTTTCGTTTGAGAAAGTTCGGAAATTCGGATTAGGGATCAGGCGAGATACTATATTAACCTTGAACCGAACTAAAACCGCAGTTCGGATTGCTACAAAAACCATATTATGAACCGAACCAGTGGTTTAAAAACTCTGTGAACCACAGAACCGAACCACTCTTTATTTCCGAACGGTTTGCATTTCTGATAAATACACTTAGTTTTTTTTTCATTTTTAAAAGTTGAATTCGAATTCGAAAATTGTAAACAACAACTATGTGGTCCTGGTTTTTGTGTGTTTACAGCTCTAAGATCTGAGATCGATAGTTAATAGCGCCAGCGAAAAAAAAACTTCCGGTTGCGCTACCTAGTAATTATTGTTTCATGGTTTCTAATGATTAAAGTCGTTATGTTGAGATTACCAAAAAAAACTGATGGCTTTGTTTTGAATAAGAAGCTATACTTTTAAAGTTATATGATCATTTTTTTCCGGATCTCGGTTCTTAAAAATTATTTGATAACAAATAATATCAAATTATTCCCGGGTGAAATTTTCTAAAACAGAACGAACGATATTTCGCAAAATGTATCAAAAACTTCGGTTAAATCAATATAGACGAATATTATTATGTGAAGCTCGCTTTTTTTTCTCTCCAATAAAGTGTTGCTTTTCGGAACATTTGCAAACATTTTTGAAATTTTTCACTGAGCTCTTTTTTCCGGCTGGTTAGCACAATTCCTTACTCCTTTCGTAGGCCAGCAAAAAATAAACAAAAAACCGAGTGTCAAAGGAATTAATTTTCAATTCATCAACTTTCGGTCCTTTGCTTACAAAAAAAAAATATATATATTTTTTTTTTACAAATTCAGTAAATAAACCGAGTGCACAGTAAAAATGCAAACCAAAAAGGCAGCAGCAGAACGACTGAAAATAAAGTCAACTTGAAATGTGCCGCCAGTTGTTGTTGTTGTTGTTTTTTTGTTGTCTCCTACCCTTGGTATGGCCACTTTTATCTGGTTGGTGGCAGCGCCTACTCCAAAACCTAAGCCTAAGCCACTCCAATGGCTCGTCGCTGTCAGTTTTCGTCGGCGACCCGGCCCAGTCAAGCAGCCAGCCCAAAGCAGATGATGAAGCCCTCAAAGTCAACAACAACAACAACACAAGACATCGGTTTAGGCCTTTCAAAGTACACCATGGACATGGCCGCCACAGTGAGATATACACACATAGATACCCGGCTAGAGAGTTACATAGCTAGGCCAGACCAGGCGACACATGTGCACATATTTCTTTTTTTTTCATTTTTTTGTGTTGCCTTTTTGTTTTTTTTTTTGCATTTGCATGCAGTTAAAGCGCAAATGTTCTCAAATTACCCATATGCAGAAGGTGGGGAAGTGTGAGAAGATTGGTCTGGCGGTCCCGATCCGGCTTTTGCTGCATTTCGGTTGCTCCTCATATTTCGTCTATGAAAGCTTTGGTCGGCGGCTGCCTCAAGATGTGCGCCACCTAATGGCACACAAGGCATACACACACATTTTGTGGTAAGTTGACATGAATTTGTGGGTTCAAAATTATAAGAAATTTAAATCAAACAAATTTTTAATAGAGAAAAGAAAAATTTTTTTTTTTTTTAAATTTTTAGGGTATTTGAAATTTGTTGAAGCGAAGCAGGCTTTTATTTTCCAGATGGACACAATTGAAAGGCAGCAAAATCAAAGCATAGCCAAGCAAAAACGGCGTTAAATTTCATAGAATGCACAAGGCATTTATTTGGCAAAAAACCGAAAAAGAAAATAATGAAGATGAGTTTGACACACACAAATGTCTACAGAATGCTTTTCAATTGTGTATTTTAAAGGACTTGCCCGCTGTTAGTACACAGATAGATAAAAAAAAGTTGAAATATCAATCCAATATGGGCTGATGAACTTGAAATTTTATAAATATAATTTTTTTCAAATCATTTCGAAACGAAAACAACGTTAACCAACTTTTTGAGGTGCCGCCTTCTTGATCAAAAATTATGATTCAATGGGCGCGTTCAGCAGAGTCACTTGATCACTGATCAACCTAATAAAACTCCTCTACTTATTTAGCATACATTTAGGGGGTTTTATTGAATTGACATTTTGAAAAGCTCCATGTAAATATCATTCGTGGGTTGCTATTTAAGTTTCTGGCCTAGGTCACTTTTAGCCATTTTAGGACCAATTGGCCTTTTCCCAAAAAAGTTTGGACTTTTATCGATAAAAGCTCCATAAAACTCTTTCATGTGTAACCACATTTGATATCGATTACCGATTAATCAAAAACTTACCTCAGCAGAAAAATGGAATTAACTCGTAAAAATTTTCGTGCAATCATTTTTCAACTTTCGACGTGGATTATCACGACAAGAGTGTAACGATCCTAGAGCACTGTGAAAAATTGGTTTAATGAATTCAATCGCGGGCGACGCTCGCTCGAAGACGAAGGTTTGTTCTCGTTGGAACCCGCACAATTTGACAATCGCTCAAAAAAAGGACTCGTGTGGATTGGTGCAAAGAAATTTTGAAAAAATACGTTTATAAGACGTTTGACGTCATGGACTATGCTTATGAGCCCGAAACAAAACAGCAATCGACAGTGTGGGTCTTCAAAGACGAGCCAAATCCAAAGAAAGTCGTTCGTGGAAGAAGCACTTCGAAGCAAATGGTCGTCTGTTTCTTCGGTAAAACTGGTCATGTGGCGACTGTACCGCTTGAGCAACGTAGGACGGTCAATTCTGAGTGGTACACCACAATTTGTTTGCCTAAAGTCTTCGGAGAAATTCGAAAAACGAACAAGAGAAGACAGATCATTGTGCACCATAACAATGCGAGATCTCACACATCAGCTCACACCAGAGCCTTTTTGACCGCCCAAAACGTCGAATTGATGGGTCATACAGCCCTGACTTGGCACCCAATGACTTATTTTTATTTCCGCACATCAAGGGAAAAATACGTGGTCAACGATTTTCTAAATCTAGCTGGAAAATACTTTGAAAAACAATAAACCCATTTTTGATCATAAATATTCGCGCTTTCATTATTAGGCCAGAAATATATAAAGCAACCTACGTATTAAACACAAAAGGAAAAGTAGGTTACGTAAATTACCAAGAAATAGATCATTGATCAGGGAGCAGGTTCTTCTGCTAAACACGGCCATTTATTCTACGAAGCACTTATCAGCACTTATCTTCTGTAAAAAATAAAATTTAATATTTATTTAAAATAATATTCAAAAACCTACCAGGGTATATTTACTTCGTTTGACCGAAGTTAACTATCTTTCATACTATTTGTAAATGTCATATCGAACGATAGTTCATTGTACGCTTATCAATACGTTAGATTCATGGTTGTATTTGTGTATAGCTTAGCCACAGTTTAGTTTGCTTTATGATCAATGTGTTTATTACGAGCGAGCCCAACCCGAATGTTCCTTCTCCCACCCCCGCTTCCTGTACGACACATGTAAGGTTACCCAAACGTCGTTTCCTCAGTGCCATAAAGTGTTCACTTATGGCTTTTTATACGCTTTTGATATTAATGTATGTAAGTTTTGTAAGTTTGTATGTATGTTGTGTGATTGAGAATGTGAGTGCATTTGCCATTGCACTTTTCGTCGCACATTTCGTCAGTCAGTTAGTCAACCCAGCTATTCAGTTCGTCTTCGTTGCGTTTTCATAAATGGTGTGTGTGTGTGTGCGGGAGGTGGGGAAAGGGGAAGAATGAGTGTGCTTAACTCGCCGCAACTTCATTTTGTGAATGCACAATGGGGCGCCCTAACCTACGACAACCAAATATTCGCCATTCGGCCAAGTTCAATGAACCAAACGTTTGGTTGAATAAACTTCTCACATATGTATGTATGAATGGACAGACTTTCATACGCACGCACTGTGAGTCGGTGACGCGTCAAAGCGCACAAAAAAGAATCAGCAGGCAAAAAAAAAGGGAGATAAAACATCTTTTAATAGGGGTACTCAGACTTGGCAAAAGGTACTAAATTTGTGTATAAAGAAATTATTATATTGGACGCATTCACCAGAGACACTCGATTACTGATTAGTTTAAAAAAAATTTTATATTTTTAGGTATCGTATGAAATTGACATTTTTATGTAGAAAAACCTTATACGACACCTAAAAATATACTATGTGAAATCAGCAATCATAAAACACAAATCGCTAATCGAAATTATCTGCTGAATGTCCCTATGAGTAATATGAGTAATCGGCCTAAGCAGATTAAAAAACGCAAGTAAATAAATTTATTTCGGAACATGTTTAAAGCAATGGTCAAATCAATCGATTTTCAACCTTACACATGCTATAAAATAATCATGCCCCTCAAAGTATGCAAACTTTATTTTATTTAAAAATTATTTATTTGTCCGAAATAATTTATAGTCAGTTATGGCAGCATCATACATAATCCACATTGTGCATTCACTTAGATTGTCGGACCAGTTAAAGGTATACAAAAATAATTAGATTTAAGGCTACTAAAAAATAAATATTTTCCTAAATTATTCATATTCATAAACCTAGCATACTTGGAAGGGCAAAAATCATGATTTTTTTATTTGTGCATAAACGTAGAAACAGAGTTTTTCTCTCAGGCTCAAATGAATATTATTTGTATCTTCCAAAAGAACGATATTCGAGGAAAAAGGTTTATGACCAGAGTTCGCCAGCCATAGCCCCTGGGAGTTCCACTTTATAAAAGGGGTGGAAGTGAGCATAGATGATTTGCATGCTCCAAACACAAATCTATTTATGAAAAGCTTCAAGTTTTAAAATATGGACTCCATATAAATATGGAGTGCACTGAACAAAACTGAATCACTGGTTTTGTTCTATCATCTCCTGTTTCCAAGATATGGCTTAAGAAATAATTTGTTGATTTTTTGGCACTCTAGAATTTTTGGAGGCCACACCAGGTATACATCTATAGAATCTGATTACAATGCATCTTATAAAATATAACACGCAGTATAAGATCAGCTGAGTCTAAATTGGCCTCTTAAATTAAAATCAAAATGAGTATTCACGAACAGTATAATTTTTTCAATTATTTGTGAGTTTTTTATTTTTATTTGTTCTGTACTCTTGTTCAGTGACTTTTGTTCAGTATTTGTTAGTGACTCTTGTTCATGACTTTTCAGTGACTTTGTTAACAAACAAGAGTTATTGTCAATTAACTACTGCTCATACTTTTAGTACTCGTGAACATTGCTCTTTTTCAGTGACTATTTTTCAGTGATTTTTTGTTCAGTGACTTTTCTTCAGTGACTCTTGTTCATTGACTTTTGTTCAGTGACTCTTGATCAGTGACTCTTGCTCAGTGACTTTTGTTCAGTGACTCTTTGTTCTATGACTATTGTTCAGTGACTCTTGTTCAGTGACTCTTGTTCAGTGACTCTTGTTCAGTGACTCTTGCTCAGTGACTCTTGTTCAGTGACTCTTGTTCAGTGACTATTGCCCAGTGACTTTTGTTCAGTGACTCTTGTTCAATTACTCACTACTCAGTGACTGTTCACTCTATGGTTCTTTCTTGTTCAGTGACGCTTTGCTGGTTCTTAATATGTGGCAACCTTTGTTTTTACTTCAGTAGTTAAGTATGTGTTTAATTTCAGATCAAAACGGACCGGAACAACTGAGCAACTGAGTGATTTGAGTGAGTTGATTAACTTTGAAAAAAGAACAACTGAACATGTTCAGTGAAATGAACAACCTTTACAAAACAACTGAACAAACGAAACACTGAACAACTGAACATCTGAACAACTGAACAACTGAACAACTTAACATGAGAACAACAGAACAACTGAGTGATTTGAGTGAGTTGACTTACTTTGACACACAATATACGATTTGGTCTGATTTTCTTGTTTTGCCTTTTGAAACCCAGAACCTCCGGCACACGTGTTAATGTCTTTAAAACGAAACAAATTTTTTCTGATATCCCTCATACAAAAATTTTTTAATAAAATTATTTTTTTGTGTATGCAGGAATACCCTTAATTCGTTCATGTAGATTGGGAGGCGCGCGCGCGCTGTCTGCTACTTAAATGACATATTTTTCATGTATTGGTGTGCAAATTGATTGTGCTGCTGCATAAGTTGGGGTTGGCTTGCCAAGTTCTTTACTTTTTTTGTCGCTTTTGCCATTTTGACTTTTCCAATTTGTCTAATTTTCAATGACGTCGCCGCTCAACATTGCTGTCGATGCACTGAAGTAAAAACAAATTAGTTGAACTCTGCATGAGGATGGGAATATGTACGATGTACATATGCACGAATTGTATCTGATATGGCTGCTAGCAAGCAAATCGAATTTAGCAGCTGCTAGCTAAATAATTCAATAAATCGCGCTTGCTAAACCCCAGATCCCGATCCAGATGCAGACCAGACTCAACTCGACCCATCCCAGCCGGCAACACACAAATGAAATTTAATTTCAATGTGCAGTTTGATGGGGCAAATGGAGCAGGAACCCAACTAACCCTGGCAGCCAAAGCAGCCAACAAAAATAACTGCAAGATATTAATAAAGCAAAAATTCATATGAAATTTTAATATGCAAACGAGCAAAAAAGCAGAAGGCAAAAAAAAAAAATTGTGAAGAAAAATACTGCTGCTGAGCAAGAGAATCTGAACGTATCGAAGCATATAAATCGAATGTGCGAGCATTTTGATGTGGCCTGTTCACAGGGCCATGAAATGGACGGAAAGATAGAAGGAGACTGGATGGACAGATAGACAAGCAGATGTGGTCTAAGAGGTTTTTGGCCAGACACCGAAAAAAAAGGAAGGTAAAAAAACGAGCAGAAGAGCGGATAATATTAAATTTATTTAAGATTCAAGTTGAGTTAACAAATTGCACAAATTCTAAAATCTGCTAATTCCATAAGCCCATTCCAGTTTGCCCCACACGAACCAACAACCAAACTGAGCAAACAAAAATAGAGTAAGCACATTACGTATACGCAGGCGGCATGCAACAAGCGGCAGCATGCCAAAAATACAACAACAACAACAACTACATTGCAGACTGGTGCCACACTTTCCCCCAATGTCAATGCCACAGCGCGGAGAATGCAACAACACACAACTCCCGGGTCCAACTCGCCCCAATGCCACAGATACACAGCCGGCAGCACGTTTCAATGTTGATGCTGCGCCAAAAATAACAACCAGGCAGGCAGCCAGGCATCCAGCCAGCCAGGCAACCATTCAGTTGGCCTCTCCATCACCATGAATGGCCGCCGTTTTGGGTGTTTTGTTTGGTTTTTGACCAAAAAGTGCAGCTAACCAAGGCGAAGGTCGTGCTGGACCCGCACCCAAACGAATTTCATTAGGCAGACACAGACTCCAATGCAAATGGTTCAGCAGCCAGAGAAGGATGCGCTAGGCTTGAAAAGCGAAAGCACCATGTTGGACTACATGAAGCGGGGGGGTCATTGGTGTAATCATGTAATTGTGTCTATCATTTCTGGTTATATAAGTGACTAACTGCAATTAGGCTACGCTTTTGTGCAAGGACAATCAAGTTGTCAACGCAAATTGCAGTAATAAATGAGACAGCTGTCATGGAATTTTAAGCAGACTGCGGGCAACTACATCAAAATGTATAATGCTTTCAGTTTGGTTTATGAAAAATCATTTGTAATCGTTAAAAAATTTGATATGGTTTCATAACAAGATCGATAAGATATCATATATACTACGAAGGTGGATCAATAAGTTGGGAAGGGCGTTGTTACAAAAATGTTTGCTTTATTATCGTGTTCATTTAACGATTGAATGGCATCATACTTTATTTCCGACTGATTCCTCGACTAGTTTTCCTGTCACATGTGTTTCGCATTTATGTAATAAAATCTGGTAAGAAAATCGGTTAAGCCCGACTGTAATATACTCTGTACCTGTTTGTATTTATAATGTGGGGTAACACAAACTGTGTAAGTGCTGCCCATCACGATTGCGGCCAGTGCTGCCCAGCGTAATGATTTGTTTTGTTTATAACTTGACTATCTTTCATCTGATCTGGAAACGATGTACCGTGTATCGATGAGTAATGACGATTCAAAAATATCCCTAGATAGTTCGAATATTCTATCTTTAAAATTGTGGGAGATGTGAGGTTTTTGGTGGCAACTTTACTATTGTTCGTCTGATCAAAAAACGATTTATGGGGGCTCGATAAGTATTGATGAGTGGAATATATGTCTAGAGGGTTCGAACAACCTAACTCCAAAATTGTGAGGGATATGTGTATTTTCCTAATTGCGGGGCGGCAACTCTACTATCTTTTATCTGATCGGCAAATGATGCATGGATGATCGATAAGTAAGGATGATTTAAATATCCTTCTAAAAGGTTCGAACAATGTATCTTCAAAATTGTGAAAGATATAAGGCTTTATTCAAATGGCGGGAGTGGCAACTCTACTATCGTTCATTTGATCGGAAAATGATATATGGGGGATCGATAAGTAAGGATGATTTAAATATCTTTCTAGAAGGTTCGAACAATGTATCTTCAAAATTAAGGAAGATATGCGGTTTTTTCAAATGGCGTGTGTGGCAACTCTACTATCTTTCATCTGATCGGGAAATAATGTTTAAAGGATCGTTAAGTAATGATGATTTAAATATCTTTCTAGAAGGTTCGAAAAATGTATCTTTTAAATTGTGGAAGATATAAGGTTTTACCCAAATGGCGGGAGTGGCAACTCTACTATCGTTTATCTGATCTGAAAATTATTTATGGAGGATCGATAATTAAGGATGATTTAAATATCTTTCTAGAAGGTTCGAAAAATGTTTCTTGAAAATTGAGGGAGATATACGGTTTTATTCAAATGGCGGGTGTGGCAACTCTACTATCGTTCATCTGATCGCGAAATTCTGTATGGTAGATCGATAAATAATGATGAAAAGAATATATGTCTAGAATGTTCGAGTAATCTTTCTTCAAAATTGTGGGAGTTATTACCGTTTATTTCATTTTCGAAGGAGGCAGGGTGCGTGGCAAAAATTAAAAATATATCTGATCTTCCTGCAGGTATAAGGAGTTTTTATCGTTCATTATAAGAAGGAACATTGAAATCAATTTTGTGAAAACCGGAAAAGGCTAGTATATTTCAGTATTTGGTTTCGTATTGGTACCTTGGTTTTTATTTCGGTATACCGGCACGTACCGGTATGTACCGGAATAATTTAAAAATCCTTTAAACCGAAGATAGAATAGAACTGGTAGCAACCTTCACAATAGAATATAGTTTTAAAGATGGAAAATTAAAAATAATTAAGCAGCATGCCTCAGGTACTTGACTGATATGGCCTTTACTCGCCAGATTCCAATCTGAAGACTTACGGTGTGTATATCGATTTTAAACCTAACCCTATTCTCTCTGTACCACTAAAAGCTAAACTCATCTACTTATTCATTACGCATGCTACTTAACCCTAAAAAAAACACACCCACACACAACTGTACCCAAAATGAACAAAAGCCAGCCAAATGAAGGGCATAAAAAAATGATGCAAGGAACACAAAAAAAACCCCGTGTACATACGTAAAAAAGTTTACTCACTCGACGGCAGTGGCAAGCAGATGGCAACTTGGGCACACGTAGACATCCCGGGTGTGGGTGATGATGGGCACTGCAGGTCGGGAGGTACGGAATAGATGTACAGTGCATGAAGCATGTAGACAACTGGCAACAATAACGGCATTTTCGATGCAGAGAACGACGACGACGACGGCAGCGACGTTGACGAAAGGACGCGCAGGATGAGAGTTGGTTGTCGACGACGAGTTGCCAACAGCCACTTGACACTTCCGTCGTCACATGAATGGAGCCGTAAAAAAGCGACGTTGCATTCGTTTCATTTTGGTTTTGTTTTTTTTTTTTTTTTGGCTAGTCGAGGGCAACTTTTTATATTTGGGCATGAATGTGAATGGGAGCCGGAGCAGTAGCTTCAAGTGTGGAAAGTGTAGAAATGAAGCAAATACATTCATGCATAATTTTTATGGCACGTTAAGCGGGCACGAGGTGGGACGGCGGTTAAAACGTTTTGGGAACACTTTTTTTTGTGTGTGCACTTAAATGTAAACATCCCCCAGGGGGGAAAGGGAGTCACATAGAGAGACACCAAATCCAAGGCAAGTCATTAGTGCGAAAACAAAGTGATGATTAGTTGGGGTGAGTTTTTGTGGTTCAATGTACGCCCAAAAGTAAATAGGCTGAGCACCAAGGTAGGTCAGGGAGCAGGCGGCGGGCTGAAGTGATGAGTCTTTCGCACACAACAAACAAAAAAGGCCTTTAATGGTATTTTGATGAGGTTGAGTGGGAGTGGCCGACGGACTGCATGCGGCTCCTCACGCACTTGGACAAGGCAAACACACATGCTCCATGCGCCATTCCCTCGCCACACACCGCGAGTGTACTCGACTTCTTGTGCGCTTTTTTTTTTTTTTTTTTGTTGGTTATGATTGACTGATTTCTGTTGAAACTTTGGCGTCTGCTCTCACGCATGAATTACAATTTTCGAGTAACGAAAACCGCGTTGCCGAGAATGGGGAGCCACAATTAGCACTTTTTTTTGTACTTGACCGAACGAAGCACAGTGGTAACGCTTGTGTAGAGTCAGCAGGCAAACATACTTTAAGGGCCGTTTTCTCATCTTCGTGTTTTTGAAAACTAGGTGCTTTTGGAGATCATCTATGTTGCCTACTTTTAGGCCGCCTGTAGTAAACACAAACATATACAATTAAAAGCGGCCTAAAAGTAGGCTACACAATTTTAACCAAAAAGTACTTGGATTTGAAAAAGAGGAACATGAGAAAACGGCTCTTAGTATATAAATCAAATTTAAGCTTTGCAACCTTGTTAAGTGTGCAACTGCGTAGCTAAGACGTGTCCCGCGTTCCGTCAAGTCTGATTTTTTTATGGAGAAACTTAGTGCTATTGACCCCGGATCAGAACTATGGCTTTGCTCTCTGAAAGTGTACCCGAAGACTCAAACGCTTGCATCCTCTGCGTTGTAGTAACGGGATTTGATTTTACTCTGATTTTGATCGTGTTTTGGAGGCTTGGTTTAGGCCCTTTCACTTTGCTACCAGCCAGGAAGATTGGATCATAATTTCGCTGTTTGGTTTAGCCTTTTGTCTATTCGTCAGATTGATGAGAAAGAGGTCAAAGAACAGCTAAAGCCCCTATATTGGATGCTGTGGTTCCGGAAGAGACAGTATCTCTATTATGTCGGCTGTTTAATGCCGTTCAAAATGTGGGCAATTTTCCAATCCCTGAGAATCGTCCCCTTGTGGTTATGGTGCTTAAAAGGGACAAGAACCCACATAATGAGGATTCCAATGGACCCATTAGCCTCCTCCCTACCTTCTTCAAGATTTTCGAGCTGCTCTTGCTAACTTGATGTTTGGCTTTTGACCCTTTTGAGTCTGCCATTTCGGAACTCCAAATTGGGTTTCGCCACAGCGAAGTTGAGCAAGTTCACAGAGTGGTCGATCATATTATCGATGCCTTTGAGAAAAGGAAAACCTGCTCGTCATTATTTTTGAATGTTCGCTAAGCCTTCGACAGAGTCTGCCATGAGGGCTTGATTTGTAAATTAATGCCGAGGGAGTCTGTGGAGTTTTCTTGTCTCTTTTTTAATGAACTGATATTTTTGTGTTGAAGTGCGTGAGGCGTGCTCTGTGCTACATCCTATTTTCGCTGGTGTCCCACAAGGAAGTGTTCTTCGGCCTGTTTTGTACACAGTTTATGCGTCTGATCTTTCCAGACTTAAAAAAAATATATGTAGCCTATTTTTAGGCCGCAGTTAAAATCATCAAGCAAAAATATTTCAAAAGCTTTCTAAAAGTAGGCAACCTATATTTTCTCAATAAGCACCTGGATTTACAAAAATGGAACATTAAAAAAGGGCCCTAAGGGTGGAAAGATCAGCCGCATAAACTGTGTACAAAACAGGCCCAAGAACACTTCCTTGTGGGACACCAGCGAAAATAGGATGTAGTACAGAAAATGGCCCTTAATATCAGAGGTTCACTTCCTGCCACCTATGTAGTTGTGTTTCTGGCTTTAAGATGTACTATGTTGCCTACTTTTAGGCCGCGATTGAAGTATATTTGATATTGTCTATAACGACCCGCGTATGATTAAACAGATCCCCGTTTATTTTCCACTAAGGTTAATTAAATTGCTAATCCCAAGTGCAATTTGGAAAGCCAGCGAGAAACTGTTTAATCTGCTATTGTAGACAATATAAAATATATTTTTAGCGCGGCCTAAAAGTAGGCAAAATACTTTTTTTTAATATCCACCTAGATTTGAAATGTATTATTATGAGAAAATGGATCCTAAAGTGGACTCTATTCGGCCTATTAGCCACCCTACCAGCTCCAAGATTTTCAAGCGATTTGAGTCTCTGTATCTCCAATTTAGGGCAGCAGAGCAAGTCCACAAAGTAGTCGATCATATACTCGATGACTTAGAGAAATTTAAATACTACTTAGTAGTATTTTTGGATGTTCTGCAACCCTCCGATAGAGTCTGGCTTGAGGGATTGATCTATAAGTTAATGGCGGTAATCATGGAGAGTCTTTGAAGTTTTTCCACTTCGTAAGGGAAAGCATCTCGGTTCACGTTCTTCCTCCATCTCTTATTATTTTCGAGATCAGTGCGTTCATATGGACAGACGGACATTACTTAAACGACTGTTGATGCTGATCAATAAAATACATACATATATCCCTAATTGGGTCAGAGATGCTTCTTTCTTTCTTTTATTAAAATTTATCAGGTTCTCGTTTCCGATTTCGATCAAATTGTTGCCGTAAATGTTCCCGTTTTCATAAACCGATTGTCTTATTCTGCGAATAACTTCCAATTTCCATTTATCTTCATCCCAACACAAAATATATAAACCGAATTGTCTAACCCTTCACCAATTCCGATTGATCGAATTCGGAAACGAAAACAGACCAGTATTACTTTCTTTTTTGTAAATTCACTTAAATTGTTGTAATTTTTGGCCTTTGTCAGGGACCACTGTGCGGCGGTTCTTCAAGTGGTTGCTACATTGGCTGCCTGATAAGCTGCAGACTGCGGTTGCCTTGAGCCAGGCGCTTGAACTCACCATTGCATTGCATCTCGCTCCTCCTCCTCCTCCTCTGTCTGTTATTCTACATTGCACTGGCAAATAGTTTTGCGGCCTAAAAGTGACACTCCCCCTTCTACGCTTTGGCAATCTTCCCTACTGTTTTTGTAATTTTTTCTTTTTTTTTTGATAACAAAGTTTGTACAAAAAATAAAAGCAAAGCCCAAAAGCAAAGCCTATTTACGCACCACATTCTGCCTGTCGCCAGAACTGAACTGCCACTCGGTGCGCTTTAAGATAAACATTTGTTTTTCACTTTTTCATTTGGCAAATAACAGAAAAGCGTTGAACTCAGAGTTGTAGACCGCAAATAACTGCGAACTGTGTCGAGCATCGAAGACGCTACTAAGGGAGGGTAGTTAATATGTGGGTGGCATGGAAAATAGTCGGATTTAATGAAAGATAAACTCTTCCAAAATCCATAATTGACATATTTAAAATTGAACTCAATTAAATTCTCAGGAAAATACTTAAGAGCTTAACATCACAAAATAAACATAGAGACCAGGGTTCGTAAAATGCACACAAATTATTTTTACGCCAAAATAAAAAACATCATTGTACAAAATATTTATTGTCAGACATGAAAATAAACAATTTTACACATGGAATAAATTATTTTTTTCATGTAACTAACTCGAGCATTTTATACACGATTGATTTCACTATGTCCGTCTGTTTGTATCTACGCAAACTAGTTTCTCGGTTTTAAGGCTGAAATTGCACACTGTCGTCTTTTTACTGCACGTTCCTAATATGTCGAACCACCCGGATCAGATGACTATTTCTTATAGCTGCCATATAACGGATCAGTTAGAAAATAAGTTTTAGTAGAAAAACCTTTTTTGGATTCAATGTTAGCTCGTATACTAAGTATACGCTTTCGAAAAACTCTGCGAAATTTGGTCTGAATCGGATGACTATATTATATAGCTGCCAGAGAACCGATCGCTCTGAAAATGAGTCGTAGTAAGGAACTTTTTGATTTTGGTGAATTTTAGAAGTATACAGTGAGATTTTTTCAGCCTTTTGCTAGTTTTGGCAAGATTAGTTGAAAAATGCCTGAGATTATGATGACTCAGAAAAAATTATTTCTTGCACATCAAAATATGCATTTTAGTGTAGTAAGGTTCATATTTTGAGTGGCTCGAAAAAAACCTGGGAAACAAAAATTAAACAATACAACAATTTTCTTTAGGAACTAAAACAGAAGAGTAGAATTTATTAAGTTTTGTTTTTAAATTTCACGTATAATTCGTATTTGGTTGTATTCAACCTAAGTTCGAATCAGACTTAAGTTTCAAATTTACCCAAAATGTTTCTAAACTGAGAATAAAATTCTTAAATCAAGAACGAAATACTTAAATGAAGAATTTTGTGTACCTAAACGTTTTAGAACGAACGGAATAAATTTACACCATTTTGTACTTATATTAAGTGTTATTAGTTCTTGCGTGTACTTAAACTAAGTACGAATCAATCTAATAAGAACAAATCGGGATTGGTTCAAAAACATTTCGATCTAAGACTAAGGTTAAGAAAAAACCTTGGAACTGCCCAAAATGTACTTAGTGTATCCCGTGAGACGGTCTAAATTCAAGTATTTCGGGATTGAAAAAATCTTACTTGAGCCAAGTATTTTGTGCTTGTATCAAGTATTTTCGTACTTGGCGACATCGTTTGTTTTTTTTCGGTTTTTTCTTCTAACTTTTGATAATTTTATTATGTGAGCTGAAAAGGGCTTTGATTAGTGCAAATTGCACCCAAGAATTTAAACAGGGGAAATTCAAGTACAAACGATCTCAAATGCTGACTAAGTTCGGAATTTCCAAATCTGAGAACAAAATTCTTATTTCAAGTTCGGAGTAAAAATTAACTTAAACTTGTAAAAAAAAAAAAAATCTTTAGAGGATACTTCATTTTGATTGATTTTTAATCTTACTCTTTTGTTTTTAAATTTATTATTGAATTATTCATGATGCAATAAAAACGATAAACAAAAAGTTTTTCTTTACGTAAAAATTTTTAGAACAAAACTTTCTATATTTTATCACGGTCATAACTGAATATAGGATGGCATTTTTTTCTGGGTGTGCTTAACTTTCGCCTAATTTTATCTAGTAACCGAGCAATTTGTTGTCAATTCAAGAAGTAAACTTTAACAGGTGAATGTTTATAGAGCAGGGACGGCCGAATGGAGAGGACAGAAAAATGAGTTTGTGTTGGTGAACGCTACTGTTGACATTCGACTCACAAAATCAAGTTTTTCTGTACTCACTGATTCACACAGCCTTGACTTCGGCTCGCTTCTGGTGGCTACTGGTGGCTATGCCGTAACCAGGTCTGGTATAGCGTTTGAAATATGCATCAAAACGAAATCGAACTGAGCTTCATGAAGCAACTTAAAAGAGTTTGAACAAAACTCAATGTGTAGATGGAGAATAAATTCTTTGAATTATAGGAACCAGAGCTGCAAACAGATTCCGAGTCTCCAGAATTTTTTAAATTAAATTTATTTTTACTACCTGAACCCAAAAAAAAACCTGAATAGGATTCGGTTCAAAAGAATATTTTTCTTTTGCACCCTAGGACAATTTATCACGTAATGTCCATAACATTCGTATCAAAAGCTTCTGGACTTATTCACTCAAATAAAAACGAAATTATCACAAGTTTCTGAGAAATACAACACACAATTCTAGTCAAAACAAAGAAAGACCCACCAATCCCACTCCGACTGTCCGTCAGTCAGTCAGTAAGTCATCAATTCTGACGCAGCACAAGTGCTGAAAAGTTTATTGCACTGTGTGCGTCTGACTTTTGCTAAAGCAAATATTGTTTAATAACATTTTAAAAATAAAATTTACTGATTAAATGCGCAGCGGCAACGACAACAACAAAAACAAAAACAACATTGCAAAACGCGGTCCTATCCCAAGGCAAAAAAATTTGTGTCCCGCACTCGAGGCAACGTTGACTGTGTGTTTACTTTTGATAGGAACTTTTAAACGGCAGATTTTTGCTTCAACTTCAACGATGCTCTCACAACTGACCAAAGGGCAAAACGTTAGCGGCATCAATCGAACGGATAATTTCCATTATCATGATCAGCATCAGAGTTGTCTGAAAGGAATCGCGGACCGCGTACATCAATGAAGTATGCAAATCATCGCTCCTATCCCACACCAAATAATCCTCACCGAGTGCATCCTGAATGGTGCAATCCGTATAGCCAAACGGATAGAGTATGTGCACGGAGAGGCGCCAAAAGAGTGTAAAGAACATGCTAGGTCTGAGAGCAAGAAGGAAGATCTTAATAAGCAATTGAAACGTACAAGTGTTCAACAACACCTACGCCATTATCTTTTGAAACAGCTGATCGATGTTTGCTGGAAGCCTTAAAATGTTTAATTGAGTAAGACTATAATTTGGATCGAATTTTGATCTAAAGTATTTGAAAGTGCCTACTAGAGCAGACTTAAATCAAGAGTCACGAAAGGTAAAGCTGATGTGCAAGTGGTTTGCTGCAAAAAAAAAACATTTCCCGAATTCAGCAATTTTTGTACATATGTAAAGCGAAAACTCACGTTCAAATAATTTACCAAAATGTTGATGAAAATTTGTATATACTACTGCAGATTTTGCAGGACTTAAAAATAAAGCTATGGTTCCACTTATATATTGCCGAAAAGCACCTTATTTAAGTCTATTATGCAAAACTTGCATCAAAATGGGGGAAAATCTTCATACTTTCTTCTTCCATCTTTCTCCTTCTTTAATTCTTTTTTTAAGATATATAAGATATTGGAAGAAAATGTCTAAATAGCGAAAAAAAAACTTTTCTTTAAATGTATCGGACTTCTAAGTTTTAGAAGAATCCTCCCTTTAGATATACTATTTCCTATTTTAAGAAAGTTTGGTTTTAATTTAAAACAAAATTTAATGTAAGGAAAAGCTCAGGCACATTTTATATTTCTAACTGTTTTAGAGCGTTTTTAGGGCTGATACAGCTCTTTGAGTATTTTATATTCTAAATTGGACTCTAATAGTATGGCTTCAAATCTATACAAATGGCAACAGATCTCTTTTGATGGCACAGATGCGGCAGATTTTAGGATCGATTATATCGAACAATAATTAAGAAATATTTTTCTGCTTTTTAGAAAGATTTTATTTAAGTTTAGGTCCGATTTCTCATCTCATAGATAAGATAATCTTTCAATTAAGGGCCGATTTCTCATCTCCCTCATAGCACTATATGTCACATAAACTTACAAATAACAGAGTAAATTTTACGACCATCTGACATATAGTACCTATCTAGAAGATAAGAAATCGACCTTACTTTGTTATTTGTAAGATTAATGAAAAATGATATTATAAATATTTGAATATTAAAAAAAAAATTATACTTGTTCCGGTAAGTTCCTGTCGGAACCGAAAACCGAAATTAACTGTAAGCCGAAATAGAACCTTAAACCGAAATTCTCATAACGGTACGTACCGGAACCGATATTCGTTTCGGGATTAACCCCTGATTCAAAAGTTTGAATTGAAAAGCATTGAATTTAAAAACTCATTGAGAACTCTAGTAAGTACAGACCTGTTTCAAATACTACTTTATAAAGCTGGATGCAACAAAGGTATTAAAACATGGTAAAAGCGTCTAAGCTGGAAAGCTCTCATGCACATGCAAGCTTTTAAAAGCTCTCTCACAAAGAGCTGTGAATATTTCGAAAGCTCACTTTAAGCTTAAAAGCTTGATTAAGCCCCATTCAACCAACGTTATTAGCGTCAGAGAATATTTATTTTCCAACGCATTTGGGGTGAACTAAATACATAACTCCAGCTCTACTGGGTATCTCTGCTCAAGATGTGCTGTTATAGGACAGATATCACTATTTATTAGCTTTTAAATTGTTCAAGCTATTCAAAATGTTTTCAGCGAGAATCAAAGGAAGAGTTTTTTATGAAATGTGACTTTGGGCAGCTTTACTCTAATTTCTGTAACCTAGTCGTTTAACCACATAACTTAAAGCCTAGTTCTATAATCAACTTTCACAAAAATTTTGGGATTTAAATCCGGCTTATGCACCAAATTTGGTCTCTAAATCCCAAAACTATTGTGAAAGTGGAAGTGAGAAAATGGCTTAATGCCTTTAAATGATAAAGACCAAATTGGGGGATCTTAATCTATCTTGAAGTTCCAGAGTTTTTAACGCCGAATTTTCGTAAAAAAAATAAGCAAATAAATGGTTTTCCTTTACTTTGGCTCTGAATATTCAAACTATTGTTTCACTTATTTCAGTTTTTAAGTTTGCACATTTTTCTCAAAGTTTTGACTTGAAAAATTGATTCTGGTCAGCTAAAAATACATTAATAAGTCGTCAGAAAACTATTGTTTAAACGTTTTTAGAATTCTTAGTGAATAGGCCTGATAACTCTGCCTCCCAGATCAAAGACTCGATTATTTAGCAAAGGTTTCAACTTGTCCTTTATTTACATACCATCAACATAGTGGCCCAGGGACCACAAAGTATATCACATTCAATGCTTAGGCGAATATCAATAATAGTTTGAAATTCATCCACATAAAGCTTCTCATTCGGCTGCTTCCCTAACTGACCATGGGCACACCAACCGGTAGCCCATAGTTTGCCACAGCGACGCAACAGTAAAGTATGACGGGAACCGGCAAACACTCGGACAGGCGCACAGGCCTCGTCATCAGTTTCGTGGCCACAACAGCATTCGGTTGCGGGTAAATCAAGCAGCTGGGGCAACGGGTAAACTGTGGGCTCCTTAAGCAAGCCATCACGTTTCATTACGCGCAGGCCCAGTTGCCCATTGGAATTCAAACCCCAAGTATAGAGATCTCCAAAGGCCGAGATGGCCGCACTGTGCCAACCGCCAGCAGCAATGTGAATTATCTGCAATGAATAATCGCGTAACTAAGTAAACAGATAAGCAAAGTTAAATGACGAATGTTTACCTTGATGCCAGCCAAAGCCTCCAGTAGCAGCGGTGTCTCCTCCACACCTAACGTGCTCTGACCCAATTGGCCCCGACTGTGAATGAGTTAGCATGAGTGTGCCGAAAAAGTGGAATAAAGCAACACCTACAGCCCATTACCCCAGGTATAGACGTCACCATTTCCATTTAGCAGCAGGGCATGCTCATGTCCGCACAACAACTGCTTCACCCGCCACTGACGCTCCGGAAATTGATGCAGGCAGCTGGGTATGCTATATACCTGATTGCTGGAGCTAATGGCCACATTGATGTGCGAGCCACAGGCTATGTGACTGATAATACTAGTTGATGCGGTCTTGGCCAGGCCAAACAGAGTTCGTTTGATGGCTGTATTTGCCTCCAATCTGATAGGCTGCAATGTGGCCTCCAATTTGGGTAGCAGCTTATACAATTCACCAGAGTGCAACAGTACCAGGCAATGGGAGTCACAAGCAGCCAAGGCTTTAACCGCTTGAGGTGTATCCACTTCCAGGCTTTCATTTGGCGCCTTGTCCAGTAGCCCGCTTAACCAAATCTTGCTGTTCCGCGCATAGGCCGTATAGCGCCAACTGAGCGCTATGATATAGCCATTATCATTGTCATTGGCTGGCCCATTAATTTCTACAATTTAAAGAGGGGATCACTTAGTATATACAGAAATTAAGAGTGCGCATTGTTGCCATTTACAAACCTCCAAAGCCGCAGCTGGCGGCAGCGCAGCTGGCGTCGCTGCCTTTGATAGAATGCTGACCAAAAACATTGAAGCCCGTATAAAGCAAGTGTCGCATCTTCCGTTACTCTATATTTCCGCGCCGTCGCTCATGCGAATGCGCGCTGTTGTTTAGTTGTTAGGCAGCGTTGCACCTGTAATGTTGTGTTTTATTTTTGGTGGTAGTTTTTCCAACTGACCGCAGTCAAGTCCTCCCACGAGATCCCGCGCAGATCGTGAGCCGCTTCGTTTAATAAAATGGTAGGTTATCGCAGGTTTATCAAATATAAACATTCGTGATGTTGAGTAAATGCAAATCGTGATAATTTAAACTATTTCTGTAATTAAATTTTATTTTGTTATTGTTTTGTTTTCCCAAAATGCCATGGCAACGCGCTGGTTACGTTATACACTTACGCAAACGTTAAGCTATTACGAGTTAGAGATGTGCAATTAATATCGATATATCGTTATTTACGGTGGCAATATTTAAAATTGGTATAACGGTTTTGCTTAAATTAAGAAAAAATTAAAATCAAAAGCGGCTAAAATGTTGCCTTTAAATTTAAACCTGTTAGCAGATATTGCAATGGGATTTTCGCCTTTTGGTTTGGTTACATGATAATGATTATAGCCGCTATACCCAGAGTTTTTATGCGATATTCCTGTACCTACCGGTACAAATATATTTTAAAGATTATTATTAATTTTCGATCGAAATTTTTTTTTCAATGGTACGAAAAAGAAAGCTATTTTAATATCGTTTGCGATGATAGATTGACGACGTAAAATACTTGGAGACCTCAATGGGGTAAAAAGACTTTTATTTTTAACTCATTCACTCAGGACTTATATTTTTAAATCACAATATAAAAGTCTTCTATATTTATCGCTGGTAATGATAAAGAATCGTTCACGCAGAGAGCAAACCGCTGAAGCTATAATAAATTAAAAGACTTTTATTCAAAAATAAAAGTCTCTGAATGAGTTGTATTTAAAGATTTTTACAATAAAAGTCTTTCTATAGCTCGTACTTTCTGAGTAATAAAATAAAAGTCTTTAATGATTTTTATTTTTTGAGTAATAAAGCAAAAGTCTTTAGTAACTGTTATTTATTAACTTTCTAAAAAAAGTCTTGAAAAAACTGTCATTACATGAGTTTATTAATACAAGTATTAAGGGAGAATTTTACTAAGTCTAAGAAATCCCTTAAATTTAATTAGAAGGATTATATTTACGAAAGAAAAGTTTTTCCGCCTTCTAAGACATTTTTTCTATATCGTTTAGATCTTAAAAAACTAATTTGATCGTGGTTTTCTCTAAAGGCCGAATTTCTGAAAAGTCCGATTTTATTTTCTGAGTGTATACGTTGCTATTTTACCGGTTGAAATATATATTTCAAATATTCATAAATCAATAAAAGTAAATTTAAAAAAAAAACCGAAACAGTACCGGTATTAGCGTTTCGGTAAGGTTCCTGTTTTTTCTCTTCCTATTATAACGGTTAACGGTTTTCGGTTGTCAAAAAAAAAGTTTTATATTGGTTCCGGTTTTGATACCGGTATGTGGCTTAAAACGGTTTATTTCGGTTAACGGTTCCGGTTTCGGTTCCGGAATTATACCCTGGTTTTAAATCAAAAAGAGTTTTTTGAAAATAACTGTCATGTTCGGTTATGCTTTTATAATGAAAAAAAAACACAAAATAACGGGAACAAGAACTGCAGGGCTCTTACTTGTTTTTCTTTTCGTGTTTGCAGAAGTGACTATTTTCGCTGAACTAGTCCCTAATAAATATTTTCTGAAGCTGATCTTTGAGAATTAGTTCTAGATTCGTTGGATTTTGTTTTTTAAATTTTAACCATTTTTGTAGGGTCTATTATCGCTTTTGCGTAAACTGCGACCCAATCCCGATAAGGAAGCACGCATTTTGCTACTTGGACTGGATAATGCGGGCAAGACCACAATTCTAAAGCAATTGGCATCTGAGGATATTACCACGGTGTGTATAAAGGAGCAGATTTGTTTGTGTTTGCCTAAAATTTTTCATGCCAATTCACAGGTGACGCCCACGGCGGGATTTAATATCAAATCCGTAGCAGCGGACGGCTTTAAGCTCAATGTCTGGGACATTGGAGGTCAATGGAAAATTCGTCCATATTGGAAAAATTACTTTGCCAACACGGATGTTTTGGTAAGCTTTAGAAATCAAATACCTAAGTTCTTCATTTAAAAAGTTCTGATCTAGATTTATGTAATTGATTGCACGGATCGCACACGATTGTCGGAGGCGGGTGGTGAACTGTTTGAAATGCTGATGGATAATCGACTGAAACAGGTGCCTTTGCTGGTGTTTGCCAACAAACAAGATTTGCCCAGTGCCATGAGCGCCTCGGAGGTAGCCGAGGCATTGGGTCTGGTGCGTCTGGAGGAGCGTACTTGGGAGATTAAAGCTTGTACAGCCGTTGATGGTGCTGGCATCAAGGAGGGAATGGATTGGGTGTGCAAGAATATGAAGAAATAGTTGCCTAGTTTAAGTGAATAAATACTTTTTCAAGTAAAATAAAAATGCTTGAATCTTAGTTAATGTTGCCTAATCACTCAGACCACAACATATTGTGTATTTTACCTAACGCTCGAAAACCTCAATGTGCTTCAACGGCCCCATTTCACTTATACGTAAGCTTCTACCCAATAGCTCACAGGAGCCATGGCTGTTACTCCTGGGCCTGGATAATGCGGGCAAATCAACTTTGGCCGCACGTCTGACTGAGACTGCGGCAGATGTAGATGTCGTAAGACTAAATTAGTACACCTCTTCCTGCAATTAATTCTCTCGCCACTTACAGCGCATTACACCCACTTTGGAGGCCACGGAGAAACATTTCAAAATAAAGAAAACTAGACTGCAACTCTGGGACTTAAGCGGACACTGGAGAATGCGCCAATTGTGGTCCAATTATTATGAAAATGCAAAAGCCTTGGTATGACTTAAGGGGCAATTTCTTTAACCCAGAAGCCTAACTAAAATAACCGTAGATCTATGTGATCGATAGCAAAGATTCAGCACGTCTAAGCGAGGCGCGTTGCGAACTTTGCGATATTCTGCTAAACGACAGGCTACGCCAAATACCATTGCTGATCTTGGCGAATAAACAGGATGCGGTAGGTGCTCTATCCGATGATCTGGTAGTCGATTTGCTGGGTCTGGCACGCTTGGAGGGACGCAGTTGGAAGATACAAGAGTGCTCAGCCTTAACTGGAAGCGGCATTGAGGTGGGTAGTATTCAAGTCGATAGTTTATTCCTCCAAATAATCTCATTTACAGCATATAATGGATTGGATTTATAAGAGCGTTAAGAAATAACAGAGAGGACAATGGAATCAAATTCGTGTAAAGGCTATAGGAATGCATTATCAGATCAATATACTCAAGGCTCCAATAAATATATATGATAATTCAAGCCACAAATTTTGTCTTTGATTTACTTTAGTTTAAGCCCCACAGTGTTATATTTCGATGTGCTTTTATCCAATAGA